>JAGFBZ010001210.1:0-600000 GCA_018398805.1 Hirundichthys speculiger
AGGAACCACCTGACTCATCCTCGTTTCCAGCTGACAGAAGATCAGGAGGCGGCCGACGTCGTCTGGGGTTATAATCACATCAAAGACTACAGGTTCGTAGCAGAAACGACCGCCATGTTTGTTACTGGACCCTGGTGACTCGGTGGTGATGTTTTAGATTAGTATAAGTAAGAACTTCTTCTGTTTGGAGTTCCTCTGGGCAGGAAGGGCTTGAAGAAGATGGATGGTTGAACATATTCCAGACTTGTCGTTGACATTAGAGCTTCGTCGTATAACTGAGACGGTTCTGAGTCCTTTGAGGAGTTTTTAATGATCCTCTGTTGACCGTTGATTCAGGCAGCTCTGCTCTTCTTCTGTCCCGTCTTGAACGGTTCGTGGACATCACAGCTCCAGCTCTGGTTTAGGTGTCATGTTTCATAGCTCATTTTATAGTTCTTTAGTAAGAAGCAGCTTCTTTCAGTTGAGCGAAGCCACACTTCCCCTCCACACATTTTAAAAGACTCCTACATGCTTTTCTTTCGTCAAGATTGATTATTGTAACTCTAGATCACATGTGTCAAACACAAGGCCCGAGGGCCAAATGTGGCCCGTCACGTCATTTTATGTGGCCCTTGAGAGCTTGGGCATTATTGGCTTAAATTTTAAACCAATATTTTAAGACTTAAAATAAGCTTACACCGCTTTAAAGCGCATGTTGACAATAAACTACATCTCCCATCATGCATTTCGTCATTACCCACAACGATAACGATAGCTATGAGCAAGACGATTTTTCAGATGATGGATTTAAGAAAAACCTTTACAAACTAACCCTTGAGACTCGAGACTCGTCTCCTCTGGTTGGCCTTTAAACTGGACTGAACTAGGACATCTGTTAATGGCTTTATTTACTCTGCTATGTCTTTATGCTGTTCCCCGATATTTGACTGTGGCGCACGTCGCTTGTTTTTAAATGTGCTCTATAAATAAATGCGAGCTGACTTGAGACCTCACGAGGGAACGTTGTGACACTTTCTGAGACTGACAGCAGGATGTCACCCTGTCTTCCTCCCATCAGTCTCTGCTTTATTCTCAGAATCAGGGATAGATTCCCCTCAGTGTCCTCAACTGTTGATGATGTCAGTGATGACATCATGGCAGTGAGATTCCAGCAAAGGTGCTGCAGTTGTTGACATGTAAAGATCCTCTTCATGGCTGATTCCTCATCAAACATCCTGCTGATATTTGATCTTATAAGAAGCCTTTTTTCTTACGACTGTACCGATCAGACGACGTGGGTGTTGGTGTGGAGAATATCTCTGACTTTCATTCTGCAGGACGTTCAGCGAGGAGCGACCTCACGTCCTGCTCAACCAGTTTCCGTGCGAGAGCGTGGTCACGGTGAAGGACTGTCTGGCGGCGGTGGCTCGCAGAGTGAACGGTGGTCCGTCGCCCGCCTGGCTCCCCGAGACCTTCAACCTCCAGACAGAGCTGCCGCAGTTCATCAAGCATTATCGGCAGAGACAACACAGGTTCGGCTCAGAATAATACTAATTATGAATGAAACAACGGACTTCCCTCTCATGAGCTGATCAGATCAATAAACTGAAATTAAGATTGTTTGTACCGTGAGTCAATGCTCTGCAGGCTCAGAGAGCTTAAAATGTTTAAATGTCTCTGCGTCTTTCAGGGGAGAAAACAACCACTGGATCTGTAAACCCTGGAATTTAGCCCGCGGACTGGACATGCACATCACAGACAGTCTGGACTACATCATCAGACAGAGGGAGAGCACGCCAAAGGTACTGCCGCACAGACGGACACCTTTAAGACTAACACTAAGGTAGACGAGCACACATCAAGCATCAAGCGTTGACCGGCAGGTGCATGATAAAACACTGATCATCAGTTCATCATGCAGTTGATGCTCTGAAATCTGAAGGAAGTAGTAAGTGGGTGTTTGAGGGCGTTGCAGAAGTTGGGAAACCTGCAGTTCCTCAAATGATCACATGACCAGGGTGATGGAAAGGTGAGTGTGGTGGGATAACCGCAGCCTCGAGAGGACTGTGACCCAAAGCCCATTCAATCATTTTGGGAGAGAGTGGACAGACGTACCCAGGACGCACCCAGGACTTATCCAGGACGTATCCGGGATGTACCCAGGACTTACCCAGGACGTACCCAGGACTTACCCGGGACGTATCAAGGACGTATCCAGGATGTACCCGGAACGTATCCAGGACGTACCCGGAACGTATCAAGGACGTACCCGGGACATATCAAGGACGTACCCAGGACGTATCAAGGACGTACCCGGGACGTATCAAGGACTTACCCGGGACGTATCAAGGACGTACCCGGGACGTATCAAGGACGTACCCGGGTCGTATCCAGGAGGTATGCAAGTCGTATCCAGGACGTACCCAGGACGTACCCAGGACGTACCCAGGACGTATCCAGGTCGTATCCAGGGCGTACCCAGGACGTACCCAGGTCGTATCCAGGATGTACCCAGGTCGTATCCAGGACGTACCCAGGACGTATCCAGGACGTACCCAGGACGTACCCAGGACGTACCCAGGACGTACCCAGGACGTATCCAGGTCGTATCCAGGACGTATCCAGGTCGTATCCAGGACGTACCCAGGACGTACCCAGGACGTACCCAGGACGTATCCAGGTCGTATCCAGGACGTACCCAGGACGTACCCAGGACGTATCCAGGACGTACCCAGGACGTACCCAGGACGTACCCAGGACGTATCCAGGTCGTATCCAGGACATACCCAGGACGTACCCAGGACGTATCCAGGACGTACCCAGGACGTATCCAGGATGTATCCAGGACGTGGTTTACAACTGTCACAGCCGTCGTGTGAAGCCGCTCCTGAACCAGAACCAGTTTACTAGCGCAGCCGTCTACCAGGACATTTCAAAGCACTTGGTGCTTCCCTCTGCTGACGAGCTTTATGGAGATGCTGATTTCATTTTCCAGCAGGACCTGGCACCTGCAGGCACTGCTGAAAGTACCAGTACCTGGTTTAATGACCGTGGCACGCCAGAAAACTTCCCTGAGCTGAACCTCAGAGAGGATCAGTGAGCTTTTGTCAAGAGGAAGATGAAAGACGCCAACAATGAAGATGAGCTGAAGGCAACTGTCAGAGCAACCCAGAACTCCTCAGGAGTACCATGGGTTGATGGCCCCCAGGCTGATGGCCTCCGGGCTGATGGCCCCCAGGCTGATGGCCTCCAGGCCACGCCCCCAGGCTGATGGCCTCCAGGCTGATGGCCTCCGGGTTGATGGCCCCCTGGCTGATGGCCTCCAGGCCACGCCCCCAGGCTGATGGCCTCCGGGTTGATGGCCCCCTGGCTGATGGCCTCCAGGCCACGCCCCCAGGCTGATGGCCTCCGGGTTGATGGCCCCCTGGCTGATGGCCTCCAGGCCACGCCCCCAGATTGATGGCTTCCAGGCCACGCCCCATTGATTCATGCAAAACCTGAACAAGTATTGAGTGCTTTTACTGTACATGGACCTACTTTTCTGCTTCAGCCTGGTACAAAAAGCAGTTTCGGTCTCCAAAGCTGGACTTCATATCCATGGAAACTGTAGAGGCGGCGACTCTTTGCGTACATTATCAGTTAAATTATATAAAACTGACCACCGCGTTTTGCCTCAGAAGCTTCACCAGCTGAGGTGTGTTGGTCCATTATTGAAGTTGTTCTTCATTCATGTTGCTGGAATCAGAGGACGTACTGCACACGTGACGACACGTTTGTCGTTAAATAAACAATGGCACAATAAAAAAACAGATCTGCTGCTGTGTGTCAGGCTGATTTACCAATCACTAAAACCCATTATGATCAGATTATTTTTACTATGTTGTTACACCAAAATAAAAAAGTTTAGAAAGGGGCATTAACTGTGCACATGACTGTTGTAGGAGCCATATATGTGTTAAAATGTATTTTGTAGGTATGACAGTTTAAATTTGAATATTGGTGTTTGTTATGTTAATGATATTATTTAGGTTTGTTGTGATCACGTGGAAGAGGGAAGTAGGTCAAATGGATATGGGCGTGGGTGCTACGTTAATATAGGCACCTGCTCACCTGTGTGGCCAGAGAGACAGGGAGAGGGTGAGCAGGGTCGCCGTATTTTTTGTTGACCGCTATTTTCCTTTGATCACTGTGATTACTTTGATTATGAGTTTGTGCACGGTATCATAAGTTGATCGTTCTTTTTCGTTAATAAAAGGTTAAATATATTTTTTCGTATCTCAGTGATTTTTCTGTTAAGCGCGTCAGACAAGGGAAAGGCCCGGCATCAGCCTCTCAGCGACTCTTGTTTGGTGAAGTCGCTACATTTTTGTCAACAAAAAAGGCATTAAAAGGAAACATCATCGGGCAGCGTAACGGATCAAAGTATCAAGAGGACAAAAAGAGGAAGTTGATTAAATCCAACAACCATCGGACATACGGAGGTAGGCGCTGGCTGTTAAACAGATTTGGAGCCACTGGCAAAGCGAACTTCAGCCAGGTAAGCTCACCTGTGGATGTGCGCATGAAGCTTTGTGTCAAAGGAAGAAATTCAGCTTGTATATTGACGGCTGTTCGTTCATTGGGAACAATGGCGCGATGGATGGAGGACTGAATTCTTCGGCGCATTGGCGTTTTTTATTGCAATACATCCAGGTGCTGAGTTGATCTCCGCTATAAATGTGTGAAACTTCGCTCTGTCGCTCCGACGTTGCTGCTGCTCTGCTGTTACGTGTGATGATGAATATTGGATGAATTTCCTTTTCTTCTGTGGATGCGATTTAAATGGACATAAATGCTGCTGTTGCAAGTGTTGAAGTCCGTGTGTTTAAAGGTGCAAACTGATAAATCAAAGGGATGTGTTTTAAAGGATCAAAAGGAGAAAAATCAAGTGAAATCAAAATACAAAAATGAGCGAAATAAATGCTGGTGTTGAAATGGAGTGTGGGAAAAGAGAAATTAAACTCACAGCCAAGGCCCTGGCAAATAAAATAGAAAAACTTCAGAATGAACGCAAAACCTGTGTGAATAAAATTAAAGGGCTCATACCTGAAATGAAAACGCTTATGAAAAGCAAGGGAAATGTCTCACATGTTCCACCTCACCTGGAGAATTTAATTCAACTTTGTGAAAATGCTATCACATCACATAATGTGTTGATTCCTCTACTGCCTGAGGACGAACAAAACAAACAAAATGAATGGTTTTCCAACATCATGAAATACAGTAACACTTTTGAAGAGGATGTTAAAAGGTGGCTGAGTGAATCTGAGGAGTCACAACAAAATAACAGCCTTGGACAATCAGATCCTGCTGTAGTCAGGGAAGAAGTGCTTCATTTTCCAACGGAAGATGAACATGAAGCACCAACTCAGGCTGTGTCCATAATCATGACAGAGGACATGCAAGATAACATAAAACCAAGTGACAGTGTGTCGAATATGGGAAGCAAAAACTCTGTTACTGGAGGAAAGTCTGCTGTCTCTACTGCTTCTTCTGCACGTCTTAAAGCTGAGGCTGACTTGGCAGCTTTAATGGCAAGACGGAAACTACTGAAGGACAAACATGAACTGGAGGAGCAGGAGGAACAACTGAGGAGAAAGAAAGAGCAGTTAAAATTGGATGAAGACCTTGCAGCACACATGGCTAAATTAAATGTGTTACGATCTCAGAGCATCTTAAGTGGAAAGAGTTCCTTATCCAAACGCTCTGATGGAATGAACTCTTACCTGGAGAAAGGAAAATCTAAAATAAAAGCTCTCAATGCTAATGCAAATTCATTTATTCCACAAATGTCACTGAAACAAAAGGAAATCGAACCTGATTATAAGGATCCAGGAGCAAGGCCTAAGGAGAAAACTGCACCTCAGTTCATTCATTCTGAGTCTGTGTCACGCAATGAACCCAAACAACGTTCAGTGAATCACTGCGCTAATGAAAACACCCAAACTCAAAATGAAGATTTATGGAATGCAGGATTTGAATCAAAAAATGAGGATCAAAACAATATGCTGGGAATTATGAGGAAGCAAAATGAAATAACTACGCTTTTGATACAACAGCAATGCCTCTCATCGTTGCCAAGGAGAGAGATCCCAATTTTTGATGGTGATCCATTAAAATATCAAGCGTTTATTAAAGCTTTTGAGAATGGTGTGGAAAGAAACACACAGAGCTACAGTGATAGACTCTATTTCCTGGAGCAATACACTAGAGGTCACCCTAAGGAACTGGTTAGAAGCTGCCAGCATTTTAACCCAGAGAGGGGCTATGTCAACGCCAAAGCTCTTTTGAGGGAGCATTTCGGGAATGAGCAGAAAGTAGCCGCTGCATATATGGAAAGGGCTCTTTCATGGCCTCCCATCAAAACAGAGGATGTAAAGGCTCTCCAGGATTACAGTCTTTTCCTTAGAGGCTGTTCTAATGCCATGGAAGGGGTGGGATATTTGCATGAGCTAGATCTGCCTGCCAATATGATCTCCATTATAAGGAAGTTGCCTTACAAATTCAGAGACAAGTGGAGAACCATGGCCTGTGAGCTGCAGGAGAGGAGCAATCAGAGACCTACCTTCAATGACATCACCAATTTTATCGAGAGACAAGTGAAGATCTTGACTGATCCAGTGTTTGGAAATATACAGGATGCTCCCCCAGCGACAATAAATAAAGGTGTAAACAAATTCAAGCAACAGCCTCGTTCTGGAATGAAAGGAACCAGCTTCGCCACCACTGTAGCTCCTGTAGAAGTCAAAACTCGTTCTAGAACCAAAGAGAAGGAACAATTTCAAGCTGCAAGGAGGACGTGTCTTTGTTGCGGAGGAGGACACATATTGGATTTGTGTCCCCAGTTGGAAAAAAGACCCCACAAGGAGAAGATAGGCTTCTTACGAGAAAAAGGTGTCTGTTTTGGCTGTTTGTGTATAGGACACATCAGCAAGGATTGCAGAAAACGGATTTCTTGTGTAAAGTGTGGTCTCTTACATCCAAATGTTCTTCATATTCCTCCAAAGGCAAAGTTAAAGGACTCTGATCAAGCAGAAGGGAAATTGGAAAAGGCAGTGGACAGCACATTGGTGTCAAGTGGTCTCACTGGGGCTGGTGATTATGACTGTAAACTTCCCATAGTTCCTGTGCAAGTTAAGTCGAAGAAGGGCAGCCAAATTATTATCACCTATGCTTTCTTGGATCAAGGAAGTACAGCAGTATTCTGTACAGAGGTATTAATGCATAAGCTGGGCCTCACAGGAAAGAAGGCACGTATTCTCTTGCGAACTATGGGCCAAGAAAGGGTAGTGAGCAGCCATATTGTGTCAGGACTGGAGGTGGCTGGCTTAAACGGCGATCATTTCTGTGAGCTGCCCAAAACTTTCACACAGGAGTATATGCCCGTCCACAGTGGGAACATTCCAAGACAGAGGGATCTTGAGGGATGGCCACATTTGAAACATGTTCATTTGCCTGAGGTGGATGCAGGGATTGAGCTGCTGATTGGGACAAATGTTCCCAAGGCTTTGGAACCATTGCAAGTCATTCACAGTGTAAATGGTGGGCCCTATGCAATTAGGACAATGCTGGGCTGGACTGTAAATGGACCTCTAAATGGAGAAAGTGAGGAAGCAATGGATTGTGAGCAGCCAGAGTTAACGGTGAACAGAGTGTCAGTTGTGAATTTGGATGAACTTTGGCAGCAGCAGTTCAAAGTGGATTTCCCTGAATGCAGTGTGGACGAGCAACCTGGAATGTCAAGAGAGGAGGATCAGAAGTTTATGGACTTGGTTACAAACTCAGCAAAGAAAGTGAATGGCCATTACCAGATCAGGTTACCATTAAGGAATGAGGAACTCAACATGCCAAATAATAGGATAATTGTTGAGCATCGTGCCAAATACCTGAAGAGGAGGCTTCTGAAGGACTCATCATTTAATGCAGAATATACAGCCTTCATGAATGATCTGGTTGCCAAAGGTTATGCTGAAAAGGTGCCTGACGAGGAGTTGGAACGCTGTGATGGTAAAGTTTGGTATATCCCCCATCATGGCGTCTATCATCCAACGAAGAGGAAAATCAGAGTCGTCTTTGACTGTGGAGCAAGTTTCCAAGGAACATCTCTTAATGCTCAGCTCCTACAAGGACCGGACCTGACCAGTTCATTGATTGGAGTGGTGACCAGGTTCAGGAAAGAACCAGTGGTGATCATGGCAGATGTTGAGTCCATGTTTCACCAGGTAAGGGTACCAGATGAAGACGCTGATTTGTTGAGATTCCTCTGGTGGCCTAATGGGGATTTAAATCAAGAACCCAGTGACTTTAGGATGATGGTGCATCTCTTTGGGGCAACTTCGTCTCCTAGCTGTGCCAATTTTGCACTCAGGAAATGTGCAGAAGATAACAAGGAACAGTTCAGCCAAGAAGTGATTGATAAGGTCTTACATTGCTTCTATGTTGATGATTGTCTGGTGTGTCAGTGGCTTCGGAGGAGGAAGCTGTATCGCTCCATCATGATCTTGTCTCCATCTGCGCAAAGGGTGGTTTCAAGCTTAGGAAGTGGATAAGCAACAGACGTGAGGTTATGGTTGCAATACCTGAAAGTCACCGAGCCACAGACATGAAAGACTTGGACCTGGATCAGGATCAGCTACCAGTAGAGAGAGTGCTGGGTGTGGAATGGTGTATACAGTCAGACACTTTTAAGTTTAAGATCATTATCAAAGACCGACCACTCACCAGGAGAGGAATTCTCTCAACTGTCAGCTCCATCTATGATCCTCTTGGAATCCTGAGCCCTGTTGTGTTATCGGCTAAGAAAATCTTGAGGGATCTGTGTAGGAGATCGCTTGGCTGGGATGACATCATACCTGAACCAGTTGTCAAAGAGTGGACGATGTGGCTGCAGGAACTGTGCCGTCTAGAGGATTTTAACATCATGAGATGCCTGAAACCACTAACCTTTGGAGAGATGACCGCAGCACAGCTGCACCATTTCTGTGATGCAAGTGAAGATGGCTACGGGGTAGTGACTTACCTGCTGTCACATAACAAAGACTCACAGGTACACAGTGCTTTTGTCATGGGAAAGGCTAGAGTGGCTCCACTTAAGTCTGTTACCATCCCTCGTATGGAGCTCATCGCTGCCACTATGGCGACCCGCATTGATGTTCTGTGGAGGAAAGAGCTACATATGGATCTACAGGATTCTGTGTTTTGGACAGACAGTGCATCTGTGCTCAAATATATCAAGAATGAGACATCCAGGTTCAAAGTTTTTGTTGCTAACAGGGTCTCAGAGATTCTCAAGGTTGCACAGTCTTCTCAATGGAGGTATGTAGACACTGCAAGTAATCCAGCAGATGTGGCCTCTAGAGGCATGAAAGTGGATGCATTCCTCAAAAATCCGACATGGGTGTTAGGTCCACCTTTTCTCCGTCAACCTGAGTATATGTGGCCTGTTAATCCTGAGGATATTCAACAGCTTCCATCAGATGACCCAGAGGTCAAGAAAGCTGCTGCAGTGAATGCTGTACAGGCCAGCGAGGAGGTTGATGCTTTGACTCGCATGATCAGTTATTTCTCATCTTGGACTGGTCTGAAAAGGTGTGTAGCTTGGATGTTGAGATTCAAGAACTGGCTTTTGGCTTGCTGTCAGAAGAGGAAGCAGTTGACCACCGAGCTTGCCCAGTCTGATTCGGATGTGTTACAACAAGGATGTTCTGTGAAGAAGAATATGGACGTTTTCAAAAGGGAGAATTATTCAAGTTGTCTGTCAGTGGAGGAGCTGGAGAAGGCCGAGCTGGAAATCATCAGGTTCTGCCAAAGGAAGACGTTTTCAGAGGAATTCTCCAGGCTACAACAAGGCAAAAGTGTTAAGGGCCATAGCCATATTTATAAACTCTGCCCACTGGTTGAAGATGGTGTTTTGAGAGTTGGTGGTCGGCTGAGCAGGTCTTCTATGCCTGCAGAGGCTAAACATCCCATGATACTGGCTAAAGAGTTCCATATCTCAGACATTATTCTAAGGCATATTCACCGGGAAGTGGGACATGGTGGACGTAACCACATGCTAGCCAAACTGCGGGAGAAGTACTGGATCACTGGGGCTAGCACAGCCATAAGGAGAGCTCTGTCTAAGTGTGTCATCTGTCGGAGATTGAATGCTCAGCCAGTGTCCCAGCAGATGGCAGATCTACCTGCTGAAAGAGTGACTCCAGGTGAGCCGCCTTTTACTCGTGTTGGAGTAGACTATTTTGGACCATTTGAAGTGAAGAGCAGAAGGAGTGTTGTAAAGAGGTACGGTGTCATTTTTACCTGTCTGGCCATACGGGCAATTCACATTGAAGTAGCACCTTCATTGGACACCAACTCTTTCATAAATGCACTCAGACGCTTTATAGCAAGACGAGGTCAAGTTCAGGAAATGCGCTCGGATAATGGGACAAACTTCGTTGGAGCAGAGCGTGAGTTGAGAACAGCGATTGAACAATGGAATCAGTCACAGATCAATAATACACTTCTCAGAAAGGAATAAAATGGACCTTTAACCCCCCAGCTGGCTCACATCATGGAGGACCCTTGGGAGAGGTTAATCCGGTCTGTGAGGAAAGTTCTCAATTCTACTTTGAATGTGCAGAATCTGGATGAAGAGGGCCTTCACACGGTTCTTTGTGAGGTGGAGTCTATCATCAACAGCAGGCCGATAACCAAAGCATCTACAGATCCGAACGACCTGGAAGCCTTGACGCCAAATCACCTGTTGCTGTTGAAGACCTTACCATCTTTACCACCAGGAGACTGCCAGGAGGCTGATGTGTATGCTCGCAGGCGATGGAAGCAAGTGCAATACATGTCAGATTTATTCTGGAAAAGGTGGGTCAAGGAATACTTACCACAACTGCAGGAGCGTCAGAGATGGTCCAGAGTGAAGCGCAACATAGTCCCTGGAGATATAGTGCTTATTGTGGACAACACAGCACCTCGAAACTCCTGGGTTATGGGAAAAATTCTTCAAACCTTTCCAGATAGAAGAGGATTAGTGCGGCAGGTACGGATTAAAACAAAGAGCAGCTGCCTGGATCGTCCAATAACAAAGATCTGTCTACTACAGGAGGCTGAAGATGGATGAGGCGCGGCTGCTGAGCATCGTGACACTTTGACCCCCAGCTTGACTTTGATTTGGACTGACGGACTTGCCAAAGAATGATGGCTAAAATCCTTTTGACTGAGCCTGATTGTTGGCTTTACTGACTTTTGACTTAAGAAGAAAGAAGACAGAAGACAGAAGACAATATATGTATTGTGGATTTTAAATATTAAGTTTTAATTGTTTCATGTCTCCTATTGATATGAATATGAGTAATTATTATGTGTGATGACCTAATAATTAGGGGCTGGAATGTAGGAGCCATATATGTGTTAAAATGTATTTTGTAGGTATGACAGTTTAAATTTGAATATTGGTGTTTGTTATTTTAATGATATTATTTAGGTTTGTTGTGATCACGTGGAAGAGGGAAGTAGGTCAAATGGATATGGGCGTGGGTGCTACGTTAATATAGGCACCTGCTCACCTGTGTGGCCAGAGAGACAGGGAGAGGGTGAGCAGGGTCGCCGTATTTTTTGTTGACCGCTATTTTCCTTTGATCACTGTGATTACTTTGATTATGAGTTTGTGCACGGTATCATAAGTTGATCGTTCTTTTTCGTTAATAAAAGGTTAAATATATTTTTCGTATCTCAGTGATTTTTCTGTTAAGCGCGTCAGACAAGGGAAAGGCCCGGCATCAGCCTCTCAGCGACTCTTGTTTGGTGAAGTCGCTACAACTGTGTTTTGCAATTTAACGCTCTGGTGGTCAGTTCTTCCTTAAAGATGAGGATTGACTGAGGGATGTGAGGACGGTGGGATACCAGCACCTGATCCTTCTAGTCAAGCTGTGTTCTGTCAGAAATGATTCATGTCTAATTAACTATCTTTTTTTTTCCAGGTGGTGTGTAAGTATATTGATGACCCGGTGCTGATCAGCAGGGATGAAGTGGGAATGGTGAAGTTTGACTTCCGCTACATGCTGATGCTGCGTTCTGTGCAGCCGTTGCGTCTCTACGCTTATAATGTCTTCTGGCTTCGCTTTGCTAACAGGTAAGAAAAGATGCATCTACGGACAATTTATGCTCGCTATGCCAGCATGCTGTGAAAATTTCACTCCACTCAGTAGGTGAAGATTGTCACTGTGGATATTTTCTGTTGTTTAGACCTTTCTCCTTGGACCATTTTGATGACTACCAGAAGCACTTTACCGTCATGAACTATGCTGAAGGGGTGGAGCTTAAACAGGTGCATTTCTCCTCTGGTCTTACATTTTATTTTCGTTTTCTACTTCAGTGACAGCAGAAGCTGGTTCTTTCTTTTTCAGCTAATATTTTGAATTCCATGTGTCTAGGTGCACTACGATGAGTTCATCCCGATGTTTGAACAGCAGTATCCACAATATCCATGGAAAGAGATTGAAGTAGGTGAACTTTACAGACCTTTTTCACCAATGTCTTGAAGAATTCAAGATGTTGAATTCTTTAACGTCTTCTTCAATGAATTTATATAAAATCAGTTTACAGCAGGGATCCTGAGGGGAATTTTGTAAAAAGCTGATTCGATTCAATTCAATTCAATTTTATTTGTATAGCATCTGTTAAAATGTCAATTGTCTCCAGGCGCTTTACAGAGACCCAGATCATGACCCCCGAGCAAATATCATTAACTAAAATTATAATATTAAATCCTAAACATGGATAATGGCAAGTAAAAAAAAACTCCCACAGAGGGAGAAAAAAACCTTTAAGCCAAACAGTGACAAGAAAAAACTCCACTTTAAGAGGAAGAGCCTTGATCAGGACCTGAATCATATGGAGGGACCTTCCTGCTGAAGACCAGCTGGGTAAAGAAAGAAAAAGATAGGAGAGACAGAACAGAGAGAGGAGAGCACACAAATGAATGAATGAAATGACTACATAAACAGATGCAGGTAACAGCACTAAGGTGAGATGATTAGAGGACTAGATCACCGGTCACCACACCAGCCAGCACCCTGAACACATCTACACCCACAGGTGGAGGTAAACGCTGGGATGGACAGAGGAGGGAAAACAGCACAACAAACTACAGGAAAGAAAATGGAGCACAGTTACAGTAACAAGGTGCTCCTAATTAACTATGAGCTGGAGGAGGAAGAAGAGAGGAGGAAAGGGAGAAGAGCAGTGGAGACACCACTCAGCAGATCATGTTGGTGTCCCCCTGCAGCGTAGGCCTATAGCAGCATAGCTATGACGAAGCTGTGATTAAGACGAGCTACTCTAGTCTGAGCTACTACAACTATGGCTATAACTATTAGCCCCTACACACTATAGTTTAGACTAACTGTAGGCTTTACTGAGTTTTAACTGAGAATTTAGTTTTAAAAATGGAGGTGGTGTCAGCCTCCTGAACCCAAACTGGTAGCTGGTTCCATCATAACGGTGCCTGCTACCAGGCACCGTTATGATGGAACCAGCTACCAGGCTGATTCAATGAAGAAATTAATGTGTACATAATACTTTCATCACATTTGAGTCCCCCATTTGGGGGGACATAATGGGTTTTTTTTACTTACCCTTTGATGTGAGAAAAACCATCAGAACCTGCAGAACCTGAGGGAGGGTGACCAGCTCTGGCATGACAGGACACAACAGAGATGAGAACAGACAAGCACACAATACCTCATATATGGAAGAAAACAAAAATACAGTCACAAGTGGTGATTGTTCCACGCAGGTTTGCAGAAATCACTCAGAATTTTATCTCAGTGGGTTCATGAGGCATTGACGTATGTGAATTTCAGTACCCTCGATGCTTGCAAAGGATCACAAAGTGATTGTCAAAACCAAGATTTGTTCATTTTGAATCACAAGTGACTTTGTGCTACACCCACAAATTTCATTTTCTTGTAACTTCAAAGTTGATTGTTCAATCAGAGTTCAGCATCGGTTTAATGGCCCTTAATGGTGGCTGGTTACTGTGTATATATGAGCTTCAAACATCAGGAGTTCAGCAGAAGAAAGATGGTTCACATTCAGGTTTTGATGTTAGTATCATTAAATTAAGTGGTGACACAGTAACTGATGGATAGTTACGTTTCATCCTGACAATCATCCCGGACAACAACTGTGTTGTCTCTAAGTACGCGCTGTGTTCTTGTCCCAATAGAAACTTAATTTTAGTGATTTATTTCTGTATTTTTCCTACTCAGGCTGAGTTGTTTGAAGCATTCAAAGAGCTCTTCCAAGCAGCTTCGTCCCGACCAGCTCCATATGGTATCTGTCCATACCCGTCTTCCCGAGCCATCTACGCCGTTGACGTCATGCTCAAGTGGAGCAGAGGACCAAATGGTAGGCGTTCATTCTGATGTTTGAATATATCATCATTGGGTCATGATCTGTCAAACTAGATCCGAAAAGAGCAGCAGGCTGCTTGATGTGGACGAGATTTCTCAAAGGAATGTTACACTGACATGAGATGATCGACAACCTTAACTTCACCTTGGAGGGATTTGTCAGAGGTCTTTGGGGAGAACAAACCCTGGACCACCAGGGGTGACCACCAGGGGTGACCACCCTCAGCCTGAGCCAGCAGAAGGTTCCAGTGACGTCCTGCGGGACAAATCTCATCCATCTCCTCTCAACGACTACAGACCTGTAGCCCCAACATTCCCACACCATGAAAGAGACTTTTACTGGTCCACCTGAATAAGCAGAATAATCCTTCCAGGATCCACTTCAGTTTGCTTTTCATCATGGAGTTGGAGTCGAAGACGCCGTCATACACCTGCAGCAGGTGGAGGCCTCCACAATCACCTGGACTACCTGACTAACAGACAACAGTAGAGAGACTGAAGGGTTGTGTGTCTGAGCAGGTGGTCTGGAGCACCACAGGGAACTGTACTCTCACCACTGATCTTCCCTCTGGACATCAGTTCTGGAGGTCCCTCAGACCTCCAGAACCAGTCAGAGTCCTGACATCTGCTGAAATACCAGAGACTGAGGACGGAGAACTGGAGGACTGGAGACTGAGGACGGAGAACTGCTGGACCAGAGACTGAGGACGGAGAACTAGAGGACTGGAGACTGAGGACGGAGAGCTGGTGGACCAGAGACTGAGGACGGAGAACTGGTGGACCAGAGACTGAAGACAGAGAACTGGAGGACTGGAGACTGAGGACGGAAAACTGGAGGACCAGAGACTGAGGATGGAGAACTGGTGGACCAGAGACTGAAGACAGAGAACTGGAGGACTGGAGACTGAGGACGGAGAACTGGAGGACTGGAGACTGAGGACGGAGAACTGGAGGACCAGAGACTGAGGACGGAGAACTGGTGGACCAGAGACTGAAGACAGAGAACTGGAGGACTGGAGACTGAGGACGGAGAACTGGAGGACTGGAGACTGAGGACAGAGAACTGCTGGACCAGAGACTGAGGACAGAGAACTGGTGGACCAGAGACTGAGGACAGAGAACTGGTGGACCAGAGACTGAGGACAGAACTGCTGGACCAGAGACTGAGGACGGAGAACTGGTGGACCAGAGACTGAAGACAGAGAACTGGAGGACTGGAGACTGAGGACGGAGAACTGGAGGACCAGAGACTGAGGACGGAGAACTGGTGGACCAGAGACTGAAGACAGAGAACTGGAGGACTGGAGACTGAGGACGGAGAACTGGAGGACTGGAGACTGAGGACAGAGAACTGCTGGACCAGAGACTGAGGACAGAGAACTGGTGGACCAGAGACTGAGGACAGAGAACTGGTGGACCAGAGACTGAGGACAGAACTGCTGGACCAGAGACTGAGGACAGAGAGCTGGTGGACCAGAGACTGAGGACAGAGAACTGGTGGACCAGAGACTGAGGACAGAGAACTGCTGGACCAGAGACTGAGGACAGAGAACTAGAGGACCTCTTTGTGGCGTGGTGCAGACAGTTATCTAATCTTAAATGTCAATGATAAGATGATCTGAATGTTTATGTCAGTCATTGATGACAGACTCTTCTTTGATTGTTGGTTTTGTGGTCGTTAACGAATGTTTGTGTGCTCTGAACCTGGACCAGGTGAGCGGGTCATGCAGCCTCAGGTCCTGGAGCTGAACTTCAGTCCCGACTGTGCCCGGGCCTGCCTCTACCACCCCGACTTCTACAACCACATGTTCCAGACGCTGTTCTTGGATCAGCCGGAGGACTGTCCTGTCACTCAGATCATGTGATCGGCTCAGCGTCAGACCTCCACCTACCTGTTACTGGACTCACCTGCTGGTCTCTTTAAATCTACTTCTAGTTGATCTGGTGGCTCTTTGGCCTCCTCATCAGTCCTATTGTCTTTTTTTTTAATTCAGTGAAATCATTAGTTTGTTTTCAAAGCTGACCAAAACTAAAATACTGATGTACATAAACGTCTGTTTACTCTCTGTTCTGTGACATTATCTTCTACGGATCATCCTTTCTAATACTTTCACCTGCTGATGGTGACTGAATACAGACTGTTTACATTAAGTGATCTAATATGGTCCAGAAAGGATATCGAACCTTTAAATCAGCAAATGAAATAAAATAAAAAAATAAAAATGGAACGACGTGTGCTTGCATGAGTGAATGTGGATTTAAGTAGATTTAAGAGTGGAAGTTGCTCAGTTCTTCCCAGACCTTAAAGAATACTTCTGATCTGAAGACACTGTTGCTGAATCACAGATGTTACAGGAGATCCTCCCTGATCACATCTGGAAGCTTCTACAATCAATCTGTGAAGAGCCTTAAATCATGAGTTACTCCAACATGCAATGAATCTGTTCCTTGTCTTCCACTGGGTGTGCCTATTTTGAAGGTGACGTTACAGCTTTGTGCTGTCCAGCTCAGAGTTGCAGCAAATGCAGCATGAGGTTGGAAAGTCCTGTTTGTCTGTGATGTCACAGAACCCTACAAACCTGAACCACCCGTCGGTGTACTTTCAGACGAAGGTGGAACCAAAATAAAGTGACATGGTTGTGATATCCTGGATTCTTTCAATATTTTATTCCTTTTCTAAAATAACATGAAAAATAACATGAAAAATTAAACTTTAATATGTTAAATAATGTAAATGAGTTTCTATAATAACTGGCTGTTCTGATCCTTTCAGTGCTGCTTTTTCATCAGAGAGACTGAATATTTTCTCTGTATTTGCACATTGTATTAATTTTCCCAGAACTCCAATATTTATTTCTCAGAGTTGAAACTGTGTGTGTGTGTGTTTGTGTGTGTGCGTGGAGTGAGCAGAGCAGTGATGGCTGTCAGATGAGTCTCCAACTCCCTCCTCCTGCAACTCTTGACCCTTTCACTGCACATCAGTCAGCCTCCTCCCCGGACGTCCACATGTCAGCACACATACATGTATTCACACGTCCGGGCGGATCCAGAAGAGGCCGCCGACACAACGACCAACACTCGGAGCATCAGGAAGTCAGCAGATTCCACAGCGGCCTGTTCCCGCTTCTGTCTCTCGCCTCCAGCGTCTCATTCAAACCCACGTTGTGTCTCATGATCCGCTGGGAACTCGAGCAGAAACATGATGAGCCAAGATGGAGACGCGCATCCTCAGATGTTTTTATCTCTGTGTGAGGAACCAACAGAGCAGGAACACAAAGAACCAGACGGACCAACGGAGCAGGAACACAAGGAACCAGACGGACCAACAGAGCGGGAACACAAAGAACCAGACGGACCAACAGAGCAGGAACACAAAGAACCAGACGGACCAACAGAGCAGGAACACAAGGAACCAGACGGACCAACAGAGCGGGAACACAAAGAACCAGACGGACCAACGGAGCAGGAACACAAAGAACCAGACGGACCAACAGAGCGGGAACACAAAGAACCAGACGGACCAACGGAGCGGGAACACAAAGAACCAGACGGACCAACGGAGCAGGAACACAAAGAACCAGACGGACCAACGGAGCGGGAACACAAAGAACCAGACGGACCAACAGAGCGGGAACACAAAGAACCAGACGGACCAACAGAGCGGGAACACAAAGAACCAGACGGACCAACGGAGCAGGAACACAAAGAACCAGACGGACCAACGGAGCAGGAACACAAAGAACCAGACGGACCAACGGAGCGGGAACACAAAGAACCAGACGGACCAACAGAGCGGGAACACAAAGAACCAGACGGACCAACAGAGCAGGAACACAAAGAACCAGACGGACCAACAGAGCGGGAACACAAAGAACCAGACGGACCAACAGAGCAGGAACACAAACAGAGCAGAGCACAAAGAACCAGACGGACCAACAGAGCAGGAACCACAAAGAACCAGACAGACCAACAGAGCAGGAAACACAAAAGAACCAGACGGACCAACAGAGCAGGAACACAAAGAACCAAGACGGACCAACGGAGCGGGAAACACAAAGAACCAGACGGACCAACAGAACAGGAACACAAAGAACCAGACGGACCAACAGAGCAGGTGCACAAAGAACCAGACGGACCAACAGAGCAGGAACACAAAGGGAACACAAAGAACCAGACGGACCAACAGAGCGGGAACACAAAGAACCAGACGGACCAACAGAGCGGGAACACAAACAACCAGACGGACCAACAGAGCAGGAACACAAAGTTCCAGTCGGACCAACAGAGCAGGAACACAAAGAACCAGACGGACCAACAGAGCAGGAACACAAAGAACCAGACGGACCAACAGAGCGGGAACACAAAGAACCAGTCGGACCAACGGAGCGGGAACACAGAGAACCAGACGGACCAACGGAGCGGGAACACAGAGAACCAGACGGACCAACAGAGCAGGAACACAAAGAACCAGACGGACCAACAGAGCAGGAACACAAAGAACCAGACGGACCAACGGAGCAGGAACACAAAGAACCAGTCGGACCAACAGAGCGGGAACACAGAGAACCAGACGGACCAACGGAGCGGGAACACAAAGAACCAGTCGAACCAACGGAGCGGGAACACAAAGAACCAGACGGACCAACAGAGCAGGAACACAAAGAACCAGACGGACCAACAGAGCAGGAACACAAAGAACCAGACGGACCAACGGAGCGGGAACACAGAGAACCAGACGGACCAACAGAGCAGGAACACAAAGAACCAGACGGACCAACGGAGCGGGAACACAGAGAACCAGACGGACCAACGGAGCGGGAACACAGAGAACCAGACGGACCAACGGAGCGGGAACACAGAGAACCAGACGGACCAACGGAGCGGGAACACAGAGAACCAGACGGACCAACAGAGCAGGAACACAAAGAACCAGTCCGACCAACAGAACAGGAACACAAAGAACCAGGCGGACCAACAGAGCAGGAACACAAAGAACCAGACGGACCAACAGAGCAGGAACACAAAGAACCAGACGGACCAACAGAACAGGAACACAAAGAACCAGACGGACCAACAGAACAGGAACACAAAGAACCAGACGGACCAACAGAGCAGGAACACAAGGAACCAGACGGACCAACAGAACAGGAACACAAAGAACCAGACGGACCAACAGAGCAGGAACACAAAGAACCAGACGGACCAACAGAACAGGAACACAAAGAACCAGACGGACCAACAACAGAGATCCACATGTGACTGTGACATGAAGGAGAATCAAAATGACTTCAGTCTCTGATGGAAAGAAACTGATGGTTATTTTACTTATAAAAATTAAAAACATTTAAGTAGCAGGGCAGTAACAGCTGTAGCATTGTGTTTGTTTCTTTGGTTTTCTTTCAGAATTTCAGCAAAACTGTTGACAGGATTATAAAATACCACAAAGTTTCCCTTTTTTCAGCAGGTTTACGTAGAAGCTTTCTAAGATGGACGACTCAACATAAACCACAGAGACACAGAGACACTGTCCCAGAGGTGAAGCACAGTAGAGGGAGGAGGATGGTTTGGGGCTGGAAACACACAAGGTTTGTTGGTGAAGGTGGTTATCAGTCACAACGACTGAGAAAGAGGACAAAAATGTTCAGGCTTTTATTGATCATGCATCAGATTTTGACGGCATGTTTATTGTGTCCCAGAGCATTTAGGATTCATGATAATATTATTAAAATATGGGTAGACACTCTGAAAGGATTAAAAAAAATTACAATCATGATAGCCTATCGTCAAGAGACAATAAAGATGCAGCACTAATCCACCTGCACTTTACAGATGTGGATTCACAATGATCCCACAAAACAAAATAATGCAGCCTCAGTGCTGTGACCTTTTACAAAGCCACATGACTTTTTCCGGTCGATGCAACTAAAGGGTTAACCCAGCTGCGGGGCCGATGCAGTTGCAGGGCCGATGCAGTTGCGGGGTCGATGCAGGGTCTATGCAGCTGCAGAGTCGATACAGCTGCAGAGTCGATACAGCTGCAGGGCCGATACAGCTGCAGGGCTGATGCAGGCTAGGCCTGAGCAGGCGGAGGCTCGTCCAGGTTGCTACAACAGCAGTTGGTGCCTCAAGTCAAGTGGCAAAGTTCTTTCTCTTTATGTTCCTAGTCACTTAACACTAAACCCACAGGCCCTCTCTCACTCTACTCGACTGATTTCATCCTCTCTGCGGCAGTTTGGGGCTCTGTTATACCATTCTGCATCACCAAGTCTCACAGTCCACGTTGTCTCCACCAAACCTCCACCTGTGCACTGGATTTCCAGCACAAGTCGTTTGACGCCATATTTAGGTTTAGAATATCAGAAATATCAAATCAAAATGGTCTGATTCTGTGTAAACATGAGTGGTTTAGGAAACGGAGATGAGCTCATGAAAGTAATGGCAGAGTTGCATTCTGGGAAATGTTCAGTAAATGGGAAAGGGAAAAGGAGAGTCTATATGTCCATGTCTGCTTTGTGTTTTGTGATGATGAATATGTACTTAAACATCCATCCCTCCATCATCTAGACTCGTGTAATCCCCTGCAGGGTCTCAGGGATCTGCTGGAGTCTATCCCAGCTCTCTTCAGGTGAAAGTCAGTGGTCCACCTGGACAGGTCTCCAGTCCATCACGAGGTACCATGTACACTCAACCATGATCACTCTTACCCTATGGTGAATTTAGAACCACCAGTTAACCACCAGTTAACCTGACATGCATGTCTCTTGGACTGATGGAGGAAGCTGGAGAACCTGGAGGAAACCCACACCAGCACCAGGGGAACATGGAGACTCCTCACAGAAAGACCTGCTGAGGTTCAGACCAGGAACCTTCTAGCTGTGAGACAACAGTGCTGACCACCAAGACACCGTGCTGCCCTATACTTAAACAGTTTAGTGAATTTAAAGAATAAAGAAGTTCAGTGGGTTTAGTTTCATTGGAGCAACAACCCGACTTCCCTTTTCTCTTTGTCTTCCAAGGAATATTCAGACGACATCCAGCTCTGGCTCCGTCTCCATCGCAGGTTGCTAAGCTACCGACTGTGTCAGGAAGTGACAAGCGGATTTAATTACGACCACGGCTGACAGACATCCAGCACAGCGTTCATTAAACTTCCTCCAGCATTAAGGCATCGAGTCCTTTTACAGGATGGAAAACCTGACGTGACTCTTGGATTTGTGGCGACACGTTGATCCAGTTTGGTGAAAGAGTTCTTCAAGTTTACGAAAAGGTTCAGGAGTTTGTAAAGGTTTGTCCAATCACAACCTTAAAATGCTTTTTACAAACAAGGGTTTCCCTCCTGTAAGCTGCTGTGTTACTTCTCTGCTCAGTCTCGGTTTCTTTGCTCTGAACGTAGCTGGACCTCCTCGCTCTCTGCTGACTCTGACTGAAGGGGATATTAGCACCTTTTCATCGCTCTGCCTCGCTTCAACCCACAATCAATCCATCCATCTCCTCCCTTTACCTCAGGGGCGCCGGGAAGATGGAGCTATTTATAGCAGCTGGAGGCAAGAACGAGGCACTTCCTGGGTGAGAAAAAACAAAAAGACCCGTCATGTTTGAAGCACTCACAGTAATCTGAATTTAACCAGGCTCTTTGTGTAAAGAGATATAAATATAAAATATGAAAAAAAAGAAGTTGGATTTGTGTGGGTTTTTTTTTTTAACAATGGGTTGTAGAAAGAAGATCTGAACAAACCCTCTGGTGACGTCACCTGATTTCTTTTGAAGCCTATTTTCACTGCCTGGTGCCATGTTGCAGCTGTCAATCAAAGGCCATCTGGCCATTTGATTTGACTGCTTATATAACTTTACTGGATTTACTCCTGTTCACTGGTCATGGATGTGAAATCTAACTATAGAGACCAAAACCATGTTTTGTACCAGGCTTGAAGCAGGTTTATTTATTTTTATGTTGGGGATTTAACACTGGAGTCAATGGAGGTTTGTTCTGTTTTGGATCCACCACCTGGTGGTCAGTTGAGGAACTGCAGATGTTGTCACCTCCAGGTTGACTTCAACCCAGAGGTGGAGACATAACATTTCAGTGCTCGTCTCTTTTTGTCCTTTTAATGTAGAAGAACTGATAAAGACGTAAAAAGTCAACTTTACAGTCACAAAACAGACTCAGAAGATTTGAACTAAAAATAACCTCATTTTTCAGCTGCTCCCTGTCTGGGCCCACCACTGCAACCAGGACCCAAACCCGGACCTGCCTCACGGTGGGCGACGGCACCACCACGTAGCCACCGGGGGGGGGGGGGGGGCTATACGGAGGATTTGGATATTCATATTCAATTACATATTCAACGATGAAGTTATGTATTTTCTTGTGTCTTTTGTTTCCCTTTCACAACCCGTCATGCAGACCAAGCAGAGGTCCAGCTCCTCAGGTCTGGTCTTCAGATGTTCTGGTCTCCAGATGTCCTGGTCTGTAGGTGTCCTGGTCTCCAGATGTCCTGGTCTCCAGATGTCCTGGTCTGCAGATGTTCTGGTCTCCAGATGTTCTGGTCTCCAGATGTCCTGGTCTCCAGATGTCCTGGTCTGTAGGTGTCCTGGTCTCCAGATGTTCTGGTCTCCAGATGTCCTGGTCTGTAGGTGTCCTGGTCTCCAGATGTTCTGGTCTGCAGATGTCCTGGTCTGCAGATGTTCTGGTCTTCAGATGTCCTGGTCTACAGATGTTCTGGTCTGTAGATGTCCTGGTCTCCAGATGTCCTGGTCTCCAGATGTCCTGGTCTCCAGATGTCCTGGTCTCCAGATGTCCTGGTCTCCAGATGTCCTGGTCTCCAGATGTCCTGGTCTACAGTCCTGCTGCAGTGTCTCTCTGATAATGAGATGTAGATTTTCTTCTTCTCTTGTGTTGCTGTATTATGAGTTCTTCATCAATTTATGTCACTGATTGGATGTTTTATTTTATTTCTGGAGACCCATCTGGGTTTATTTTTCTTTTAGTTGTTTAATTCAGCTTTTAATTATTTTAAATGTTTCCTCCCAGCAGCTCCAGCCTGCAGAACGATCTCACTAATACATGGAAGACGTCCATTTTTTAAATACAAGCTTGCGTGGACAGTTGAACACAACTGAACTGACAGAGAAAATCCAACCCCTTAAACCTGAACCTGAACCAGAACCTTAACCAGAACCTGTCACGGGACAAATTTCACAGAGGGATTCTTCTATTACTGCTGTCCTCTTTCACATGCACGTGTTTGAACTTGAACCTGGCTGAGTGAATTTGTTTTGCAAATATATGCAAATGTGGACGTGTAATAAGGCAGATTCATCAGCCAGTTTTGTCTCCTGTCTAAATGTACGAGCAGAAATGGAGGAAACTCCTGACATCCATCTAATACACACAAGTGGGCTGACGGTGATTGAGTGAGGCGTTCATGAGCAGCGGAGACGCGGCGCACATGCTTGATTACATCCGTCAGCCCGCTGCGTCTGTCATCAGCATAATGTTGGCGTGTTTGGAAGAACACGGATCTCTAATTTGTGGAGGACGAGCTATTCTGCCATGTCAATGATTCAAGTGTGCATAAACAATATTTCTGTTGACTCTTAAGTGTTTTAACATTTCCAGTTTCATGGGTGCTCAGACTGAGTTAACGCTGCTGCACCAGATCCAACATTTTAAATGTCTAGACTGTATTATGACATTAAATGTTAGATTTTTTTCTTATTACATCTGCCATGTGACAGAAGCGATGGGGGTTTCCTGTCCGCTGGACAACAGTCCACCTGCCTGGACCGTTTCCTCTGCTGGACTGTCAGACCAGCAGATGAAGTGAAACTAGGGGTGTAACAGGAAATTATGACGTCATCCCAATAAGTCCGATAACACGACGAATAGCCCTGATAACATATATATTTTTGTCAACACAGCAGTGCCTCGCTCCCTCTGAGCCTAAAATGACCGGCAGTGAATGTTATGTTCAAGTTACGTCGGCATAATCAGAAAAACGATTTCTCAGTCAGGAAAATCAAGAATACCCCCTCATGCCAGAAAACAACTTGTTAACTCAGTCATAATTTTGGTAGCTGCTGACTTGTATTGATATTCGCAGTATTTTCCCACATGTTACACATACAACATAGAAAAAAAATAGAAAAGACTAGCAAATGAGGGAACGGAGGAATTTACGTTACACCTTGAATGCAGCATTGCGGCACAGCGTGCTGATTAAAAAAAAAAAAACAACATGGCGGCGATTGTATGTAACTTCGTTAAAGTTTCAGAAGAAGATAGTTTGCTGGTTATTTGTGACAAATGCTCCAAACGAAGGAGGGAAAAATAGCACAAGCTTTAATACGTCAAACCCGATCAGCCACCTGAAACATAACCATCGCTTCCAGTTTTGAAATCGCGCTAATGTGAGCTAACGTGAGCTAACATGAGTGAGCCAGCAGCAAGTCTAAGTTTAAGTTGATGTGAGATATCAAATAGGTTTGTTTGATAGCTTTACAAAAATATTTGAGAGACTTGCCAATAGTTTTTCATTGGAAAAAAATTAATCTCTCTTCATTTAAAGAGTCCAAACTGTTTTTGGTTTTGTTCATAGTATTGATGTAACGATCTTAGCTATATGTGTGTTATCGGTTATCGCTATCGGCCTTTAGGAGCTGAAAGTTATCGGTTATCGGTATCGGTTTTAAAGAACAGTTATTGTGCATCCTTAGTGGAACACAGAAGTGTCCTCTGACGGCACCTTCTTGTAGCTTGAAGAAAATGAGCACTGCTGCTCTGCTTAACCATTTGCAACAGTAGTGAAGCTCGCCTCCATTTTTATATTACAACATAAACTGTATTAAAAGAACTGGACAAACCCCCGGTGATGTCACCCACAGATTTTCTGAGGAGTCAGTTTGGAGCCCAGTACTCCAGACTCCGTCCAGCCCTGGTTAACTCAAATAAAATCATCCTGGCAACCAGCTGGAACATGCCCACCAAACTGCAAGCTAGCTAATTTAGCCTGGCTCAGCTGTGATGCTAACCATAAACTGTATAATAGAGGCTACCTGAGCACCACGGATCATTACGTGTAAGGTCACATGCCTTTCTGGTCTTTTCTCAACACTCGTGTCTTCCTCCGGTTATTCCAGACAAAGTAGACAGGATCAACACTCATGTAGCCGTCGGTGCTGATCTTGTCCAAGTGACAGTTTCTGTAATTTCTTGTGAGGTTCAGCACGTTGACATTCTTTGGCTTTCCTCTCACTCTGAATCAGTGCCTTCCATCTTCTCTGCAGAGATCTTTAGGCTAATTTACTCACGTCACGTCAGCCATGACGGGCCAGATGTGTAGCTTCTTTGCTTTAGAGCCCTGTGGTGTAGACTGAAGCGTCGCAGTCGTGTTTGTTGGTAGAAAATGATGCAAAACGATCGATCTGTGTCGCTTGGAAGTGGTCGTCCTTGCAAAAAGCCCAGAATGCAACGCGTTACGACTAGTGCTGCCATCTAGCGGGTAGAAATGGCACCATTTTATGTGGTACCTGGGCAGACTATTTACTGTGATGTCACTCAGGTTTACTACAGAATGATCTTGAAGCCTCTTTTTCTGCACTGTCATGCTGAAAAAGGGTTGAATGCCGAGCGGACAGGATGTGGGCTGGACCACGCCCACCTTAGCAGTCTTGACCACGCCCACTTTAGCTCAGGAGCTTGACCACAGTGGAGATTAGGGTAAAAGAGAATGCTCCTCATTGTGCATAAATTTCTGGCTTGGCAAAATCACCCCCCCCTCCCGCTCAGAGATGGGGACAGAAAATGAAGATGATTACTCTTAATGAGATATTGCCTCAGAGATTTTACAGCTGATATGTTTTCAGCCTGATAATTCTGATCTCTGTCCTTGAGAATTATTGATAAGATGATCAGATAAAATTCCATTTCTGCGACATCCTCTGTGGTGCTCATCAAGGAGATAATTAGCAACAAATCCGTGTTTACCAGATGCTCCATCTTTCTCTTCAGAACACGCTGGCAGCAGAGTAATAGATCTGGCGGGGACAGCCGGCTCGACAAACATCATACGCTTCTCATCAAACTGGAAACCAAATAACTCCAGTTAGGAGCTCCAGACCAGCGGCATTAAAAGATGAATGTAGTTACCATGTAAACCGCAGGGCAGATGGACACGTGAGCTTAACTGTTTATATAGTGAGGTTGGCACAAGTGATTAGAATATTCTTAAAATTCAATTGAAAAAACATTTTAAATATTTAGAGACATGAAAATGAAAAAATACACGGAATGTTTCTTTATGATGGTCCTGGGGGCAGACTCCATCTCTACGGTGAAGGTTAAGACGCTGTAGTCTCCTAAACAGTCTCCTAGATGTCTGCTGTAGGTCCGGGCTGCTGAGGGGATTCCCATGATGCACTGAGAATTAGAGGTGAGTGATACTGGGAGTTTTGGTATCGATCTGATAGCAAGTAAATACAGGGCCAGTATTGCCGATACCAATAACCAGTGTTGGGCAAGTTCACTTTCTACACGAACTAGTTCAGTTCATAGTTCATAAAAATTAAAATGAACTAGTTCAGGTCACCATTTAAAAAAATAAACTAAATAGTTCGTTTTTAGTTATTTTTTCTTATTCTTTTTTAATGTTGCTGTAAGCAATTACTTGTCAAATTGATTGCCACTGCTCATATACTACCCCACCACAAACGGTAATTATTTTATCCATTTTAACTGTCGAAAAACTATTGGTCCAATTCTTAATCCTTAACCAACCAGGGTTCGCATTAGCATTGAAGTAACAGCCCATGTAAAACTGTCATTTCTGTTTCAGCTTCTCTCTACAGCAGCCATTCCCAAACTTCAGAACACCAAGGCCCAATTTGAAATGTGAAAAATCTCCGCAGTCCACCGAAACCTTTAATCACAACTGTGATCAACATACAGGACAAGGAACCATGATCCGATATTAATGTAAGGGGTCAACAAATAAGGTGACACTTGTCATATTAAGTTAAGATGACAGTAGAATAACACTTAACTGGTTTGTTCCGCTGGTCTCTGGTTCTGCTGGTCTCTCTGTGAGGAACTTGCATGTTCTCTGTGTCTGAGTGGGTTTTCCCCGGTTTCCTCCCACCATAAAAACATGTTGTCTAGCCTAACAACACTAAATCCCGCCTATAATGTAATTCGATTAAAGACATAATTATAGGAGTAATGGGAGTTATTATAGGGATAATTTAGTCTATTAAATAAATAGATTTAATTAATGTGTGTGTTGCAGTGAGAGAAAGCTGCCTGTGTTGTAAAAGTGCCTTGAGTGGTTCTGGACTAGAAAAGAGATATTTAACAGCTCGTTGTTGTTAACTGTCCTGACAGACGGCAGTGACTGTAACTGCTCGGCCTGGAGGCTCTGAGGAGGAACGTAAGCGAAGCAGCAGACTTAACAAGGGTCGGTGTGGTGGTCATTTCTGACGTCTGAAATGAGAGGATCCTCTGCAGATGTCCGCCAGCAGCCCTGCAGCTTCTCCATCGTGGCTCGGAGCCATGGGGGACCACCCCAGGACCCTCGAGTTCAGATGTCTGCTGGGACTCGCCGTCAATCACTCTGTGACTCGTGGGCTCGCCTGACAGCGGCGTGGGCCGCTTTGAAATGTTGAAATATGTGAAATGACGATGTTTGGACCGAACCGAATGGACAAAATGAACATAAAGTAATATCATTAACGTGAGGTCAGCTAGCCAAGCTAACACAGGAAACCATCAGTGCACGTGTTCCAGGCAGGTTTCTCCGCAGTCTTGGTTCAGTTCTTTTTCAGATTGTGAAGTAAAAAGAAGATTTCAAACCCACTCTGTAGAAAACCTGTGGGTGACGTGACGGATCATCAGTCAGTAGTGATTACCACGGAAACAAGCACCAGGAGTGACAAAGTTAACTGTTTTTTTTACAGTTCCCCAGCCTCCATAGATAATGTTTTATGATATTAAGGACACTTATTTATTATTGGTATTCTACAATAATAGTTCTCCAATTAATGGATAATTATTATACATTCAGTCCTATATCGTATTTCCAGGATGTACAGTCGGCCTCCTTGAACTTTAACCTTTTGCCACATTTCAGGCTTTAAACAAAGATAAAATTTAAATTTTTTTAATTAAGAATCAACAAGTGGGACACAATTGTATTGTGTTTGCATCTCTGATCAGTCTTCTGCTTGTTCCAGATGAAAGTTTAGAGGGACGGCCGGGTCTTGGTAGATCTGCAGTGGTCTGATACTCCTTCCATTCCAGTATGATTACTTGCTCAGTGCTCCTTGAGATGTTTAAAGCTTGGGAAATCTTTTTGTATCCACATCCGGCTTTAAACTTCTCCACAACAGTATCTGGGACCTGCCTGGTGTGTTCCTTGGTCTTCATGATGCTCTCTGAGCTTTAACCAGAACCCTGAGACGATCACAGAGCAGGTGCATTTATACGGAGACTTGATTACACACAGGTGGATTCTATTGATCATCATCAGTCATTCAGGACAACATTGGATCATTCAGAGATCCTCACTGAACTTCTGGAGTCAGTTTGCTGCTCTGAAAGTAAAGGAGCTGAATAATATTACACGCAATATTACAATTATTACATGCAGGACTCCTGCATGTCCACCCCTGCCAATTGAGACAACTTGCATTGCAATAGAGATTATACAAGTAAAACTGAATTGAATTAAAAACTACCTTAATCAATAAATTGGAAAATAGAGCCATTTTCCTCACACACAGGGATAAACTACAACAGCTTCCTGTTACGCCACGTTTTAACTGCTCTGTTCATGGCAGCTGGTTTCATGTGATGGAAAGAGTCAAGACTCCAGTTCACGTGTCACGAGTCACATGACCGCTGACGTAATGTTACAATTCACAGCGTAAGTCTTCAGTTTACAAGTTTGGTTGATAATCGAAGCGTCTAATTCTGATTTTTTGAGTTGGTAATCACTTCTGGGTAAAAGGGATTTTCAAATATGTTTATTTTTATAAAGTTTTTGACTCCTGTTAACCCAGCTGTCAACAGGTGGAATAAATTCACCCTGGAGCATAACTGCTAACGCAGTCTTAAAATCTGTCAAAAACAAGCTGAACTGGGAAAATCAGCCCCAGCACCCGTCAAAGATCTTAGCGTGTTGTCGAATGCTAATGAAGAAGCCCATCAGCCCCCAGCGGATAATAGCAGGTCCCGGTATTTCAATGTGACACGGCATGAACAGTTTCACTAACTGCAAGGTGCAGATGAGGCTGTTTCTAATTTTTCATGTTTTTGTAAACTAGTTTCTGCTCGGTGAAAGAAAAAGAAACTCTGCTGGTGTGATTTCTCCTCAACTGTTGAGGAGTCATGAGGCCGTGGTGCCAGGAGAAAACAATTAAGCACAGCTGCACGAATGCCTGATTAAGTCAGAAACAAGCTGGGATCCAAGGAGCAGAAGGGCTTTTATACCATCCACGTCAACGTTCTCCTCTAAAGGAGAACAAAAAAGCAATACTTGTTCTCCTTACTGTCTGCTGGTGTGATTATCTTCCTGCTCTGCAGTACATTAGTGCCACAGGCAGGTCTTGTTCTTGGTTCTTCCCTTTATGGGCCTCGCCAGGTTCCTTCTCCAGGTTCGCCTCCACCCCCTTTTTCTGTTATAAGCAACATCTCCACATCCCGTCTTTCCTCCTTCCTAGAGAGATTCCCTCGTCTCCAGAGTCTGAAAGGCCTTCTGTGTACATGGTTTGAACCATGCGTCTTGTTTGGTTCCCCAACATTCCACCGTCTCAGTGATCAGGTACTGGGCCCATGAGTCATGGACCGGCCCGTACGATGACGTACAGTATAAAACAGTAGAGTAACTGGCCATCCGGTGGATTTAACATCCTCTGACGTCACCTGCTGGGCCGCCCACCAACCCTCTGTTTGGACCCAGGTGTAGCCGGATGGCTCTTCAGTCTACGGGCTCCTAAACACTCCATGATTCCTGCAGTCATTTAAGATTAAAACATCTCACACTATGATTTTCATTTGTTTAATCTGAAGAAGTCAGAAATGGTTTGCCCGGACTGCGATATGAGCCCTCGATGGAGATAAGGAACAACTATTATGCTCTTTAGACTAGCGCTAGCTTTATATGGCAGTTAATGGTTGATACGTCATTTCAAGATGCATTTAAATTGATTAGTAAATACAGTCATGGAAAAAATTATTAGACCACCCTTGTTTTCTTCAGTTTCTTGTTCATTTTAATGCCTGGTACAACTAAAGGTACATTTGTTTGGACAAACATAACGATAACCACAAAGATTGCTCATAAGAGTTTTATTTAAGAGCTGATATCTTACCATTTTCCATGGTTTTCTTGATTATGACCTAAATCACTTAAAGGAGCCGTATGTAAGAGATCTAATAAAACGAATCATAAAATGACCCCGATATGTCAACAGACATTTAAAAATCATGTTCATTTCAAATATTTATGTCACTGACAACAGCACTCAAGCCAGGATATTCCCATTTAAAAAGAGGAGTTGCAGCCCTCAACTGATGTTGATGTTGTCATTTTTTGTTTTGGCCTGAAGCGCCACCCTCCACCTATCTCCCAATCACGAAGTCAGTGGTGTTTCGGCATCCGGGTTGCCAGCTCGGCTCTAATTATCGCAGCAGCCGCTACGAACGTGTTGGATGAAAAAATGTCTAGCTTTCCAAAACTTAAAAGACCTCGTTATGAATCCGAGTTACGTCGTGACAAGGTCCGAAATAAAGCAAGGATTTGTATAGGAGATGCTTTTGATAGATGGAGACGGCTGAAAGCAGAGAAGAATTTGAAGACAGACGCCAACGTTGCTGATTTTCTCCTGGACAGGTAAGATTCATAGCTAAATGTTTGGCTAACGCTAATTTACTTGGACAAGGTAACAGTGGTACCTCTACTTACGAACGCCTCTACATACGAAACTTTCAGGTTACGAAACGCCTCAACGGGAAAATATTTCCTCTAGTTACGAAAGATCAAAGAAAGAAAAGATCTTTCATAAAGCATTAAATATAATTAACAGAAAATAAACTTACTGTGTAGGACTCGTCGCTTGCCATGACAGCCTACGTTCCTGCTGCATTCTGCAGCCGACCTGGCAACCTCTGGTCGGGGAGGAGGGGGAGGGTACACGCCGCTCAACAGTAATTTGAAAGTGAGTGCAGTACCAGTTTTGGCCATAATCTTACAAACGGCTCCTTTAAGTTTTTACATCAATAGCTATGACGTTGTACTGCCAAAAACACTGCTTTTATGCATTCAGTGTTTTCTTTTCTGTCTGTTTTAGTCACATGATGACGTTTAGTGGTACCAGGTATTAAAATGAACAAGAAAGTGAAGAAAAAATGGTGGTCTAATAATTTTTTCCATGACTGTAGACAGAGTTGAAGGATTTCTGTCTGAAAATGTTCATCAAAATATCAGGTTGCCTTTGTACTCAAGACCAGCGTGACGGCCGTCGTCAAACTGCTCACATTTTAAGACACACAACAGCTGATTTGGATGAAAAAGAAGATACCCCCCCCACACACGATTCGTGGGCACATATGGTGGTGAGTCACTTCCCAGCTGTATGTGGGAGACGTGGGAACTAGTTCATGGATCAGAGCCAGGAGGAACTAATAAAGCACAGCTGCGCCAGATGTCTAATTAGCTTCCTCCTTCTCTTTACGCAGCAGATTCAGCATTTAAGGACCAAAGGAGGGAAAAGTCTTGCAACCCGTATGTAACATATGGCACTACATATTATTTTTCTCTTAAAAAGCAAAAGCAAAGTCAGAGAAGATAAAAAAAAACAGTTCTGACAACACCTTGACTGTAAAAAGGAGGGAAAAAAACAAAAAGAAACAAATAAATAAAATACAGTGAACATTTATGACAATAAATTTAGTTATTAATATTTATTTAAAAATCCATTGTCCAATACAGAAATAGTTATCTATGTTTTATAAGACAATCAGTACTTCAGTCATGCTTTAACTGATGAATCACGCTTTCAAAAAAAGTACAAGATTCTTTTTTTTTCCCCATAACTGAACTTGTGCAAAGAAAACACACTAGAAAGCAATAGAAACACCGACACAAAATAGATACTGATCAGTTTCGTTAAACAAATCATTTTTTCTGAAGAAGGCATCGCACAATTCCAAGAAAATCAGTGAAAGATTTAAGGCCATTTTGTACAGTAAATTTTCATATTTCAAAACACTTCATCTTTAACAAAAGGGACCGGTGCATCCTGTAAAACTGTACATGCAAACATAGTGCACATTGTTAAGAAGATCTGACGAGCATACAATATATTATTTGGATATCTTTAGTAAACAAAGATCTTACGTGTGTTAACACCTCACTTGGTCTAATAAAATACTCTTATAAAGGTGCCTCGCTGGCACTTACGCACACACGCAAATACGTTATAAAATACAAGCATGCACACTCACGCACTGACACACACTTCTGGCTACATGGGCATAGGCAAAGTTAGTGAGCCGTTTCACTAAGATTAAAAAAGTATGTATGTTTGTCCGTCCAACTCTGACCGACGCTAAACAGCTGCAGGACAGATGTTGGACCGTGTGAGTAAATAAACAAGAAAGGCAGACAAAACAATTCTTTTCACCTACAAGGTTTTTAGCATCTTCATTCTTCTTGAATAGTTATAAAATTACTTGTTTAACTACAGCAACATCCAGTTTGGTCCAGACGTATTTCAACTGATTTTGTCTTTATACACAACCACAATGGATTTAAAATAAATCAGTCAAGATGTGATCAAAGTGGAGACTTTCAGTTTTAATTTAAGACCATTTTACCATTTAGGAATTACAGCTATTTTACCTAAAGCACCACCATAATATTCAGAGAATCGACTGAGACGCAGTTAAAAGATCAGGTGTGGTCCAGACACCTGGAAGCAGATAAAACACCTGGAGTTGATATCAGGTATTCAACATGTCAGTTTTGGACAGATGAACCCAGGGAGTCCTGTCGTTATGATGGGAAGAGAAGGAATTATCCCTTCATTATCCAGAGGACGCCACACCATGTGTCAAACACGGTGGAGGCGGTGTCATGGTACGGGCATGTATGGCTGCCGATGGAAAGGGCTCTGGTGTTTGATGATGAGACTTCTGACAGGAAGAGGAAGAGTCCTGAGATGTTTCGGGGTGACTTCCAACTCCTCCCTTAACCTTCAATCTCAAAAATGCATGCTAAGTCTATTAGCTAAGTGCAAGTGTTGTCCCGATTCTTAGAAAGTCAAGTTGAGGGACAAGTTTGAGGGCTTGATCGCCCTCAATATTGAGATTCTCCGGCACCACCCTTGGAAGTAAGGGCTACCCAGAAGGCATTGGGTATTTCCGCCAAGACGTCTTCGAAAAAGATGGCACTGAAAAAAGCTAGCTCCAAATGTAACTATTTTTCCGAAGTTAATAAAGATATACATGTTACGAAAACCATCTTATTGTCTTCCTTATATATATTTATATTATCTTATTCTTCTTCTATGTCTTCTCCTTCTTCTTCGTCATCGTTTTCTTGACAGACTGGACGTAGCTTTAGCGTAAGGCCGCCCCCCACAGTCTGAAGACGTAATTGCACTCAAGGGGTGTCCCATTTCTAAGTCACGAGATAGACCTGACACTTACATTGGAGGGCCAAGATTGAGGGCCAAAGACTGAGGGTTGAGATTGAGGGTTAAGGGAGGAATTGGAATTGGCCCTGGGTCTAAACTCTGCTCACCTTCAGCCCAACGCTACAAAACTGACTGCAGATAGAAAACCACCCTGATCATCCTGCGAAAGCAACTCAAGACTCAACTCAACTCAAGGCAAAGAAATGGAACATCCTCAAATGGCTAATTCAATCACATGATCTTAACTCAACAGGGCATGATTTTCAATTACAGAAGGGAGAAAGACTCACAACGAGCAGAAACTGAAGGTGGCTACAGTGAAGGTCTGGCAAAGCATCTCTAGAGAGGAAACTCAGAAGTCCAACGCCTCCAGACGCCAGCAGGGACTTTCAACTGAGTATCAGAAATGATGTAGTTACAGATATGTCCCCTTGACCAAATACTGTTGAAGCCCTGAATACTGAGGTACTTTGCTTAAAACGGTTGTAATTCTTAAATGGCAAATCCTTTACTGTTGAGACACTCTCTCAAACTAAACCTTCGATCACATCTTGACTGTTCAGTTTCAGATCCGTTGTGCCGGTGTATAAAGGTAAAATGATTACAAACTCAAAATACGTCTGAGCCTCACTGTATTTACTGGACCGCTGTCCTGATCTGTGAACCCTAGAAAGACATCAGTAACCCAATACGCTACATGAAGTGGTCTACGTGAAACCGCAAATACGGGAACTTAGACCACAAACGCTCAGATCGATGGTGTTCACCGTAAAACACTCGAGTTATAAATTCTATTATAAGCATTTTGTCCAGTTTAAATTCAAAGATACCTGCAGTATTCAGCTTAGTCTCACGTTCTCACGAGACGTTTTGGTGAAACAAGAACATTTTTCAACAGTGAGAAGATTTAGTGTGTTGCTACAGTTGGATGTGTGCTGTTTATTTAGCGTGATGGGGGGAATTTGGTCAGCCAGTTACGTGGAAACATGTAAAAAAAATAAGAGAAAAACTTTCCAAGAAACTCAACGTAGCTCTCATGTTTCTGGCGAGTTCGCTTTGAATCCGTACATGTCATTGAAAGTTCCAGTCATTAAAAAATTAAATGCATTAAACGCAGCTTATGCCGGCGTTTACATAGCAAGTACGTCACCAGGAGAAACTTTTCAGCCCCTCTAGTCAACAGAACCTCTGATGTGACGCCCCCACGGTGCTGGATCTGTTAACGGTCTGGATCCGTTAACGGTGTTGGATCTGTTAATGGTCTGGATCTGTTAACGGTGTTGGATCTGTTAATGGTCTGGATCTGTTAACGGTCTGGATCTGTTAACGGTCTGGATCTGTTAACGGTGCTGGATCTGTTAACGGTCTGGATCTGTTAACGGTCTGGATCTGTTAACGGTGCTGGATCTGTTAACGGTGCTGGATCCGTTAACGGTCTGGATCCGTTAACGGTCTGGATCTGTTAACGGTGCTGGATCTGTTAACGGTGCTGGATCTGTTAACGGTCTGGATCCGTTAACGGTGCTGGATCCGTTAACGGTCTGGATCCGTTAACGGTCTGGATCCGTTAACGGTCTGGATCCGTTAACGGTCTGGATGTGTTAACGGTCTGGATCTGTTAACGGTCTGGATCTGTTAACGGTCTGGCTGGATCTGGAACGGCTGGATCCGTTAACGGTCTGGATCTGTTAACGGTCTGGATCTGTTAACGGTCTGGATCTGTTAACGGTGCTGGATCTGTTAACGGTCTGGATCTGTTAACGGTGCTGGATCCGTTAACGGTCTGGATCCGTTGACGGTCTGGATCTGTTAACGGTCTGGATCTGTTAACGGTCTGGATCTGTTAACGGTGCTGGATCTGTTAACGGTTCTGGATCTGTTAACGGTCTGGATCCGTTAACGGTCTGGATCTGTTAACGGTTCTGGATCTGTTAACGGTCTGGATCCGTTAACGGTCTGGATCCGTTAACGGTCTGGATCCGTTGAGAACGGTCTGGATCTGTTAACGGTCTGGATCTGTTAACGGTCTGGATCTGTTAACGGTGCTGGATCCGTTAACGGTCTGGATCTGTTAATGGTCTGGATCTGTTAACGGTCCTGGATCTGTTAACGGTCTGGATCCGTTAACGGTCTGGATCTGTTAACGGTGCTGGATCTGTTAACGGTCTGGATCCGTTAACGGTGCTGGATCTGTTAACGGTCTGGATCCGTTAACGGTCTGGATCCGTTAACGGTCTGGATCTGTTAACGGTCTGGATCTGTTAACGGTCTGGATCTGTTAACGGTCTGGATCCGTTAACGGTCTGGATGTGTTTCTGCTGCAGTAATGAGCTCCTCGCGTTGACCTGCTCTCCTGATAAACGCGGCTACGCTTTGATCACAGCGGGAGGTTTAAAGACGGTTAAACCAACACACAAACGTACACATCTGTACGGTTCGTCCAGCCTTACTGGGCTACCGTCACAATGCACGAGAGACAAACTAAAGTTTGAAATCGTCGGGCAACTACGAGATTAAACGGTGCTGGGACTTTTTTTTTGTATAATGCCCCTTTTTAGGGTCTGAGGTTTCATTGTTGTATTATGCTTAAATATTGATCTGGAACAATGTAATCCAGAAAGCAGCTTGACAGGTTCAACATTTCATTAATGCTCGTTAACCTTCATGTTTGGGTTAAATTTGTTCACGAGCTAAAATATCTCTCAGATAAGTTTATGTCTTTTATGTAGACATCATTTAGGTATCCAAATTTTTGTTTTCACTGGCATTGAGTCGGTTGGTCTCGCTCACATTACTATCTCAGGTATGTTCGCCATACACATTTGATGTCACGCGCGTACACCCATATCACGATATTCGATATGATACGATATTTGAAATGAAAATGAAGCTTCAGATTTTACCTGTAATCTACTAGAGAAACTGTGGAGTAAAGTATATGTTAGTGTTTTGAGTCATAATCTAGCAAAGACATTTTTTGTCAGTTTTGTACTGCAACACGTTAGTTTTCCTGTGCGTGTGAGCGGTCTCTCGGCTAACGTTAGCATCAAGTTACCAGCTGATCACCAAGCCAACGGTTAATATTATCCATTACATTTTTGAAAACTGTTGAAAAAGATTCAAAGCAAAGTCACGGCGACGCCGAATCCTGATATCAGAACGAGCCGTTGCGTAGCAGAAACAGGGAAGGGCAGAGTCACCTGCCTGGTGGATCCGTGGGCGGAGCTAGATGAGCCAACCCAGGTCATTTTCAGGCTCAAAGAGGTGCATCTGTTTTTGCTACTTCTTCTTTGTAATTTTCAAGTCGGGTAGGACGGTAGTTTGCTGCAGTGTCTGTAAAAATGACTGATGCTCAACATTTATCAGCGCTAACTCATGTAAGTCGGACTATAGACTCCGTTGCTAAATTTGAGCTATATAAAGGAAGTAAATGGTGGGAAGCTCAACACCTCCAGCTACAGCGCTGCAGAAAACAACCCATACCGCCGTCTAGGATTTGGTGATGTCATAACAGAACAGAGCAAACGATGCTCAAGCATAAATGCTAAAGAGTGTCGGGCTAGCCTATGTGTGGATTTGCTACACAGTAGCACAAATCAGGCGTACGTCCTCTTCCCTTTACCATCGTATTCTGTCGTATATTCTTCAGTTTCAGTTGGCCACCCGCCGTCATTGTATTAGAGACTGTGAAACGCTGCCCCCTGCCCCTGCTGTTGCGTATTACAAGTGAACAATTACTGCTGCGATATAAAAACCTGACTGTCCACGACGTTTGTGGTTTGACATGACTTTAAAATGTGCAATTTTTTTTGGACAGTTTTTGAGGGTTTTACATCAACTTTAATACTGTCTTATCATTTATTTTTCTTAACTAGTGTACACTTTGACATCACTGCAGTGTAAATATATCGCCTTAATTTTGGAGCTGTCATGTTATTTTACTCACAATCCAATAAATCTTTAAATGTTCCCAAATTCGGTTCCCAAAGCTTTTTTCAAACCACTTGAAGCCGTTCTTTCATCAACAGTCACTCATCGGCGTCATCGCTGATCAGTCCCGCCACATTCACCCCCAACACAGACGACGCCGGTGTTAAATGGAATATTGTCAGATGTCGAAGGCGGCTACAAACCATCCTTACGTAACAGAAACACGTCATAAAATCATATAAAGCTGTATCAAAGCCAACAGGTGCAATAGAAATATGCACACACATTCGCGCACACGCTAACAGAAGAACCAAAGAGAACACAGAGGGAAAGAGTGTTTTTCTACGCGTTTTTGACCACTGGGCTCTTTTTGCTCAAACAACAGTTTGTTTGAGAACAGCTGCTTTCGTTTTGAAGACGGGGAAGGAAAGAGACATGACGACAAGAGATGAAGCCCCTCAGGAGCGTACGAACGAGGCGTATGGAGAGAAGGATGGCGTGTTTCCATTCAACATGAATTTCTAGGTCAAAGCTTAAAGAAACTGGCAATTGTCTGACAACTAGAAAAGGAAAAAAAAAGACTGATGCAACAATACAAGCATCTCTGTGTAGTTGGACTGTTGCTTTGGACAACAAGTATGAGAAAAAAAAAAACCCCAGCAGTTGTTAGGGAGGCACCTGAAGGACTCTGATTGGTCGGCTTCACGGTACCTGCCTGAGCGGGAACCTCCCACCGCTCTGCAGCTGCTCTGCTGAAATGAGGAATTAAAGGAAACGTTGACTCAGTTTGGTTCATGAGTGCACGATTAACAGTCAACATTTGTTCTCGCTTCCCACTAAATTACAATCTCTGACAAGTATTTGGAAAATCGACATGCTTTTTCATACATTTGGTCAAAGACAACATTAATGGGCGAGCTAGAAGACTTCTTTATAACTTTCTTGCCCGTAAATCGACCGCTAATGGGATTTTATTCTCTGTATCTTGAAGAGAAGAATCAATATGAGGAATATATTTTCTGAGACGCAGTCACAACCTTGCAAGTTAATTTTAAAGGTAGCAAATGCTCCACTAGCTAAGCAGCATCATAATTTACATGGCCGACATTAGGCAGGTTTTCAATGGCAGGTAGGCATTTGCCGATTGTGCAAGTAAAAGTGGCATATTATGCTAGTGGCAGTGCTCGTTTTTGGCCCAAATTATGCTCGCTTTTCAAAATTATGCTACTTTAAAAAAAAATTATTCTGTGCACAAACTTCACAACTCACAAGTTCAAAACCTGGGTAACTTTAGCCGGTGGTTAGGCCTATACGGCGGATAAATCTGCTATCCAGCGAACAAAAATAGGTTGCACAAAGCCTGGATAGTGTGGTGGATAACTATCCGCGGATAGCTTGCTAACCATCGCGTGTAGCAGAGCGTGACACAGCTTGCGCAAGGTTTTGCACTCAAATGGCCTCCAGTTACCATGGTAAAGTATGCAAATTTCGAGTAAACGACAAACTGTCCGCGCGCTAGCAGCACTCGCTGGGTTTCAAAACAAATAAAAACAAATACAGTGAAAACTAAACCATGCAGTTTCTGACAAAGCCCTGGATAACAAATTAGCGCTTGTTATATTGAAGCATCGCACTTGCTTTGCTCGTTTTTAGTAGCTGAGATCTTCGTTTTCTTGAATTATTCTAAAATTGTGCTATTAAGACAAAAATAATAATATACGGATTATGCTAGCAGTGCTACTTTTAGAAAAAGGGCAAAAATTATGCTCAATTCCTCAGATTATGCCAAAAATTATGCTAGCACAATCGGCAAGCGCCTAATGGCAGGGGTCCAGGCTAGTTTCCACGCTAGTTTCCACTACTCGGAGCAGCCCCACAATAAGGATTTCAATTCAATTCAATTTTATTTATATAGCGTCTGTTACAATGACAATTGTCTCTAGGCGCTTTACAGAGACCCAGATCATGACCCCCGAGCATGGGAACCACCAAGCAGTACGGGGCGGTAGTTTGCTGAGTCTGTAGATCCCACCAGGTCCGTCACTGTAAATAGTTACACAACAGCAGAAGAGACTGTGGAGGTCATCCGACGTACAATTCCAGCCTCCGAGGTTTTACCCCGGACACCTGCAAATGGAAACCCACCAACGGCTAAAAAATAAATAAAAACAAGTACTTTATGAGGGAGAGTGAATAAAAATACTAGTTCTTAAACTGACAACCTCCGTTAAAGTAATATGAAAACTGATTTTACACTTCAGATTTAGTTTTGAAGTAAAGTTGACTCCTTTATGAGGCTAATTATGTGAAAACTAAGTATAGCGTGAAAAAAAATTGCACAGTTATGTTGGATGGAAACACAGCTGGAAAGATGGAGAAGGACGAGAGAAGATGGATGAGGACAGACGAGAGAAGAGGGAAACGAGCAGCGGCTCACCTCCCGCGGAGAGACAGATGGGCAGAAGAGGTAGAGCAGGGCCACGACATGCAGGCTACGCTCATGCAAACACCAGAGTACAGTACAGAAGGGCTACCAGGACTACCAGGACCTGGACCAGGACCTGGACCAGGACCTGGACCAGGACCTGGACCAGGACCTGGACCAGGACCTGGACCAGGACCCGCACTGACACGAGTGCCAGGAGAGAGAAAGTCAGAGTATCACAAGCTTCATGTTGAAACGACATGAATATAAAAGTATCAACAGTAAAAATCCTTGACAGCGTTTACTGTAAACAGCGAGAGAGAGAGAGAGAAGTTACACACCCCCAGTTATTTACAGGAGTTCATTTAAAATCAAGTGATTCCTTTTGTTTGTCTGGAGACATTCTCTACAATGTTTTTGTGGTCCAGTGTTCTTTCTTGATTTTTTTTTTTTTGCCTCACAATTTGAACCAACTAACTTTCTCCACAGCCTTTCCAGTTAAAAAAAAAAAAACTAAAGACAAACAGTAAAAATCCAGACAGTTACAGGAATGCTTGACAGTGGAAGTAAACACACTCTGGTCAGCTTTCCCCTCAACGGCGCCTCTGTCCCACCCCCCCGCCTCCATCCGGGATGTGCAGATTCCTGAACACGAGAAAGACCGCTGTGACCCGCGACGGCAAGGCATGGGGAGCGGCTTTAAGGATATGGAAGTATTTCGCACGTTAAAAACTTTGCGAACCCCTGACTCGGAGACGTATTTCAGCCCCGCTCGTTATATCTGGGTCTGGAGGGGCTGGCCCGGCGGCGTGTAGGGGGGCGGCGCCGGCGAAGGCTTTATCCCGCGGGTCCGCATGTAGGACAGGAACTGCTCCGGGATCTCGGCCAAGACGTCTTTGGCGAGACGGGCCATGCTCAGGATGTGGTTCCCGGTCCGGTCGATGTAGTCCCTGAATGGGACAAACTGAGAGAAAAGAGGAAAGACGTGTGAGTTAAAAAGGGTCTTGTTAAGGCCATAAAGTTCATGTTTTTGTTGAGCGTTTTTGCATTTTTCTGCTCATGCCATCCGTGCCCAGTCAGACCCAGTCAGCTCTGACAAATGTCTGGGATTACTGGGATCAGTGTTGGACTGAAATGACGCTGTCCATGGTGCTGAAAGCAGACGACACTAAATGATCACCTGCTTGTGACGACGGCCACATTACTAATAGTTCACCACTGTTGAAACCTTGATGGAACTGCTCACATGCTTAAATTACAGTAAATGACAGCAGTATTTATTGTATGTGCCAATGACGTACATCTGTGAGCACAGAGCGCCTGGCTTTTATCCAGATTTACAGGTTTTTAGTGTCGTCCTGAAGGAACCCTGGAGACATGTTCCTGTTGTTGATCAGTCAGACCTCCTTAGTCTTCACAACTCAACTACAGTGATCCCTCGCCAATTCGCGCTTTAAGTTCCGCGGTTTTTGCTATTCACGGATTTTTCAGAAATATATAATATATAAATATAATAATATAAAAATCGCGGAAGCATCACAGGATGTTGTGCGCGTTCTCTCACAGCAAAGAAATGTTGTGAGCCAGCCTGACCCCTTTAAGAAGGTGGCCTTATGGGTAATCATGTGGCCTTATGGGTAATGTAGTGTGTGTGTTGTGGGATGGCAGAACTAAAACGGGGTACGATTGAAAAGTGTAGTGAGCATCAACAGCAGCCCAGCGTGTATAGATTTACATTCTCTGTTAACCGACAGGAGCCCAACAATACAACCTGTGTGATGTTACAAGTTCCTGCAGTACCAGAATAAAGTTCCCGTTCCATGCAGAGAAAACCAGACTTTTTCTTTTGTTGTTGTTAGCGTGTTAGCCGCTAATTACGAGCCCAAAAATAGCAGAATACCAGTGGTTTCTTTACTACGGTTCAGAGACCAGAGGCTGTTATCTTTATTTGTAAAATAATAAGAGATAATTTATTCTTTGAAGTGAGACGTTTACATACACTTTGTTGGTATTCGGCCTTTAAACTCTTTAGCTTGGCTCAGATGTCAACCTCTCCACCTGACAGGACACGTGATCAGATTTACATCTCACAGAGGACAAAAGACGTTCACGACCCGCAGGAGGGACGAGAGAGTCGATGAGTCGAGCTACAAACTGTAATCCAACATTCTGCAGGTGGTTTTGGAGCAGTGGCGCTCTGTCGCCGCGTGGCCTTTCAGCTCGTGTCGCTACAGCTGTTGATGATTCTGTCTCCTCGGGTTCACCCAACATCTTCACATGGTCTGTCACTGTTGTTGTTGGGCTCATTTGGACATTTCGCACCAAAGGATTTAAGGCCTCCAGGCATCTAGAAATTGTACCCAAGGATGAACCAGACCTACAGTTATTTCCCTGATGTTTTAGTTGATTTCTTTTGATTTTCCCATGATGCCATGGGAGCACAGGCATGTCGTGTGGAATCCTCCGAGCTGCTGTGACGACTGGTTGCAAATATATATATCAATGCTCCAGCATCAATATTTCTGAGTTAAATGAGGACAGGCTGAGGACACGGCTCTGTTTATGGCATTAGATGATGTCGCCTGTAATAAAAATATGCGAAGCCAATTTGTGCTGGAAGGCCCTTCTGTAGAAGGTAATCCTCAGCATGTCACACGGGGTTATTAGCTCGCTGGTAATGAGCGCCTGGAGGCCGAGCTGGTGCGACGCTCCTGGACTGAAACTTCGCCGGGTGTCTCCTGCGTGGAACAACTCTGTATATGTGGACATGAGCTCATTAAAAAAGCAAACTTAATGAGCGTCCATGCGGCTCTGCGGGAGGGTGTCGGGCTGCCGGGTCTGACAGCGGCGCCATAAAGGTCACGGAGCGACTTCGCCGTGTCACAGCCGAGCAAACAGCACGACGTGAACGTCTGCATTTTTCTCTTTGCTTTGACTCTGGGATGTAGCATGAAAAGTAACAAAAAATAAAAGGATGGAGGCAGAAAATAACAGGGAGGAGATAAGGGGGTGAAAGCATCAAAGAATACTAAACTATACAGATATATATCAAGATGTAGAAGTTAATGTTGCATATAAAGTGGGATTACTAGCCAAGACACAGAAGTAAAAACACAGCGTCTGATATGAGAACGTTGAAGCTCTGCGGTAAAAACGTCTCTTCTTTTTACTGTCTCTGGACCACAACATGGATCTCTTCTGCATGACTGGCTGTAGACCCCACGACCCCCCCCCCCCCCCCCCCCCCCGGCTGTGGGCCAGAGGTCAGCGCTGAGGCTCTTCTTTCCTTCACTTTAATGAACAGAAGCTGAGCAGAGTGTGTGTGTGTGTGGGGGGGGGGGGGGGGGGGGGGCAGAGGACTGGTTCCTGTCAGACGTGGGGGGGATGTTCCTTCACACTCTGTTGCATAAGTGCAGGTGTTTCCACCTGCGGTCGGTGAACCACCAGGCTGCAGCAGCCAGGGGACACATGGATGAAGAAATGCATATGTTCACATTAAAATAGACTGTATGCACAGAAAAACGTGAAATGATTGAAGCAAACTAGTTTTGTATGAATTTCAGTCATTGTGAGACTGTAAGTCTGATTATTCACATCTTTATCCACAAAAAGACGACCTTAAACACCAAAGAGGAAGCTCAGTATCTGCTGAGACCCTTATCAGAGAAATATTTTCCTCCAACAGTCGAGTCCCAATCTTTTACATCAAAGCAGCTCTACAAAAGTCACGATTTTACATAAAAAACGAGTCTCAATTTTGTAAAATTCCCCTTTTGACAACAAAGATTCGGGATTTGAAGAAAAAAAAATGAGCAAATTTACAATAAAGTTGCAATTTCATGTCAAAAAGTTGAGATTTTATGAAATTTGTAATGGTTTTAGAAGAAACTTGAATTTGTTATAACTGTAAATTTTAAGCAAAATTGCCTTTATTATGAAAAAAAAAGATCCTGATTTTTTTTTTTTCTACAAGAAAAAAAAATCATTTTTGGGTAAAAGTCTCAATTTTATAATAAAAAGATTTTTATATTTTCATTTTATGAGTTACTTTGTTTACAAAAGGTTACTATATTTTATTAAAAAATGCTATTTTACAGCAAAAATTTGTTGTTTAACGTAGGGCTGTCAGTCGATAAAATTTTTTAATCGCGATTAATAGAAAGATTTTCAGTTAACTCACGATTGATCGCATTTTTTAATGTTCTGTTTATCCATCCATACATCCATCATCTATACCCACTTTATTCCTATACAGGGTCACGAGGATCTGCTTTATTTTTTTACGCTTTTAGTTTATAACCAGAAGTCCACCAATGCTGTAGTACTCTTTGGGGTCTTATTTCATCAGCTTCTTAGTGTATTTTGTCAGGCTACTACCACAGTAATTTGCTGACGGTCCCTAAACTCCACGGCAGCAGCAGGTCCTCAGAAGGACATTCAGCGCTGTTCCTGAGAGTTTTAGCCACGCCCACTGAGCTTGGAGGGTTGATGACACTTGTGAAATGTCTGGCATACTTATATCTACATAATGATACCAACCTGAATGAAATTGGTGCTGTTTTCATGACGCTATTAAAGTTTAAAGAGAAAAAAACAAGCGAATCTCAGATGTGAAACTAACTTTACCGTCCAGCGTGGAAACTCAATTCACAGTGACAAAAATAACCTTTTTTTCAGCACCTTAAAGCTAAATTTACCATTCATAAGAGCCTTTTCTGTCGCCATGTCTGTCCCACAGCTTGACGGTAAATACACTTATTGGCCGATGGTCATATAAACAGAAACGTGTGTGCGTTATTAGCGGCGTTAAACAGAATTTACGCTTACGCGTTAACTTTGACAGCAGTAGTTTAAAGACATAAAGCTGTGATTTTGACCACGTATCCAGTCGTAGCAGTCAACCTTTTTGTGACCAAACAAGGAGCTGAATCAGCTCATTGTCACCTCCAAGAAAAGCAACAAACGGTCCAAGAATCACTCGTTCCAAGGCTCCAGGTCTCTTTAGATAACCCACACTTGAAGGTTTGTCCTTGTAACTGTCCAAGGTAACCGTAGTAACATGGACGTGTTACTGTGAAGGAGCATCTCTGCTCCGTGGATATTAACCTGCTGGCTCTGCGTCCTCTCTCTCTCTGCTACGCAGTTAAGGTCAGTTCAGATACGTTCACATCCAGGGTTTTTATTTATCCCGTCTGCCTCCATTAGCAGAAATGAGTCGATACGTGACGCTCTGAGTGGTCCTTTCACACCCCTAAAACTGGAGCTGTAAATCTGACGCACACCCTTTAAAAGCGCTTGTACCGGTGGCGCTGATGTTTGGGACTTTTTCCACGGCACAGATTCATCTTCCACCGCACAAACAATGAATAAAATAAAGAAACTGCCATGTGAGAGAACAAATGGCTGAACCGATCTGTTACATGAGGAAAAGATGAGGCGGATAGATCAGATACGTAGCTACCGATATGGTCGTGACCGTTGCTTTAAGGCATTTAAGGTAAATTAGCTTCATCATAATGGACATTATAAGAAAAAAAGAAGACAGCGCTCTGTGACAATGTTGGACAAGATTAGATATTTAAGAATATAAAAGTGAGTACCTGAACTATGTCTCTCTCAGCGAATCTTCCTCTTGATGAGATCCGAATCTCGTCGCCGTCCAACTCGACCATCGCTAAGAAGGATTAAAAACATCATCAGCCTTCAGATCATCAGCTCTGATAAAAACCTTGAAAGACTTCGGTGCAGCTGGTGGTTTTTCTTTGCTTTAATGTCTTACCGTCGAACTCTGCGGGGCCCACCCCCACGATGATGATGGACATGGGCAGACAGGCGGCCTGCAGGAGAAAAACACGCTTCAGATACTTGGAAACGCTCGACATGAGACGGCGCTGCTGCGGTAAATGCATCAGCTGCATCACTTTACATGCAGATAAACGCGCTGGACGACTCTAGAAAGCCGAGGCTGCTGGGAGTCCAGATGAGTCAGACGTTTGGTCTGAGTTAACGGCGCGGAGCAGAGACGAGTGTTGTTCCAGCCCACTTGGCTCAGATGTTTTCCTGTAAATCAACTATTACTCTGCAGCAGTTATCTCTCTTTAGAGACTGTGAACCAGGTGGAAGGACCCGTTTGAAACGTTATCTAAGTGACGGCTCGCACCTGAAACAAACTCAACAGACTGGAAATCAGCAAAGATATGTGCAGAAAAAAGTGAAGCGGCAGTCGCTCGAGGATGTGAAGTTAGATATTTTCACTTGAAAACATGCAATAACAAGATGATAGTTGAACCTAAAGTACGTTCATGAGCTACATGTTTTAGTTTTTTTTTTATTCTGTATAATCATGATAAATTCATCCCATCATGGTGGGCCTTAGAGGATACGGTGCAGTAAGGTTTTTCTTGTCACTGTTTGGCTTAAAGGTTTTTTTCTCCGTCTGTGGGAGTTTTTTACCTGCCATTATCCTTAATTTGGATTTAATATTATAATTTTAGTTATTGATATTTGCTCGGGGGTCATGATCTGGGTCTCTGTAAAGCTCCTGGAGACAATTGACATTGTAACAGACGCTTTACAAATAAAATTGAACTGAATTGAGAAGCGTCCCAACGCAGATCTGTGTTACTGTGTCAGAGTGAATTCACCTGGAATGCAGCAGCAGAACTACCTTCTTACCTCCGTCTAAAACAAACGCATCGCTTCGAGTGACAGCCAGCTTTGTATCAGAGCCCAGCAGCTTAGTTCATGTAGGAGCTGGTGAGGTAACGTCTGATGCTAAAGAAGTGAACCTCAGCAGTTTTACAGATGTTCTGATACAGATGTGTCCTGTATGGATCCACCACATTTTGCCCACTAGGTCAACTCATTTAAAAACTCATACAGACCTCTTTACAGTTTCTTATTCAAAAAAGACCAGACAGCAGAAATGAAAAGGGTTCAGTTTAACCCTTTTAGCTGCTGGCTCGCTGGGTTTTTGTCGCACAGCGATGAGACGGACATGTTTGTAATCAACAGAGTCTGCTGTCACGTGGAACCTTGTTTCTGAGATTTACCTGAAGTGGACATGTGCTGTTTTCTGTTTTAGTCACAGGCTCATATAACTGATTGGGCCTGAATCATGTCTGGTTTGGGTGGCGATGCTCCGTAGAGGCTTTCAGCTGAGTTTCTCCCCGATGTTTTCATCTGCTGCATGTTAGGATTTTGACCAAACGAGAGTTTAGGTTTGGTCAGTTTGCTTGTGTGGAGCATTCAGGTGCGTTCAGTCAATGTTGGAAAGGAAACACGGGTCTCAGAGAAGCAGCTGCTGCTGAACATCGATCCTAAAAGGTTATAAAACCATTTCCAAATAACATGGAATTCAATGTGTTGCAGCGTGAAAGATTATTCACAAGTTGAAAACAGCAAATTTACCCCGAGGTAAGAATATCAGAACCCCCAGGAGCTACATATCAGAGCCTACGGACCTCAAAGTGCATGTTAGCACCACTGGAAGAAGACCAGGAGAACAACCAGCAGCAGAAACACCTCAGGCTCACGGTCAAGCATGGTGCTGGTTCTGGTGCTGGTGGATCCACAGAACCTGGCTGCTCTGCAGTCACCGGAGCACACCAGCTAACCTCTTAACCCAGCTAACGACGGGCCCAGAGAAGCCAGGAGGGTCGGGTCCTGTCTCTGGTAACGTACTGTCATTAGCGGTAACCAACCAGTGTGACGTCGGTGTTTTCCAGTCTGCACACAGCATGTGTGAGAATGTGTGTGAATGTCTGATGTGTGTGTGTCTGATGTGTGTGTGTGTCTGCGACGGCGCCTCCCGGAGCGCTGCGTGGGTCGAGGCATCACAGCCAATAATATTGGAGATGCGAGAATCAACAACACAGCCTGAACTCACGACAGCTTACAAATGACGCGTGTGTAGCAGAGCGTGTGTGTTGCAGAGTGTGTAGCAGAGCGTGTGTGTTGCAGAGTGTGTCTGTGTTGCAGAAAGTGCGTTCCCAGTTATCTGAGGAGTGTTTAGACCCGAGGCTGCAGACAGATTGATGATTGCATCCAAACGTTTTCGGTACTTTTTGCTCCCCACGGTCGAGGTCCTCCCGGTTTCTTCTCCCATCTGTATGTTCTTCCCCCTCATTTTCTTTTCCCTCTATCTCTTTAATGTTTTACTCCCCACTTTGCAGGCCTGCAGGTCAGAAATGGCTGCAGTTCACTGTGCATTTTGCTTTCATTGTTCATGGCCCTCTTCCCTCTGGAGAGCGCTGCGACGTGACAATGATGCAGAGAACAGCGGATGAATAACATGCTGTAATTTACATCAGGCAGCAGGAAATAACGGTAGCGACTCTCTTTTTACACAACATACTACACATTTTTCTCTGACACTCTTATTTGTGTAGAAACTTGTGGTTCTGTCAGATTAAAATGATAATTAAATGAGTAGTAATGTGGTTCATGTCATCCTTTCATCAACATGTTTTATTAGAGCTCCAGCCCAGCAGGTGGCGCTCAAGCACCTAAAGTTCATTTTCCAGCAGTGTTGCTAACTCACCTGCTTTGTCACTATATTCAGGGAGTATTTATCAATTATAAAATATGATTTAGTTTACACAGTAAAATGAAAAGACGAGTGACACATCTAGAGACTTTTTCTGGTCATTGGCGACTTTAAGGTGACGCCTCATCTTAAGATACATTTACATCATTTTCCAAAAGATTTTAAAGGGACAAAGTGATTTTGGTGACATCTTGTGAGTGTTCTAATGACTTTGAATTAATTGAACTGAAAGCATCAATTACACATTATATGGCTGATAGGCAGCTTGCTAATGCTGGACAAAATGAATAAAAGATTTGTTGAGAAAAATTGTTTCATTTATGTAAACAGTGCAAATTGTTGCTTGCAAGCTTTTAAAGGTGGGACACGAGGGGTTTTGAAAGAAGCTTGGAATATCACTACCTGCGGCTGAAAAATCGATACTCGATAAAATATTGATATACATCGCAGAATCGATAAAATTGCTCAGCTCTAATATAACACATACCTGTCTGTTCATTTGTTCAGTCGTCAACATAACATATCTGTAATATACTTTGGCCAAAATACACCAAAGCTCATTTTTAAGCCATGTTCGTTCAGCTCTGTTGATAGCAGCCGGTTTTAGGGGGCGGAGTCAGCCAACCACTTATTACGTGGGGTGTGGCCTATTTGAAACTGTCGATAAAGCTTTCCAGAACTCTCTTTGGAGGTACATAGAAATGCAAAAAAATGGGAAACTGAGTGAAGATAAAGTTGGAGAAGTATGACATCACAGATCCAGATCAGAGGATCTGCATCTGTGATGTCACAGAACACAGAACACTGATAACCTGTTGTTCAGTGTTTCAGTGTTCTGTGATGTCACAGAACACTGAAACACTGAACAACAGATTATCAGCCTCCAAAAAAATGACAAAGCATCTTATCCCAGTGACACCTAAATACAACCTTCTTATATGTTGACTCCCCTGTTATCAAGACGCATTAAAAAAAAAAAATCACATGAGCATCAAATCTCATCTAGTAAGGACTTTTTTTTTAGATTAATACGGGGCCCCTTGATGGCTCCTTACTAAGAAAAATAACTGATCTGCCAATTTTTCTAAATGCACCTACGTGATACGCCATGAGACGCATCACGTAGGTGGACAGAAGTGGGTGGAAACAAAGCGTTCCCCTTTAAGAAGGCTGTATCGAAGTTAACTCGGTTGTGACATTAATTATCATTAGCTGTCAAGTGTATCTACATGAGTCTTGTTCACGTATTACGGTGTAACAGAGGTTACACCTTAAAAATATACACGATCAATTATATCAGTGCTTCAAGTTGCACATAACTGAGGGCGGGGCCACTTTGAGTGACAGACCGTGTTCGTGGACTGTTTAGATGTAATCAGGATTCAGAGGTCTGAACACCTCAAACCAGCAGGTTTGAGGTCCCGGCGTTCATCTTCACTGGTTTAAGTGTCATTATTACGGTTTAACATACTGGAAGGTTACAGGACTTGTACTCACATTAACAATAGACTCTTTGGTCTGAGCCATGTCTGAGATGACGCCGTCTGTGATGATGAGCAGCACAAAGTACTGAGAACCATCCTTTACAGAAGCTGCATACCTGAAGAAGAAGAAGAAGAAGACACTGGTCATTCTCCAGTTGAATGAAGAATGCATTTATCTTCAGTAGACTAGACTGCTGTAACGCTGTCCTGACAGGTCCAGTTAGTCCAGAACTCTGCTGCTCCAGGCCTCACCAACACCAGGAAACTGGATCATATAACTCCAGTCCTCAGATCTTTACACTGGCTTCCTGTTTGTCAAAGAACTGACTTTATAATCCTGCTGTTACTTTACAAAGCACTGAATGGTTTAGGACCAGAATACATTCAGGATCTTCTGGTTCGTTCTGAACCCACCAGGTCCCTCAGGTCATCAGGGTCAAGTCTACTTCCTGGTCTGGAATGAGGTCTGCTGCCACTCCTAGCAGTTTTAAATCATTTTATCTTCTTTGAGTGTCTTAATATTTCATTCTATTTCATTATTTTTATTTATTTTATTCCCAAACAGGACTTGAGTCACACGCAACGACTGGACCAAGTTTTAGACGCCTCCCACAGGTGATTAATATTTTTTTCTCTGATATGACAGCATTTAATTAATTATTTAAATTCAGGTAATACAGGGGGAAAAAAAAGCTCCAGTAAAAAACCTCCTACCCTACCTTTAAATGGTGTGAATCCATATTAACTGTTTCAAATGGTTCAGGTGACAAAATAGGGCTGAACGGACTTGAGAATGTAATTATTGGGAGATAACTTCATTTTGTTTCTATCTACAGTGTTCAGTGAGGCTTTGAGTGCTTTCAAAAGCACTTTTTACTGCCAGATGCTGCTTTCTGCACATCATCGTGTCTCATCCTTCAACTCCTGTAAGCGAAGCAGGACCTTCCAGTCCCACGTGAGACACTTTTAATGGTTATTTCTGCTGAAAGTCACTTTCCTCCTCCAGAGGTAGCACCTGTGTCCCCTCCACTCCGGCATTAACTGGCATTTAAGTGGCTTTTATTACCTTTGAAGACAGAGCAGGACACAGAGAAGCTAAAGAATGACGGAGCGGGGGATGGAAGGATGGAGAAAGTTAATAAAAGAGGAGAAGGAAGCAACAAAACTGCAAACGGGCTTCTGGCTGATAAACAGACGACAGAGCTGCAGAGATGAAGCTGTAAAAGTTTTTAATGAGGTTTGGGAGGAGAAATGTGCAGAACATGCTGATTAGTCTGCAAACGAGCACGACCAACAAATAATGATCTGCAGAGGCTGAAGGAAAACAGGAAATCTGGTTCAAACCGACGATCTTAGCAGAAAGTTTCTCATGTTAGAAAACTGAAAACAGTGTTTTCCTCATTATCACATCTTTCTACTTCCTGGGCTTCGGTTGTTTTAGTTTTCAGAGCTGCACAGAGAAGCTGATGGTTGTAAGTTTGAGGAACCAGATGATGAATCTGGTTAGAAAAAAAGAAAAAAAGTGAGGCTTTATAGTTATATCAGTTAATTAGTTATTTGCATTGGAGTATTTTAGTGAAAAAATCAGTATAAAACTGAGCAAAAAACGTTTCACGTTTGTCTGTTAAACTTTAAGCCAGAGAATATAAATATAGCTTTGGGTAAAGAATCTGCTTTTTTCTGCACACACGTCTATTCAAATTCAAATTCAAAATACTTTATTAATCCCCCAAGGGGCAAATTCAAGTTTCAGTACACCAGGAAAAATCTGGTGTACTAGGGGAGCTGCTAGCATCCAGCGCTCCTTTTCATGCCAGGTCCCGTGGTCCGAGTGCTAACTTCAGGTAACAGCCGTTAGAACCAGTATATCTCCAAAATGATGACAAGTGAGATATCTCCTATTAAGTTCATTAACTAACACGCTTTGTTACTTTGTTGAATCCGAGCGAGCTGCCACATTAGAAATCATTTAGAAAAAAAAAATCTTCCTGAGGCCTCGCTGATGTGCGAGTAGCTCGTTAGCTACAACTGGAGAACACGCCCAGTATCTGACTAACTGCACCGTCAGCGGTTTAGCTAACGTTTAGACTTTGACCCCTGTGTGACCTCTTCACCCCTCATGTGCACCTGTGCTTTAACCTGCAGCTGAAGGTTGCTTTAATCTCAAACGCCGTGTCCTCAAAAACGCGCCACAACGACCACTAGAGGTCTCTTTTCCCGTGTTTTCACTTAAACATGATAGTTTTAACATGCGTCTGAGTCACTCTTTTAACACCAGAGACATATTTCATCCTCTACGTTAGCTTTGTTAATATTTAGACTCATTTAGACCCATTCAGGGTCTAAATGAGTCTAATCACCAAATGGAAAACGCATATGACGGTTCATTATTTGCTCAGCAGGATCAGTACACAGAGGCACACAGAGATACTAGATCTCTCCTGCTCAGGGGTTCAGAGTTCCTCCTTCTGGCCCACTGGGTCCAGGTCCTGCATGGTCCATATGTGGTCCGAGCACTTTCTGGGTCTGCGCTCAGGTCAGCTGGTGTTAAACTGGTCGGTCGGGATGTTTTCTGTGTTGTTTACTGGTGATGCACCGACTCCAAGATCATTTCATTCATGTGTCAGTCAGCTTAGCTGCACCTGATGTAGCTGCCACGGAGTAGGGATGTAACGATATGGAAAATTTGATATCGCGATTATAGTGATATCAGATATCATGGTTTACGATATTATCACGATATTCTTAATTGCTGTTCAAATGTCTAAAAAACACATACATTTTAATAATTTCACAAAATCTTGTGATTTTCTTGTCATATTAAAACATCAGAAGCCAATATTTTATCAAAATAAAACTTTCACATTATACGGGCAAACAACTGGCACAGAAAGAGGTTTTATTTTAAATGAGCAAAATAAATAACAGGAACAAAGCTTATTTGTGTGGTAAAAATTTAAATAATCACTTTAACAACCATAGTAGGTCAAAATATGCAAACAATTATTAGGAACAAAAATTATAGCGCAAGTTCAAATGAAATAAACTTTGGGCTTTAAGCTGAACCTTAAATACGTATAAATGTGCAAATAGAGAAACAGTTGTTTAGGAGCCAAATATGTTGTTCTGAATTGTAGTTCACTCTGTGTGTCTGTAGGTGTCGCTGTGTTGTTACCTGAGGGTCAGGTATAAAGGTAGCTGCCTGTTATTGGTTAGCTGTTTGACCTGGAAGGGCAAAAGGTTTTTGACCGCTGTGGCGCTAACTGCCAGCGTTATGGTTGTCGGATCAGTTAATGGAATAAATTAATATTTTAACTGCATCAGACTTGAATGAGGCTGATATTACATATCCCGGTAATTGACCGCGATAATGAGATAAAGTCAAACATAAACGGTAATCGTTATTGCATAAAATTTTACCGCGCTTTACCGCAATACCGGTAACCGTTCCATCCCTATCACGGACTTTAATGATACTAGCTGCGAGTTGGTCGACCTCCAACAGGAAGGTCAGTGGATCAATCCCTGGCGCCGTCACGTGTCAGTGTCCTTCCACCCCACTGGGCCAACCCACCCAGCCACTAACGGGTCACATGCTAGCATTCTCATGGTGCCATACCTGAACTTGGACGCACTGGAATATCATGCAACGTTTTTCTGTCACTCATCAGGGCTAGAAGGATGCCCGTCTTATCAGTCTGAAGGCTGATTTATTCTTCTGCGTCAAAATGACAACGTAGCTACGCCGTCGGCACCTCGCTCCAAATGTAGCAGCGCCAACAAGAAATGTGTCTGTGTTGAAATGTGTAGATTTCTTCTTTTCATCCTTTTCAAGTCGGGCAGAACAACAGTTTGCTGCAATGTCTGTAAAAATGACATCCAACTCATGGAAGATGTAATTTATTTGCTCCGTTGCTAAATTTTAGCTGCGCATAGGGAGTAAACAAAAGGAAGCTCACAACTGCAGGCTGCAGCGCTGCAGAAAGGAACCAGCGCTGCCGTCTGGCGGTTGGTGGTGCAATTACAGCGCAGCGCCAGCAATAACGCTCAAGCAGGAACGTCAGAGACGGCGTAGGGGCCGTGCGCAGCCACAGTGTCGGGCAAGTTCACTTTCTACATGAATTAGTTCGCACAAAATACGAACTAGTTTGTGAACCTTCGTTTAATGAACGTGTTCAGGTACAACACTGCTATGCAGAAACATAAATCAGCCTCAAGTCAAGTGTCATTGCATGTCAACGGCTATCATTCAGGTCCAATCCAGACTCAGCGCTTGATTCGATTGCTGAGATTAAATCATCACTTCAGCTCCCTTTGAAACACTCGAATGACAACAAACACGTCCTTTACAGTGAATAAACATCATTAGTGGTATAAATATGAACTAATTTTCCACACGTAGGCTGTACTGACCTACAGGGTTAATGTAATCCAGACGGTTTAACCGCACAACCGCGCAGCTCCACATACGTGAAGCTACTTGATGAGACAACGCCTACACGCAGCTCTTTCACTGCATGAAAAGTTTCTTAACAACTTTCCGGTGAACTCTGTCATCCTCCTGTGAGCGCCTCCACGCCGCATAAATCAGGCTCTCAGCAAACACGCAGCGCAGCTCTCGTCGGGTACCTGGCAACACTTGCTTCTCGGAGCTCATTACGGAAAACCTGGGAGAAGCTGTCATGTGTCTGCTGTTCCTTCACACATAATCAAATTAAATTCATTTCATGAAGAGTGATGGGAAATTTGAAAGTGTGAAAACAAAGCAGGGCTGGTGTAACGACACAGCAACAGAACTGTTACCTGGCTACGTGGTTGATGACGGGAGAGAAGTTGGTGGGCCCGTAGAGCTGGACCGACTTCAGACTCTGGTAGTAGGCCTCCATGACGCCGTCTATACCTGCGCAGTACGGGTTCTGAGGGTTCCCGTTCTGAAGGGGGACAGACAGGTGAGGGGACGATTACCTGCCAGGATCGACCTGAGGTGCTTTCAGGTGTGTGCAACAGGCAGAAGAGGGGCAGATGGAGAGAAAGGCCTCAGGGATGAATTAGATATTCCAACAAGCTGCAGCTTGTTGTGTGAAGCTGATGGAGCCTCGTGGGTTCTGGTCACATTTTCTTTTTCTAGCTTTTTTTTTTCTGTTATGAAACACTGATTTAAAAAAAAAAAAACATCAACAACTTTCTTCTACACAACTTTGCTGTGCTGCTTAAAGGATTTCTGCTTCTACTTTTTAACATTTGTTATTACAGGTTATCATACCAGCTGAAAAGCTGTTTACAGGTGGGAGCAGCTGATTGAGCTTTTTAAAGCACCAGTAATGCTGGGAATCAGAACCTAGAGCGGGACCGGTTCAGAAGGAGACGTCAGGGAACAAAGAAAAGACAACTTCTTCCCTTGGAGGGTGATGAGGACACAACAGGAGCATCGAGGATGCTGCACCTGTTCCTGCAGGACAGGAACATGTTCTAAAGCAGAAACAGAGCATCTCTGTATCCTCGATGTCGGACCATTGGTTGGGAATCTTCATACATGTACATACAGTTAACCAGGTGGCACCAGGTCACCAGGTGGCACAGTTAACCAGGTGACTCAGTTAACTAGGTGACACCATGTCCACCAGGTGTCACAGTTAACCAGGTGACACCATGTCATGTCACCAGGTGACCAGTTAACCAGTGGCACCAGTCACCAGGTCACACCAGTTAACCAGGTGACTCAGTTAACCAGGTGGCACAGTTAACCAGGTGGCACCAGTCACCAGTGGCACAGTTAAGGGTGGCACCAGGTACCAGGTGGCACAGTTACCAGGTGTTTACATAGAGTGCTTAGACTTAAACTTTTTTTCTAAAACTTTTTTTTACTAATTTTTTAACTTGAAAATTAAAAGTTGTTTGTCTTAAAATGTGAAGTTTTGCAAAGTCTTTGTCCTAGAAAATTGTGAATTTTGGATTATTGCAAATTTTTGTCTTAAAATGATTTTTGTGGAATTGTCCATTTCTGATGTAAAATAAATATTTGTTTTAACTAGGGCTGTCAGTCGATTAAATGTCTTAATCGCGATTAATCGCAAGATTTTCATAGTTTACACGTGATTATCGCACATTAATCGCATTTTTTTGATGCCATCCATCATCTATCCCATTTTGTCCTATACAGGGTCACGGGATCTGCTTTTTTTTTTTTTTTAAGCCTTTAGTTTGAAAACCAGAAGTCCACCAATGTGCCCGTATTTTGGGGTCTTAACCAGGTCATCAGTTCTTAGTGTATTTTGACGGGCTGCTACTGCATGTTTGCTGACGGTCCCTAAACTCCACAGCAGCAGCAGGTACTCAGAAGGACAGTTAACCAGGTGACTCAGTTAACCTGGTTAACTGAGTCACTTGGCTAGGGTTGATGACACTTGTGAAATGTCTGGCATACTTATATCTACAAATGATACCAACCTGGATGAAATCGGTGCCGTTTTCATGACGTCTTAAAGTTTAAAGAGAAAAAAACAAGCAAACGTCGGATGTGAAACTAACTTTACTGCGTCCTGTCCTGGTAACTCAATTCACAGCAACAGTAAATACAAATAACCTTTTTCTGGTCAACAGACACACCTGGCAGCACCTTAAGGCTAAACTTGTCATTCATAAGACCCTTTTCTGTCACCATGTCTGTCCCACACGTTGACTGTAAATACATTACTTAGTCGAGAGTCATATTTACAGAAACGTGTGTGCGTTAATCTCGCGTTAAAAAACAGAATTTGCGTTAACGCGTTATTAACGTGTTATTAACACGCTAACTTTAACGCAATAACATTTAGAATATTGTGACTTTTTGATGAAAATTTGCTTTTTTTCATCCTAAAACAGCTGCTCAACGGCCTCCTGGCGGCTCTACACACCTCCATTATTCTCATTTTTTACATCAACTCTGAACCAAACGGGTTCAGAGTCTCTTTTGGGCAGAAACCTTCTTCAGAAATCTTCTAGTTATACGTAAATGATTGTCTTTGGATGCCTCAGAGTAGGTTTGAAAGTTTCCAGACTCTAATTTCACACTTTCACAACCATTAACAGAACATTAACACACCAGATCTACTGTTTTTCCAATAAGAGTAAAAAACCCACCAGGGAGCTTCTCGTTCTTGCCTCTGCTGCGTTTTCCACTTTATTGGAACAACTTCTCATTTTAGCTAACACTAGAGACCTTACAATGCACCTTTAAATTAGAAACATAATGATCCAATTCTAATATTCCTCCGTCTTTGTCAGTAATCCAAGCTCAGTCAGACCCGTTTCAGCCTATTCCCCTTTGCTCCTGCGTTATATATATATATATATATATATATTGCAATATCTTCTTTTAAGCTTGTTGGGGTTCAGGGTCTTCTTCCAGGAATTAGCTGGGCTTTAGGAAGCTCAAACAGCTGCTCCTGCAACTTTCTCTCTCTGTCATGGCTACTTGAGCATAACAGATGCCAAAAAGTGAAGGAAGTTTTAGGTGAAATCATTTATGCAGCAGTGTGTGAGAAAGTTGCCACCAGAGTGGAGCGAGAATATCAGAAATAAACGTGGTGCCGACACAAAGCACCGGCAGAACTGGCCGAACTGGGAACAAATCCACAGCTTCCACACCCTGTCGCTCGTCTCTTCCAGTAGTTAATTAAACCCCGGCGTCTCAGTCGAACGCTCACCAAGGCGAACTCGTGGGACACTCGTCCATCAGGTGGGAGTTTGGCTCCGAAGCCCAGAGCGGGGAACATCTTGTCGCTGTCGTAGTCCTGAATGATTTCTCCCACGGCCTTCAGAGCCATGGCGTAGGCGTTCAGCTGGTACGGACTCATGTAGTGGAGCGAGGTGGGCTGGGCCGGGTTACCTGTTGGTGGCAGACGGAGGATTCACATTAAAAATGCCGCTCAGAAACAGTTGGTTAAGTATAAGAAATTTAGTCCAAACCACAGAAAATGCTGCAGAAAATGCCCAAAAAGTGACTTCTTCACTATTTAGTGTCACTTTTGATGCTTTGCAGACAGAATAAACCCAAGTTATTTCATGTTACATTTGTTAATATCCATCTTCTTCCTCTTCTTCTTCTTTTAGCTGGTCCCTTCAGGAATCAACCCTATCCTCTACATCTTCTTCTCACACTCCAACTAACTGCAGACTGTCTGTCACACCTCCCCACCTCACCAGAACATTCAAAAACAAACTCTAACAAAAAAGCTTCCACCACTTTGTAATGCTGCCGTTCCTTCTCACAGCTCCTGAAAGGTGTTCTGTCACCTTTTTGCTTTCAAACTTCTCTAAAATACTTCCCCCGGTCACATGCCAGTCCAGTAGCTCTTCTTCCTCAGACAGGTCTTTGTGATGTCTGCAGAACGTGGTTTTACATTTTGATGGCGTCCTGGTGGCAGCGTTTGCTGCTCTAACACCTCAACGTACGTTTCTGCATTAATGCAGAAATGTGAACGACCTTGAGCGAGGGCACCGGCACAAGCTCACAGCAGAGGTACGAGGTTAGACGAGGGGCTAAAAACAGCTTGGATGCTAATTTTAGTCCACAGATGCTGATGCTGCAGCTGTATATGGTTGTTAACATGAGATATTTGATGCACATTAAAGCTTCAGGTGGCATTTAGCTCTGTACTGCAGTAATCCCTCACCCATGTGGTTATATCAGCTGGAGTTCCTGATGCAGGGACACCTGAGGCATCGGACCTGTCCAGCTGAGAGTTGAGGGTCATTTGATGCACTTTCTTCGAGGAGCAGAGTTTTCAAAAATTCAAGTTATTTCCTCACACATTTGTGTGAAGTGTAGATCTTTGCTCCTCATGGACCCCTCATGGACCCCCCATGGACCCACCATGGACCCACCATGGACCCATCATGGACCCACCATGGACCAATCATGGACTCATCATTGACCCACCATGGACTCATCATTGACCCACCATGGACTTATCATGGACCCCTCATGGACCCATCATGGACCCACCATGGACCCTTCATGGACTCATCATGGACCCCTCATGGACCCATCATGGACCCCATGGACATGGACCCATCATTGGACCCATCATCATGGACCATCATGGACCCATCCATGACCCATCGTGGACCCATCATGGACCCATCCATGACCCATCGTGGACCCATCATGGACCCATCATGGACCCATCATAAACCCATCATGGACCCACCATGGACCCACCATGGACCCACCATGGACCCACCATGGACCAATCATGGACTCATCATTGACCCCTCATGGACCCATCATGGACTCATCATGGACCCCTCATGGACCCATCATGGACCCATCATGGACCCCTCATGGACCCATCATAGAGCCATCATGGACCCATCCATGACCCATCGTGGACCCATCATGGACCCATCATAAACCCATCATGGACCCATCATGGACCCATCATAACCCCACCATGGACCCACCATGGACCCATCATGGACCGACCATGGACCCACCATGGAGGCATCATGGACTCATCATGGACTCATCATGGACCCCTCATGGACCCACCATGGACTCCTCATGGACCCATCATGGACCCAGCATGGACCCACCATGGACTCATCATGGACCACTCATGGACCCCTCATGGACCCATCATGGACCCATCATGGACCCATCATGGACTCCTCATGGACCCATCATGGACCCACCATGGACCCATCATGGACTCATCATGGACCCCTCATGGACTCCTCATGGACCCATCATGGACTCATCATGGACCCCTCATGGACCCATTATGGACTCATCATGGACCCATCATGGACCCCTCATGGACCCATCATGATGAGTCCATGATGTCACCTGGTGACATCACCTGTCTGAAATGACACCAGTATTTCTTCACCTCCCTACTCGTACCACAACTGCCTCCTGATCGGTTGAATGTGTTTGCTTCAGCTATGAACTGCAAAACGGAGGTATATTAACCAATTTAATGAACTTGATGATAGAAAATATGAAATACTGTATGCAGAGAAGCGAAAGTCAAAGTAAATGAAAGAAGTGCTGCATTTTTTTTCATTTCCCATGTTGTCTCAACTTTTTCTGATGTGGGGTTGATGAATAAACAGAGCTTTTTTTTCTCCCTAAAGAGGACTAATGTTTATAAAGTCATGAAAGGATTCATATTAACCACTTTATGAACCTGAATAGCTGTTTTCAGTTTTTATATGATTTTTGTCTGGTACTGAAGTGCTTTCAGAAACTATCCAACAGAACTCTGGGGGGTTCGATGACCTGCCAGTTATCTTGAGGTGGTGAGATTGTGAAGCTAATTTTGATCTCTCTGCATGTGACTGATCATGTCACCATTTTACTCGCCTTTTATAACCTCCCAAGACTCTGGTGGGGGTTTAGACTTTAGAGAGAGATCCAAAAGAACAAGTGCACCTGAAGCTCAAGTACTTCTTCTACGTCCGTCACCTGAAAGCTCTGACTGGATTTGACAGGACTGAGCTCAACTGCTGCCATCCGTCCTCCTGCAGGGCCTGAGCTCCGGGGCAGACGGACGACCTTAATCACGGCCATCAAAGCCGTTTGTGCAGCTGAGAGAGGAAACACCTGGTTCCCCACATGCAGGTACTCGATGTGCTCCGCCGAAGCAGTCGGACCGCTCTGACGCAAAGCTCTGACAGTGAAAGTGTGCGTGTTCACGTGTGAAACCCACCGTTTGAAGCTGTGAAATCAATGGCCACCGTGAAGTTAATCTGCGTCCTTGGGAGACAAAAGGAGAGACATCATTCATTAGTCGACTGACGACAATCATTATGAGCAGAACATTACAAAAAAAATACAACTAAATTAACGGCCATCTGTCCAGCAGTTAGTAAGACTAAGTTCATGGTGAGGAGAAAGGTCAGGGGTCAAACACTTCAGAAAAGCACTTCCCTTTGGTCGGGAACGAAGCTCGGCTAAGATCTTAAATGTCAAGGACAGTGTGGGTATGAAATGAGAGGAGAAGAGTGCCAACGTTCAACGTTTAAGCTGCGTCTGCACATATTTAAAGAGCTGGGTCTCATACGTCGGCCCTTTGGAGGGAACACGGACAAAAAGACGTAAATGATGAAAAAGAAGCGTGATCAGAGAGAGAGAGAACAAGGCAGGGACAGGCATCTATCGCGAGCATCTCTCTCTCAATCAAACACCTCCGAACTCGTTAACCTTCAGCGGCGGGATGTGTTTGGGCACGCCGTCACAGCTGTTTCACACCAGCCCTCAGCGCTGCCACGCAAACAAAAGCCTCTCCGTCCACCTTCCTCATCTCCGCCGTCAAACACACAGCGGTTCATCATCTTTGTCACCTCGGCAGGTCACGTGACGCGCAGGCGCTCTGCAGTCCAGGTTTAAGAGACTTTTAAAGACCGCCCTCTTTCTACTCATCAGCCAATCAAAGCTCCGGCTTGAGGAGGAGACGAGCTGCAGCCCAGAAGACGAGGCTGAGGGTCCGTGATGCCCTCAGACCCAGATGTGAGCCGGGTCCGTTCAGGCTCGTCCAGCAGCTGTGGCTGCATGCCTACCGTGTTCAGGTGGACGCAGGGATCGGGACATTTTACGGGATAATAAACCCCAGCCAGTCGCTGTGACTGCTGCTGACTGGAACCGCTTTGTCCCATTTATCAAGAAGCAGTGACTTCTTCTACACATTTTGAGCGTCTTTCCCCTCACTTGTCAGCATAGCTATGATGAAGCTGTGAATAAGACGAGACTAGCATAGGCTAGCCGCGTGTGTCAGGCATGGGTTAAAGGTCAAAAGAAAATGCAGATGTGGAGCATGTGGCTCAGTTTAGACAGGAACACCACAGTCGAGGCAGACCAGATGTGTGCAGATGTGGCCCACGTTTGGGCCAAGTGTTCTTTGCTGTCTGGGTAGTTAAATGGATCTTCAACGGAAAAGACAAAGCATGTGGCTTCAGAGCAGCTAGAACATTCACGAGGAAAGTGACAGAACTATTCTTATTTCACCAGCATTATAAAAATATCAAGAAAAGAAATAAACAGAGTACATTTTACAGGAGAGACTTCAAGGACGAAGGAAGCAGAGAGGGATTTCTGGTCCAGCTCTTCCAGCTGGCACAGCCAAGCTGTCTAAATTATGCATTTCCTTCTTCCTCTCCCGCCAATCCTCTCTCAGTCAGACATCCACCAAAGTTTGAGGGAGTGTGTGAGATTGTGCTGAGTAAATGTGTGACCAGAAACACAAGGTCAACTGCGGATCAGGAAATAAGAAAAGGAGGCAGAAAAGGAGAGCCGCCGTCAACTCACAGTCGTGAAGCTCCAAGAAAAGAAAAGGAACAATGACAGTGATGCATTTGATGAGTCACGACCACGGTGAGCCATCCTCGACGTAAGAAAAAAGAAAACATCAATAGCTCCAAAGATAGGAAAAACAAAAATGGCTGAATACTTTTCACAAGTGAGCCGTTGAGTCACTGCCATTGATTAGCGTTACCGATCATCTGTGATTACTGAGCGCCGCATGACGCTGCTTTTCAGCAGAAAACCATCAGTCACTGACAAACAACATGAGATCTGCATTTAAGATGTGATACATTAATTTCAATTTTGACTCGTAACTAAGCGACGACCATCAAAACAGACGACAACAAACAGACGACATTAAAACAGACGACCAACAAAACAGACGACATCAAAACAGACGACAACAAACAGATGACATTAAAACAGACCACAACAAAACAGACCACAACAAAACAGACGACCAACAAAACAAACAACATCAAAACAGACGACATCAAAACAGACGACATCAAAACAGACGCCCAACAAAACAAACAACATCAAAAAGGACGACATTAAAACAGACGACAACAAAACAAACAACATCAAAACGGACGACCAACAAAACAGACGACATCAAAACAGACATCAAAACAGACGACATCAAAACAGACGACCAACAAAACAAACAACATCAAAACAGACGACCAACAAAACAGACGACATCAAAACAGAAGACATCAAAACAGACGACCAACAAAACAAACAACATCAAAAAGGACGACATTAAAAGACGACAACAAAACAAACAACATCAAAACAGACGACATCTGAGAGACTTCCGTTTAAGGTGGACATACTGCATGAAAATGAAAACAAAAATAAACAAAAAGGACTTTTTCTGTGGTTGAAGTCTTTTTTTGGGTGTTTGAAGTCACCATCATCAACACAAACCATAACATCAGTTTGTGAGCATGAGGTCACAAACTGCAGAAAAAAGGGAGGTAGATGAACATCTGACTCCTCAAACCAGCTGTGATGAACGAGCAGTAACACGGTTCAGCCGAGATGCACAAACATTTCATGAAGACCTCAGGAGATTGTGTCGACTAAAAAGAAAAAAAAAAAAACACATCTCTAAAGACTCCAGATGACCAAGGAGCTGATTTGTTCATTCTTTTTGAGGGAAATTGTGCTACTTTGTTGCCTTTCTGTCTTTGATTCAGTTTACTTTACTTGCATAACTCTGAACACAGAGACCCGTGTTGGTAGGGACACGTATGTTTTCTTCGTCTCCAATCAGAGCATAAAGCCCACACTAGCAACGGTGACTAAAATAAATACAGTGGGAGGCAGAAGGATCAGGCTGCTCTTTAATTAACTGGTTTACTGCAGTAATTTGCTATTAAATATGATGTGATCTTCATCTATGTCACAATCACAGACGAACACAACGGGCTTGAGCTGATTACACACAAACGATTATAATTTATCATTAAAAACACGCCTGTTAAACACGGTTCGTCCTGCTAAGGACGTCGTGTTTGTGTGTTTGTGACTCAGATGACTTTTTTGGATGTTTTTTAGCCACTGTGGGTGATATGATCGTGGAAAGATCTTCGTCAACATGCTTCGCTGCACTCAGAACAAGCACACAAGTAAAACCGGCATCCCAAGATGCTCTGCAGCGTGGCATCGCCACGGGACAGCGTGGAGCTCTGGCACGTCTGATAAGAACGTCCACAGTTCGAGGGCTCGGATGCCATAAGAAATCCATCTGTGAGCGTTCCAGCACATGGAAGCTGGTCTTCCTGTCCTGAAGGGAGAAGGAAACTTGACCTCAACGCTGGGCTTCATCACACATGTTTCACATAAATATGTTCCAACTTAAGTTCTGGATCCCAACATGCTAGCTGCTCCGTGTGTCCACGCTGTACAGCACATACGGTACGAGTGCAGCATGTATGTGGGGGGACATCCAGCTGCTTCTCTGTCAGCCACAGAGCCTCCCTGCAGTTAAAACCCGCCGTGACCCAGCTAGGAGCCAATATGACAAAGTAGTACACAGTGGGGGGGCGACGTAATGAGTTTGTGTTTAATATTCAAATAAACCTTCTGGCTGCTCCTCAAACCTCTGCATTTACGACGGAGCAACAGTTTACATTAAATGCTGCTGCAGCAGGACGATCTGTTTCTGTCGGTTTGTTGCATCACTGCCGTCGCTGTGGCTCGTCTCACTGCTCAACGCTTGATTTGTTGTGAGGAAAGTCCAAGTTATGATTAGAGGAGGAATGGGAAGCTAAAAAGACTTGTGTTTCTGCCCGACGCCGACCAGACGTCCCTTTTTAGGGACGTGAACTCAGGACTCATTTTACTTTGGCGCTTCGATACCAAGCAGAGCTCCTGCCAACCGTCAAGAAAAGCAGCTAAATTAAGAGCGTAATTCTTTTTAGTGGCCTGAAGGCAGATTTGTTCATCACATTTCTATAAAAGTAATGACTTAATTCTCCATTATTGATAGTTTAATACAGATGCAGTGAAAAAAGGAGATCCATCTAATCTGAGATGAAACTGAGCCTGAATCCCTGATCTAACCAATCACACAACCCTCATCTAATCCGATCTAATTTAATCAAGTCTCACAGCGTCGAGATCAACGGGACTCAACACCTCGTACTTCTCTTTCTTTAAGCAGACAATGACGTCTGAGATAAGAGTTCATCGTTGCAGCACTTTAGATAAATCCAAAAACGTCTCTGTTTCTCTTTAACACCCGTAGCTCGACAGCGCTCATCACCGATTCCTTCTTGAAACGGCCATCGGGAGAATATTTATGCGCTCGTAACGAGCTGGCTCATAAAAACGAGAGCAGAGTTTTTAAAGATTTCATATTCCAGCAGGGATGGGAGCAATAAACTCCACAGCTCTTTACCGTTTCTCTTTTAAATCAGCTTAAAAAAAAGGGTCAAACTTTGAGAGTCGAGGAAAGCCACGTTTGGATTCACTGTGAGGTTTTTATATGAAGTAAGAGTGTTGCAGCATGGGAAAAAAAGAAAAATTCTCCCTCCTGTTACCCAAACACCAAGGTGAAGCTCATGTGCACGAGTGCACTGAACGGCCTCAAAACATCATCAGATGTGAAGTGACCTTTCTGATGACAAGCAAACAGATGTTGCTGCCTGGACAGTGTCCATATGGAGGAGAGGAGAGGAGAGGAAAGGAGAGGAGAGGAGAACTCGTCTACTCTAACTATCCTCAGAGTTTACTTTCAAACTCAGTTAGTCCTGCAGGTTAACAACATACATCTGCTACCAAATGAAGTGATTCTGACTAAAACCAGATCTTTGAAAAGTAGAGAAGAAAAAGAGAATTAAAAAAAAATCAAAGGTGGTGGATGTTCCAGCATGAATAAGTGCAGAAACTTTGGCACCACAGAGATCCTGTAAAGATCTGGACGAGCCTCCAGAGTCGGAGAGGACCAGGAGAAAACCTGAGAGGGAGGAGACCAGGAGGCCAACAGTGATACTGAAGGAGCCTCTGGTCACTGGTACTGGTCACTGGTACCAGTTGGTACTGGTCATCGATACTGGTCACTGGAGCCGACCACAGGAGTAGGGCTGTAGCGATCTTGCGATAATCTCGCGATACGATACAATACACGATATTCAGTTCATTATATGATATATATCGATATAGATTAGATTAGATTAGATTTATTTATTGTACCCTTAGGTAAATTTGGTTTACAGTGAGTGATGCATGTCGTATTACACATACGATCCAAAACCATACACTCAACAACACAGGACAAGCTAAAGTGATGACGGTGCTTTGGCTAAAAGAACAAAAAGGACGGCCGCAAGATAAAAAGCAAGATAAGTTTAAAACATCAGTAGATAAGAAACACTAAAATATTCAAACCAAGCCAAAGGATAAAAAATGTGCCTTCCATAAAAACAAGATAAAGGAAACAATACAAAACATAAATACAAAGTTATGTTGCAGTTTCTCTCACTTGTTAATAGCACTGATGGCTGTTTTTGTAGTGTTTGGTTTTACAAGCAGGTACCATGAAGCTCCGACCTGATAGGAGCAGCTGAAACTCACCTTTAAGAGGGCGGGAGTTGTCTTTTAAAATAGTATACAGGGATTCTGGATGAAGCTGAGACTCACCATATTTATCTTACAATATATTTACACCATTTTCTGAAAGATTTTAAAGGGACAAAGTGATTTTGGTGACATCTTGTGAGTGTTCCAATGACTTTGTTTGAATTAACTGAACTGAAAGCATCAATTACACATTATATGGCTGACAGGCAGCTTGCAAATGCTGGACAAAATGAATAAAAAATTTGTTGAGAAAAAATAGTTTCATTTATTTAAACAGTGAAAATTGTTGCTTGCTAGCTTTTAAAGGGATAAACGTCTAAAGACACATTTGATGGCGTATTAAAGGTGCTTCCATGAAGTCTCATTAGATCAGGGAAGTCCAGTTATACAGTTTAAAATATTCCCAACACATACTTTTAATATCCGCTCTACCAAAGTCAAGTAAACGTATCTAAACACCATCACTGGCAGACGTGTTGCTCTCGATCTTCTGCCGAGCTCATCCCCCAGATTCAAACGTCTCGGCTCCTTTTCAGAGATCCGACCGTCTGCTCCTCCGACTAAATGACAACCTCTCAGAATAACGGCGTTCCCTCCCGTCTCCGTTACGGTTTCAATGCTCGATTCACAGGCCAAAGCGGACGGGAACAATATCTGTCAGTCACGGTGACAGGACCGCCTCCAGAGACGCGTCTCCAAATGAAAGGTATCGCCAACACTTCATCATTTTATTGTCATCCTCCCAAAAAATAAAGAGGCCTCTGTGCTGAAAATGCTTCATCAAAGCGAGCGACGCGGAGGAGCTCTGGATGACGTGGAGCCCTCTCCAATCAGGTATTTACGCTCGTGCAGGCGGCAGGTCGCGCTGCTAATCAGGCCCTAATGAACAATTACCTGATTGAGCTGAAACTGCAGAAAGAGCCGTCAATCAGAGACTAAAAGACGGAGGCAGGCGGAGAGTTTCAAACCGAAACGGCAGAAAACCAGGGTGATATTCAGAGGAGGAAGGGTGCATGAACGCACCGTCTGTCCTCCGTACAGCTGGAGTGAGCGCGGCCGGACCATTACAGTCCATTTAGGCTGAGGCGGTGAAATGGCACTCGCCGCTTAAATTAGAAACACGAGTGCGTAAGAGCGCCCAGTTTTCTCCCCTGAAGCAGTGTCAAAAAAAAGAGAGAAGGGGGAGAAAAAAAGACAAAAAAAGAAAAAAAGCCTCATTAAAAACACCCTCTGAGAGGTTCAAGTGCTCTCAGACGGACGCGGCGATGGGACTCCTCCATCAGAAACGTATGCTTCCTCGCCGCCACACATGCAGTTAAAGAGCCGGCTCCCTTGTCTTGTTTCTAAAAGAGTAATTAAGATATTGTTAGTGAGGTTAATACGTAACACAAGAGCACACTAAGGTTGTCTTGTTTGCTCTCTAACATCATTAAAGAAGAGCGTAAAGAGCTACAGACTCAAACCTTCTCCGTAGCGGCCAGCAGGGGGCGACTCCTCCGGCTGCAGGATTTAAAACTACGTAACATTTGAGAAGCAGGAAGTCAGTCGACTCAGCTGTTAAACCGCTTGGCTTCACAGCGCGACAGACGGCCGTCGCTCACAGTCGAGACGCGTACGTTAGCTAGCCAAAACCCGCGGTCGTCACGTTTGGCGGACAACTGTGCTGTTCAGACGTTTTCACTCATGTTGCTGTTCGAATTACGTTGTTTTTCTCCACTTAGTTCAGTTCCTGTTGGCATTATGATGTTTTCGCTCTGGTCCAAACTAGGGCTGTAGCGATACATTAATCTCGCGATACGATACGATATATTTGGCTCATGATACGATATATATCGATATTCATCTTACAATACATTTACATCATCTTCCGAAAGATTTTAAAGGGACAAAGTGATTTTGGTGACATCTTGTGAGTGATCCAAATACTTTGTTTGAATTAATTGAACTGAAAGCATCAATTACACATTATATGGCTGACAGGCAGCTTGCAAATGCTGGACAAAACGAATAAAAGACAATAGGATAGCGGGGCTCCATCACATTCACCATCACTCAAATCCTAACAAATAAAGTAGGCAATGGACTCCGTAATTTTCTGCGACCTAGGTGAAGTAGATGGAAACTGGTGGCAACAACCGCCGTCACTGTCCAGCGTGATTTGCTTCGGATCGCGCCGCAACTTGGGCTAGCTCTCAGTTAGCATTAGCTTGGCCGGGTGGTGACGTTTCAGGTGGGCTCGCCTCGCAGGTTGGTGGTATTTCCAGAGTACTTCGCGTTTGTGTGACACAGCTTGCCATATTTTTGTCTAAATCTTCTCTTTCCTTTTTCTTTTTAAACCCATCACCAAAACTCCTCTGGACCGACCATGATAGCACCAGTGTGAAAACGCCGCTACACGACTAACCGTCACGTAAACGGGAGTCACTCAACGTGACTGATGGGCGACTGGGTGCCACAAGCTACATGAGACGACAACAAGTTGTTCAGCCAGTGACTCCATCTGGTCTGTGAACACACACACAGGAAGTGACGCTCCACACGCGCAAAACGGTTGTTTGAAACTTGAGGGAAGAAACTAGCAGCTTTTCCTGCTCCCGCGTTGCTGCTGCTTCTTCGTCGTCGTCTCTGTTCAGTCTTTTTCTGCGTCTTTAATAAAATAATTAGGCCTGGGCAACAGTTAAAATTTTTAATCGCGATTAATCGCATGATTTCCCTGATTAATCGCGATTAATCACATTGTATACAGGAAAATCAAATAATGAATTCAAAAGTAGTGTAAAGTGCATTTGCCCAGCCCTAAAAATAATAATTAAAAAGCAGTAATCAGAGCATCTCCCCACTGCTTTGTTTTCCCTCCCCGACATTGACAGATATTTAGCATGCTGGGTAAATTTCTACCGCTGAGGTCGTCTTGCCGACGTGTCGTCGAGCCTCTCTGAGTAGATCACATTCAACGATCACTGATCACTAATTTGCCTCCAATTAAGGGCTTTTTGTCAGTGATTTTGCAAACTGGGCTCATACAAAAACATCTCTATAAAGCATCAACCACCTCACTGAAACACCGTAGGTAATAAATCCGTAGGTAATAAATCACTCCTGTTCGAATTTTTAAATTATTAAGGTGATCGGTACTTCTAATGTTCGCTGCGGCGTGCAGGTGTGCAGCTCCAGATCTGTCTTCCAGTCCAAAGATGGTCACGTGTGACTGAAGAAACAAAACTCTTTAATTCTCTTTAATTGTGGTGCTTTGATGTCACATCTGCCCGTGTTCGTCTGTAATTATGTTTGTTAGGGGTGCTCCGATCGATCGGTGACCTGATCGGATCGGCCGATATGCATATGATCGGGATCGGTCAGAATTGTCATTAAAGCCGATCAAAGAACCGATCAAAAACGCTCTATTCTCGTGCGCATACACTGTGTATAGACCTTTTCGGGCCAGCCCCCCAGAAGTACCCCGTCCGCCATTGCGGGGTTGTGCTACAGAGCGACACTCTCACCGGCTCGCAGATTTTTCTCTTTCTACAAATAGATATTTTTATAATGTCGAGTCAGTCGAGTGGGAATACATGTTCCGTCATAAACTGTGCCAACAATGGCGTGAAAAAATTCAACAATGGAAAAAGAAAGTATGAAATACACAAGTCTTTACTGCACGAAGACTGCCTTGTTTGCAGAACAAGAAGTTAGGAAGACGTGGGTGAAAAATATCAACAGAAAGGACTTTGTTCCAAATGAATACAGCCGGGTGAGTTTTCGTTAACATTCAATCTCGTACTACTCATAGTCTCGCTGAGAGTCCCGGACGATTCTGGCCGAAAGAACAGCAGTATGAGGCTACTGTAGCCCTCGGCGCTAGCACAAGCCTATAAATCAATGAATGAATGAATGAATTAGGAGAATGATTAAATAAATTAAATATAACATTAACACATAGCCTAATTTACCGCTAGCGTTAACGTTACAGTAGCATAATCTTTATGGCTTGTTGACATTAGTTATAGCCAACGTTGCAGCGTTCCACAGTTTTTAGTGTTTGATTATGGGAATAGATCATGCTATTTCCATAACCAATCATTAAAAACAGTGATAAACTACCTTCATCTGTAACTGGAGGCCACTGCCTAACATCATCAATCCAAGACATGTCTGCGTTATCAGTAACAGATGCTCCACGCTGCTGTGTTTGGGTTAGTTGATGGAACACCGCACACTCCAGTTATGTCTGGGCCACTAGGGGGGCGCATGTCCACAATTTTCAAGTCGAAAAGGTCTAAGACAGCAAGAAACAAAGGGAAATAAATACGATCGGTGATCGGTATCGGATCGGCCGATATTGATTTCAGTGATCGGTGATCGGCCCCAAAAACCCTGATCGGAGCACCCCTAATGTTTGTCTCTAATTAAGTCTGCGCCCCGAGACTAGAGACTTATTTCTAAACTTGATAAGTAATGCGATATTAACGTAACTCCAGACTGGTACCAAGCAGCATCTACAGGATCACTCCTCCCATCCTGCCCGTCTTATAGCTCCAAAACCAGGACAGATTTAAATTTCTCCTCTCATTTCTATAACGCCAACAAGGTTCTGACGTGTCTAAGAGAACAAGGTGATGTTGTAATTATCAATACTGAGGACAGAGACGATAAAACTCCACACCTCCTCTAATAAAAAACAATAAGATACCGGACCTGTTGGGCGAAGTTACAACTGGACTAGTTTCACCAATGTCACTCTACGCTGTTGGTTATTTAGGGTGTGTTACCTTTGAGGTCGTTTCACTAAAAAACTAAAGCCTGAGTGCACGTCTGGGGCGATAAAACTCCCCAAAGAGATGAAAAGTCAGTATTACTATTTAAAACTCACTTTGGTTGCATTAAAGCACGAAGGACGGAAACTTTAAAATGGGGTTTGATTGTCCAAACGGGTAAAGAAAAGCTGTTTTTGTCATTAAAAATGCTGTATGTTTCGGTGTTTTTCACTGTGGATAAATATTTTTCTCTGCTCAGGTAAAGCAAACGTGCGTCACTGCTTCCTGTTTTCCTCTAAAAATCGAGATGGAGATGCAGCTTGCTCTGACAGGAACAGGACAGAGAATATTTTAGAAAACAACTCAACAAACCAATGGATTTCCTTTAAAAAAAAAAAAAAAAAAGAAAGGAAAAAAAAGAGGCAGCCAGAACAGAGAAATCCAAGGATGACATATTTTTTTCATTTTCATTTTCTCTCCCTCGACAGTCCCCCCCTCTGTGACTCTAATGAAGGCAGAGTGTGTAGGCGAGCATTTACACCCTGCCTCGGTGCACATGGTCGACCCTCTCGAGCAACAAACGTGCACCAGCGCATGCACGGACGTGCACACGAAGCGGGGGGGATCTCTGTCTACGTGACTTCAGGCCGGCTCGGTCCTTTCGCCGCCGTCCCCTGAACGCGCAGGTTTCCATCTGATTCCTCCACGCAGGGATCATTATCTCCGGTAGGACGCCGACAGCCGGTCACGACGGCGTTATTAAGGAGACGGGGACACTCGGCGCGTCAGCTCTCATTAACGCTCAGTGTGGGCTGTGTGCTCACTGACTCACCCTCCTTTGATGTAGTCCAGGAAGGTGACTTCGATGTCCACCAGGAATGACAGCAGAGTCACCTGTGACGGACGGGGGGGGGCGTTACATTTCTGACCTGGTCAACACAACTCATACGAGAGGTCGGTGTTTTATGCCTTACTGTTCCAGAGTTGAGGTATTTTTTCTTCTTGCCTTTCTTCTTTGGATTTACCACCTAAAAAAAAAGGAGCATATCGTTTATCGTCGTTTCAACACCAAGTTCATTAATACATCAGTCTATTCAACTCCTCATTTATCTTTAACAAGTAACCACTAAAAAGAAAAAAAAATCGGATTAAAAGGTGATTAGATACTGGCTGTTCATGTTCTCCTCCACCTCCATCTGCTGTCTTTTTCCTCCAAAAGGCTTTGAGTATATGTTTTTGAATGTAAAAAGCTTTTTACCTCCCCCAAGGAGGTAAAACCAAACACTGATTTCAGTAGTCTTCTTTGCTGTCTTGTTTCATAAATACCACCTTCCAGCATCTGGAAACCCTGGGTTACCAACACTGTCCACTGAGCTACGAAAAGCTACAGACGCAGCGAGTTTAAACCGAACAAGCAGTTTCGGATGTTTGTAGATCCCACATTTAACCACAGGTTTAAATCCCGTTTTTTTAGCAGCATTCATCGACACCAGTCGGCATCTGTGCGTCTGGCCCAGCAGCGAGCGTTCACAAACACCAACTGTTGTCTCCGACAACGTCTTTAAGTGATACATCGGTTGGATGGAGACATCTGTCTTATCTGTGTCCTCTACGGAAACTCAGAGTACGCGCAGTGAAGCAGCGACGCGGTTCTGCTTCCGTACTGGCTCTGAGTTCATGGGAAAACAAACCAGTTCTCAACTCTGAACTGGTTCCAGCAGCAGCTAAACACCAGCACCAGTTTCAAGTTGGGCTACGAGAAAACCCACACGGGACAGCCCCAGCTGGGATCTAACCAGGACCTTCTGGACATCTGTCTCTAGATCGACTGTCCCGTTTCATTTCCACGAGGCCACATAATGTGATTTTGTGACTGTGAAGCAGGATCCAGTCGATCCCCAGACACCCATCTTCAGACAAATAAAAATTCCTCAATTCCTGTGGCCTTCAATTTACTTCATCCCTCACAGAGCTGCCCCAGGGTGACTCAAACAAGTCCTCCTGTAACGTCAGGTCCAGACACAGGCAGAGCTGAAACTCCGTCTGAATCCCAAACACCTGATCTGTGCTGTACGGTTTCATTAAAGTGAGCCAAGGTTGAACAGATAGACGAGGCCTTAAGCAAACATCATACAAACGTCTGGATTTATGGGTTTCACCTTGATTTACTCTGAACAGGAACCCACAAGGACACGTTTGCTTCTGGAGGTGAACTGAGGTTGTGATACAAATGTTATGTTAAATCTGGTTTTTATAAAAGGAAGGGTTGAGAAAAAGGACAAAACTGATCATCCAAGTGTGTGTGTGTGTGTGTTTTCTCGTGTACATGCTTTTCTGAGGACGATGAGGCAAACAGCACCCGTTGAACTCAGTCCCCCGCGTGTTTCCGTCTCTACGCAGGACTCTGTTAATCAAGAAGTGTTGGCTCTTCCTGAGAGGCAATAAGCTCATCAGCCATCTTAATGTCAGCTGTGTGTGTGTGTGTGTGTGTTATTGAATCAAAGAAAGTTGTGAGAAATGAAACAGATTTCTCTCATCAGAATGAGAATTGTTGCTGTCACGATACCAACACCGCTGTTTCATTTGATTTCAAAGGCAGAAGTATAGAACTCCGTGTTTATTTACTAAAAAAAAAAAACCACCTAAAACAACACAAGATTGCATTAATAATAGGGCTGTCAAAGTTAACACATTAATAACGTGTTAACGCAAATTCTGTTTAATATTTTAAACGCGAGATTAACGCACACACATTTCTGTAAATATGACACTTGGCCAATAAGTGTATTTACAGTCAACGTGTGGGACAGACATGGTGACAGAAAAGGGTCTTAAAAATGGCCAGTTTAACCTTAAGGTGCTGCCAGATGGGTTTGATGACCAGAAAAAGGTTATTTCTATTTACTGTCGCTGTGAATTGAGTTATCACCTCAGGATGGTAAAGTTAGCTTCACATCGGACATTCGCTTTTTTTCTTTCTCTTTAAACTTTAATAGCGTCATGAAAACGGCACCGATTTCATCCAGGTTGGCATCATTTTGTAGATATAAGTATGCCAGACATTTCACAAGTGTCATCAACCCTCCAAGCTCAGTGAGTGTGGCTAAGGAACAGCGCTGAATGTCCTTCTGAGTACCTGCTGCTGTCATGGAGCTTAGGGACCGTCAGCAAAATACTGCAGACAAGGGGCAGCCCAACAAAATACACTAAGAAGCTGAAGAATTAAGTCTCCAAAAAGTACGGCAGCATTGGTGGACTTCCGGTTTTCAAACTAAAAGCTTAAAAAAAAAAAAAGCAGATCCTCGTGACCCTGTATAGGACAAAATGGGTATAGATAATGGATGGATGGATGGATAAACAGAACATTAAAAAAATTATTTGTGCGATTCATCGCGATTTATCGCAATTAATCGCGATTAATCGCAAGTTTACGATGAAAATCTTTCGATTAATCGCTATTAAAAAAATTCAATTGACTGACTTTAATAATAAATAACTTTTTTCAGATAAAGAGGAAAAAAACTGTCATCACTGACATGTGAGAACGGTGGCCGACACGTCTCAGACAACTACAAAAGCCACAACACGACGACAAAAAAAAAGGAGGTGGACTAAAACAGAAGTTGCACGATCGACAACACGATCAATTTCACACATCAATCAGAAAAAAATGATCAAACACAAATATCATGTAGCTTTCAAGGAGGCAACAAGCCAAAGATGTTTGAAAGCAATGCCAACTTCTCTTTTTTTTCAACTTCTGTTGTGGCTTTTGCAGTTGTCTGAGACGTAACAACCACCATTTATGAGGATAAAATGATCAAATTTAAATGAAATGCAAACGCAGCAGTAACTAGCGGTTTCGACCGGTGCTGCCACCCAGTGGATGTTCACGGTACTCAGCTTTATCCTGCTGGAGTCAGTCGTTTTCAGCTACTTTGATCGATGAAAGGCGCTCACAACATTTGTTTTTCATAATCATCCGGAAAAGAAGAAGTGAGTAGTGGTCTGCATGAAGATTAGAAAGTCACCTCGACTTGTTTAGGCTTTCATCAGTCCACTCAGACAGACTGTGTGCAATGCAGTTTGATGCTTTTGTTTTACTGCGATTTCAATGATGAGGGAAAAATACATCTATTTGCAGTCTGACCAGTGTGCATGTGACCGACTGACCTGTACACTGCTCTAACCAGAAGGCTGAGCCGTGACTCAGCCAGAGCTGGACGTAAAAGCCAGATGCACAAACACCCAGACTCACCTCGTAGACGTTGAACTGGCTCTGTCCTCTGGACAGCTCCCTGTAGCTGGTGCTGAACTCTCCGATGAAGTCGTGACTACAGGAAGGGAGAAGGAGGGTTTTTAGAGGGAAACAGCACTGAATCAACACCAACACCTGAGCCGAAAACCTTAAACACGCCCGGGAAATGGAAAACTTAAAACTGGAAAGCATCAAAGCAAAAATCATTGCGTTTGTCAGATTAAAAGCGATCCCAAAGCAAGATCAGAAAATAGCTCCCTGTGTAATTACAGCTTGACAAATTTCCCTTTTTTTTCTTTTTTCTTTCAGACTGACTGTCAGACGCCAGAATTCAGACTTGTCATTAAGCAGTCAACCCATGACGCTGCTGTACTCACCTACTGAAGCAAAGACGCATGCTAATTAGGTGCATCTTGGATTAGATGAACAGAACGAACAGACGACATGTTTGAATGTTAATGTAATCACCATACGGAGCAATAAGGAAATAAGGAGCTCCGAGTGCCAATCAGATTCATATAAACACAAAAAAACCACTCCTTAAATAAAAGCATATATATATATATATATATATATATATACACGAACACAAAAACATGTCTAATAAACAGAGAATATGTCAGAGCTGATAAGAAGACGTGGGCGGAGCCTGGACCTGCAACTCAACCAAAATATAATATGTTCCTTTTTACTTGTTAAACTTTACAAAACAAATATTATTTCTTTACTTTGTACTCCCTGCCAACAGTAGTAAGTCCTATGATTGACACGCCATGTGAAATTCAGGTAACTCGTACCAACAGCTTCAATGTGAGAACAGCAGTTTACAGATGCAGGTGTTCTCATGAGATCAGCTCCTTCTAGATCAGGAGTGGCCGACCCTGGTCCTCGAGAGTCACAACCCTGACTGGAACCTCTGTGCACGTCTGTGATTGTGGCCTTAGAGTCGCCTCATTAAAGTGGTATCACTGGCCCGTAAATGGAGAGGTTTTGGGATAATGGTGGTGCGGTTACACCACCATTATCTTAATTTAGCTGATGATGGTGATGTTGCTGAAGCCTGTAATCTGAAGAGCTTTTCTGAAGAGTTACCTGCCGTCTCTGTCCCAGTCGTACACTTCAACCTTGATTGTTCTGTTGGGAGACGCAAAAGATGTAGATGAGGTCAAACAGAACAAAACAAAAGCATTAAGCTTCTACAGTGATCTATAAATACTGTTTTTAGATTCCCAGAGGTACCGCGGTGCTTAATTGGGTCATACAACAAAAAGTGAAACACAGTGATTTGAAATGACAAAATATGCTTGAGTTTATGCCAAACATGATCAAGGAAGTGATAGTTTCTCTTCCTAGCGTTGTAACTGAGATTTCAGGAGACATATCTTATGCAGCTTATGTTTTTTTTTTTTTTTTTTTTTATTTTAAGCTACTCTGTAATACAACTTCTGACCACCAGGGGTTGAACAGATCTGCTCTGTTGAGAAAATAGCCACTGACAACAATGTGCTAACGAGAGGAGACAGTCCGGTGATCTTATAATACCACTTTGTGTCACTCAAGGTGGATTTTTGTTTTGTTTTGTTTTTACCCATGGGCTATGTTCTAATTCACATACGTGTGCACTTACACTTACCATTTTGAGTGTGAAAGTGCATTCAGACCGACAATTCTCTCTTTGCAAAGTACACAGCCGCCTGGATGGAGCTCTCCAGGCGGCTGGAGAGCTCTTGCAGTCAATCATCGCGCAACTTGACTGACTGACTACTACACGGAGGATGGATGGGTGTGGACCGGTGGGTCCCATCAGAGCTCTGCCGGTCCTCCTTTCAGGTGTGGCAGCACTTGTTTCGGCAGCGACACCTCGAATGAGGACAGATCGGACAGATTCAATCCAAAATAAAGCATCACAGCACTCATTGGTTGCCATCTTGTTCACGAAGCAAAGGTGGTGGGACGCAAGTTTGCTACGTTAAAAAGAAGCCAAAGGTCCTTCTTCAGCTCCAATGCTGGTGCCACCTTCATCTCTTATTTCTTTGGAGTAACATGGCGATGACTCGGATTTAAGGCAGGCGAAGAAGGAAGTTGGCCATTGCCGTTCTTGGCGAGAGCCCGACGGCACTCACACATTAGGACATTAGCATCATTAGCTCACCTGGAAATACGCAGTGTACGAAGAATACAGTGATACGCACGTGGTCAGAAGTGGCATCGCTACATGAACTGGCTTTAATACTCCATCTATGTGGGCCTGTCTTATTACTGCTGGAAAGGAAATTGGACAAAAAAAAAATGAGAAAGAAAAGCCAACAAAAGGCAGATTTTATGCTAATCGGTTATTCTAACAATATCTTTTATATATCTGACAAAATTACCAGAAAGAACGAATTAAAAGAATGACTACATTATGTTACACCATCATTAAACAGAGAAAGTCCCGTGTTTTACCACGTCACACTTTAAAACCAGACGGGAAAACTTGATGAAACTCTTCTCAGCTTCATACTTGGACATCTGTCTTAACCGTTTGAGTGATGACTAATTTAACCGGAGCCTGGGAGCAACACTTTTCCATCCTGTTCACCTTTTGTTTTTTCTGAAGAGAAGGAGTGGAAGCACAAGCCGTCAATAACGGACGCTGGAGCTGCTCGGAGAAGCCAGATGTGAATGAGAGCGAAGAGAGCGAGCGGGCTGGCTGATGACGACGGGGGCTCCTGGTCGGTGTAGCGGCGTCTGGCTGAACGTCTACATCCGTTCGTGTGTTTTCTCGTGCATGTGCGTCTCATTAAGACAGTGTTGTGCCACATCTCAGCAGGAAACATCTCGCCTTTGACGATGTGACATAAAACTGACGGTGATTTCGCTCGTGGCTTCGCCGCGTGCATGCGTGCGTTTTGTGTGCGTCCGCGAGGCCGTGCGGAGCGAAGGAGGCCCGCCAGAGCACCAATCAGCAGAAAGACACATTGCTCTTTTGTTCGCCAGCTTGAGCTTTCCCTTATCTCCTTCCGCAGGCTGCAGGCAAACACACTCCCTACATGTGTGTCTTCACTTGTGAAGTGAGTGTGCAGCTTCCTCGGTCTCCCGTAGATAAGACACCATGACTTCACTTCACAAATAAGCTTATTGGACCAAGCCTCGGATCAATGCTGCTGTCTGTTAGCTCAGCTGAGATAAACCCTGTTGTTTGCTTCTCAGTGCCCATTTTTTACCACTAAGTTACCACAGACACACAGACGGATACAAAGCACTTACTCTTCTCCACATATTTGTTTTCTAACTTGACATGATGTTAAATAAAGCAAACACAACATTTACAACAGCTGGATTTCAGTCTGGACCTTGACGAGGCCACCCCAGAACCTTAACTGGGTCTTTTTTCAGAGGTGGACATGCTGCTGTGCTTCGGATCATCGTCCTGCTGCAGAACCAGGGCGTTTTTGAGCTTTAGGTCACGAACCGACGACCAGACGTTCAGGTACCTGAAGCAGCCGAGCAGCCCCAGACCATCACACTACCACCACCATGTCTGACTGTGGTTATGAAATATTGCGTTAGTTTTACGCCAAATGTTTTTGTGTTTATGGGCCGACAGTCCACAGAAAACTTTCCCAAAAGTCTTGGAGATCATCCAGATGACTTCTGGCGAATGTGAGAGGAGCCTTTGTGTTGTTCTTGGTCATTGGGGGCTTTGGTCTTGGACCTCTGCCATGGAGGCCACTGAGGTCTGGACAGCTTTAGATGATGTTCTGGGTTTTTTTGAGACGTCCTGGCCCCTGGATGGGTCAACAATGCTCGATCATTGATGGTAGGCCGTCCACTCCTGCAAAGCTTCACTGCAGTGCCACGTTTGTGGCTCGGTGGAGTCCCAAAGCCTTAGAGATGGGTTTGTAATCCTCTCCAGGCTGATGGATTCTTCTGTTCTTGAATGTCTTTAGGTCGGAGCATGACGCGCTGCTGTTAGAAATCTTTTATCCAGCTTCATGTTGGCTTGGCCCCTTAGTTCCAGTGAAAGGAACTCTGAATGCTTCAGCAGACCAAGACATTTTGGACAATTCCATGCTCCCCGCTTTGTAGGAACAGTTTGGAGCTGGTCCCTTCCTCTTCCAACATGACTGTGCACCAGTGCACAAAGCAAGGTCCATGAAGACATGGATGGAAGAGTCTGGTGGATGAACTTGACTGGCCTGCACAGAGTCCTGACCTCAACCTGATAGAAGACCTTTGGGATAAATTAGAGCAGAGACTGAGAACCAGACCTTCTGGTCCAACATCAGTGTTTGACCTCACAAATGTTCTTCTGGAAGAATGGTCCAAAATCCCCATAAACACACTCCTAAACCTTGTGGACAGCCTTCCCAGAAGAGTTGAAGCTGTTCTAGCTGCAAAGATGGAGCCACGTCATATTCATTAGCAATGGGATGAACTAAAGCTCATATGTGAGTCAAGGCAGGTGAGACAATACTTTTGGCAATATAATGTGTGACTGATTGGTTGTGACTGATACATCTGTCCAGGGATTGATGAAAGACAAAAACAAGCTAAATTTATAACTAAACAATCAGTTTTCACCTTCCAAGCCCTTCCAAGTTTGCAGAAAGAAAACCTTTTACTCGGTGCATCTTTAAAATCAAGCAGCGCTGATATCTTCCAGCACCTGCAGCTGAGGTGTCTTTTACTGCAGATGATCCATCCTGAAGTCATGAACAGGAGGATGCCGATGCTCATTTCACACAGCTGATTATAGTTTTACTCCATTACTACATTATAGCTCTGCCTGGATTTAAAGGCTGTTGGACAAACGTCATTTCTACATCTGGTGTTCTTTACTGACACGGCAGCTGCTGTCTGGAAACACCTCAGCTAAGTTTTCTCCACGTCGGAGGACGTGTCGACACTGTCGTAGCAGTCAAATGAGTTTGTTTTTCTGATGAGGAAACACCTCATGTGACCAAAGGTCTGGACACACATATTTCTTCTGAGCAACTGCACACAGCCTCATCCATTATTCATCAACTCCACACGTACTTCTGAAAGCTCATCTAACACATCTGTAGCACGACGAGGTCCCGCAGCATCACATTTGTTCACTTTTCAGCCCAACGTCTCCAACGAAACAGACTCGCTGTTTGCATCCCCGAGACTGTTGTTCATATCATCTGTGATCTTCTTTATGTGCTTCATGCTGAAATTAAAGCTCGTGGTTGGTCAAGCCGGTTGTTGCTCATCGTCACGTCGCACTCGAACATTTACCTGTCGTAGTCGCCGTTACAAAGAGCTCGCACCGGGATTTTGAAGGCCTGCCACACGGGGTTCAGCGTGTTCTTCACCACTTCTGTCTTGTGGCAGATGGTGTACCTGGAGAGAGGAGGGAAGAGATTAAAGACGGGAGAGGATGGGAGAAATAAAGCATAAATCGTGACTCTGATCACAGCTGCTATATTTTAGCCGCTACTCCACGGCCACCTCACTTTCTTTTTCACATGAGGACCGGAGACGTGGAGCACTGGAGGGTCCTCGTGGACCACGCTGAAGCTACTCCATGATGTGGACCACCTGCTGCCCACTAGACCTGCCATCACTTCACTACGACATGACCAGACTGGCCTTGACAGCTACCACGTGGACCGTGTTACATCTATAAAGGCCAGCGCCAAAAAAAAAGAACTAGTACATCATGTTTTAATTAAAAGACAATGACAGAGGTAAAGGCTTCACAGGTTGTTGAGTCTGTTAATAATAAAAGGAGCAAAAGCAGGTTTTTAAAGACCCAGAGCTGCCGATCTGGACACGTGAGTTCAGCAATATGACCTGACAACAGAGAAAGAAAAGGACAAAATGACGTTTTCCTCCACGTCATAAATAAGTGCTCTAAGGTGGCAGGTGAACACTACTTCGAGAAGACCACGACGTAGGAAGGACCGCCGTCCAAAGACGGAAACCGTTTCACAACCTCTACAGTCACGATCGTGTCGCTCCAGCATGCTTCATCTAAACACATGAGAAGATGACGAACCCCTAAACAACAAACCCTCTTCTTCTCTGTGACCATAGATGGGGAGGTCTTCTTTTGAAACCACCACTTCACTTAGGAGCGTTTCCAGTGTGCAACAACTGACCAGTCTGCACTGCATGTCAAATCCCACGTTGCAATCGCGCCTTTTGGCTCAACGAGCTCTTCACCGGTACGAAGTATCACAGCAGATCAGCTGATCTCCTGCTGCAGTCAAGACCTTAGATTGTTAAATCCCGTCCACTTGAGGAAACACGTCCCTCCAGACGTAAAGAGGACAGTCCACTCTTTTCCAACTGAGGACTCAGATTTGGAGGTGCTGACTCTCGTTCCTGCTGCTCTACACTCACTCCAGCGAGTTCAGACCTCAGTTACGTCAAATGTCAACGGAGATGTCCTCTCTAAGAAGAACGTAACACCAACCATGACTTCCAGGACAATCTTTGGATAGAAACGAGTTCGGCAAAAATCAAACAAAGCATTTCAACACAAACCAATTCTAAGGCACGGTGGTGGAGGGTTAATGCTCAGGGCTTGTTGTTCTCCTTGCAGTCAAGAACTCCTCTGTGTCTCAAATTATTCCACAGTAACAGGAGCTGTTGCTGTACAATTTACCACAAAATGGCTGAAAAATAAAAGTGCTGCAGTGAACCAGTAATAGTCCAGAGCTCAAACTGGTCGGTGCTGAAAGAGTCTCTGAAAACAGCTCAAGACGATGTCGATCTAATTAGCAACGGAAGTCACATCATTCATAATAGCAAGAGGCTTTCCACTTATTTCAGCTTGGCGGCGGGGAACAGCTGGGAAAGCTGCAGCGACCCGCGTAAATGACGCGCCGCCACCGGCAAGAGGTGATTTCATTAGTCCCTCAGCCTGCAGGTGGAGCCGGATCCGTCCACCCTCAGGAGACAAAGTCTTCCTGCAACACGATGCAGGGTGAAAGAGAGCGAAGGATCGAACACATACAGCGGGGAAGAATTAAACCAGACATGAAAGTGAAAAACTAATGGAAGGAGGATAAAAGTATGGGGGGAACTCACGTGCTGTCCTCGTTGCTCCTGTAGAAGACCAGGAACGGGTCGGACTTGCCAAAGAAATCCTTTTTGTCCAGCTTGTTCCCGCAGAACTGCATCATTACTGATTCCTGTTGAGGAGACACAAAAGGGCTCAAACAAGGGGACATCATAGCGTCCTCGTCTGTTACCTCTGCATCTCTCTCTTCTCCTCACATGCAGCAGTTATTTTGGCCACTTTGGTCATTTCTGGCTCTAAAGCTCTAAATATGAGTCTACTGGTCCAAAATAAATGAGAGAGAACTAATCAGATTTAGATAAAAGTGAATCCAAAAGCTGCCTTTAATTATTGATGACCCGGGAGAACGTTGCTTCTGTTATTTTTATTATTCATTGATTTAATTCACGCTGGTTGAACAATCCCGTGCTCTGTTTTCTGCAGTCGAGGACTTGCATGTTTCCACACCGTCGTGGTCGCAGGTACTCACCCTGCAGTTGTTCAGCTCCTCTGCTTTGACAATAATGGTCCCACATTTCTTCCCTTGAATGCCCCTGCAGAGGACACAAGACAAAACAAGCCACGAGTCAGGAGATGGCAGTCACACGGGTCGTGTTGTTTACATGTGCTACAGAGCGTTTTCATCGTTCCCCCCCGCTTCACGGTCAAGGGTCAACGTGACAATAATCGGTTGTCATCTCACATTTCCTGGGAGGAAGTGCTGTCTGGAGATCAGCTCAGCATCTTCTGACAACGGCAGAAGGAGCTCCTCCCACACATGACACCCGAGGTGAACTCTGAGCCCCTCAGAGTAGAGCAGGACCTGTTCACGGTTCCTTTACATGTTTGTTCAGACGCTGAAGCTTCTTATGTACAGTTGAAACCAGACGTTTACATGCTCCGTCTAAAAAGACAAATAACCTTTTTTTTTTATCATTACGTTCTTCAAAGACGAGTTTACATACACTATTAATATTACGGCTTTAGGAAAGAACAGATGATGATGTCATGGCTTTGGAGGCCTCTGATTAGGGGTGTGAAAAAAAAACCTGATTTGGCGATATATCGCGATTTTCGGACGCCCGATATAATATTGACTTTTCAGCTCTTGATATTGATTTTTTAGGAAAATTCATTCATTCACTTAAATGTGCAAAAACACTAATAATAAACGATAAATAGGTTGTTTTGAAGCAAATAGTTTTGACTCAATTTGTCCTCTGAATGATCAATATTATCTGATGAACACATACAGCAACTTGATTTTTCATTTCTACTTTTAATTTTGATATTAACTGGGTAGAATATCGCAACATATCACGATATCGTGATAATACCACATTATTTTGTGAGGCCATGCAAACCTGTATTAATACTAGTGTAATAACAATATTCACTCCTCGTGACAGTAAAATAGGTTATTCTAAGCCAATTTACTGCAGCAATTCCTCTCTAAATGATTAGAAAATGTGGTTAACACCCAGTTGTGCCTTCAAAAAAAATACAGTAATATACCGTGAAACCGATATAATTTTTGAAAAATACCGTGATATAAATTTTTGGTCAGCCCAGCACTAATCTGCACCACACAAATAAACTGAGTAGAAATGAACTGTAAATATAATTGTCACTGTTTAGTCTTTCACATGACTGTTGAACTGATGCTGATGTCCAACAACTGAAGACGTTTATCAGACGAAGCTGATGAAGCGATAAAAGCTGTGACTGGTTATTATTACTGCATCCATATTAAAATTGGTCTCTCATGAACTTTCTGTGCTGACTTGGTTAAAGCAGTTTTGATCTGTCATAAACTACACACAGAAATGTTTCACTCTGGATTAATGGTGCACGGTGGTTTGGTCTTCACCATTAGCTCCTGAAAGGTTCTCAGTTGGTAACGTCTGGTCTCTGGCGTCCTCTCAAAATCCAAAAACACGCACGCTAAGGTTACCAGTGTTTCTAAACTGTTCCCCATTGCAAACCCAGCTATCCATGCACGTAAGACAGAGGAGGATGACATTTCTGACTGTGGTGATCTCTGCCATGAGACCCATCTGGCATAAATCCACTTAGACCGTCACTTGGAGAGCCCAGGATTGGGGTCAAGGACCTCCACGTGGCTCCTTTCACTGCAGCTCGAGGAACTGAGAGCAGCATGATTTATAGAAATGAACTACATCCTGGAACCACTGAGCTTCTGTTAAAAAAAAAAAAATCCTTCTAAAAGCAGAAATATGAAGACTGAGAGAAAAGCGAGAATGGCACGGGAAGAGATTTCTTTTTTCCCTCCCTATTCATACTTTCCATTATTCCACCCAGCACAGGGAGATGGATTCACATGATTTATATCCATTGTGTGTGAAAAGAGAAGCATCTGTCAATCACGACAGACAAAGACGACAGCGAGGCAGACCTTCCTCAACACCACGAAAATAAGGTTTTCTATTCCAGGACAGACGGCAGGATTCCTCCTCGTGTCTGACGTCGACCACGTTCTGAGGCAGTAAGATAAAACCTAAGACGAAGGCGCACCAGTTCGACCTGGAAACACGCCTCTTCTTTTTAAACGTATTTTTCTCTAAACACAAGGGGAATTTGAGAGTAATACCTGACAGCTTTACGATATCAACTCCCACGTGCCTCTGCTGATCTCTGGAGCGACTCCTCTCAGCACTAAGAGCTCTCAGATGGCATTACCACGAAGGATAAGAGGGGTCAGAGGAATCAATAAGGCAATAGTGATAGACCGGCCGCCCCGCGGATGTATTATCGATGTGTAATGAAGACGTCAATGCCGGTCAGTGCATCACACGTCCGAGGGAATTTTATCTGACAATAACAGGCCTCTAGAAAACACAGCAGCAGCTTCCATCTGAAGCAACGGCCCAAACTTCAGGTCCTCAAGCGGCTGCAGCAGTTCTGCTCCTGGTCACGATACCGTTGATGAGTAAGAACAATGCTATCACGCAGTCGTGCCGTTTGGTCTGACGGCTTTCAGAGCGCGGTGGCGGCGAGTTGAAGAGCCAAGGATGAGGCGATGAGGCGATGAAAGCTGTGACTGACCAGAGGGTCCAAGGGAAGTGCTGTTCCTTGGACCCTCTGGTCAAGTTCGTCCCCAACAAACTCCATGTAGTCGAGGTGGGAGGAGCGAGGCGGGCCGGGAACACACCAATCTCCTTTCACTCTTCCAGGTGGCTTCAAGACAATCTACAGGTGTGACAGAGATCATTGTCTTGCTGCACGATCGAGGTCTGACCTGTCAAATGAGCTCCTGCAGGTGTGATGGACAGATATCCACGTCTGAGCCTTTGAGTTTCCGGAAGCTCAGCCGTGCAAAGCTGCTACCTGGATTAAGTGCCATTAAATCAGGATATCAGCTGAGCAAACAGTTGATGCACATATGGGCCCTGTTTAGACCTGGTATTAACATCCGTCCTGAGATCTAAAAGCCCTGGTCGCACAGGTAACGAAGGCGCTGTGTGGTTTTTGCGGCAGTTTTGCAGACTTGACGCGTCATTTTAGCGGAGCAGTGCAGACGAGTGCCAGGATGTGCTTGTTTACTGCGTTAACTGTACTGGCCACTGCGACTGGTTGTGGTTGGCCTGAAGGGTCTGGCTACGAAGTTCAGCTCAGCAGCTGTGCTAACCGAAAGGCGGCAGCGGTTAGCTTTGACGCCGCTGCCGAAACCGCATTAGAGCCGTTTCAGCAGACAGACATTTCTTCCGAGCAGAAATGGGGACCCACGGTCCGTCACCCCGTGACTGCAGGGCTGATGGCGGCGGCTACCCCGCTGCAACACGTGCATGTGGGGGACAGATGACCATCGGCTGGGGGACTACAGGAGACCTCCGTTAGTCCTTCTTCCAGCTCTGGCAGCATTCATTTCTGATGTCCTTTCGGTAGCAACACTTGAAATGACGATGTTTGGACAGATTTGATCAGAATGAATGTAAAGTAACATTAATTAGCACCTGGAATTTAAATGGCCGATCTACATATGCAGTTAATATTTGACTCTACTGTAGGTAGATAAAACAGGCTAAGTTGCAATGGCTTTGATTTTTTTTAACGTTAAACCTTTAACACTAGAACCGCCAACATTCCAGACTTCCTGGAACCGCCGAGGGGGTCATTTTGACCCCGCTGCTGCACCAGCATCAGTGATGCTGAGATGTCATTTCTAATAGTTGTGAAGTGGTACAGATATACTGTAGCACACAGGGTCGTCAATGTTGAGGCGGGCGTACGGAGTTGGACCACCTCTCTCCACTGGGACATTTTTGGACTGGGGTCTCCCGGCCCGCAGTTCCAGCTTTATGGGTCTCCAAATGGTTCCGTCCTTGGCTGTCTAATGTAGCTAACATACAGGTTGAGCTGGCTCTGAACAATGTAAATATTTATGATTAGATAAGTCAGAGTTGTAGCCTCGCTAAAATGCCAAATGATTAGCATCAGAGGAAACTAAAACACTTGACTCCTGAATTTACCCGTCTCGAGCCTCCACTGTGTCTGAGGACTGAATGTATGTGGCGGGTGACCCTTCACTTATAGAAGCCGCGGCCTTTTTCCTAAATTTGGCTCCTCATCCTCAGCTGATGTCTCATCACCTGGTAAAAATGACGGGTCATCGGTCCGCCCCCAGACTCACATCTACCGTTATCTCTGCTCTATCCGACTCTCCCTCTCTCAGATCCTGGTACGACAGCCAGGCTGTTGTTTTTTATTGGGTTCATATCTTAAATTTTTCTGTTTGTTTTAAAGATTTAGTGATGACAGTAGTTGTCTAATTCCGATAACGCCACAAAGTTTGAGCGTTGCTAAGCAACAGGGAGTAGCGGGAGGGGCGTGGTGCAAAAAATGAACCTTGGCGGTTCCAGGTATAAATGATCATATTAATTTTTCTTTTCATCACACATTGACCAAAATTCACTAAATGCTTAATAAATCCATTTTAGGAAAAGTCATGAAATTACAGACGTAGGGGTTTTATTTTAACAGAAATACAAGCATTTGAAAATGCTAGGGGGTAAAAATGACCCCCTTGGCGGTTCTAGTGTTAAAACAAGAGAATCAAAAAATCCATTAATGAAAAACAAACTTTAGAAACCTTTAGGCTGTGAGTTTAATGCTTTATCGACAAAATCTGAACAACTTTAATGATACTCGATCTAAATAGTCAGCTCAGCTCATGGAGGATTCTCAGAGGGAAGTGGCAGCTTCGCAGGAGCAAAGGTGATATTTGTGATTCTTCTTCATGAGCGCAAATTGCCGCGGTGCTAATGAGAGATTTTATAACGTCTCTGAGGGTAAACTCAGATTCTGACTCCTGTTGGTTAGTTTTTCCACTCCAAACCTCCATCTGTCAATCCAGCACAGACTGTAAATCCACGAGTTCATCACCCTCTCCGACTCCATCGTGTCATATCCCCGCAGCAATATGTTCGGGGGGGAAAAAAAAGATTAAAGGAGGAGACACATCCACGAGATGAGAAAACAGAATCTGTGTCGCTATGACAACCGGGCCGAGCCGGCGGGATGTGGGAGAGGATCCCTCTGCTTGTTATCTCCCCCACATGCTGGTTGTCGCTCCCCGACTTCCCGGAGAGACCGGAGGTCATTATTCTGGCAGCCGGGTCCCATGTGTGGGCGGCGACCAAAAACCACGGTTTACCTCTGGGACCAGCAGCGTGTCTGCTTGGTTTTCTCCCCGTGTGCACGTGCACAACGTGTGGCGCAGTCTGACAAAGAAAAAAAAAATTACTGCCAGAAAAAATAAAAATAAAAAAATGCTCGGAGGGAAGAAAACAAAAGAAAACTTCTACTTGGAAGTGAAGTTGCATTTTGCTTGAAAGCTGAAGTAAATCACTTCCTTCTTTTCTGTTTCTTAAACTCTTCAAAGTTATGAAGATCTCCAGGAACGTGTCACCAATCTGCCTGAACGAGCGCAGGTCAGTAACTTTTATTAAATTTTGGCCGCCACAAATACATTTTTTGGATTTTGACTCTCCCTCGCCTCCAGACTGTTTACTTTGTGAATGTCGCGTGTCGTTTCAGTTCTGGTCCATTGGGTGGCGCTATGCATTGTGACGCTGCCTATAAATTTATAAGTTGCAGAAGAAGAACCCACGTTGGGCCTATTATTATCTCCGAGAATGACGAGGCACGAAACCGTTTCACAGAGCAACTTCACTTTACTTCAACGCGTGAGAACAACAACAACAACAACAACAACAACAACAACAACCAGAACGAATCCACAGGCTGAACCAATCAAACTCCAAGTCACGCACGCATCACAACACAGGCGAGGCAGCAGAGTCGTGCAGCACAATCGATCACGTTAATAGACGTGCATACGTAACACCTATAAATCGAGACGACGCTAGAGCTGGGCGATACTGGGAATTATGGGTATCGATCTGATACCAAGTAAATACACGGCCAGTATTGCCGATATTGATCCCGATACTTTTTCATATCAAGCTTGATCTATCATTAAACTGCTGACCTTTTGGTGTTTTTGTGATTCTTGTCTTTAGATTATTTTGTTAAAACCTTGGATAAAATTTCAGCAAACTTTATAGGTGACAGCAATATACTTTATTATCACAATTAACATTTTTTGTAAATATTCTTTGGTTGAATTGTTCTGTTCAACTTTGCAACAGTTCCATTCAAAGTGCCGTCTCTAATCTCGTCTCTGTTCCCGTCTCCATTCCCGTCTCAGTTCCCGTCTCCGATCCCGTCTCCGATCCCGTCTCCGTTCCCGTCTCTGATCCCGTCTCTGTTCCCGTCTCCCTTCCCGTCTCCGTTCCCTTCTCCGATCCCGTCTCCGATCTCGTCTCCGTTCCCGTCTCTGTCTCCGTTCCCGTCTCCGTTTCCTTCTCTGATCCCGTCTCCGTTTCCTTCTCCGATCCCGTCTCCAATCCTGTCTCCGTTCCCGTCTCAGTTTCCGTCTCTGTTTCCGTCTCCGATCCCGTCTCTGATCTGTCTCTCATCCGTCTCTGATCCCGTCTCTGTTCTCGTCTCCGATCCCATCTCCGATCCCGTCACTGTTCCCGTCTCCGATCCCGTCTCTGTTCCCGTCTACATTCCCGTCTCCGATCCCGTCTCCGATCCCGTCTCTGATCTCGTCTCCGTTCCCGTCTCCGTCTCTGTTCCCATCTCCGATCCCGTCTCCGTTCCCGTCTCCGATCCAAACTCCGTTCCTGTCTCTGTTCCCGTCTCCGTTCCTGTCTCTAATCTCGTCCCTCAGCCTTTGTGTTTGCTTGAATCTTAAATTGAAGCCCACTTGGCTTTTCAAAAGCTCAGCAGCGCTGCTCTCTGACCCTCCACCCACTAAAAACGAGCAGAATTCTCGTTCACGGCAACAGAGAAGATGAAGCGAATAAAGCTTCCCATTCCAGAGTCGTCCCGACCATGAAAGACGCAGCCAGAGGGAAGTGTTTCAAAAACATTAAGAGCCGGGGTGAGGAGGAGGTCAGGCGCGACAAATGCAGGTTCTCTGAGCGACGGCGAGCTGCAGCCGCCGTCGTGAACCGAGCGGTGGAGGTGGAGGTGATGGCAGTCACTTTCATATTTATTTCTCTGAAGATGGTCCATCTTTATCTTGTCAGATTCAGGCACGGCGGGCTTCACAGCTGGGGACAGTTTAGTGTTGGTAAGGAGGCGGGAAAAGATTTCAAACCGGTGATGTCACCAGCCGGCTGCAATGACCTCATTTTAACCAACAATTTCAGTGGTTTGAAATATTTTTTTTTTTAAATGACCATAAAAGTAAATCTGTTTCCATTTACTTATTTTTAAATCAAAAAGATGTGTACGCTTTCATTTAATAGTTGAACAAGCAGTATTTGCAGCAGAAAGCTTGTCAGTGATCTCTGAACACGACAAATAAAATAAAAGTGAAATAACTGCTGATCAGTCGTAATGGCGGTAACGCGTTCAGGTAATCATGACTCATAGCAGCTAGTGCTGGGCAATATGACGATATATATCGTGAGGACAATATAAAAGTGTATATCGTGCCATTTCTCTTCTATCGTTTCTATCGTTTCTAACCTAATTTTATCAATTATTTCAGCAAATATGTAATTAAATAACCTGCAATGATAAATTTGATAGAATCATATCTACTTCTACAAAGTAGCCTTTTATGTTTGCACTTTTATTCATGGTTAATGCCTTAAACAGAGTTCTCTTCAACCCTGATGTTTACTTTAGACACTTTATATTGGTTTGCAAACTTTGCACTACAAGGTTTCAGAAAGTTGAAAAATAATTTGTGTTTATTTTTTATAGCTGAACTTCAGTGCAAAAATGTGTTTTTCCTCTCAGAAACTGTTGTGCACTTTAAAAAAAATGTGAAAGCTACTGTACCTCTGTACCTACCTGTTTTTGCTGAACAGGTTTGCTAAAATGTATGTTTGTGACAGTTCAGCTAAATGTCCTTTAAAAATAAAGTTGAAAAGTAAGCAATGAAATTTTTGTCAAACTTTTCAGAGAATAACTGAAAACATACTTTATTATGGTATATCGTGATATATATCGTTATCGTGATATAAAATAGTCCATATCGTGATATATGATTTTTTTCCATATCGCCCAGCACTAATAGCAGCCATGTGAGACTAACCGTGTCTCCGCCGCTTCAACCCCGTGGAGGGATGATTTGACCACAGCAGATCAACTGATTTATGTCCTTTTCCAGTTAATCACATGCATTTCTTTTAAATAATAATAAAAAAAGAAACAACTGGAACTGTAAATGATGAAATCAGACACAGTGAAGTAACTGTTGGTCCAGTAGCTCTGATCTATAAGACACTAGATTTACCTCCAGACCATCATCACTGGTTCATCTGTCTCTCTGTCTGTCTGTCTCTGTCACAGAAACACTGAATTCAAACTGAAGTTTGATTGAATAATGTAATTAATTGTAATTAGCATTGATTAAAATTTTCCAAGAGCCTCCCTGTTGACTCCAGCTGCAGGTGTGTTTGACTGAGTCTGTCACACACTAACAGACACGAACACACACATACGCTGCACTGAAGACAACTGCAACAGCTGTGCACTCATCTTTTTTTAATGTTAATAATGCTCCTATTATTTTTCTTTTTTTAACTTTAATAAATGCATTTCAACAAGACTTTTCTTTTCTTTTGAGAGCACAGAGGAGTCTCTTTATTACATCTGGATTCAACTGGAAATGTTCCAGCAGCAGCTCGTATTAAAAACTGCCAGTCTGGGAATCAGTATCTAATGATGAAGGTGATTAGTTCAGTGATCTGTGCTCCACCTGAATCCTTTAGATGAAGAAAATAAACCCCGCCCCTTAATGTTCTTCAGCTTAACATCAGCAATGAAACTGAAATAATTGGTTTTCTCTTTGAATCCTGTTGCCTTCAATGAAAGTGACACGGTGGCTGACATTAAAACAGAAATGGAGAAAAAAGCTGAAGTGCAACACCTTCCTTTTTTTAAAGCGGCGAGTTTATAGGAGGATAATTAACTCTACACGGTTTCTACCCGAAAAGACAACAAGGGCAAGTGACGAGTCAAAGATATTGTCTTCGTCTTTCCCGCTGCTGCTGCTTCTTTGTAAGTAAACAGAAGGAAGCTCAGCACTGCTGGCTGCAGCGCTGCAGAAAAAAACCCACACTGCCATCTAGTGGTTGGTGGTGCAATTACAGAGCAACACCGACCGCAACGAACAAGTACGAACAGCAAAGACGACGTATAAAGTTTAAATGAGATGTAGTTTTGCACTTTGAAGTTATCTGCGGCGCACACAGACCCGGACTCTCATGCACACTTATCGGAGAACCATTCAAAAGGCTTGATGCTTTTAGGAGGAAATATTACAGCTGAGTGAGCGCTGGAGCGTGGAGGCAAAATAAAAAGCTCCAGCTCATCTGAACCATGATCTCAGTGTTACAGAGTTGTTTCATCATCAGACATCTGATTTGATTGCCTTTTAAGACACCAAACATTTATTTTTTTATCATATGTATTACATTTAAAATGTTTTTTCATATCCTGAGTCTCAGAGTTGAAGAACTTTGAATGAATATGTTGACTGTTTATTAAAAATCCAGGCCTTGATGTTTGGATTTCAGACCAACAGTAGATGCCGTCATCATCTTTGTTTGAGTCCTTTCTCTTTCTCTTTTCTCTCGTTCATTTTTCCTCTGTTTTTGTTGTGGCTGTGGCTTCTGTGAGTTGTGGAATCTGACACGCCTTCCTTCCTTCTTCCTCCCATCAGCCCTCCACTCATCACCTCGACTTCCTTCCAGCAACTGCCAGATAACTCCGCCCACCACAGTCACATGTCACCTCATCCTCCTTCCCTTCCTTCCTCCTGAATAAAACCCTCGCTGTCGCTCCGGAGTCTTGGTTCTGTCCCAGTGAAATCATGAAATCAGCACTTTTAAACAATCAACGTGCACCGCTGTATTCTGACTTTGGCACGTCCTAAACGTCACCATTTGAAAATGAAAAGAACCACAAGAATCTGTAAAGGAGTGTAAACTGTGAGTGTGCGTTTGCATGAATGATCACAAGTGACGGCGGGGGGGGGGGGGGGGGGGGGGGGGGGGGGGGGGGGGGGGGGTCTGAGAGAGCTTTCAGGAGGAACGACATAGTTTTGCACTTTGAAGCTATCTGTGGCGCGCACGGACGTGCGCTCTCACACACAGCGTGCACGCATGGACAGCTGTGCTCTCTCTCCTCCCAGTGTGAAAAACCAGACGATGGTGTTGCTTTGAAAAGAACGGTGGAGTGCACGCTCACATTAGAAGGACACATCCAGGTTGCCAGGTTCTGAAGGCGCTTTTAAAAAGATGCCATCTTCGCCGCGATGTCTCAGCAACAACTCTCTTTATAGCTCTTGAGGATCATCGAGGCTCCAAATGAACAAGCAAATTGGCTTTGAAAGGCATAACTGGAGGGAAGTCGAGAGGAAACGTGTACGGCAAAGAGCAGATGACTGTGTCCTGGTGAAGCTAATTTCTGCTTGAGGAGGAGCAGGATTTCTGTTTTGAAGTGAAAGTGGTGACTAACGAGCTGCTGTTTCTGTCAGTAATCAAAGCAGTGATTCTCAAACAAAATGCTCTCATACGGACCCACGAAAGCACATTTATAGATTAAGAGGAGCAAAGGTTTGTGACTTACTTTGCTCTCCAAAATAAAAGGCTACCGATATATCAGTCGTAACATAAGTACATAGATCTGTTAGTTCTGCAGCTAACAGACAATTACTACTCATTTATTTTTGTCCTATATATTAAGGACCATATATTTGTGCCTCTCGTCTTTCTGTCCTCCATCCATTCTGTCGTCTCTCCATCCTCTTTTCCTTCCTTCACCCAGCTGGTCTTCAGCAGGAGGGTCCCCCCTTTTGTTCCAGGTCCTACTCAAGATTTCTCCCACTAGAGGAGTTTTTCCTTGTCACTGTTTGGCTTAAACGTTTTCTCCCACTAGGGGAGTTTTTCCTTGCCACTGTTTCCTAATTGTGCTCGGGTGTCATGCTCTGGGTCTCTGAAAAAGCGTTGTGACCATTTGTATTGTAATAGACTCTAAGCAAATAAAGCTGACTTGAACTGAAATTGAACTGGGAAGCTTTACAACTTCATAAAGTCCCATCATTTGGCAACCCTCCTACGAATGCATTTTTGTGTTTGTGTACTGGAAGTGTGTGTATGTTTTTCAGAAACTACTGTCGTCTGTAGCCCTGCACTGTCTTAGACTAGTGTCCACAGCAACAGCCGTCAAGAGTCACCTTTATCCAGGCTGAGCCTTATTGTCTAACAGAAACGTACAACGTATCAACACATATCTAACAGCTGAAAAGCTCCCTGACCTGAGACCACTGGAAGATGTTCCTCCACTTACCTGAGGCTCTACGCACAGACTTTTACTTTTGTTTTTGTTTTTTTTATATCAGGAATATATACTGGCTTTGGCCTGTTATAAACAAGTGCCTGTTATAAACTGTGTAGTGCCACGGGTGGAGAGGAAGAAGATGGAGAAAGACACACAGGCATTCACCAAACTTGAAGAGTGACAGCAATTATGGATAGTTAGGCTGATGCATGTTTGTGCATGTGTGCCACATCCACCCACTTTTCATGTCATTACCTTTAAAAAGTAGTTATATAAAGGCACATGTCACATCAACAGTGCCAACTGCTTCAGTGTTCCAGTCTAAAATATCCTCTGGGAAAATTCAGATGAACATAACAGACAAAGCGAAGGCAGCCAAATGTTTGTGAAGCGACTGCCACTGGAGGCCCAAAGCAAAGCCTTTGTTTTTCTAAAGAATAATCTACTGGGAAATCATGACTGACAGCTCAGAGAGTCTTTTGATTTTGTTTACAGTAATCATAAATCACCTATAGCCAGATAATGATTGGCATATTGACATACCCCCCACCCCCCCCACCCCCGCTGAGGCCGTGCGCTCATGTACTCACCCTAGAGGCTTTTCCAGGCGACTGCCCAACGATCCCACCACCTCTCCGAGGGTGCAGTGGGCCTGGCCCAGAAAGTCCTGTGGAGTCAGTGAGATGGGAGTTAACTTTTCTGTTACTCAGACACAGAAAGAAAAAAAAAGAAACAAAACAAAACAAAACAAAACAAAACAAAAAAAAACACACTAAAGCAGCCGGGGAGGGTGACCCCGGGGAACATGCTTTTTCATTCTTTTGGCTATACTGGAATAAGGTGTAATTGCACATATACTCCAGTAGGGGGCAGTGGCGCTCTCATTGTCAGAGTGCGCACAGGGAGTATTAGCTACATCACGTCGGGTTTTTTGCACGGACATGTGCGCACACAGCACAGAGCAGGAGATATGAAGTGAACAAACCCCTTAAGAGACACCATGTAAAAATATTTAAAAGGAATGAAAAGATAGGAGGAGAGAGACGGAGATAATGAGACAAATGAAAGTCACCAGAAAGTTAAGAAGAGGAAATATGATGATGCTGATGTAGCGCTTGGGTGGGATTGATGCACTTTGAATCTTTACAGACTAAAAAACTATTTTAATAAAGTTATTCTATACTCTTTCCCAGCACATTAAACCACCGTCACATGTTCAGGCTTCACCACTGATATTTAGAGACCAGGGAAAAGGATACAGCACACGAAAACAAGCGTGTGGGATTGATTAACGCTGTCTGTATTAATAAAACAATCGGCTTCTTCATCAGCCGGTAACAACCTCAGCTATGTCACATCATTTATTATAAAAACATGCCATTCACATCCTTTTTTTTTAATAAACCTGAATATATGAGGTAATTTGTCACAATATCAGGTCAGCGCCAAGAGGCGTAAAACAAATGTCTTCTCTCTGCTCAGCACCTCCTCCATCTGCTCAGCTTTATGTCCGTCTGTCCAACCATCAGTCATCACACAGTCAAGTCATGCAACTCTAATTTGTCTCTGACTTCTTTGTCAACAATATGGGCTGAAAGTAAAAGGGGAAAAAAAAATACTAGGACATGTTATTTTTGGTGTTTTCCCAGTGTGAAATGCAGTACAGTCACAAATCACCCAGCAGCTGTGTTTGTCACCAGCGTGACAAAACTAATAGCTAAATACAACATATAATACTGTGCTATAACAGTTGTAATGCCTGGGGGTGAAAAGTATTTCGTGATGAAATAGTTGTGTTGGTGCAACTCCATTTACCAATGTCATAAAGACTGAACTCCAACGCAGAGATATAATTCATTAGGGGTGTGATCAATCGCTAAAAACATGGACATTTGTACATTTGCACTCCGACTGCTTCTTATTTTGCATACGGTTGCATTCGTGGACGACCTTTCAGCCACCGGAGAATCATTCCCAGGCTGCAGGTGAATGCTGAAGGGGCCATGAAAGCTGCTGAATATGAGTTTCAGACGAGCCAGTGCAGGCACAACCATCCCAACCATCACAGAGAAGCCAGTCAAGCCCTCACAACTCTGTGAGGGCCACGTAATCCAGCCAAGCAGCTTGGACTGAGTTGAGCTGACCAGACGTTGCCCACGTTGGAAATTCCAACGCGTTCTCAAAGGCATTCGTCTCATGATCCTTGGAGAGGAAGGTCAGACGTGGTGCAGTTCAGAGACTGGTCCAATGAAGGTGGTCAGTCCAGGAAGTAGAGGGTAGAGGATGCTGTTCAGGAAGCAGAGCTAAATCTGTGTCACTTGAGTGACACAGATTTAGACACAGACACACTTGAGTCTCCAATATGACACAACCAGAGGAAAGGAAGGATGATGACCAGTTCAAGAGGAGGAGAGAGCATCCATGGAGGAGGTGGGACCCCTACTGCTCTCCAAGGAAATGACCCTACAACTCATCTTCAGCAGGTGTACAAAAGCACTTGAAGAGGGATAAAACCAGAAGAGACACAATGAGTGCACAACCTGCCAACCCTCCAAGAAGACCATCACCTTCCTGCACCAAGAACACCATGTCCAGCCTTCCTGACCTCAGCAGGAGACGGACAGGTACTAGCAGACTCTGGACAGCGTCCACACTGCAGCTACCAACCTGCAACTGGACATTTCCTTCTGAATCTACCAAGCAAGTCAGGCTTGGTAGATTTGGTAGAAGGTCAATTAGCTGAACCCATCTCAAGGAAGCTCTCCAAGTATCCAGAGCTGGCCACCAGCAGTTGGGATTCAGAGCCAGGTGTCTCCTACATTTCCACAGCTCGTATTTTGGTCAAAGACAGTTTGGCCGTTGAAGGAAAAAGGAAGAATACAACCATTTAAAGCACTACATGAGTGGCAGAAAAGGTGTCAAGACGACTGCCTAAAATGGATTAAAGGATGAGAGCCGTGAAAGTAGTTGGAGATCTGGATGCACACGTCTGATCAACCCTGGTTAAGTCACCGTTTAAAGTTGACCCGGTTAAAATAAACATGCTGGGTGTTTTAGATATTCCTGTTTGGTTACTGGCTTTGCTTTAAAACTTGACACCTGGTACGATGTGTCAGAACAGAACAGGGGATCAGCTTCACGGCGTATCCTCACTGCCACGGCAGAGTCACCTCGTTTCAACTCCCTCTCTCCTCCTTCATCAAAATTCCACCCTCGTTCCCTCTCAGTTCCCAGGTGTCCCTGCAGCCGACATTTCCCAGGTCAAAGCCCCGTCTAATGGCTCGGCCCGCTGGCTTTCCCTCTGAGACCCGCATCCAGGCGGGTGAGTTAGGAGGCATCCTCTCCTCTTATACGAGATTATTGATTTTAAACAAGTGAGGCAAGGGGGAGCAAAGACAGAGCTAAGGATGGAAATGGAAGATGAGAGAAAAGTGAGAGAACGGGGGTGTGGTTATGAAATAAAACTGTAAAAAAAAAAAAAAAAAGCTGACAGAATGCCACATCGAGAGAGAGACAAACATAAGAGATGAGGACTGTAAAAGAGGAATGAGCACATGAAGCAAAGCAGCAAAGCAACATGAAATCAAGAGATAAATATACTAACCATGAGATGCATTTAATAAATAAACTTTAAGATTGATATTTTTTTTACACTGAAGCATACATACTGGAGTGGAAGGAACTTCTACTCCAGTTTCAGGCTTCTGAGGCTGAAACTGCCTCGAGTCAGTTACACTGGAAGAGACATTTTGCATGTGAGGGGAAACCAAGCTTTTCAGGATTACTAATGACTGAGATACTACGCCAGTACACGAGGTGGTTTTCCTATAATGAGCCTCTGGGTAAAATGTTAGAGGCTGGAACTGTTACACGACACAGTGATGGACCTGGTAGGATCCACTGACTTAGTAAACTACCGATTCATACCATCTGGAACAAAAAGATCAGCATCGATGGAGCTGAGATCCTGTTAGCTGTTTGCAGACACTGTGGTGGTGAAGATGAATGAGAATAGACTCATACTTGAAGGGGACAACGTGAATAACGTCTCCCGCCCAGAGCCGATTCAGTCAGCACCAAGTTGACACCACCACCCACCCAACTGTTTTTAAGGACTGCGGTGGCACCAAACTATCAAAGCAGAGACTTGTTTTGTTCCTGAAAATCATTGTTGTGGGATTATACCTGGTAACAGAGACATGTGACACATTTGAGGCCCTATAAAACTACCCCAAACCCACCTACTGTAAACAACACTTCCTGTGAAGTGTGAACATTTTTTGAAGGTGTATGACATCTTAAAGAGAGCCTCCTGGACTTAAAAAAAAAAGTAAAAAAAAACTAAAATATGTTATATTGGTGCCTTATGTTGAGTTTGGGGTAAATTTTGTTCACACTCACAAAAGGTTCAGAACTACTAACATTTTCGTTAACACCAAAACGCGCATTTACGAACAAATCGGTTCCGCTCACGTTTCGTGAATGAGGATTGTTGAATTTTAATAAGTCACTGGAAATTTTGGAACAGAGCTGTAACTTTCATGAAATGAGCAAAAAGAGGGTAGGTGTGAAGGTTTTGTTAAATCTAGGGCTGGGCGAGTTAACGCGTTATTATCGCAAAAACGCAGTAATTTATTAACGCCAACATTTATTCTATATCGCTTTCACGCATGTTGCTCACGTGCTTGTGTTTTGAAAAGTCTGTTACTGGCTGCTGCAGAATCGGAAAATAATTGGCAGCTAAAGCTAAAACAGACATGGAGAACGGTAAAAATCCGTGAACTTTACAGTTCAGGTAGCAACTCAGGTAGCAATATTAACAATTCTGTCTGAAAAGAAAAACTTTCTGGAATCCCACCAAAACTTTCGCATCATTCCTCCATGTTCCATCAGATCTGCTCCATGTGTTCACTGTCCTGCTGTTCTCTAGCTGGTTACTGCAGTGCGGCTCCATCTAGTGGCACAGATGTGTAATGACAACAGAAAGTCTATTCCTTGATTATAAAACAAAGCCATTTCTGGGTCACGTAAACCAGATAATAAAATATTAGAAACAAATTCACTCCCGTGGCCTGTTTGCTAAAATTGAAATATAAAAAAAACAAGTTTTTTTTTTGTGTTAGATCAATAAACGAAAAAAAAGTCACTTTTTAATTTTTTTAATTTTTGATTGACAATTGAAAATGGAAAAAAAACAAATGATACACAGATAATTATGGATTGATAAAGTTACTGAACTTTAACATGGACATTTTTATTTTAAAGTTCTCCCAGACGGAGGATTCAACAGAAACAAGGTTATTTGTAACAACTGACAAGTTGAACTCCCCGTTAAAAGTTTCTGCTGTTACTTCAGAAATTACCTGTTTTAATGTTCTGATTGTGGCTCAGGATTTTGTTGGTAGACTTTTTTTATTTTTTATAAAAAAACAGGATGACATTAATGGCAGTGGCAATAAGCGTTATTTTATTTTACATTTTTAAAGATGAGATTTACACTAAATATGTGTTACTGACAAGTGCTGATGTTAAAAGTGTTTGAACAACAAATGTGGCACTTTAGTTCATATGGCAGAAGAACATTTAAATAAAAGTGCATTTTACACTACTATTGAATTCATTATTTGATTTTGCGTATAAAATGCGATTAATCGTGATTAATCAAAGAAATCATGCGATTAATCGCGATTAAAAATTTTAATCGTTGCCCAGCCCTAGTTAAAACGTTTAACTGTTATCTACTTGACTGATCTTTACAATTATAGAAGTTGACATAACTGGGCGTGTCCGTCTCAGGTGTTATGTGGGCTGACTGGTCGGGTTAAACAGGAAAAAGCAAGAAACGAGAAGAGCTGTGCTGCAGAACGTTCTGCCAAAAGTAGCTTTCCGCATGTTTGCTTGCAGGAAAAAAATTGGCAAGAAAAGTTGAATGAGCGCACCTGTAAACCTGTTTCTTCCTTGTCAGGGAGAGTGACGGCTCAGATGAGTGCTCACCGCTGCAAAAGAACGCATCTATTTCCAACAAGTCTCGCGTATCACTAGAAAACTGATTTAAGTGTGAAAACAAGATCACAGTCAGACTTCGAGGATGCACTGAGCAGTCTTCAAAGGCAGTCATCAATTTTAAAAGCCATTTCCTCAGCGAGCCTTTAAACTTCAGACTGATGACACCAGATGTGTGATGGGTTGGTTCTAAAAACGTTGCAAAAAGACAAGTTTCCAATCCAATTAAAATTCAATTACACAACCCAAATACTACTCTGATCATTAAGCTCTGATTTGGTGTTTTACATTCACGACCACGCGTGTCTTGCGTCGGACTTCCGTGTCACCACGACAGCTCTCTGACAACAGCGTGCACGAGAGAAATGTCAGCATGTGTGATTTCTATCAACGACAGAAAACCAGACTGAAGCGGCAGAGCTGGCTGAGGAAGGACGCAAACAGCCATTCAGGAGGAATTTACAGCTGTTACTGGTGACATTTTGGTCCAGGAGACATGAAAGACTGACAGAGCTTCATTTGAAGATACAGAAAGGAGGAGAAAACTGATTTTAGACCACTTATAAGAGATGATAAGAGAGGATAAGCCCTCCCCTGCCCAACCAGTGACCGATACTGGCCACCTCTGTAAGCTCAGATTAATCTCGGTGAAACCTTAAACCACATGTGTCAAACACAAGGCCCGCGGGCCAAATGTGGCCCCCCATATCATGTTATGTGCCCCTCGCGAGCTTGTGCATTATTGGCTTAAATTTTAAACCAATATTTTAAGACTTAAAATAAGCTTACACCACTTTAAAGTGCATATTGACAATAAACTACATCTCCCATAATGCATTTCGTAATGACCTACAACGAAAACCGTATCTCACCATGAGCAAGACATCAAGATGATTTTCAGAACTGATGGACTTAAGAAAAACCTCTACAAACTAATCCCGACATGTCCAAGAAAAGAGAAATGATGCACAAGGAAGGTAGATTCATGAACGACGGGAAAACGAATACAAGTTTGTACCTCAAGATGAAAAAAAAAATTGTCTTTTGTGTTATGAGGTGGTGTCGTGAAAGAGTATAATCTACATCGGCATTTTGACAGCAAATACGGAGCTAAGTATGCTAAATTTAGCCTACAAGACAATTGCTTCCGCTTCTGAAACCAAGGTAATGAAACTTTAAGTGTGGTGTGCGAGAGCAGGTTTACAACCACAAACCCTAAGTCTAATATAATAATGAGTTAAATATTTGAAACTTGAATACATAATAAATACAGAAACCGTTATTTAACAATATAATAAGGTGTAGTCTTCACTCTTTACTGTAGTCATCACAATTCGATATTACATCAATGAACTGGATGACGAGTCAATGCTTGTTTATGTCATGAGGTCTACTAAGATATACCGTGTTTCCTCTAATTAATGCGCCCTCCTTAATAATTGTGCCCTTTGGACTTTATGTGTTAGCTTCATGTAGATTTCATCAGTCTTTATATATATAATTGAGCGAGTATCAGGTCAGGTGATCCATGCCTCTGTGGATGAACTTCTCCACAGGAGAAGACGAGGCCAGTCGTGGAGCTCCACCCTGGGGCCCTCTTACTTCACAGTGGAGCTCCACGACTGGCCTCCATGCAGTCAGCGGCTGGTATCTCGCTTCCCCCGCTGGCCAGCTCCTCGTGGAACAGCTTTGCAGTGGATCTGAGGTCTCAAATGTTATTTCAATTCAATTCAATTTTATTTGTATAGCGTCTGTTACAATGCCAATTGTCTCCAGGCGCTTTACAGAGACCCAGAGCGTGACCCCCGAGCAAATATTAACTAAAATTATAATATTAAATCCAATCAAGGATAATGGCAAGTAAAAAACTCCTACAGAGGGAGAAAAAAAACCTTTAAGCCAAACAGAGGCAAGGAAAAACTCCACTTTAAGAGGAAGAAACCTTGATCAGGATCAGGGTCAACATGAAAGAGCTGTGGTTGTTAACATGGCTAAGGTGAGCTACGCTTCGTCGTCAGACTCGTACAACCACAGCCAGTCACGGGGGTCTGATGTGAGAGCGATATTAGGAGGTTTGAGGTCAAAATAGATGCCCCCTGGTGGAGGTTTTGAATCATGGCCAGACACGTTTATCAGGAGAATTATGGTTATTTTGATTTGATTTAGTTCAGGACGAAGCTATCGATATGAAACATGAGCATTGATTCCACTTATAACAAACCACAGTTAGAAACTGGAAAAACATTTTACATTTTAATTTCTGGGTTAAACCAAACAGCTAAATGAAAACAGGGTCTTTTCTTCTAATAAATCTGGACGACAAAAGGCCACTTGATAACGATACTATTGGATTGTTTAAGGGTATGGTGAACACAATGCCGGCAGGAACTGACTGACTCACCCTGGTTTATCCAAAAATGGGCAAATAGTGAGAATGAACAAGTCTGGCTGTCAGTCGGGACGCGCCCTTCACTCGGATATAAAAAGCTACTGACGTCAACAAAGCTTGGCTACGATGCAAACGACGGTAATCTAACATTCATTCTCACTGCATCCGTCCTCGTTTCAGGACAGATTCTCAACCGAATTACATCCAAGAAACGAGTACTGGCGCTGCTGGGACTCCACCAGACATCCGTCTCCAGCCTTGCTTTGGACCCTGCAACCGTGATGAAAACCATGGGGGTCAACATGGCCTTGTACCCCGAACCCCTTTAAGGCGAACCCAGAGTGGGTCGATGCCACATGTCACTACAATTAACAGCACAGCGAGTTGTATCACCTTCAAAATGCTCTTTTAGCTCTTAATTCACAGCTCAGTTGTGCAATTAGCTGCATCGTTAAAGTGATGACAACGACCCATTAACACAACAGACCGCAATGCAGCTGTCACTCAAAACACAACGTATTCACACATTTGATGCTTTATATAGTTTTACCTGATGAGGTATATATAAATTAATCCCTAACCCTGTCACGAGTATGAAATGTAGCTATGGAGACAAAAACCATCTTCTGTACCAGGCTGTAAATATGTTTATTTCAGCTCTGAAGTTGGATATTTTGACATGAAGGTTAATGAAAAATGACTTGTTTTTTTTGTTGTTAGCTCCTCGTTGGTTGTTCAAGGAACTAGAAGCAGAAGTTTTTTCTACTTCCTTACTGCTGCATGGAGTAACAAATACGTGTAAACCAGCAGAGGCTGATCTAACAATCTAAAGGTAAAGAAAAAATCTCGTATACTTCAACGATCACCTTCAGAAGTGAACCAGTTTCATCGCTTGTCAGCAGCTAAAAGAGGCCCACAGGACCACGACAGAGTCTAAATCCCTCCTGGCTGTGAACGAGGGTCAGCTCAGTCCCAGGACTTTGAAATAACAGTCAGGGGAAACAAAAGGAAATAATATTACCAGGTATTAACCAGCGAGCCAACGCCATCTGTCACAAACTGGAGAAGTTACATGTGTGAGAACTTCCCTGACCTGTGGTCTGCTGCTGAAGGGTTAGGGGTTAGGGTTAGGGTTAGGGTTTAGGGGTTAGGGTTAGGGGTTAGGGTTAGGGTTTAGGGTTAGGGTTAGGGTTAGGGGTTAGGGTTAGGGTTTCATGTGTGAGGGCTTCCCTGACCTGTGGTCTGCTGCTGAAAGTCATCTCACATTGTCAGATAAGGATCGTATCTTTACTTTTCTAGGTGAGAAACCTTTCTTCCTTTTTTGATCCAAGTATGAGTGTTGAATGATGAAAAGATGGCAGTCACGTCATCGACTCATAGAAGCGGACAATTATTTATTTTTTTTAACTGTTGGCGTTTTTTTTTAAAGAAGTGGTTTTGAACTTGGCATCAAAATTCTTGAGGTTCAATTCTTTGGGTTCGCATCAAAATTTCTTCTCATCTGTTGTCCTTTCTGCGCGTCTCAAACCCCCTAAAGCTCCAACTGTAATGAGCACGTTCAGGTTGCTGTGGATGTAACAGTCTAGACCAGTGGAGCGCTCTCTGGTGGTACGCGGGGGAACGTCATGACTTTCCACATTTTTTCCACATTTTCACGTAAAGAAAAAAAATCGGAAACATACAATGCATTATAAATACAATGTTTCAAACGAAGTGTGTAGCTTGAGATAATTAAAATTGTCTTTAAAAAAAAATATTTGTTTCATATTCAGTTGCAGTGCAGATGTAACAACTTTTGAGTGTGTCGTGAGAATTGTTGGACAGAGTTGTAAATGACTGATTCAGTAAAGTAACAATTTAGACAATAACCACAATAAGGAATAAACTCTTTCTGTGTGTTTAAAGCTAATTGAGAAGGCATATATGGCTATATTTTAAAACTGGTCATCATGGTGGTACTCAGAGAGCTGAACAGTTTCTAAGGTGTTACGCGGGATTAAAAGTTTGAGAACCACTGGTCTAGACCAGTCCTTCTCAAATTGTGGGGTGCGACCCCTTGGGGGTGGGGGGTGACCCCGGGAGCATGTTTTTTTTTTTTTTGCTGTACTAGAATAAAGTTTTTTTGCACATATACTCCAGTAGGAGGCAGTGGTGCTTTCACTGTCACAGTGTGTTAGCTATTAGCTAACACACAGCATTAGCTATATTGTGTCGGGGTTTGTTTGCACGGGCATGCGCGCACACAGCACAGAGCAGGAGATATGAAGTGAACAAACCCCACAAGAGACACCACGGAAAAATACTTAACAGGGATGAAAAGAAAGGAGGAGAGAGACGGAGATAATTAGACAAACAAAAGTCAGCAGATAGTTAAGAAGAGGAAATATGACGATGCTGATGTAGCGTTGGGTGGTATTGATGCACTTTAAACCTTTACAGACTAAAAAACAATTTTAATAAAATTATTCTTTGTTATAAGTTGATCTATATTTCTTTCCTAATGTTAATAAGAATAGTGTTATACAGAGGTGGACTCATAACAATTTTATAGACCAATGATTCTATTTATAGTCGCGGTGGGGGGTGAAGGGTGGGGGGCGCAGCAGAAAATAATTGAGAACCACTGGTCGAGTCTCTGAAACCTCTAATGGAGATAAATGTTAATAGAGTTCACATTGTACTGCACTTTGGTGTCTATTCAGAGCGGTAACTCTATCTTAAATGTTAAACTGTAAAAAAAAAAAAACCAGCAAAACAAGCTAACCCTCGTTTCCTTCTACGAACTCAAGCTGGCACCAGCTGCCCTGGGGCAACCAAAAATGGCTTTCTGCAGCTCTGATGGCAGGAAGAATTACACAAAAAGTTGAAACGGTGTAACTTGAAATGAGTTTTTCTTCCCCTCCAGATATCCAGAAGTTCTGACCAGATAAATATATACAGAGAGGAGAAGGAAGCCTTTAGTTGCATGAATGAGCAACATTATCAGATGAAGCAGATTTCAGCTTTGCTTTGGGCCCGTTTCTCACCCTCCACCGTCTTTACAGCAGCTTGTCGGGTACAGCGACGGCTCAGACGACTGTTTACTGTCAGGAAAGCGTCTACCTGTTCAAACTAGTCAATTTTAGAAACACGTGTGCATCGCATTTGTCAATTTAAAAAGCCATTTCCTCAGCCTTTAAACTTGAGACTTGAATTTTCAGCCATGACATAAGTGAGATATTCCTGATTTAATGATGCCTTAAAAATAAACATATGAAAAGTGCACAAGCTGCCACCTCTTTTTGAACTTGCAAACCCCTCGAAGCAGTAGGCGGGAAACCACTGGTAATTATTGGCAGGTAATTATAGCCTCCGACCAAGTTGTTGTTCCTAATTACTGTTGCTGTAATCACTGCTATCAATGGGAAAAAGCAGGGTGGACATATTTGATTTCCACGAGGCCAAAAGGCCGTCCTGGAAGCGCGCCGCCCCGGAGGACGGTAAACACCCGTGTCATGTCACACAAACACATCAACAAGACGACATGGCCAAACGTGTGAGGAGAGAAAAACAAGCGTGGAAACATCTGGCTGCACTCACGTGTTTGGACAGGTTGGCGCTCTTCGAGTCGACGTCATACCTGCGGAAATAAAAGAAAGTGAGAGTCGGTGGGTTTGGTAGGACGTGGAGAGTGGCGGGTCGCCTGCGTGAGATCCACTGTATTAGTCTGTATTAACTCCTGGAAGGGTCACATGACTAAAATACATGTCAGTGGCAGTGACATCACTTCTGACCTGCACTTCCTGGACTTTATTTAAAATTTTATGTATTTGTTGGAAGCATATGCTTTGATTTCTTGACTTCACGCATCGGTTCGTGGCCACATTAATTCACTAAACATGACCGACAGAACGTCACTTTACAACTAAACAGATGACGTTAGACTGCACAGTAGCGTAAATGTAACTATTGGATTCAACGGACAACATGATCCATTTCATACAGTAATCACAAAACGTTATCAAGCGCAGATATCATTTAAGAAGTTTGAAAGTGACGGAAACTTCCGTTTTTGTCACTCCAACCTCCGTCGAGGTTTGTCCAGTTGTCTGAGACGCCCTGGCCACTGTAAAGAACAGAGTAGTGACATATAGGGGTGCACGATAATTATCGCCCCGATAGTTTTTGGGCCAATAATTATCATGGCGATAACAGGAAATTATGACATCATACCGAAGTCCAATATCATGACGAATAGCTTCGATAACATATATATTTTTGTCAACATAGCAGTGCCTTGCTCCCATTGAAAACCCGAATAACTGGCAGTGAATGTTATGTTCAAGTGACGTCGACGTAATCAGAAAGAAGAATTTCTCAGTAAGGAAAATCAAGAATACCCCCTCATGCCAGAAAACAACTTCTTAACTCGGTCATAATTTTGGTAGTTGCTGACTTTAATTGGTATGTGCAGTATTTTCCAACATTACACGTAAAAAAAATAGAAAAAATTGAAAAGGCCAAAAGAACGACTAGCAAACGAGGGAACGGAGGAATTTACGTTACACCTTAAATGCAGCCTGCAGCACAGCGTGCTGATGAAAACAAATAACATGGCAGTGCTTGTATGGAACTTCGTTAAAGTTTCCGAAGAAGATAGTTAGCTGGTTATTTGTGGAAAAATGCTCCAAGCAAATTCCACGAGAAGGGAAAAATAGCGCAAGCTTTAATACGTCGAACCTGATCAACCATCTGAAACGTAACCTTCACTTTTGAAAGTTTTGAAATCCCGCTGACTTGAGCTAACGTGAGCTAACGCTAACATTAGCAAGCCAGCAGCAAAGAATTCACCAGGACTTACTCACATCGGCGAGGCTTTTGAAAAATCCAAAAAATTTTCCAAAGATGACCCACGGGCAAAGGAAAAATGGGTAGAAGGTAGAAATGTTTGAATCTAACTTGTGTCAATGCATTAACTTTCTATGTATATTTACTTTTTGTAAACTTCTGGAAGTCACTTTTTTTAGTCTGTAATTCTGATGCATGTATTTCCATCAGTTCAAGGAGACTTTATTTTTTATATCAGTCAGTAATGAACCTTATTTAAGTTGATGTGAGATATCAAATAGATTTGTTTGATAGCTTTACGAAAATGTTTGAGAGGCTTGACAATAGTTTTTTGTTGGAAAAAAAATAAATATTTGTTAATTTACAGAGTCAAAACTGTTTTTGGTTTTGTTCATAGTATTGATGTAATGATCTTAGGTATATGTGTGTTATCGGTATTGATAAGCTAAAAGTTATCGGTTATCATATTAGTTTTGAAAAACAGTTATCGTGCATCCCTAGTGACATATGAAAGGCCTCAACAGGAAAATCAACAGTTCCAGGAGCTTTTGCAGCTCAGACTAAACTGTCAACGGTCCAGTGAACCCCGTTGACGGCTGCGGTACGACAGATTTATCCTCTGAGCCAACACTCGTCCCAGAACTATGAGGAGGCCTCGGCTCAGTGAGCTTCAGGAAAATTAAAACTTCCAGCTCGCTCATGACAGAGCTCCGGTTATCTGGCCGCGACACTTCTGCTAGCGCGAGCAGCTCTTTCCTGTTTGGATGAGCTGGAGCGTGAAAGAGAGACTTCTTTACATCAGACTTCCATCAACAACATTTAGATAATCCAGACGCTTGGAGGCCATCTTTGTTAGGGCGCGCTGTTTCACCTCAATGCAGCATCCTTAGATGGGAAGGGTTAGTTGGTAAAAGAACATCTGGGGAAAATTTTAAACAGATTTACAAGAGAAAATGTACTGTAAATAAACAGAACGGAGGTAAACTGATGGACAGATTTGGTGCTCTGGTGTTCAAACATATTTGGAAGAATGAATTTTTTTTATTCTTTATTCGGTGCAGGATTTTAAATCATATTCCAAGGACACGCTGCGGCATTTCGTAACCTCCACTGTGACATTTGTGCTCTCACACAGATGTCATTGTCATGAGCCTGTGGGAGGGAACAATCTTTCACCTGCCATCATCTCAGGCTGCGTTTGGCCTCAGCAGGACGACGGCGGCAGCTTTCAGCAGCTGCTGATGAGACGACCACGGAAACAAAAACCGGGGGGGGGGGCACACAGACGCGCAAACATGCAAAACAATCACAGAAAAAGGCAGGTGCATGTCTGCCGTGCACGGTTGTGCACACTGAATCACGCCGACAACAATAGATACTCCAGTAGAGAACCACTCAAGAGGCGGCGCCCGTCTATACTCGGAGAACACACAAGTTCACGGAGCTATCCTTATGAGGACATTGACTGACTTCCATTTACTGATTACCACAAATTTTAGTCCCAATTTGAACCTGGACCCCAGAAATGACAGCTAGTCTCATTCAGGACCGGACTTTGGTCCCTACGAGGCCCGCTGGTACCAACAACCAACCATGTTGACTGAATTTGCCACCCGCTTGTCTCTGACAAAGAGCAACTGCTTGCAAATGACGGCGGCGTGAAAGGCTTGATTGAAGCAGCGACTCTGCTGGAAAACCACCTGAACGTTAAGATGATGACGCACTTATGCGGCGTATACGTGAGGTTATTCTCAGCATCACTCGACCACCTTCAAACAAACAGGCCACCGTTCACAACTTGACTTTAAACCTGAACTCCTGAATCTGATTTGACTCTTAGTTTTACTTCATGTCAGAGCTTTAATCCTTAAGTTTTCAATTAATAATTGCAGAAAAAAAATAACGCATTTAACTGAATCTTACTCAGTTCTGTAATTCCTGGCACATCTGCGACACCGACGCTCACAGTCCAGCACCAGTAGATGGCGGTAATGCAGCTAAAGTTGGTCTGCCACCCCAGAAGAAGACGCACAGGATAAACTGAGGGACAGCGACGGAAGCAGCAAACCACATTGTTCGTCTTTCCCGATGGCAGCACACCAGCCCCATCGTAGCCTTTGCCTTACCCATTACCACTAGCCGCTACCCTCAAATTGCGCGTATAGGAACCTCCGCTAACTTCTAATGCCATCTTCCTCCCACTATAGCTGCTACACATTTTGCCGACTCTTTTACTCACTTTGTAGGTGTTGCAAGGGGTGTGTCTTTTGCCCTTTCCTCACACTTGGTATTGTATCAAGGAATCAGCCTTTGAAATTTGATAGAGGTACCTATTGTTAATCCCTGAGTCAAATTTCATGGGTTTTGGGCAATAATATTGAGATATTGAGAAACAAAATTTTCGGCCCCATTGACCGCAATGTTATTGAAAATTTGAAGTGATCCAGAATCCAGGATTTCTTCCGGATCACAGCCAAAATGAATTTTCAGGTTACAAACGCCTCAACGGGAAAATATTGCTTCTTATTACGAAATAAATTTCAGGACACAAAAGGCTAAAATCCAGTAGCTACTAGCAGCTCCCAGAGTTTACCGAACGTAAACATACTTGTCGGCTCTATATCTCGGTTTGAAAGCGGTGCATCCGAGCTGCTCTGCCATTGGCTATCGTTTAGCACCTTCCTGGCATCCCATTGGCTAGGAGGGCCCCTTGTCTGTATGAGCGTAACCCAGCAACTCAGGTAAACAAACTATTTTTACCTTCGCCAAGGAGGTTATGTTTTTGCCGGCGTTCATCTGTCTGTCAGTCTGTGTTCAAGATAACTCAAAAAGTTGTCGGAAATGTGAAAAGGAAGAACTGATTTCATTTTGGGTGTGATCCGGAAGAAATCCTGGATTCTGGATCACTTTCAGATTTTTGATAATTGTTGCGCTTGGTGGAGGTCTGCGCTCTCTGAGTGCTTTTCTAGTTCTAACATGTATTTCTTACAGATTTCATGTATCATTTCATGTATTATTTATAATTTTTAAAAAAAATTATGTTTGAATTTAGGGGCGCTTGGAACGGATTAGGGCATTTACATGGAAAACGCGCCTCTACTTACGAAAGTTTCAGGTTACAAAACTACTTCCAGAACCAATTAATTTCGTAAGTAGAGATACCACTGTAATTACAAGCCTCTAATTAATTAGACTAGTTTTTTAAGTGTTAAGTGAGTTCTGCCTCTTCACTCTTCATGTTTTTGTACTTTGCTGTCTGACGTTCATCTGCAGACTTTCAGCATCAAATGTCTGACGGTAACTTCGCCGCCGATGTCGTTTATATTTGTTGCGAGGACCTCGAGGTCTGAGGCCGTAACAAACCATCCCACTAAAGCAGAAAACCTTTTAGCACATTCAGCAGCAGACTTTTGGATAAATATGAACTCACTGTGAATATGAATTTGGAATGATACAAACACTTGAGGATGAAGTGCACTTAAAAACACATTTTTAGACACACGCACACACACACATCACGAAGGAAGTAACAGCTTTTACTGCTCCATTTAGGTGTGAAAATATATACAGTGAGTGGTAACGTGGCGAGATGCACGAGTGGAGCAGGCAGAGCAGATATGAAAGGTTAAACGCTTCTCTTTCCCTGAAGGGAAACTGTCCATTCCCATATCTCTGCCAACATCCCCTGAAACCTCCGTTGTTATGGCTACCCATCACAGCGCACACATCTCCAAGAACTCATGTAAAAAGCACACAGGCGGCAACGCCGCGGTTGCATAGCGCACAGGAAACGCAACCGAGAGACGCTCGCATCGGCGTCACTTCAGTCCGGGAGTGGCCCGGTCCACCTTTGTGACCCCCGTGACACACCTCTCGAATGGACGACGACAAACTGCGACAGAGCAACCAGCTAAAACACTGAGCGCACGTACGTGCAAGCTGGACTGCCACCTGTACAAGAAAAAGGCAACACGCGAGAGCCCAGCGACACGTGACGTCAGTCAACCGACAGATATCAGGGTCACCGCCTGGTTTTTAATCCTGCGAAGGACAGAGGTGTGAAAACTCGCCGTTTGGTTCCACCGATTCACATCCTCAAACAGAAAGTATGGACAGAAGAGATACGGAAGAGCAGAAAACTAGGAGCTGCGACTGCAAACACAGAGATGTTTATCACATTAGTGCCTTTACAAATATAGACACACCGTCGCCCACGCACACACAGACTATCAGCTCTTTTTCCATCCATAACAGACAAGCACACAAAGACAGATCCCTGCAGACGCTCCAACTCCTCTTAACAGCGGTCTAACTTTGAGTGGCTCCCGGTTTCAGAGAGTATTATCTAATCGATCTCCATTTTAATAAAAGACAGCTGCCGAAATCCACAAGTAATTCACGGGAGATACAATCTAGGAGAAAGGTGAGAGAGAGAATCCCCTCAGCTTGAGGCAGTCTGGTGGCTTAAGAAGTCTGAAGTCCCAAAGCAAACAAGCACTAGTGGAGTGGGAAATCACCGTGCATGAATTAGATCTGCAGAAAATACAGTGATGTGGCCATCAACCATCAACGGAGACAGGAAAATGGCAGGTGCACTCGTAGTTTACACTTACGGTGGCTAACAGACCCGAGAAAGCAAAGATGAAAGAAACAAGAAAGACAGAACGAGCAGGAGACCGAACAGGAGTAAAACTTGGACCATGAAGCTTAAAAATGGTAAAAGGTCCTTTGCGTTGCGTTAAAACATTGTTTTTCGATCATTTTCTGCTGCGCCCACCATCCCCACGAAGAAGAAACATTTTGTGCCCCCCCATAACTATAAATAGTATTATTAGTCTATAAAATTGTTCTAAATACACCTCTGCATAACACTGTATCCTTATTAACATTAAATTAAACTAAAAAGAAAGAAATACAGATCAACTTAGAACAAAGAATAACTTTATTAACATTGTTTTTTAGTCAGTAAAGATTTAAAGTGCTCAATCCCACCGTAGTCTCAGTGAAGCAGCGCTACATCAGCATCGTCATATTTCCTCGTCTTAACTTTCTGGTGACTTTCGTTTGTCTCATTATCTCCGTCTCTCTCCTCCTTTAGCTAATACTCCCTATAGTATAGCTAATACTCCCTAAACACACTGACAATGGAAGTATTAGCTATACTATAGGGAGTATAGTATAGTATAGTATAGTATAGTATAGTATAGCTAATACTCCCTAAACACACTGACAATGGGAGCACCACTGCCCCCTACTGGAGCATATGTGCAATTACACTTTATTCTCGTACACCAAAAAAAGCATGATCCAGGAGTCCATCAACCGACTCTGCACGGACCATTGGCAACAAAGCCATGCCTTCAGTGAACTGAGCATCTGTTTTAACATCGATGTACCTCTTCTTTACAGAGAAGCAGGTTTTTTGGACTTTCGGATCAATCAGTAAATCAAACAAAACACAGAAATGGTCAGACAGAGGAAATATCAACACGCTTAGAGATAACCAAGTCCAGAATGTGACCCTGAAAGTGCGTAGCTTCTTTTTACGTGTTGCACCAGATCAAACATCTCCAATACAAGAGGAGATGCAAGGCGTAAGTTAATAAGCCCTATCCGAGCTGAAGATGACGAAGACGAAGTAGCGGCGGGAAATTCTTAGACGAAGAAGAACAAATCGACTGACCGCATTTCTTCCGGTCTTTGCCAACGTGACGCAAAGTTACATTTGGAGAAAGGTGCACGTCAGGCTACGACATAGCTTTGATGCTGATGTATAAACCAGCTACACGAATGATGGGAGGGTCACTGGTTTACTGATGACCTCAGAGGTCGTGACCTCGAAACTCCCCACCAGTCAGTTCGAACTGACCAACACTTCTGGATGGAAGCTGAAACATCTCCAGAAAGAAGCCCAGTTTCCTCGATGGAAACCTTTGAGAGTTACCCTGGTGACCTTGGTAACTAAGAGCTTACATCAGCAGTAAAGAACTGAATCTGAATCTGATCACAACAAGTAGTGATACTTCAGGAAAAATGATCAGTACGGGACTGAGCAGTCTACCTTGGACCACCACTGGTGAAGACGGTCACAGTGGTGAATAAGCTTTTAAACCAGTACGGACTGATTACTGGACCGTAGGGCAATTAACCAAAAATTAATCAAAACCGTCTTTCAGAGCCTTAAGCCGATATAATAACCTTAATAACCAGCTGTGTGTGTTCTTTAAAAACTGATTCAATAAATGCCCATAAATAGTATTTCACTTGTTTTAAATAAAATAAATAAAGAAAAATATGACCCAAAGATCTGTCAGGGCTAAAACTACAACTGATCCCTCATTAATCATAACGTTTTCAGCTAATACTGGTTTAACGTCGTCTTTCTGAGCAGTTGGTGGCAGCTGGGAGAGTTCTAATAACAACTTTGACGTTACATAAACCTATATTTATATTTAAATTACACATAATTGCACAGGAAGCAACACTGAACTCCTTCTCTCACCTATATTTACATCCTTGGTAGCAACACTGAGCAGACGGGGGTCACGTCTGTCACTACAAGGCGGCTCCCCCTAAACTCGGACCGCCCCCCCGTATTCTCATCATTGCATCAGTAGAAGGTATTCTCTGTTCTTCTAACTAGAAAAAGGCTGTACGTCTCCAGGTCCAGGTGGTGTACAGCTCCTGGACAGATGTGCAGCTCCTGGACAGATGTGCAGCTGCAGCCAGTCACCTTCTCCACAGAGTGGATGATGCGCTGCAGCTTGGCCTTGTACCTGGCTGTTATGGACGATGAGAGGATGGATCCGATGATGGATTCAATGATGTCTCTTCACTGGGAGGTGAAACTTCTTCAGCTGCTCCAGGAAGTACAGCTTCTGCTGAGCCTTCTTGATGAGAAGGCTGATGTTCTGCTTGCACTTCAGCTCCTGGGTGATGGTGTTGCCCAGGAAGCAGAAGGACTGGACTGAGGTCACCTGGGCTGGGTCCTTCCTGAAGTCCACTATCATCTCCACTGTCTCGAGAGCGCTGAGCTCCAGGTTATTCCTGCTGCACCGTGACACCAGACTGTCCATCTCACTCCTGCAGGCCGACTCATCTCCAACAGTCTGGAGGTCCTTGATCCACCTGCAGATGGAGCTGAGATGATCGTGTTGGAAAAACCAGCTGGAGTCCACAAAGAGAACCCTGGTGTAGGGTCTTGAGTCTGTGAAGTCATTGAGGTGAGTCAAGATGAGACTGTGTAGTTGGTCCAGGTGGAGCTGTGTAGTTGGTTCAGGTGGAGCTGTGTGGTTGGTCCAGGTGGAGCTGTGTGGTTCGTCCAGGTGCAGCTGTGTAGTTGATCCAGGTGGAGCTGTGTAGTTGATCCAGGTGGAGCTGTGTGGTTGGTCCAGGTGGAGCTGGTCCAGATGGAGCGGTGTGGTAAGTCCAGGTGGAGCTGTGTGGTTCGTCCAGGTGCAGCTGTGTAGTTGATCCAGGTGTAGCTGTGTAGTTGATCCAGGTGTAGCTGTGTAGTTGATCCAGGTGGAGCTGTGTGGTTGGTCCAGGTGGAGCTGTGTGGTTGGTCCAGGTGGAGCTGTGTGGTTGGTCCAGGTGGAGCTGTGTAGTTGATCCAGGTGAAGCTGTGTAGTTGGTCCAGGTGGAGCTGTGTAGTTGGTCCAGGTGCAGCTGTGTAGTTGATCCAGGTGTAGCTGTGTAGTTGATCCAGGTGGAGCTGTGTGGTTGGTCCAGGTGGAGCTGTGTGGTTGGTCCAGGTGCAGCTGTGTAGTTGATCCAGGTGGAGCTGTGTGGTTGGTCCAGGTGGAGCTGGTCCAGTGGAGCGGTGTGGTTGGTCCAGGTGGAGCTGTGTGGTGTCCAGGTGCAGCTGTGTAGTTGTCCAGGTGTTGGAGCTGTGTGGTTGGTCCAGGTGGAGCTGTGTGGTTGGTCCAGGTGCAGCTGTGTAGTTGATCCAGGTGGAGCTGTGTGGTTGATCCAGGTGGAGCTGTGTGGTTCGTCCAGGTGCAGCTGTGTAGTTGATCTAGGTGGAGCTGTGTGGTTGATCCAGGTAGAGCTGCTGCTGATCGTTGATGGTGGATGGAGGTGGAACTTCTAGGTAATCTTCTGGGTAATCTGGTTTTTTCACACACTGCACCAAGTTCTGCATTTATTTGAGGCTGAATTTACCAAATTTTAACCAGGTTTTAGAATTAGGTAAACTGATATGAGGTGATTAAAAATTGTGATTTTAATGGAGTTAAAAATTAACACAAAACTAAACTAATCATTAACTTCAGTTCAGTTCAATTCATTTTAATTCAATTATACTTTATACTTATTAATCCCCAGAAGGAGATGATTTAACTTAAATATTACAATTTCTTTTTTTAATGATTTTAATAATGAATTACTAATCATATAATATTATTATTTAATAATACCCTATATATTTAGATTTAATATAAACAACTAAACACAAATAATCTAAGCATTTAGTATTATTTTTATTATTATTATTTATGAATTATTTCACCTAAATTATTTAATTTAGGGCAATTTTTAGTGAAAACAACCACTCATCTCATCTTAAGATGTAAAATTCTTTTAAATAGAAGCAAGAAAGTATTTAAAAATGTAAAGCTATAAAGAAGTCTGGAAAAGACTAAACTTTGAGCACAAGTTCAACAAATATTAATGATCATAATGACAAAGACACAAAAAGATGTAAATTTTACTCACAAGTCAAATCTGAGGTTCTGCCGCTCTTCAAAGAAGTAGTCCAAAATGAATTTCCGCACAAAGTCCGGGTTCAGCGTGTTGTCGATCACCTCCGTTCTTCCAAACTAGGAACAAAGAGCAAGAAAAAAAAATGGTGGAAAGATTCTTCACTTTAGTTCTCTGAATATCCAAACAGTATTAATAAAAATAAAATAAAAACCCTGCGTGAAGCTGCAGTGGTTCACGTAACTCTAATCACCTGCAGCCACGTCAGGGGAGAAGCTGGTTTCAGAAAATCATGTGAAGCTCCACAGTAATGAAACCAGAACAGCTGAAGCATCAAGTCAGCAGGGACCACCTAGGGCCACGTAGGGCCACGTAGGGCCACGTAGGGCCACATTTAACTGAGCCTGTTAGTGACGCAGGTGGATGACGGCTCCTCAGAGCTCTGAATAACTGGGACTGATCGAAGCCGCTAGATTTACCTCCTCAGAGAAGGGTTCATTAATTAACGAGCAACGGACACAACGTCATTGAGACGATCTGGCCCAGTCATGGACTGGCTCTGACCCAAAGACAGCTGCGATACGAGGCTCCAGCTGAAACTCTGTGATCCTGAAGAAGCCGGTCCAGACAACGGATGGATCCAGCAGTGTTGTTAAACCTCCTGACCTCCTGACTGTCTAACTACAGTCTTAATCTGGAATCAGATTAAACTGAACCCTTGTTGGGTTTTGTTGACGACTTCGATGACACCTTTGAAAGAGTTCACTTGTTTACGTTCAGGGTTCGTACGCGAACCCCGACTTTTCCATGATGTGTTGGCGCCCCATGACCTCGCAGTCTCAAAATCTTTAGTTCACATCAAATTTAAGACCAAGGGCCAATTCTAATTGGCCACCCCTCAATCTCAACTCTCATCCTTAACCCTCAATCTTGGCCCTCCAAAGTAAGTGTAAGGGCTATCTCGTGACTTAGAAATGGGACACCCCTTGAGTGCAGTTACGTCTTCATACTGTGGGGGGCGGCCTTACGCCAAAGCTACGTCCAGTCTGTCAAGAAAAATGACGACGACGATGAAGAAGAAGGAGAATAAGATAATATAAATATATATATAATGAAGGCAGCAAGATAGTTTTGTAACATTTATTTTTATTAACTATGAAAATACGTACATTCGTAGCTAGCTTTTTTCGTCGCCATCCTTTTCGAAGACGTCTTGGCGAAAATACGCAATGCCTTCTGGGTAGCCCTTACCTCCAAGGGTGGTGCCGGAGAATCTCAATTTTGAGGGCGATACAGCCCTCAAACTTGTCCCTCAACTTGACTTTCTAAGAATCGGGACAGCACTGGCCCTTAGCGGGAGCACGCATTTTAGACATGAGGGTTGAGATTGAGGGTTAAGGGAGGAATTGGAATTCACCCCAAATTTCCAAGTGAGGATTCACTGCTTTGAAACAAAATTATTGACACTCTACGTGCATTAATTCATTAAAAACCAGTGAAACACTAATGAGATCACAACTGCCTCTGGCAGCTCTGGGTCCTGGACTTTCTAGATCCACATCTCATATTCGTCCAACTGAAGCCACGATTGTTAAATGCACTTTTCTCTAACTCAATATGGCCTTCGCTGGTGTGAAAGTTCTGAGGTTGTGGATGTCTCAGATGGTGTAAACTGGCCCCGATTCTCCAATCTGAGCACTCTGACAGCAGTCACAGTCGTTCTCATGGAGGAGAATCGAGGAGGAAGTCAAACTGCCTCCTAGTGGCTGTGTGCTGTAATAGCAGGGCATGAACAAACCCCACAGACTGGTCCAACTGGTTTGGTGCTGGCGCCCTTTACGTCACATGAGTCCACAGTTCAAAGAGGCTCGATCCTGACGCACGTTCATTTCCACAGCTGGGTTTAAGCCAAGCTCGTGGGCGAATTTCGAGAAATAAAAATGAACCGTTGGAGCGACAAAAATCTCAAGGAGACTCTCGTGCGTCGTGGTGTCACAACAACTTAGCTGATCCCCTGGTTCCTCGGTGGATTCGTGTCCACCAAAGGTAAAAATAGCAAGCGTGATATTTCCCTTTAACATGACCCGAGCTGCCTCTCTGTTTGATACCGAAGGGATTCAACCTGGACACGGGGTCGTCTCAGGTGATGCAACGTGAAGAAGCACATGCTGTCGCACGCACACTGACCTCTCTCCATTCCTTGTTGCCCATGGCTTGTGTGTAGAGAACACAAACTGTAAGAAAAAAAAACAGAAAAACATCATATTAATAATTAATAATGATTGCAATAACTGCAATACAGCAGATACGACTGATTATTTGATCCTGGGGCGAGCACATCTGTAAAGGCACAGGCTTCAGCGACTTGTTGGTTTGGAGCATTCAGGTGTTGGATAGCACATTTCAAAGGAGGAAAGACATCAGCACTGATTTTAGAGAAGCGGTTGTTGCTGACGTCCATCTATAGAAGGTAATAAAGCCAGCTCCAAAAATAAATCTGGAGTCTATCACTTTCATTAAAGATCATTACAAAGTGGAAAACACTGAATCTTTTCAGGAGTGGTCACCACTGCGTAATGCTCGAATAAACTGCAAAAAAAAACCAAAACTAAGAGTTATAGCTCAGTCTGCACAGCTCAGGACAGTCCGATGTCTTTTAGAAAAAGAAAATGTAAGACTGTAAAAAGAAGCCTTTTGAAACAACCTGGCGGTGCGCCTGCGAGACTTCAAACCAGCAAAACTAGAAGAAAATGACAAGAAAAGACTCAAGGACCTGCAGTGACCCAGTTAACGTCCAGACTCCAACCAGACTGAAACCAAAGGAAGTCCGTGTACAAACAAAAACCCACTAATGTCACTAACGTCCTCAATGACCACGTCTATAACGTCTTAGAGAAAATTACTTCAAGTTATTGCTGCTGAAAGTGGTTCTGCAAGGCTTTGAATCGTTGTTTTATGATCATGCTGCGACTTGTTAAACCTTAAAGTAAAAACGAATGTACGTTTTTCTCTGCGTGTCTCAGTCCACTTCTCCCTGCAGCCGAATTCACCTCAGTCTGGGAGAAAATGTTTTTCTTCCACTTCCTCCGAGGACCTCAGGCCCGTTCGTCTGTGCGACTACTCCTCAGATATCAGAAACATATTTTACCACAAGGTGACATGTCAAGTATATATGCATATATCTCTGCTCCCTGCTCCTTCCCCTGTCAGCCAGGTTCATATCAGGAGACTGAAGCTGCCACGCTCAGCGTTATCACAAGTGCTGCTCTGCACAAAAGGACGAACAAACGTATCGTTAAAACTCGGCCTCCTCCTTCTCCTCCCGTACACCGCCGTTCTTTCCGCTGTCAACATCGACTTGAGTCATATTTCTGTCCCACGCTCCTGTGATGTGCTGACACACTTCATTCTGCAGACGACATGTGTGTTTACTGGTTTACGCAGCTCCGGCAGCCGTAGTGAGACAACGGCTTCGCCGTCGCCGACCGCGGGAAAACAGACACGATTTGGTAGCGGTGGTGGTTTATCTTTCACATGTAGAAAGAAACTGAGCATTGGTGTCGTCAGCTGTTGTTTCCAGATGGTCAACCGGTGACGAGCCGGCCGACACGATGGTTCACTGTGGTCTTTTCTGTTTGATTTCCCTCCCTTTCACAGTAGTCATGAACTCATAGCTCATCAGATGCTCTTCATCATATCGTGTGTCTGGTGGAGTTTCCCAGCATGCTCCAGGGAGTGTGTTTGTTCCAGTGCAAGATCATTGTTCATCATTGTTAACATTTAATCTGCTATTTTTTATTGTTCTCACGAGCTGCCAACAGTTTGGTTTCGGGTTCACCACGAAAGTCCATGAACATTTACTAAACCCTCTGGGATTTTCATGTGTGACTTCGCTGTGCGTTAGACAGTAGCGAGGTGGCAGCGACGCTACACGGTAGGCTTGGGCAGTATCCAAATATTGATACCGTCAAACCTCCCTCACATTTTACCGGGGTATACGGTATTCCCGCGACTATTAAGGCAAACACACACCGCCTGCAGACGCCACGCGTCAAAACAGCCGCCCCCATTATGTACCCCAGGCGCGCCGCCGCGGGGCTTTACGCCGCTGTCCTATTCCCAGCGTTGACGCGCCTTAAAAAAAAAGGCGAGTTTACCTCGAAACAGCAGTTCAGTGCTTCAATATAAAGTGGGCTCAACTACAGTTGTTATTTATTTGTGTATTTCTTGCTTTTCACTGTAGTTTTAACTCGGCCAGTCAGGCCCGCACAGCAGTGATTCACATCTCAATGCTGCCGAGGTGTGTTTGCTGAAACGCGCTTTACAGTAAAGTGTCTGATGCTGGACGTTTCACTTCCTATAAATTCTTCAACATAAAAGTCCAACATTATTAGTTTAATTAAAAGCTTTTATTATGAAACAGCAAACTCAGGAAGTGTTGTTTTCATCGTCAGTACCTTAACAGGACGAGTCAAACCGAGATCAGCTGCGAGCGAACACGAATAAACGGTAAAATGAAGCAGAACACACAGCGATACAGGAGAGAAACTAAACTTTAAACCACAGAAATCATTCATTGCATTTTTTTATGACGGTATTGAAACTGATACCGCTGTTATCTTTAAATACCAGAAGTATACGGTATTACCGTAATACCGCCCAAGCCTACTACACGGTATCGAAATCAGGCATTGATTGATTTCTGATACTCAGCAGTATTAAAGTCATTCAATAGGGGCTACCGCGGAATAAAAAAAGGGACAGAGGCCAGCCCATTTACGCAGAAGAGTCCAACTTTTTCAACAACCAACAGCGCCTGTTCGTTTCGGAGAGTTTAATGAGGTTTGCGTGCTTTATGTTAAGCAGTGTTTGTGCCACCTCTGGAAACCGCAGAGTTGCATAATCGGCATGTCGCCAATTATGCCGCTGAACAAATCACGTCCCACCACTCTGCACCTTCCTCCAGCTGCTCCAGTAGAAGTTGACGTCACCATCTGAGACGCTGTCGGCGATGATCTGTCCCTTTGCAGGATTTATGTTTTGAATTGTCACGTTCTAAACCGGATGTTCACGGATCTTCCAAAAGCCCCAAAGCAGCAGTGACGACCGGTTTCGACTGGTGCTGCCACCTAGAGGATGCCGTTTTCGCGGTACTTGCGTAACCCCTGTTGATTCCGTAACGCAGCGATTTTTGATACCCAGCCCTTCACGCAGAAGAGTCCAACTTTTTCAACAACTGACAGCGGTTGTTCATTCAGGAGAGTTTAATAAGGTTTGCGTGCTTTATGTTAAGCAGCGTTTGTGCCACCTCTGGAAACCGCAGTCTTCCATAATCGCCATGTCGCTGTTTTCCTGGTGGGATTTTCCATTTTAAAGTTATGCCGTTACATGCCAGATAGCTCTACCCAACAAATCACGTCCCACCACTCCGCCCCCCAACTCGAAACAGGAAGCTGCAAGGCAGTGTTGAGTAACTTCTTGTCCTGGCTTTTAGAGTGACGAAGAAGACCTGGGGTTCTGTTACCGTGCACGGCATTGGACGGCGCACGGACATGAATACTTGCCAACAGGACAGCCTTATTTTCAGCAGCGTCTGCAAGTATTTCCGATACTGGTATCTGCATCAGAACAGCTCTGATTTTAAGATCAGTGTATCCATGTCCACCTGCTGATGACATTAAAGCTAACATTAGGGTTCACTTACTTCAGCAAATAAAGTCTTAAATAGTTGGAGCAGCTGTTCGATCTGCCGTTATTTACTCTCATCCCTTAGTGACTGGGTAATGAGGGTGAAAACAAATGAGGCAGAAATAGACGACAACACTTACATCACCTCAACCTCCCTGCTGACATTGAAACAATCACTTCCCTAAAGGTTGATTTTAATCATCACCCCATACTGCTTTGACTACATCTTTGAGCAATTACTCGTGCTTTCAACCTTCAACCGCAGGACTTATTGGCCTCGTGAGAGCAGTTACAGTACTGACTCTGATAAAGTCTAACCTCGGTTTTTAACACTAACGTTAAGAGATTCCTCACTCGTCTACAATGACGTCCAGTTACTTAAACTAGCAACACCATCACTGGTCTAGTTGTAACTAAGTTAAACCTTAGACGTGAGCTGAGGTTCAGAAAAGTGACCACACGTGTTCATACTCAGTTTTCAGGGAGAGTGTTACTCCAACACTGGCCGTGTAGCGGGTATGTTCTCCAGACGGTGAGAATGAGAGCATCCATGGTCTTTTTAAAAGCGGATGTTGACGGCTGAACAGCAAGGATCACGTGTGCTTTCCATCATGGTAGTTCTGCTTGTAGTTCTTATAAAGGGTTTCCCAAATGTCATCAGACGTGTTTTCAGTTGCGGCAGAAACTTGGTTTTCTAATGTTCAGCATCAGAGTGAATGAATCTGTGTGGTTTTTCTTTTTTTTTTTTTTTTGGCAACACGGTTTCATTAACAAGGTCTGACATGCACCTGGGTTTGCTTAAACGGTGAGGCTTAAATATCACTGCTTTTCAAACTCTAGAGGTTTGTGAGTCTGATGCACACGTGTTGAGTAACTTGTCTACATTAGGCCACGATGAGCCGGCCCACGGCGCTGCCAATCAGACCGCCCTGTTGGTATATTCGCCGGTTCCGCCCACTTCCAAATGACTGCTTGTGAAAATGGACATGAGTTTGAGCGAATGAGTGAAAGTGGAGCCAAGGAGAACAAAACTGTTAGTGAACATAAACCTGAACAACCTCAAACCTCAACAATTTCGCCAATAGAGCTGAGCAATTTTATCGATTCTGCGATATATATCGATATTTTATCAAGTATTAGGTATCGACTTTTCAGTATTGATAATCTAAGCTTCTTTCAAAACCCCTGTGTCCCACCTTTAAAAGCCTGCAAGCAACAATTTGCACTGTTTAAATAAATGAAACTATTTTTCTCAACACATCTTTTATTCATTTTGTCCAGCATTTGCAAGCTACCTGTCAGCCATATAATGTGTAATTGATGCTTTCAGTTCAATAAATTCAAACAAAGTCATTGGAACACTCACAAGATGTCACCAAAATCACTTTGTCCCTTTAAAAACGTTCAGAAAATGATGTAAATGTATTGTAAGATGAATATTGATATATATTGTATCGTGAGCCAAGTATCGTGTATCGTATCGTATCGCGAGATTAGTGTGTCGCTACAGCCCTAGTCTCCAAGTTGAAGACATTGTCATCAATAATGACAAGAACGGTTTTGGTTTCCACAAAAGCGACAAGGAGCAGATTAAGCTCGTCTGCCAAACACAGTCATGGAAAAAATTATTAGACCACCCTTGTTTTCTTCAGTTTCTTGTTCATTTTAATGCCTGGAACAACTAAAGGTACATTTGTTTGGACAAACATAACGATAACCACAAAGATTGCTCATAAGAGTTATATTTAAGAGCTGATATCTTACCATTTTCCATGGTTTTCTTGATTATAACCTAAATCACTTAAGTTTTTACATCAATAGCTATGGCGTTGTACTGCCAAAAACACTGCTTTTATGCATTCAGTGTATTTTCTGTCTGTTTTAGTCACATGATGACATTTAGTGGTACCAGGTATTAAAATGAACAAGAAAGTGAAGAAAAAATGGTGGTCTAATAATTTTTTCCATGACTGTATGTCGGCGGCTGGTACCCATCAGGACGGGATCAGAACAAATCTTTTCCATCACGTGAACAGGTGCCAGCAACCACGGTGACAATAGAAATGCACTGGCAAAGCTGCATGAAGAATACTGGAAATATGAAAATTCAGCTCAGGGGTATAAATTACTCTATAACCAAAAGTACTGGCTCATCTGCCTTCACACACATATGAACTTGTGTGACAGTCCAGTCTTAATCTACAGGGTTTAAACTGGTTTCGGCCCACCATCTGCAGCTGGAATAGCTTCAACTCTTCTGTAAGGCTGTCCACAAGGTTCAGGAGTGTGTTTGTGGGGATTTTTGACCATTTTTCCAGAGGAACATTTGTGAGGTCAAACACTGATGCTGGATGAGACGGCCTGGCTCTCAGTCTCTAATTCATCCCAAAGATGTCAGGTGTCGGGTTGAGGTCAGGACAGTCTAGTTCTTCGTCATCGACGTCCATGAGATGTCAGTGAAGTTCAATAAATCAACTGATAGTTTTATGACTCCTTCAGTTCACTTATACTTTCATTACTTACAGCAGGAGTTGTGCATTCGTGAACCCTTCAGCCAATAAAAAAAGACTTTTCTGGGAGAGCCTCAGCTTGTGATTCTTGATTTTTGTCCTGAAGTAACACAACAACCCCAGAGGCACCAGGAATTAAAATAAAGATGAATGAAACTGGGAATAACGTGACTACTTACAAGTCTGAGTGAAGCTGTTTCTGAGATTAGTATGAAAACAGTGTATATTTCAGAAAAATGACTGTTCGTAAAAGACTCAACCCTCAGTTGAACTGTGGCCTTGAAAGAAAGGAAATCATGCATCGATTTGCTCCTCGTTAAAGAACGAGCAGGAATCATTTAATTCCCTTTGTTCCCTGTTGCTCCTGTCCCTCCCTACTATCTTTTTTTCTCAGAGAATATAACCGTGTGAACTGAAAATCATCCACTGGCTGTGATCCTTACTTGGGTCTGATTTGGAGAAGGTGTCCCGGTCCAACAGGTTTCTGCGGAGACACAAAGAGGAAAAATGTTCAGAAACAAAGCTCCCACGTTAATAAAGCATCCATTTATGAGCTCCGTACTATCACCCCTGCGTATAAAGTAATCCTGTAAGTAGCTAGAGGAATATAAAAGACACCTACAGTTTTAAAAATGCCACATGAGTCACCATCGTAAGGCTTGAATAAATGTCTTTACAATCATGACGACTGAAACCCAGAAACCTTTCTGTCAGACAACTCCTCCCATATGAGAACGTTTTATGTTTTAAACTGAGGACAAAGTGGTACCAGCTCGAGCTGAATGGGAATTCAGACTTTTTAAAAGCGTTTCATGCTTCTAAATGCTACGTCTAAGCAAATACATGAGAACGTAGTGAGTAATATGTCACACGGCTCCTCTGTTTCTGCAAACCACTGGCCTTCGAGCTGAGCATTAGCGCAATCTTGAAGAATTTATGTTCCCTCAAAAGATGAAGGAGGTGGGCTAAAGAGAATTAAATAGACTGATATGACAAGCGCATGAGAGCGCGTCATTAATCCAGATTTTTTAGTAATGAGACGAATCACTGTGACGATGATGAGGCCTAATGGTCTGGAGAGTGGAGGAGAGCGCTAGCGGAACCGCTAACTTGTCATTACATCTTTCTGATCACATATAAATCTACTGTCACATGCCCCAGTGGGAGAAACTGGGTGCATTATTTCCCATCATCCTTTCAAACTGCGAGCGACTCTGAAAGACCCGAAGAGAAAACCCAGAGAACCAGAGAAAACTTTTATTTCATGAACATGCTAACCCAGCTCAGTTAGCCGACGTCCTGTTTGTCCTAAAACGTGCCTATCTGAGTTTCCTTTTATTTAACTCATAGATCTTTTTGTGAACTGCCTGTTCATGCTATACTTCTAAGCTCTTCATCTTTTTGCTTTTATTTGTGTTATTATTTACGACGATTTGAAGGCTGATTACGCGGTATGCAGGGCTTGACGCTAACTTTTTTGCTCACCAGCCACTGTGGCTAGTGTTTTTCCTCAGTCATTAGCCATTTAGTCTTTATGCTAGCCACAGTTTTGCTGTCAGTTTTTTTTCTTCTTCACAATATTGTTGCATTTACATTTTAAATACAAACACTTGGTACAAATATTGTGATGTGTCATATCAAAGAATAAGTTACCAGCCAAAGTTGCTTGTGAGACCAGCATTTGGCCGGTTGGCCGGTGTCAGTGTCAAGCCCTGGCGGTATGAATCATTTACACTTAAGCCCGTCAGTGTCTGTTTGTTGTTGCTCAGTCTCAAAGCTGGTTCAGTTCACTGAGGTCACTGGGGGATTTGTTTGTTCACGGCCCTCTTAAAGGTCCTGCCCCCATATTTCAATCCCTGTTGAGGCCTGGACTTTGGCTGTGTCGTTGCAACACCTCGATTATTTCCTTTTTCACCGGTTATGTTGCTGCTGGTTTGACAACGCCCTCCTGACGCGTGACCCAGTTTCAACCAAGCTTTATCTGTCAGAGATGACCTCATATTTGACCTTCGAATGCTCTGATACACAGAGGAGTCCCATCAAACCAGTGACTGCAGGACGTCCAGGTCCCCCAGCTAACACGCCTCCACCAGCTCCTATACTGCTCCTATACAACCTCATCAATAAATATATAAATAATTACATAAAGTTTGCCCCACTTTTTTTATTTTCTCAGAAAGAGAGTTAAGGTTTCACTAATTATTAACTGTGTTTAATATAGTCTTTGCTATCTAATGGATCATTTAGTCCAGTGACTCAGGTTTGAGTCACTGAGATTTGTGGCTTTTGATAGAGATGCTCCGATACCAATGTTATCGTTCCGATACAGATTCCGATTCTTGAGCTGTGGGTATCGATCTGAGTACGATATTAAAACAAACTGCCTGACAGTAATATAACTATCATTGTTGTAAAATATGAGTAAATGCAGCAAATCCAAGCCATTTATGTCTAGATTTATTTCCAAATAGAACAGTATAAACCGTTTAACCGTTAACCGATAACAGTAACTCTAACCGATTATTACTAACGGTCAATTTTGTTTTTAAGCTATGTAATTCAATCATCTCATGGGGGCGTGTCAACAGGTGCAACAGGCCTCTGATTGGTCAATTCTACATCCGCGTAGAAAAGAGCGCGTCATCGGAAAAAATGAGGAAGTACCCACATCTGTACGATTCTGGTTCTCCACACCACAAAGACAGCACATATTCTAGTAATTCATGGAGGGAGATAGAGATGAATGTGGGTCTGGATACGGCCGAGACGGTGAGGAAGTGGAAAAACGCAAGAGATAAGTTTATAAAGTTTAGCTAGTTCGTGATTGTCGCTCTTGTGTTGTGGCGTGGAATAACATAGTGGAGACCACGCTAGTATAAATCAAAAGTGACGGCAGCATCTCTGCGACAAGCTGACGGCGACACATTGACGTGAGAGTATACACGGGGAAGCGACCGCATGCGTCCATGACAACGCACGCAACATCGTGGCAGCCAACCCTCCCGGACTTCAGTTAACGGTTAACGGTTATTAGTTAGTTAGTTAACGGTTATTAATCGTTAAAGAGCGTCGGTTAACGGTCATAAAAAAATCCGAAATGTGTATCCCTAGTATAAACAATATTGGAAAATGCGAATGAAACTGGACTAAAATTTTAAAAAAACACCCGCACTTTAGTGGTACATTCGCTGACAAAATTTGCACAGCAAAAATTCACTGAATGATAATTCAAAGCGATAATTCACATGACAGCATCGAAGAATGCAGCGAAATTTCAAGGGCTTGAAACAAAAGAAAGAGAAAATTCTAGAGTAGCAATTTTTTGATGTTTTTCAACAAAAATTTGTTGAATTTCGTCCCAGTTTTTTTTTTTTTTTTTTTTGCTGGTAGTGTAACGGAAGTAACCAGTAAATAAATCAATAAATGTAAATTATTTGGTATCAGTTGGTCCTGGACTCTCGTACTCGCCGATACTGATGCCGGCATTTTTGGGCAGTATTTTGGATACTGCCAAAAATATCGGAATATCGGATTGAATTAGAACAACGCTGGCTTTTGACTGGGACTTGGTCTAAAATGATCTCAGTGCTGAAAAGCAGTGGATTGGCCCTTTACCTTCCTGCTGAATCAGAAGCCAACTTCAGCGTAGTAGAAGGGCCTTTCACATGATGAAGCATGTCAAATTATAATGATAGCAAACGTAGTGTAGCTAAACATAGCTTAGCTAATCTTCATCCTCGGGTCTTTCATCGGGTGGCGATGGTCCGTTAGTACAATTAACTCATTGCACCAGCACAATAGAGTATTCTCTATAAAATATGGATGTGCTCATATGTGCACAGTTAGGTATTTCTTCACAGCTCAGCAACGATGATGAGAAGCCAATACAGAGCGAGAGTAAAGTAGCTATCCACTGGCTCTGCCGGCTGCCAATCAAAAAACAACAGATCTAATTTCACATAAATCTGTAGCTCTATATAGTTTTACTACAATGTAGTACAAAAAAATTCACCACACCACATTGTGTCATGGGTTTACAAGGCTGTAAATTTGTTCATTTCTCCCGTAAAGCTGGACATTTTAACCTGGGAGTCAATGGGGATTCGCTCTGTTTTATAGCCAGAGCCCTAGTGGTCAGTTGAGGAACTACATTAAACCCTCCTTGGACACGGGGATGTGGAGCAGACTCAGGTGTAGACAATAAAGACAAAGCAGACCAACACCGAGGGGAAAAAATATTTTCAACATTAGAGTCCAAAATCAAAAGAAACAAAATCTGGAGAGCATTACAAGAACAAAGCAACAAAAACAATTTAATCCCATCTTTCATCTCCAGACAACCTTTGCTCCAACATTTGCCGTCTCGCTGCTCGAAGAAAAGCGGTGAGCGTAAATAATCTTTTTATTCTGTGTGTTCATTTAAAAAAAGAGATTTATCGCGTCCTCGTGGTGGCAGGGCCCAGTCGACGGTTCTGAGAGGATTTCAAGCACACCTTTAGCACCGTCATGTCCTCTTTGCATGAAATCAGAGTGAAATTAGTGTGAAACCACCGACACCGCCGGTCTGGAGAGCGGGAGATACTTCTGAAGGAACACAGGCTGAAACACACCTCCTCCATTCAGGGCTGGATCTCATGTTCACCGGAGTATGACTGGCTACCGCTCGGAGCGCATCACACATGGTGGCACTGCGAACGGGCTCCCGGGCTCCCCCCTCACCCCCGCGCACACGCACGCCGTGTGCGCGCGTGAATGCGCGAGTGCGACACGTTTCCAGGATTTCCACTTCAGAGGATAATGCGAATGTGAGTCACGGCTCCCTCTTTCTCTCTTTTCATCCAGCGGCTGAAGGCTGCCACCCGACTTCCACTGAGGCCACGCTGAAATAGCGTCAGTCATTTCCCACAAATACACCCAACCTGTCATCTTTACTTCACCTTTTTATCGTGCATAAATATATAATTTTCACTGTTTTTGCCACGGGGAGCCTGTGAGTCAGTCAGAGTATTGATTTGTTCAGTAGATTTCTTCCTGCCTGACAGGTTCTGCATGTCTGCACGCTCCCGTGGTCACTCCTCAGAAAAATCACCACGTTCAGGTGCTCCTGCTTTACACCTGATTCACCTCCTTTAATGCTCAAGTTCCCCTCTAAACGTCTATATTTCAGAATGCATGATTACTCGTCGTTCGTAGAATATCTAAAAGTAGATTTGGAAGACGGGCCTTCTGCTACGAGGCACCTTTATTATGGAACCAGCTACCAATTTGGGTTCAGGAGGCTGACACCACCGCCATCTTTAAAACTAAATTGAAAACATTTCTGTTCAGTAAAGCCTACAGTTAGTCTAAACTATAGTGTGTAGCGGCTAATAGATATAGGAGCTCAGACTAGAGTAGCTCGTCTTAATCACAGCTTCGTCATAGCTATGCTGCTATAGGCCTACGCTGCAGGGGGACGCCAACATGATCTGCTGAGTGGTGTTTTTATATTTTATATTTATATTTGCTCAGAGGTCATGATCTGGGTCTCTGTAAAGCGCCTGGAGACAACTGACATTGTAACAGACGCTATACAAATAAAACTGAATAGAATACTTGGTTTTCTGAAACTTTATCCTTTGCTTTGTAAAGTCTGGAGCATCAGGCCATCAACGCCGCTGCTCCACAGCACCTTCAGACAACGAGTTTTTATCAACTTAAGGCCCACGTTTTAAATCTCAGCTGAACAATTCTGAGATATAACTTCTGTCTTTACCTTCATGCTCACCTGCTTCCACAGCCTCCCTACTGAGCAGGTTTTAAAGAACAGGGAGAGAAGACGTGGATGCTGACGGAGAGCCGTCGCATCAGCTGAAGACGCCTCCTCGCCGTCTCCGTCTCATTATATGAAACGCTCGACGGAGCTTCAACGTGAAGTCGGTCGCTCTGTCTCTCTCTCTCTCTAACACACATACAAGACGCATCTCTGTGCTTTTGCTCATAGGGGAGGGCCGCATGGTAAGAGGGATGGTTACCATGACAACTGCTGACAGCCAATCGGGGCCACTTGACTGACAGCTGCTGTGTGTGTGTGTGTGGGGATGCCATCACTGCCGAGGTATTTGTAAGCTCACCTGTCCGCTCTTCTCCAGTTTTAACAGCCTTTTGTCTTCTGCTCCACCTTTACGGTTCCTCTCATCTTTTTTCCCACCTCTTCGCTAACTCACCCCTTTGCAAGTACTTCCCAATTAATGAAAGCATTCAAAGATACTTTCTGGGCCGGCGAGAGAGGTGTGTTACCTTGGTGACACAACAGAACCCTCCCACCCCCCACCCCACCTCCCCCGACCCTCACAGCCACTTATGTGCTGCAATGATAAATTGGGTTTTTAGCCCACTGCATGGGAGAGGAGAGGAGAAAAGAGGGAAACAGAGAATTATTAGAGGAGAAGAAGTGAAAGATAAAAGGAAGTGAGTGCCACGCTGGGAAAGGATGAAACATTAGAGTCGTTAAGTGAAAGAGTTGCACTGTGAGCAGGAAACTGTTAATCTGGTTTGTTGCAGTCATTCGGACTCTATTTGCTGTCCAGGTGTCGTCCTCAGCAGACACAGGAAGAGAGAAAACTGCCAGTCGTCTGGAAGAGTCCTGGTTTCTCCACGCTGGTCTCTCAACACCAGATGGACCACAGGAATGTGGGAGGGGCCACAACCTGACTGGATGGTGGTGTTGCTCCACCTGAGCAGCTGTGCTCTGAGCATCTGTTCACTCATGTGAACGCTGCCGCTGGAACCTTGGAGCGCAAGGCTAGCGGGGCTAGCAAACCAACGGACCGAACCCCCTGGGAAAGCTGGCCCACACTCACAGAAGGTATAGGAAGAACTGGACAAACCCCGTGTGATGTCACTCACAGGTTTTCTACAGTGATTTTGAAGCCTCTTTTTGCACATGAAGGGATGAAACACATTCATCTCAATTCAGTTACATTCAGTTGTTTTAGCTTGTTCTAACCAATTTTGATAATTAATATTATTTCATTTTCATTCCCATGATATCTGTCCAAACATTCTCATTTCAAGTGTCGCTACTGAAACAATGTCTGAAACAAGTGCTACCAGAGCTGAAACGAGGACTAAAGCTCTGCCGGGACCCGCTGGCTACTGGTCGTCTATCCTTGACATACACCTGTCACAGTAGGGCTAGCAGGGCTAGCAGGGCTAGCTCACTTTCACGCACTTATTTCTGGGTTTAACTGTACCATTAAATGACAAATAATGTGTTCCTTTAACAAAAATAGGCAAGATAGAACAGAATTACATGTACTGATGTCCGATCGTTATTTTTGTTTTATATCGATGTTACAGGATTGTTATTTAAATCAATATATCGCTGGATTGTTCATTAAATCGATATATCACAGGATTGTTATTTAAAGCGATATATTGCTGGATTGTTTATTAAAGCAATATATCGCTGGATTGTTCATTAAAGCAATATATTGCTGGATTGTTCATTAAAGCAATATATTGCTGGATTGTTAATTAAAGTGATATATCGCTGGATTGTTCTTTAAAGTGATATATCGCTGGATTGTTAATTAAATCGATATATCGCTGGATTGTCCTTTAAAGTGATATATCGCTTGATTGTTAATTAAATCAATATATCGCTGGATTTTTCATTAAATTGATATATTGCTGGATTGTTCATTAAAGCAATATATCGCTGGATTGTTCATTAAAGCAATATATTGCTGGATTGTTCATTAAAGCAATATATTGCTGGATTGTTAATTAAAGTGATATATCGCTGGATTGTTCTTTAAAGTGATATATCGCTGGATTGTTAATTAAATCGATATATCGCTGGATTGTTCTTTAAAGTGATATATCGCTGGATTGTTCATTAAAGCGATATATTGCTGGATTGTTCATTAAAGTGATATATCGCTGGATTGTTCTTTAAAGTGATATATCGCTGGATTGTTAATTAAAGTGATATATCGCTGGATTGTTCTTTAAAGTGATATATCGCTGGATTGTTAATTAAATCGATATATCGCTGGATTGTTCATTAAAGCGATATATTGCTGGATTGTTCATTAAAGTGATATATCGCTGGATTGTCCTTTAAAGTGATATATTGCTGGATTGTTCATTAAACCAATATATCGCTGGATTGTTCTTTAAAGTGATATATCGTTGGAGTGTTCCTTAAATCGATATATATCGATATACTGGTGCAGATCGATGTATTATTTCACTCCAACAGTCACAGCGGTCTGTTGAATGAATGATTGTGCTCTGTTAGCTCATTAATCGCAGCTCAGAAGTCAGGACGGTGCTAAGAAGCAAAAGTGGCGACAGCGAGCCATTGGTGATGTCAGCCGCCAATCAAAAGACCACGCCCCTAAATTTAAATCGATCTGTAGCTTTAGACAACTTTGCCTGTTTAAAAGCTCCTTTCAGAAACCCTATGGGTGATGTCACGGGGGGGCGTGTCCAGCTCTGTCAAGGACTACCTTCTGATTCCTGCGATATGACGACGTCATCATTTAGTGAAGGGGTTTTCTCTGAGAGTCCAGAGCATTTGGTGCTGCTCTGCCTTTTTCTTCTTCTTTCTTCTAAAATCATTCCCCCGTCTCTGGTTTTACCCTCCCTCTTTCTCTCCGCTGGTTTGACCGTGACCTGAATAGGCTTTACGGAGACGACACCATCTGACTGAACTAGATACAGTTACACAAATGTGTAGATACACACAAACACACACGGACCACACGGAGCTACTATGGTCCAGTGACTTTCTAGTCCGACAACTCCTGATGACCATTACCTCACTTCTGCACACGCACACGCCGATAAAGACAGAAATGCTGGAGCAACATTACTTCAGTAATGCTTTATTAAGACTCTGCTCGTTTAGCTGTATCTTTTGCCATTTTGTGACAATAAACATCAAATAATCTTCAAATAATGGGCTAAAAAGGGAAATGTAGTCCATAATCGAGACATGAACACAAAAATGTGACCAAATTCAAAAAGAAATCTGAGGTAAACAGGATGAGTAATAAAGAGCGGGAGCTCATGTTCAGTTCTAATGAAATACAAATAAACTACTTAAATGTGACGAACACCAAGAGAAAAAGTGGGAGCTGAAAAATTATAATTTAGCAACATCATACGCAAGAAGTATGTGGACCCGTTGAAGTTAAATGGAATTTCTACATTAATCTGCTCTTCATCTAAGCCACGATAAAACACCGGCACGATGTATTTAAGGTGATAGCACTCAAATAGATACAAGTACAGTGGTACCTCTACTTACAAACGTCCCTACATACTAAAATTTCAGGTTACGAAACGCCTCAACAGGAAAATATCGCCTCTTGTTACGAAAGAAATTTCAGGATACGAAAGGCAAAAATACAGTATGTTTACTGAGTTTACAGAGTTTGCTGAATGTAAACATACTTGTCGGCTCTGTATCTCAGTTTGAAAGCAGTGCGTTCGAGCTACTCTGCTATTGGCTATCGCTTAGCATCTTCCTGGTATCCCATTGGCAATCGCTTAGCATCTTCCTGGTATCCCATTGGCTATCGCTTAGCATCTTCCTGGTATCTCATTGCCTATCGCTTAGCATCTTCCTGGTATCCCATTGGCTATCGCTTAGTATCTTCCTGGCATCCCATTGGCTATCGCTTAGCATCTTCCTGGTATCCCATTGGCTATCGCTTAGCATCTTCCTGGTATCCCATTGGCTATCGCTTAGCATCTTCCTGGTATCCCATTGGCTATCGCTGAGCATCTTCCTGGCATCCAATTGGCTATGAATGTAACCCAGCAACCCAGGTAAATGAACAATTATTCCCTCCACCAAGGTGGTTATTTTTTTGCTGGCATTTATCTGTCTGTCTGTGTTCAAGATAACTTAAAGAGTTAAGAAATTTTCAAGAGTTGTCAGAAATGTGAAAAGGAAGAACTGATTTCATTTTGGGTGTGATCCGGAAGAAATCCTGGATTCTGGATCACTTTCAAATTTTCGATAATTGTTGCGCTTGGTGGAGGTCTGCGCTCTCCGAGTGCTTTTTCTATTCCTAACATGTATTTCTTACAGGTTTTTATGTAATTTCATGTATTATTTATAATTTATAAAAAAAAATTACGTTCGAATTTTCGGGGGCTTGGAACGGATTAGGGCATTTACATGGAAAACGCGTCTCTACTTACGAAATTTTCAGGTTACAAGACTACTTCCAGAACCAATTAATTTCGTAAGTAGAGGTACCTCTGTATTCAGTGGTACCTGATCAGACCTGCTCAACGCTCAGGAGAGATCTTTGACCATTTTGTCTCTCCAGATCTGCTTCAGCTCAGCATCTGGAGGAAGCAGCTCTATAGATCTACAGCAAGGGAGGGGTTTCCCTTCTCCAGAACACCTGATTCACATGAATGGATCACCACCAGCTCATCATCCAGGTCTTTTAACGACCCCTTCATTTATCTACAAGTAGATTTCACTTTAAATTAACCTTCAAGCTGATGAAAATTGCAGTCATAAGTAATAACTTTGGTTTTTCCAGAATGTGCTGTGGTGGGTCTGACATACAGGCGTGTTCCCCGTTCGTCACACCCGCGGTGCTTTGAAAGTGCACGGAAACAACTCGGTGATAATATCTTTTATCAGAATGAAAAATGAACTATAAAGAGTAGTCGGCCGTCTGGCTGCCAGTCAGCTTCATGGAGAGACCTGAACCTGGAACAAACCCGTCACCCCCGCTGAGCACATTTACATTTTCAGATGGAGATAACGGCAGCGCTCGTCGGTACCAGCTGTAAACGCAAGTGCCTGCAGATTTATTGTTCATATCATAAATACAAGAACAGATGGCATTAGACTTAAAATATTAGAAAACGAGCCCAAGTTTAAAGAGGTGCTTCCAGTCTTTGCCGCGCCGCTGAGCTGAGAGACTGCTGGTTGATGCCGAGGAGACCCGTCCCCGTCGCCGGGAGGCGTCTATTTACATGTTAACACCCGAATAATGTTTAATGGAGCTTCCAGGGCTGATGTGCCTCGTTAATGCTTCGATGTTTTATTTTTATCACCTAAAAGGGAGAATGGGGTAATGTGAGACACTCCCTGTATCTAAGAGACAGGATGCAGCTGTGGTCATTTGAGCGGCTGGTTATCAAGGCTCATCCTTTTGGCCAGGAAGAGCCTGACTCCGCTGTGTTGTGGTAAGCATGTGTTTTGTACAAAAATACATTTTTGGGATGTAAAAGTACATTTTTTTGGTTTTCACCATGATTAAGTCTGGTGCTAGAAGTAATTGATTGTAGAGGACAAACTCATATCATGTATATTGTCGAACTATCGCCTTTCGCCTCCTTAGATTTATAACGAAGAAGCAGCTGGGCCTGGACTGTGGTACTGTGGGCTGGGACTCAGTAGCCATGGCAACGAGAATTTTCACAGATGAGATGGAGGAGGAACTCGCCAAACACCTGAAAGAACTTGCTGAACAGTCCAATGGTCTCTCTCCAGGTAAGTGTCCCACACTGGCCTTTGAGTATGCAGACAAAAACCATGTCCCCATGCAGACAAGAACCATGTCCCCATGCAGACAAGAACCATGTCCTCATGCAGACAAGAACCATGTCCCCATGCCTGCCAATTGGAAGGAGACACAGTCTGCAGGTCAAGAGAGGTTCTGCAGCTTTCTAGCACGTCGCCGGCTTTCTGTCCACCTCACACATCCCATCATGCACCTCTGGATGTGGCCGTGTACGGTCCGTTCAAAGCCAATACAGCCGAGCTCTCGATGGGTGGATGCGATCGAATCCTGGCAAAACAGTCACCATCTACCAGGTTGCAGGACTTGTGAGTCAAGCCTTCATGACAACTGTGACACCACAAAACGTGACTTCTGGGTTTAGGTCCACTGGGATTTTCCCAGACAATCGTGACATTTTCCCGGATGAAGCGTTTGCACCATCCATTCCGTCAGACCGGTCAAACCCTGAACTACACCCTGCCACCGTAGATGCTCCACCTCCGGTAGAAGTTATTGAAGGCCTGCACCCTGCAGATGATCCGCCTGAAGATGATATAGATAACGCAGCCTCCCGTACAAATTCGCCCGCTCCCGCGCCAGCTGACATGGATCCAGGACCTTTAACTAACCAGCCTGGTTATGTCCCTCCACAGGAAATCATCGTGCTTCCAAAGTTCACCCCCAGAAAACAAACCAGACGGAGGCGCATAAAGACCGCTATCCTCACTAACACTACTGAGATGCAGGTACTCTAAAGGGTTTTTGAAGAAAGACGTAGCAGGCTGCAGAGGAAGTGCAGAAGAGGGCAGAAAAAGGGTGAGCTTTTGAAAATACACATAAGAGACTGATGAGAGAATGCAAAGGAAGGGTTAAAAATCTGAGCTAATCCCGAGGACGTGAGTGGATGTAATCTGAGTTTCCCCTACTGTGGAAGTGGTTATTGTCTTTAAGACTAATAAAACATTTTTTGAATGATAATTTGCATTATTTGTGTTTGTTCAGTCACCTCCAGAGTGGTGGAAAAAATAAGGAGTTCATTTTACCCCACCCTGGCTTGCTTTACCCCCTTGAAATCTAAGCTTTGTCTGAGTTTACCCCATAGCTGGGGTAAAATGAGACACTTGACCTCTTTTTATAAAAATTATCCCATTTTCACCGTCTTTAGTCCGGAAAACATTCTGATCATTTCCGTTCTTAGGAAACATCCTAAATTAAAGAAAAATGTGTTAATTTTATAGGCACATCAATTTAGCTTGCTTAGAGGGCCGGGGGGAGTAAAGACCGTCTGACATTACCCCACTCTCCCCATATCTGTTTTGAGGTGACATGGAGACGACGTCCCCGTTATCACTGAATCATGTTAAATCCATCTTCGTCTCCACCTGCTTCTGTCCATCCTCCACCGCGGAGGCTTCGCTGAGAGTTTGTAAGGGGTCGCGCTTAGCAACAGACCAGGAATATTCTTGGAAACATGTGGAGCGAGAGGAGACTACTGAGCATGCTCAGATGTTCTCAACAGGTCGCTGAGCACGATGCTACAGGTACCTACGACTCCACAGCCCCCCCCCCCCCCATCACCCCCTCCTCTGTGCTCATTTCTCCGCTCCCTCCAGCGCTCTTTATTTTTAAGAATCCGTCTGATTTTGCTCACTTGTTTCACTGTGTGAAGGGAGAAGAAGGAAAAAAACACACAACTTGCGTCTGCAACCCCCACGCCATCTCTCTTCCACACGGCCCTGCGCACACGCACACACATTTATTGAAGGGGAGCATCAGCAGCTTGTATTCTCTCTCTGCAGCTCTAACAGCGATGCCCTAATTCTTCCTGACAAGGCCTGGGAGAGCCAAGAGAACATCTCGGCGTGCACGGAATATGCCACGCCACTATCCATTTACACACACGGGCACGGGCATTGGCAACGGAGCGCACGTCACTCGCGCCCGACGCGCAGCGACGCGTCAGAGCCGGCGGCGTTTTACCTTAACTGCCTTTGTCACCGCTTTTCAGAGCGGCTTCGGTCCGACTGGGCCGGTTTCTGGCCCGTCAGTGCACGTCTCTGCTGCACAAAGACAAGCATTCACACAGAAAAGCACGTGCACACGCGCCCGCTCATCAGTGCACGTGCAGACGCGCCCACTCATCGGTGCATGTGCAGGCGCGCCCGCTTGGCTGAAGGTTTTCAGCTGTGCGGTTGTGTCGTTGCATCCCGGTCCAGTGTTATCAACAGGAGGCTGTTTGTGCAGACGTACAGAGACATGTTTGGACGTGGAGACCGAGGCCGGGGGCTTCTGGATGGATGGGGGGGGGGTGACGGACAGGCAGAGAGGCAGCATCCCTGAAGGAATTCAGGCAGCCTCTGCGCTATGTGACCAGGATGGAGATGACTTCATTAGGCTCGTCAGTTTCCTCTGCTGTACACTGGAGACGCTGGTTTATTTTACATCAAAAACTTAATAAATTCTGGCTTTATTTCTTTATTTTCCTGTGAGTCAGCAGGGAGAAAATCCTTAAATGAAAAAGAAAAAAACTTTATTAATCCCAGAAGGGAAATTTACAACTGAGTATAAGGGCCACACTGAGAAAAGAAATTGTGGGCAATGATTTTTTTTTCATTCCTCACTTACGAGAAGAAAGTTGAAATGTCAAGAATGAAGACGAAATGTCGAAAATAAAGTCGAAATGTCGAAAATAAAGTTGAAATGTTGAGAATAAAGTCAAAATGTCGATGTCGAGAATAAAGACGAAATGTCGAGAATAAAGATGAAATGTCAAGAATAAAGACGAAATGTCGAGAATAAAGACGAAATGTCGAGAATAAAGACGAAATGTCGAGAATAAAGATGAAATGTCAAGAATAAAGACGAAATGTCGAGAATAAAGTCGAAATGTTGAGAATAAAGTCAAAATGCAGTTTCCAGAATAAAGTCAAAATGTCGAGAATAAAGACGAAATGTTGAGAATAAAGTCAAAATGTCGAGAATAAAGAATAAAGTTGAAATGTCGAGAATAAGGTCAAAATGTCGGGAATAAAGACGAAATATCGAGAATAAAGTCAAAATGTCAAGAATAAAATCAAAATGTTGAGAATAAAGTCGAAATGCAGTTTCCAGAATCAAGTCGAAATGTGGAGAATAAAGTCAAAATGCAGTTTCCAGAATCAAGTCGAAATGTCGAGAATAAAGTCAAAATGTCGAGAATAAAGTCAAAATGCAGTTTCCAGAATAAAGTCGAAATGTCGAGAATAAAGTCAAAATGCAGTTTCCAGAATCAAGTCGAAATGTCGAGAATAAAGTCAAATGCAGTTTCCAGAATCAAGTCGAAATGTCGAGAATAAAGTCAAAATGCAGTTTCCAGAATAAAGTCGAAATGTTGAGAATAAAGTCGAAATGCCAGTTTCCAGAATTCCAGGATCGGTGTAGTTTCTTTTTCTGAATAGGTGCAATTTCTGACTCAATCTCTTCAAAGTACAAATACTTATTATAATACTGTGACTATGTGATAAAAGTAGGGCTGCACGATTATGGAAAAAATGATAATCACGATTATTTGGATCAAAATCACAATTACGATTATTAATCAAGATTATTCAACAATAAAAAATATTTTTTGTTCAGAATGTTATTTAAAATCATGATATGAAATATAACCAAGAAAGTATTGCATAAGGGATGGACAAATTATATAAAAGGCAATAGCATGAAACTTAGGCGGTCCTAGAGATTTTTGGCCATAAACACCAGCCTGTAAACATGTCTTAGCTTCAAGAACGCCCAAAGGCAGGTCACTACATTGTCCCCTACACTACATTGTACATGGTCACAATTAATCACGATTTTCAAAATTTTAATCGTGGCAACCAAAAATCACAATTTCGATTATTTTTCGATTAATTGTGCAGCCCTAGATAAAAGGACATAGACACAGACATTATGTTGGTAGAGTAAAGCTGGTTTGAATAAATCTTTAAGACAACTTTATTGTGGAAACTGCATTTCGACTTTCTTCTCGTAAGTGAGGAATGAAAAAAAAAATCATTTTCCACAATTTTTTTTTCTGTGTGGCCCTAATACTCCGTCATAGAAATTCAACATTGTAGTAAAGGTTTTTTTTTTTAGAGATGGTGCCAACTTTCCATCCAGATAGCATCCCAGAAATGTCAAAATAAAAAGAGAAAAAAACCCTCCTGACGCTGTCAGACTTGATGAGGTGTTGTGATTTGTTTCCTTCTACCTTCTCGTCCCGGCGGAGGAAAAATCAACATCTGTGTGAAAATAAAATGTCAACCACGACCGCAGTTTCTGTTTCTGTCTGTGTGTCTCCAGCTGAAAATGTCATCAGCTGTCTGTCTGGTGGGAAGCAGGTTTGTGAGAGAGATTGAGATGCTCTGAAATGCACACGCGTGTGCGTGCGCTCTCGTGCGCTCTCCTCCCGATGAAACGCTCTCCTCCGTTTCATACCGGTTTGACCCAGAGTTCAATGGGGCTTCTGATCATCGGCCCTCGACTCCTGCAGTCCTGCAGACACTTGCAGGGTCTGGAGCATTCGCATGGGCATCAACACAACACACTGCCAAGCGGTTAAAACATCAGCAACGGTCTTAGAGAAGCAACTGTATTTAGGTCAGCTGTGAGCCTTTCCAGAAGTGAGACAAACCGGGCTTTCCTGGGGTATAAAATTAGTAACATTACATGAAATAAGATATGATTTATATCAGTCGTCCCCAACCTTTGTTGAGCCGCGGACCGGTTTAATGTCAGGCAATATTTTCAAGGACCAGTCGATAAAATGTGTTGCAGATAAACACAGGAGTGGATGAAAACTATCAGGCCGATAACAGGAAATGATGCGTCATTCCGATAAGTCCGATTTCATGACGAATAGCCCCGATAACATATATAATTTTGTCAACACAGCAGTACCTCGCTCCCTCTGAGCCTAGAATGACCGGCAGTGAATGTTATGTTCAAGTGACGTCGGCATTATCAGAAAAATGATTTCTCAGTCAGGAAAATCAAGAATACCCCCTCATGCCAGAAAACAACTTGTTAACTCAGTCATAATTTTGGTAGTTGCTGACTTGAATTGATATTCGTAGTATTTTCCTACATGTTACACATAAAAAAAGAAAAAAGAAAAGGCTAAAAGAACGACTAGCAAACGAGGGAATGTGGGAATTTACGTTACACCGTGAATGCAGCATGAGCACAGCGTGCTGACCACAACAAACATGGCGGCGGTTGTATGGAACTTTATTAAAGTTTCAGAAGAAGATAGTTTGGTGGTTATTTGTGACGAATCCACCAAGGGAAGGAGGGAAAAATAGCACAAGCTTTAATACGTCAAACCTGATCAGTCATCTAAAAAAAAAAAAAACATAGCTTTTGAAATCACGCTAACGAGAGCTAACGCTAACGTCAGCAACCCAGCAGCAAGTGTCCCCTCCCCTCTGCTCTCCCTCATCTCAAGCTTCCATGAGATAAAAAGAAAAAACTACTGAACCTCATTTACTTTAAAGGTATTAATTTAATTTCTCTCGCCAAAAAAGAGAAAAAAAAAGCGCCTAGAGACAATTAACATTGTAACAGACGCTATACAAATAAAATTGAATTGAATGTAATGGAGAGAATCTGGTCATTTTTAAAAATAAAACATCATTTAGAGTCAGATAATAAATTAAACGGTAATAATGGAAGTGATTTGTTTTTTCTCTGCGGCCCGGTACCAGATGACCCAGGGACCGGTACCAGGCCGGGGACCAGGGGACCAGGGGACCACGGGTTGGAGACCCCTGATCTATATGATGGACCCTTCGTCCACCTGACAAAATAAAAGCAGGAGAAGAAGCGCTGCAGCTGTCCTCGCCCTTCTTGAAAAAATAAATTAAATTATGTTTATCAGAGCCAGTAAACGTGTTTAAAAGCTGCCAGTGACTTTTCACAGCTGCTAATGACGATGCAGCGGATGACGCAACCAGGAAGTTGGTCCGAGTTAGCATGCTGCTGATGTCAGAGGTGTGCACGTCCTTGGATCAGAGTTTTTATCACCTACCTTTCAAAGCAAACACCACAGCTGTCTAACCTTCAAGTACGCTCATAACCCCCCCCCCACCCCCCACCCCCGATTTGCAGAGGATTTCTCCCTCCATCAGTCCTTCCTCTCTCTCACAGCAGCCGTGCAGCTTTACGTACGGGAGGTCGTCATCGTTGCGTCCGGAGGGCGAACCACCGGCGGCGAGCGAACAACAGAAGCAGCCAGTTCAATAACGATTTTGTCAGAGCGCATAGATGTGCACGGGCTGAACCAGGAGCCGCTCAGGCCCGATTAAGGTTCAGCCTCCGTCCTGCAGCGCAGACTGAGACTCAGAGACATCCATTAATGCTCTCTGAGAGCAGTCGCTCAAAAACAGAGCGGCAGTCAGACAGACGGGACAATGGCGTCCATTCAAGGCTTTCTTCAATACAGCTTTGTCTCGGTGATTGCCTGCACCGCCGCGCTCTCATCCAAAATCATTCGAACCCCCTGCTGCTGACAGCCAGAAAGAGGAAGGTTATTGGCTGCCGCGTCACCGCGCGCACATCCTCCTGAGCATCGAACCGTCGCGCAGCAGGCAACTGGGCCTTCTGCTCAAAGCGACGGTTCTCGGCAGCGTCTTCGATGGGAGGATTATAAAAAAAAAAAAGGTCAATGCAATCACATCTCAGTGGCGGAGCGGGAGTGAACGGCGGGAAATTAGACCGTAATTTGCGGCGGGGCTTCAGGGTTGTCGGTTAACATCCCACACTAAAGATCAGGACGTAACGAACTAGCAGCAGATGTTTCTGCACAGCAGACACTCGGTTTGAGCCGACTGAGTCGCTGAAACTGAACTCTGCTGCCTGACTACCTCACAAACAGACCACGGTTTGTGAGACTGAAAGGTTGTGTGTTGCATTGGAGCACCACAAGGAACTGTTCTCTCACCATTTCTCTTCACGCTCTACACCTCTGACTTCCAGTACAACTCTGAGTCCTGTCATCTGCAGAAATACTCTGATGACTCAATCATCTCGTATTAAATACCAGCAAAACTAAGGAGATGAGTGTCGACTTCAGGAGGAACAAGAATCAACACAGCAGTGTTTCCATCCTGGGAAAGGAGGTGGAGGGATTACTACAATGTCGAATTTCCCTTCTGGGATTAATAAATTATTTTTCATTTCATTTTCATTTCGTTAACAGCATTTGTTTCAGTTGTGCTTTTGCTGCTGTGACAAACGGTCTGTTATTAAAGATGGCTGTTATTACTCGAATCAATGCAATCAGCGGTGTAAAGTCCACAGAGGCCAGCACGTATAATCTAAAGCATGTGAGCCTCTAAAGCAATCACACCCTCTGGGGTGGGGATAATCATGTTAGCTTCACTTGTTTTAGTTTTCCTTGTGGCTACCGGTTCTCCAGGGATCAGTCCCGACTGAAACTGGTCTCCTTACAAAAAGTGTTTCGTTGCAAAGATCTCTGGATGGAAGGTGAAGAAAAAAAAGTCCAGCTTCCTTGATTCAAATCTTTGAGACTCGTAGAGGGATGACACATAAAAGCTAAACACCACCAACCCAAGACCAACGCTACGTTCAAAATCACGCATCCTTTCATCACCTCGTACACCGCAACCACCTGGACTATCCGCTCCAAACAATCCTTTTTAGAAAATTAAGTGAGGAACGGCTGGACACTTCTTCCCCTCGATAGTCGACATCCCGTCGGTGTAGCAGAAGTGGTGGGACGCCCGTTTGTCATCTATTCGGTCAAAAAAGAAGAAGAGCGCGCTCCCTCTACAACTCTAATCCCTCCATCATCTAGACCCGTTTAACCCTCTGCAGGGTCACGGGGATCTGCTGGAGTCTATCTCAGCTCTCTTTGGGCCAAAGGCAGGGGTCCACCTGGACAGGTCTCCAGTCCATCACAGGACCATATGTAGACAAACATTCAGTCACTCCTATGTAGGGCTGTAGCGATACACTAATCTCGCGATACGTTACGATACTCAGCTCACGATACGATATATATCCGTGTTCTTATCTGCCGTAAGAACACTGTGACGGTATTCAAGAAAGCACATCATCTAGAACGTAGTCAAAGAGTGCCTTCAAAGCTGCTATAAGGGTAAGGTTTCAACCACAGACCCCCCCCCCCCCCCCCGTGACATCATCGATGGGTTTTCTGAAGACTTCTGCCAAAGTGACTGAGCAGAGGGTCCGATCCTAAAGAGATCTGAAATGGCCAAAGGTCACTTCACCGCACCGGGTTGATCCAACTGCTTTAATCCAAATACAACAAGCAATATTATCTTCAAAATAACAATGATTAGGTCTTTCTTCACAACTCAGAAATCAGGTCCAATCAAGGTTTTTGTAGTTTTCAAACCAGATGCTGTCCCTTTGTTTCAACAGGGAAGCTCATAAAAACTCCACAAGCATGTGTGTCATCCCGCTTTTACAGCCGACATCAATCCATACTTTGATTTTTTTTTGGCCCAGTAATTTAATTTATGTTAACTGTTTCAAGTGAAAGCCTCATTTTGACTTATTTGCACTCTTATCTTATATGCTCAATGAGGAGAAGAGCCTCGAACCAAAAATCAATCAGATGATCCCAGTCGATAGTGGATAATGGAATTAGACCGCTCAAAGAATGGAAGCGGAAACGTCTCTGAGCCACTTAAGGAGCAGACGCTTATCGGAAACTTTCAGCCCGCTAACGGCTCCACGACTGCAGCGATAAACTGAGCGGAGCACTCGGGAGTTTTCTGAAAAACAGCAAGACCAGAGTGAGATCTGAGCAGCTCCTGGATGGGGATTTTTACTAGCGCTCGTTTGAGACTGTGCAGCGGGAGACGTGGTTGGCGGTAACCACACAACAGCGTGACGCTGATGCTGCGGTTACTGAACCTGCAGGCGCACTTACTTTACTGCGACAGAAGTGAACCGCAGCAGACGTGACGTGTAATCGTGAATGGAAACCCGAGTCCTGAGAGCCCTGCAGACCAGTAGACCCATTAAAACCAGCGTTCAGATAAAAAGCAATAAGGAGCAGTTAAATCCAACAGAAACAATGTTGAAACAGCATAAAACATCATCTAACAGCCCGCCTGAACTAAAATGTTGTTTTTAAAATTCCCTCTGAGACTGTAAAACAGAGAGAGAGTAGTAGAGAGGTCTGACTACAGCAGTGCTCCTCAATTATTTTCTGCTGCGCCCCCCCCCCCCCCCCCAGCCCCATTCACCCTCCACCATGACTATAAATAGTATCATTTGTCTATAAAATTGTTATAAGTTCATCTCTGCATAACACTGTATCCTCATTAACATTAAAGGAAACAAAAAAGAGAGAAATATAGATCAACTTATAACAAAGAATAACTTAATTATAACTTAATTAAAATAGTTTTTTAGTCTGTAAAGATTTAAAGTGCATCAATCCCACCATAGTCACAGTGAAGTCAAGCGCTACATCACCATCTTCATGTTTCCTTGTTTTAACTTTCTGGTGACTTTCCTTTGTCTCTTTGTCTCATTATCTCAGTCTCTCTCCACTTTTCTTTTCATCCCTTTTAAATATTTATCTGTGGTGTCTTGAGTGTTTGTTTTCTTCATGTCTCTGCTCTGTGCTGCGTACGCGCATGTCCGTGCAAAAAAAAAAAACCCAGGCACAATAGGGCGTTCAATACATTAGGGTGTTCCAGCGGGGGGCGTGTTCCAGCGGGGGACGTGTTCCAGCGGGGGGGGACGTGTTCCAGCGGGGGACGTGTTCAAGTGGGGGGGGGGGCGTTTTCCAGCGGTGGGCCTGCTCGTTCTGCGCATTTGCAACATGGTGCTGAGCAGTATGGGGAAAAAGACACTTGAGACCTAAGGGTGACGTCAGGCCGCTTTGTCCAGTTATTGTTATATAGTCTATGTTTTATTCCCAAATATTTCCATAACTTCTCTGTTAAGTTCCCGACTGTTAACCCTTTACCACTCCTGTAAAATTTGCCTAAAATGCCTATCCAAGGCATACCCAAAGTAAATTGAAATTGAAAGTTTTGGAAGTTTTTCTTTCTTTTTTTAAAGTTTTGGAACATCGACTGGCTAACTTGAAATGATGCAGTGGCTGTTTGTGGATATTTACTGGTATAATAATGAATTTTGGACTAAATACTTTCCTGGATTGGATCGACTGGATCTTTGTGAACGTAACCAGACCATTTTTATGGGAATATTTTTGATCGGACGAGTACTATGAGGCTTCAATTGATGAGTTGTGTCAATTTTGTAACTGTTTGTTTGTGGTGTGACACAGGCGTTGATTGTACCTGCTGTTATGATTATATCCTGAAATGGTTTACATCGATTGAATCACAAGAATCTTAGCTTTCCAAAGATATGTTGCATGACTACCTCACCTAACATATTAGCTGTGTAAATGACCTAGTTTTGTAAATTACGGACTGACCGTCATAGTGGCAACGGGTTAAAATTTCTAGAACTTTCCAGCCCTATGACCCTGCTCTCCCACTTCCCACTGCTGTTTCATCATAAGCTTCTTACATACTGGCTTTTCTTTGTGGAACATTTCCACTGTTTCCAGTCTCGATGTGTGTATGTAACCGACACTGTCAGGGAAGGGAAGAATTCAAATAAACCCTGTTTTTCCTCCTCCTGGGGGTCGACAAGATGTTTCCTGGTCTCGTTAAGATACGAACAGATAATACACAGACCTTAATAGATGGAATCCAGAAGAACATCACTGAGAACTTCATTTTGCAAGTCATTTAGTTTTAAATATTAGGTTGGCAGATTTTAATTAATCAAGAGGGAATTTTTAATTTGTTATTTTCTGTACATACAGTCATGGAAAAAATTATTAGACCACCCTTGTTTTCTTCAGTTTCTTGTTCATTTTAATGCCTGGTACAACTAAAGGTACATTTGTTTGGACAAACATAACGATAACCACAAAGATTGCTCATAAGAGTTTTATTTAAGAGCTGATATCTTACCATTTTCCATGGTTTTCTTGATTATAACCTAAATCACTTAAGTTTTTACATCAAAAGCTATTGCGTTGTACTGCCAAAAACACTGCTTTTATGCATTCAGTGTTTTCTTTTCTGTCTGTTTTAGTCACATGATGACGTTTAGTGGTACCAGGTATTAAAATGAACAAGAAAGTGAAGAAAAAATGGTGGTCTAATAATTTTTTCCATGACTGTAATATCTTGAGGCCAACTGATGTGTTTTTCTGAAGTCCTCAGTTATTAGAACTTGTGGGTCCACTTCTGATATTATCAATGTATTCTCTGTTTGTGTCCTCATTAGGGATGGGCATTTGGTCGAGATTTATTCGTCGATCGTCGGGAGAATTAATGATTAATAATTGATTAATCATTAACATTTTTATATTGAAAACTATCACAAATATTCTCGATATCGGCGTGGCGTTTGTTTTCCCCTTTGGCCTGGTTGCTATGGCCTGGTTGCTATGGCCCGCGCATGCCCAGATGTGTTCAGTGAACCGGATGTTTTGTGGTCAACAATAATGTGACATTTCCTGTTTCTTTTCTTTAAAAAAAACAACAATAATAAAAGAAGAGATATCGAGGAGACTACGTAACAAGGACAATTTAACAAGGCGCCAGTATTACAGGCTTTTTGTTTCTTAAAAAGATGCGCTTGTTGTGTGCTCGATGTGCGCTGCAGCTCCTTCTGGTCCGTGCTAACACCGAGTTGAGGCTAGGCTAGGCTAGGCTAGGCTGATGATGAACCGCCTCCACCGTCCTTTACAAGGCTTGGATGCGCGTTGTTCAAGTGATACATCATTGTCGTTGTCGATTAATTGTATTTGTAATTAGCATTGCAGTGATTGCAGTACACTTGGTCATTTTCTAAACGAAAATGGTTCCACGCCACACTTCACCGCGACCGCTTCATGATTAGGCGATGACCTACAGAAGCTCGCGTGTAACAACTGAGGCCAGCCAGGGTAGGGTGATGGTGAAATGTTGCCCCCTGTTGCCAAATTTCTATCGGTGGCACAGAGAAATGCATTGCATTGTTTGAGGACGTGCACTGAGAACCTACGTTCGGATTGTTTAAAAAAAAAAAAAAAAAAAAAACATTCGGTTCATCGACGAAAATTAATTTCTTCGACCAAATTCTTAATGATCAATCATCGATTAATCGATTTATTATGCCCATCCCTAGTCCTCATAAAGATACTTAAAACAGCTACGGACAGTCTTAAATTTTGATAAACGTTTGCCTCAGATTTTTGCACAGCACTGAAAATAAAACCAATAAAAAAGTGTGTTTTGACATTCAGCCGTGCGACCCGGCTTTCTCTTTCTCTCACCAACACGGTGGTGAAAATACCTCTGGCAGAACAAAGCATCAGTGAATTATTTTCACATCCCCACGGCGAGCTGCGAAAATGAAAGAATTCAATTTAGGATTTTTCCATCAATCAGTTGCAAACACACGCAGAACCCCAGCAGCGTAAAGACCCGGCGCTCTGAAGTCTGACGGCGCTGCCGGTTGTGTGGGCAACTCGACCAGATGACAGGCGGCCTGACTGACAGCAACACAAACTTTCCTCTGGGTGGAAATTAAGTCACGCCAGAGCGCTGACAGATTAGCAGAGGGAGTAAGCTGCAAGGGTCCCAGGAGCCAAAACACACTGACAGTCTTGTCTCTTCATTTACGTTTTCTTGCAGCGGGCTGCTACTCTTCTACCATAATCCTGGAGTCCCTCGTGCACTCGCTGCACGGCTGCAGGCGTAAAACGTCCCCCAACAGCCGGCAATGAAGCTAGCTGCTGCAAAGTCGGTTCCTTTACCGAAATGAATTATCCGTCAGGTATGCTGGTGCAGATTTGAGGAGACTAACGCGGCTGGCGGAGGGAGATCGTCTGCGACAGCCAGACTGATATAACAGGTTCCTGCAGGTGTTGATTTACAGGATGCAATCAGCATAAACGTAACGGGGGAAACACCAGCGGCAGAGCAGGGTGACGGGAATAAGATGTTCATCCTGCTACAATTATTTCTAAGTGGCAGTCTTTCTGCAGTGTCAAGCTGTTAATAAAAGCCTGTCAGCGCGCGCTGACAAACACGATGCCAAGTCAACCTATTCAGAAATGGAAAAAAAAAAAAAAAAAAACGTGTTTCCATGAGGAGACGGAATACAATGGAGCGCTTCAAAGCCATAATGAGCATTCGATCACCTCCACCACCCAGAGACAACTGCTTTGAGGAGCGGACTGGATGGTTTCTGTCTGGAAAGCCTCCAGAGGAGCCATCCAGACTCTACTCCCCCACCCCATCCCCATCCCCACCCCGCTGCAAGGACGGTTTAAAGCAATCAACACATCCTAACGGTTACATTCAAAATGGGAGTGGATGATGCACTCAATGTAAAATCTGCAGAATTAGGAAACATATTTTATTATTAGAAAAAAAAACAGAGAGAGAGAGATTTGTATAAGCTATTCACACACACAGAATTACCCAAAAGCCTCCGGACCGCTTGCGCTTTGAAGCTGATACGATGACGCATTTTTTTGCGTGAATCCATTGGAATCACATGAGTGGCGCGTCTCTGCCTTCAGGTCTGAATACATATGACCTCGTTTGGCAGCTTTTCAGCCTTCACAACGGCCTCCACTGATCTCAGGAGCAATCAGAAAGATTTTTTCTATTGGATGGCGAGTCGCTGAACTGCCATCCACGCAAACACAACAACAATCATTAATGACAGTGTTTGTACAGCATCTTAAATTACCATCAACACGGTACGTTGTGACAACAGTCATTACAGATGGAGATGCTTTTGTTCTCCCTGTCACGTGGCCATGGAGAGGCCAGATAGAAGATAAGGAGAGGTGTTTACAGTCAACAGAGTCTGCTGAAGTTGAATGTACAGACGCTTTTTCTTATTTCTATCAATGTAAAGCTTCACAATACAAGACAATTTTTGATCACATTTCTCCCCTTCTGACATTTGTAGGTTCAGTCGTGTTCGTCCTGATGGTTCTACGGATGATCTTGTCATGTCCCCCGGCACTTTCAGATGTGTTAAGGTCATAGACTGCATATAAAGAACTGGGGAAATCCTCTGTGACATCACTCATAGGTTTTCTAGAGTCAGTTTGAAGCCTGATTTTTGAGACTCTGGGTGACGGTTTATTGGTTGGAGCTGACTCCACCCAACCCTAAATTAATCCAGAAAACGAACAAGCCTGGGGCTCACCAGGAACACGCTCAGTTACACAGGGTAGCCTTTTAATCTTGGCTTCACTATTAGCCTATGATGCTGAAGAATGTAACCTTGTTCTGAGCAAATCTGTCCATCCGTCCTCCATCTAAAACTGGTACTGCCAGAGCTGAGATCGGGACTGGTGGAGGACCATTGGGACTAGCAGCCTACCAGCCGCTGTGGCAGAGCTCTAACCGCTAGCCAACAGGTAGCTGTTGGCTAGTGGTAAATCAACAAACAAGGGTCCAGGACAAAGGCTGCCATACTGGAAGACCTGGCTGATCCAGGCGCTCCAAGAGGTAGCTGCTGATGACCGGGAGGCCGTAGGGCTGAATGCCCTTCTGTCGCCAGCAGCCTTCAATGGAGGGCAACGGTAGCTGCTTTCAGCTGCTAAGCTAAGCTCCAACCCCCAGGCCCTTCAGGGGCAACTCAGAGCCGGCAGCGGTGGTCTCTCAACAGCACAACAAGCCATATCTTTAACATTAGAGTGATTACGGACGACTAGCTTTTAATTCACTATCAAATAAGTCAAAAGTTTTAATTATTAATTAGCAAACATGATGGCAGGTAGCCGTTAACACCAACAACAGCATTGTGGTGGTCACTAAAAAAAAAAACACATCCCTGGTTTTGCATAATTTTGTGTCCTGATGAGTTAAATTAAAATCTCAACCAGGCACAGATGTTACGGATGTGAAATCTAACGATGGAGACCAAAGCTCTTTATGTGTCTGGTTTTAAATAGGTTTATTTTTATCATAAAGTTGGAGATTTCAACATGTGGATCTATAAAGATTGACTCATTTTTGTAGCCACCCTTCACTGGTGATTCAATAAACTGCAGTTTTCCAAAATTATAAAAACAACATGCAACAGCCGTCACAATTTGGCTCATCTCCAGCTCAGTCTGAAACAAGTCCCACTTTCCTGCATTGTTTCATATCCGAAATGGATCCCGACATGGATTTTTAAAACTTGACAGTGCTTTAAGGGATTTACCTGCCACCATGCTGATTAAACATGGGCGACATCTTGTTGACACACTGGAAGTGGTGAGATGCTCATTTGTGCGTTACTGGTTAACAGACGACAGAGGTGCATCTTCAGTGCAGCTTTAAACGATCACAAAAGACAAGAAAGATTGGACATGTAACATGGAAAATCAAGTTGATCTGGTTTGGAATTTACAGCTGAGGGAAAAAAGTGTTGGCGGTATGGTGGCGATAACTCTAGATGAAGCGGCTAAAGAAGAAAGTTTGCAACCATCGCTTCCGGTAACTGAGTCCTGCCAAGTCAAGTTTGCAGTTTGTAAGACTGCAGTGAAATGGCAGCGCCGCGCTAGCCGCAATGAATCGAAGCCATTCTCATCAATGAGAACGGGAGCATACGAGGCGGCGTGAAGGGGTTTAGAAGTGTTCCAGAGTGGTTTAGACGTGTCCCGGAGTGGTTTAGAAGTGTCCTGGAGTAGTTTAGAAGTGTTCCAGAGTGGTTTAGAAGTGTCCCAGAGTGGTTTAGACATGTCCCAGAGTCGTTTAGACGTGTCTCAGAGTGGTTTAGAAGTGTCCCGGAGGGGTTTAGACGTGTCCCAGAGTGGTTTAGAAGCGTCCAAGAGTGGTTTAGACGTGTCCTGGAGTGGTTTAGAAGTCTCCCTGAGTGGTTTAGAAGCGTCCCAGAGTGGTTTAGAAGCGTCCCAGAGTGATTTAGAAGTGTCCCGGAGTGGTTTAGACGTGTCCTGGAGTGGTTTAGAAGTGTCCCAGAGTGGTTTAGAAGCGTCCAAGAGTGGTTTAAACGTGTCCTGGAGTGGTTTAGAAGTGTCCCACAGTGGTTTAAAAGTATCCCAGAGTGGTTTAGAGGTATCCCGGAGTGGTTTAGAAGTGTTTCAGAGTGGTTTAGATGTGTCCCGGAGTGGTTTAGAAGCATCCCAGAGTGGTTTAGAAGCGTCCCAGAGTGGTTTAGAAGCGTCCCAGAGTGGTTTAAACGTGTCCTGGAGTTGTTTAGACGTGTCCCAGAGTGGTTTAGAGGTTTCCCGGAGGGTTTAGAAGTGTCCCAGAGTGGTTTAGACGTGCCCCAGAGTGGTTTAGATGTCTCCCGGAGTGGTTTAGAAGTGTTCCAGAGTGATTTAGAAGTGTCCCAGAGTGGTTTAGACGTGTCCCAGAGTGGTTTAAAGGTGTCCCAGTAGTGACCGCCACTCTGCCCCACTAAAAATACACATAGAATCTATTTTGGCACTGGACCACGTCAAATTACACACAGCAGCAGCAATGTAGTTCATTATTCTATGGAATGTACAGGATGTTCTCTATGTTGTGATACAAGTTCTTTTCTTGCTCTACCACACATCAATCTCTATAACACCGGTGCAGTTAATTCAGTAAGAAGACATCGGCCCATGTCTGTGTTCACCAATACTGTATTAAAATAAAAGTTGAGACATGCACACAAAATTCAAAAACCTACAAGTCTGCCACTTTTTTGAAATTAGAATTAAAATGTGTATCTTGTGCTCCAGCTCAGTCGATAAACATAATGGAATACTGGGAGTTGAGGCCCTTCACCTGTGGCTTCTCAGTCCAGTGGCTCCAGCTTGTAGGTGTCATGTGTTCAAGTGCATCAGGGAGTAATCTTTCTTCCTGTGCCGTTCTTTACAGTATTTGTGAGCAGACCCCTCTGCATGTGTGCCTTTGTGAAATGCATTCGGCAGAGTCGGTGGAGTATTGATCCCAGCTGATACATCAAGCTCTCCCATCGATCAGCTGCAATCTCGAGCTTGCAGCTGAGTCTGAGCCAAGATCTTAGTTCATATCCCCAAAGAACCGGAGCATTATCTGAATTAGCTGGAGCTGAAAGTTAAAAGGATGAGTTTTAGGCGACATGAGAAGAGCTCCTTCAAGCACATCTCAATCTTGCTTTGCTGTCTTCACTTCCCTTTGGTTTTACTCAAGAGGCTTGTCTGAGCGTCAATATCAAATTAAAGGTTAAAATGAAAGATTATTAGGGCTTTTTTCTGAGAAAAGAGACATCTTTTAAGATCCTGTCTGAAAGGTTTTCACTTTAAAACATTTAGAACTGAACCAAATGAATGTAAATTTACAACAAAAAAAGCTACTGAAAATGGTGTGCTGATGAGTCGGGACGGACACCACTCTACTCCACTAGAGCTGATATAAATCACTGCAGTGTTTGGATTGCCTTTGAACATCGAAATAAAGAAGAGGAAGCTACAGTGGCTGCAGGGGTGTTCTACTTGGATGTCAATCATGTTGAGAGCACCGACCAGACGGTTTAGGCTGAGGTCTCAGACTGACCAGGGTAGAAGACTGTTTTCCCCTTGTCCTGCACGGTGCAAATGTCCAAAATGAGCAGGATCAGGAACCGGCTGGAACACAACCACCTTATTTCAGTCAGTTGGCTATTTTAGCTAGGCTAGCTTAACATATGCTAACTTATGGTGTTAGTTAACATTACATATTCATTCGGGCTAAATTTATCCAAATATCCTCATTTCATGTGCCACTACCAAAACACAAGTGCTTGCAAATATCCTTTCAGTGGCGACATCGAACGATCGTTCGATTAGTCAGTGCATGGTTAGCGCAAACTACCTGCTGCTAAGCTCATCTTTATCCTTGAACCCTTCCAGACCAACCCACATCCAATCACAGTCATCCAGTGTTTTCACAACTTTTGAAAGTAGAAGTTGTGTTGAGTGAAGTAGGAGTTGCAAGGCCCGAAAGACCCCCCTTGGGGGGTCTGGGGGCATGCTCCCCCAGCAAATTTTGAAATTCTAGACTCTCGGAGACGCATTTTCCAGCATTTTGAGACGCAAAATGGGATGTTCAGATACCTTTTTTTTTTTATTAAAATAACCCTAGCCATAACGTTGCATGTCTTTTGTTAAACAAGAGTAAAGAAAGTAATTGCAAGTTTGAAAGAGCAAAGTGTGATACATGTATTTAATAACAAATCAAATGAAAATAAACTAGTTAATTTATAACTCCATGTTTGCTTGGTTTATGATAACATTAACGTCCTTGATATTAGTGGACAGTAGTGGATCCAACGCATACTCACTATTGGCAACATTTTGGCATTGTGCTTAGTAATATGCAAGATTACCAACAATTTAAATGTGAATTTTCGAAAGTAAAGGTTAAGTTATAACATGTAAACTCCGTCAAGCCCATTAATCCGATCAATTTAGCAACTACTTAATTCAGTAAAGGGCAATTTGTACAAGAAGAAGAAAAAAACAAATTGCAACTTCTCCATCATTTTTGTTCAAAACAACAGCAAATTAATTATAGGAATACAGTGCCTTGCAAAAGTGTTTGGCCCCCTTAAACTTTTTGCCCCATTTCAAGCAAAGATTTTTTGTCAAGAATCAACAAGTGGGACACAATTGTGAAGTGGAACAAAATTGATTTGATATTTTAAACTTTTTTAACAAATAAATAAACTGTAAAGTGGGGCGTGTAATATTATTCATTCTCCTTGCGTTAATACTCTGTAGCGCCACCTTCTGCTGCAGTTCCAGCTGCAGGTCTCTTGGGGTTTGTCTCTATCAGTTTAACACATCCAGAGACTAAATTCTTCCTGTAAAACAGCTGGAGCTCAGTGAGGTTGGATGGAGAGCGTTTGTGAACAGCAGTCTTCAGCTCTTTCCACAGATTCTGGACTGGATTCAGGTGGCTGTTCTAACACACCTTCCATTTCAGTCTGGTTGCTTGCTCAGAGCTCCTTGAGATGTTTAAAGCTTGAAAAATCTTTTTGTATCCACATCCAGCTTTAAACTTCTCCACAACAGTATCTGGGACCTGCCTGGTGTGTTCCTTGGTCTTCCTGATGCTCTCTGAGCTTTAACCAGAACCCTGAGACTATCACAGAGCAGGTGCATTTATACGGAGGAAGTCGGAAGATGTTATTAGATGTTATTACTCTGGATGCATCATCATTAGAAAAGTGAACCATTACATTTAGGTTTTTTTTTTTTTTCCATGTTTTGGGTGGTTGATTCAACAACATTCAGAGAAAACGTCCACCCTTGGAGCTGATCAGACAGACGTTTCTAGAACTCTGGAGCTGTCATGTGTGTTCATATAACTGGCCTGCTGAGTGGAAACGGACAGATTTGTAAAGTGTTTTTTATTAACGCTTTTTTTTTTTTTTTTTTTTAACACGGATCTACAGCGGTTGAGCGACCGTTAATGATCAGGCACGTTCCACAGTGAACGAGCGCACGTGTATTTTCAAGTCGGATATAAAACCGGTCATCGGGGCCGCTACGTGTGCAGCGCTGTGGCTGTTGCTCCGGGAAAGCAGCTGCTTTATACCCGGCGTCTCCTTCGTGACGGCGAAGAGCTTTTTTTTCTTTTGCTGCTATAGACTAACTTCTGGAGCACAACACAGTCAGGTACCAGGTAGCTTCTGGCAGCAGCTTCCAAACCGGCTCTGTCCCCTGTTCCTCTGTCCCTCTGTCCCCGCCCAGAGACGCTTAAATTTTGCCTCCGTTCTTCTGATTGCGGGAGAAAAAACCACCGACTCACTTCGCCTGCGTTTTAAGACCACTCAGAAATAACGTGTTTCTGTGCGTGTTTTTTTTTTTCTTCCCCTAAATCATAGTCAAAAGCCGGAGATACTTTAACCCCTGAGTTTATTAACTCAAAAACCTTTGTGGACACTTGGCTCTTTTACGAAAACTTTATTTATTTCATAATTTATTTACCCAAGGGAAAGTAGGCGTCGCAAATGGAAAAGTTGCCGTCGGATGCGACGGCCGACGGCTGGTTTTGAAAACACTGTCATCTGTTCACAGACTTAATTAAACGTATCCTCTTAAAACATGACTGACTATCCTCTGTTGCATCTTAAGCAACAGCAGCAGTGATGGCAGCTAGCCTCTAGCTTAAAAACCTTAAACCCAGTGAAGTTCTCGTGGTTGTGAAGTCCAGCTATGGAGATCAAAACTGTTTGGATTTTTTTTATGACCGTTTTACGATGCTCCTTAATGATTAATAACCGTTAACCGATAAGTCCAGGAGGGTTGGCTGCCGCGATGTTGTGCGCGTTGTCGTGGACGCATGCGGACACTTCCCCGTGTATACTCTTGCGGCAATGTGTCTCCGTCAACTTGTCGCAGAGATGCCGCCGTCACTTTTGATTTATACTAGCGCGGTCTCCTCTATGTTATTCCACGCCACAACGCAAGAGGGACAATCACTAACTAGCTAAATTCACTAAACGTATCTCTTGCGTTTTTCCACTTCCTCACCGTCTCGGCCGTATCCAGACCCACATTCATCGCTATCTCCCTCCATGAATTACTAGAATATGTGCTGTCTTTGTAGTGTGGAGAACCAGAATCGTACAAATGTGGGTACTTCCTCATTTCTTCGATGACGCGCTCTTTTCTACGCGGATGTAGAATTGACCAATCAGAGGCCTGTTGCACCTGTCGACACGCCCCCATGAGTTGATTGAATTACGTAGCTTAAAAACAAAATTGACCGTTCGCATTAATCGGTTAGAGTTACTGTTATCGGTTAACGGTTAAACGGTTAACCATGTGCATCCCTACTGTATACGTGTTAATTTATGCTTCAAAGTTGGACATTTTAACATGGGGATTAATGGAGAGTAACTCGCTATAGGAGCCACCCTCTTGTGGTCAGTTGAGGAACTGCAACATTTTTTAATCGTTGCATTGGCTTTAACCTGGAAGTTGTAACGTTGATGCTTGATTGGCACTCAATCAATATGTGTAAACAGTTCAAAGACTCTTGTGGACAAGCGTCCACGACTGCTGATGGATATCTGCATCCCAAATATCTGGAGTCACGGGGGGGGGGGGGAATCCCCGCTTGAGCTGCAGCCAATCAGAGAGCAGGGAATATCCTGATGTCAGCGTGAGGAAAGAAACCCCACGGGGCAAAGTGATCATGAGCTTTCACAGAAACACAACAAAACAACCTTTAACTCCCTTCCTGCTCTCTGTGGTGTAAAACACCGTTTCTTCTCATTTGAAACATCAGTAAAATGTCAACGGTTGCAGCCGCTCTGCAAACACAATGACCACTCATTCATGTTGTTCTCTCTGTTTTCCCACTGTCCCCACTGTACAGTTTCTCACCCCGACACCCCCACCACACACTCAGAGGAGAGCTTGAAAGTAACCATGGTAATATTCTACACTGCCCACTGTGTCCACTTGCAAAAATATAAAAAATAAAAATAAACGAGTAACACAGAGCTATAAGCTCACGGGGATGTGTAAGCTCGCACCTGAGTGTAACCATGGCGCTCCCGCTCCTCCCTCAGGTTGGAGGTAGGAGGACTACCCCCCCCCCCCCACCCCCACCTCCCCCCAGGCAGGGTGACTCACGACATTAACAAACTCTGCCAAACATGTTCACGTATTCTGCAGGGGGATGGCATGATCTCTCTGTTACTAAGGAGATGCTGCAGAGCCCTCTGGGAGTACAGTAGGTACAGTGTCTGAGCGCGCCCCAGGGCAGGGCGGGAAACCGTTTCTGCCCCCCCCCCCCCCCCCAACCATGTCTGCGCCGGTAACATCACAGGAAGCCGATCTGTTCGGAGGCAATCTTTGAATTGTTTTTCATTTCACGCTCTAAAAATAGCTGAAGGGACGGAAACGCGGCGCCAGCATCGCTATTCTTCTACATTTTGCTACGTCGCTTCAGATTTGACACATAAAGGGCATCGTTAATGGCATATTGATGTACCCATGTTGAAAACTTAAAAGCCAGTAAAAGGCTCTTCTCCTTCTTCATTATTGAAATCCAGTAAAAAAAAAGAAAAAAAAAGAAACATGATGGATTTATTGGCTCTAAAATGAACTGCGGCGGACATAACTGCATCATCTCAATTAAAAGGATCGATTGAAGTTTAATGACGACTGCAAAAAATGAACAACTTTTCAAATTTCAATCAAGACCAACTCCGTTTACCTTTTCGTGTCTGATCAAGATACGAGCGCTTTCAAACTTTCAGTTTGGTTCCAGTCACAGTCGAGACCTGAGACTGAGAGAAAAATGTAGCTTTTCTCGTCCCAGTGTTGGAAAAATCAACTTTTCCTTAAAAACAACACTGCTGATGTGATCTGTCTTTAATATTTACAGAAGTTTCAGTATAAAAATGTGCCTCCCAAAAGACTCTCGGAGGCTTTTTGCTGTAACTTTTGCGAACACAGTCCGCAGGCTACATTTCATCTGGCTCCCACTCGGCTCCGCGGTTGTGAAGGCTTCTTTGTTCGCCGCCACCGTCCCAAAGCGAACGCACATATGCTCGTCTCTAATAAACGCAGACACGCTTTTGCTTCCCGGCTCTCTCTGAAACCGTCTTCTCTAATGGTACGTTTTTCTTTTTTTGGATGTTTTTCGTTCTAAATTCATCACCCAGCCACAAAGCTGCTGTGGTTAAGTGGCTCAGTTTGAGATCCTGATATCAAGCGGGGAGATACGATCACAGGACGGGGAACAAAAACAATCACGTATTGTGGGATGTAAATATGATTTTTTTTCTAATTTCTCATTTCTGATTGGTTGAGAAGATCTCAGCCTGCCTCCTAGACACCTTCAGACTGTTATTTCCCACTGCCAGATGCCAGCCTCATTAGAAATCACGCTAGTTTTAGCGCCAGTCTTCTCTGTCGGCTTCAGAAAGGACTCAACGTTGCCGTGCAGCAAACAACAAAAACTCATAGATGGATATTACATTTGCTACGGTTACAGTTTGACTTGCAGCAGATTGTATCTAGGGGTGGGAATCGAGAACCTGTTCCTGTAGAGAACCGGTTCCGTGTGTTTCAAGTCCATGGAATCGTTTGGCAGTTTATCCAGCGATTCTCTTATCGATTCCAACCAGCACGAATTTACGCAAGTTACGCACAGTCAATTCCAGAAAGCACTTACGTGATTAAGTTACGTCGGTTTAGCACGCGCATTGCAGTTGTAAACAACAATGGCGCCAACCAGGTTCAAACGCTCCAAAGTTTGGCTTCACTTCACCAAAGAAAGATGGCAACAAGGCAACTAGCAGTCATTGTAAAGTGGAGATAACAGCGTCGGGAGGGAACACGGCTAACATGCAGAAACATTTGCGCACACAACATGCGATAACGAGTGTCGTGTTTTTGACGCGCTTTGGATCTCAACACAGCGGCAGTAGCCAAGTTAAGATCACCTCTGGCAACTCTGGTAAGTAGCTATCCCGCTGCCTATGTGCTTCTTTGTAAAACACGCTATAACATTAACGCTATGCTATTAAACGAATGCCTTCTGCATTACATTTAGAAGATGACTGTAATGAGAGAGGGGAGTCTGGCTGGTTCAGAGGCTGGAAGACATGATTATTTTTCTGCTAAATAATTGTTAATTCTTCATAGTATTTGCAGATTTGTACTGTGCTCTGTTCCGTTGTATTTGATAGTATTTATCTTTCTTTATTATTATTTTTGAGTCCTTAGTGAGCCCATATATCCTTTTAAAAGAGAGATTTTTTCATTTCTATTAGGAAAAATCAGTTAGTAAAATGTTACACATTCTTGTGTATTTGCACAGTTACATATTACAACAGTTAACACGTTATCCAGGCTTTGGGCCTCTTTTGACCTCGCCGTTGAGTTTGTAAGGTCGTGACTTCTAAGTAAAAAAAATTGATGCTAATAAAACTGTTAGTTCTCATTTTTCCCCAAATTAGAATCATTAGAGAATCGATAAAGAATCGAATTGTTAAACAGTATCGATAATGGAATCGGAAAAATCTTATCAATTCCCATGCCTAGTTGTATCGTTTGTTTGATGCAATTTCAGCATCTTGTGTGACTTCTTTCTACACTTCTGAAGTTAGTTTCTGATTGAGAGGATGGCAAAAGATCCTTTCCACTACTTTTTAGAGCATTAAGAACACCTAAGATCTGATCCCAATCAAAAACTACGAATTTAAACCACTCAAACGTGGACTAAACTACCTCTTACATACACCCTTTGTGATTAGTGAAACCTGAATTCTATTTCTGAGGCAAACTTCCCTTCCTTTTTTAACAGCTAGACAAACTTAGACTTCTATATACCTGTCATTTCCACCGGCCCGCCCTGATGTAACCCCCAGAACCGCCCCTGTCGAGAAGCCTAACGTTGAATAAATGCGAGGGGAAATACAACTTCTGACGCTCTCCAACATGTGAATTGTAGTCTTGACGCAACGTTCCCAGATGGTTGCAGTTTGGTATTTCTCAAAACCAAAAAACGTGTCAAACCCAAGGCCCGCAGGCTAAACCCGGCCCGACACCTCATTTCATTTTCCAAAAACAGATGTGTATAATCCAACTCTATACCTCTATAGAAACTTCCATGGACCATGACTACATGTCTCACCACCACCTTTTTATTTTATTATCTCAAATTGAGCCATTTCCTTCATTCATTCCATACGTACTGTAAATGTAATTTAGGCTCTTATAACATAAATGCAGCTAACCCCATATAACCTGCTTCTGACCTCATATAACCTTTCATACTCGTCTGCACATCAGCTATGTTCGTGGTCTATTGTAAACTGAAGACCATCCTGTTCTCACAGACAGCTGCAAGGCCAATAGATACGAAACTAACAAAACACAGAATAAGCTGCTCTTTGTTAAATGCTCCCTAATCTGTAATACAACATGACCATATATGGACTTCTGGTCCTGCTACTTTGCCAGAGAGAAACCTTTTGAGTTCTCTCGCCATGCGCATGATGTTTTCTTCTGACTTGACTTAATCAAAACATTGTGAACGCAGTTGTTATCATTGTCATTCTGCTTGGATTCTTCTTCAGATAATTTTCTATGACAGAACCCAGCCAACATTTGAACCTCGGCCCAACTGAGATACAAGTGGGCACAAAATAAAAAATAAAAATGTGTTTTATCTCACTCCCCACCAGCACCAAAAGCACTAAAAGTTTGCTTACGCCTCTGTGAAACAGAAACAAACTGTTTGCACACTGACTTTCTGTCTAAGAGGACCAACTTATCTTGATGTCGGTTTGCCGCAAACACACTACATCGTGGACGCAGATCAATGTCACTTTTTCTTTTTTACTGCCATTGAGAAAAGCTACCATATTGTCACGTGTATAATACCTAACATTCATTTTAAATAATTATGATATGATATTGGGGGGGTTGTGGTGGCTGGTTTAAATTATTGGGTGGATTGCAACCATCCACCCCCCCCCATATGGGTGTGCAGTCAACAATCTGAAGCGACTGTGGCCACGGTTACATGATGTTTTTTAATTCGGAATTAATAATTCTGAATTAAACTATTTTCCTTCGAGTTTACATGGAAATAGTAATTCCGAATTGAGGTTTACATGGAAAACACGTTTGTTTGGCTTTATCCAATTCAGTTTAAGGTCTGGGGGTTGGGAAGGGTTCTGATTGGATGGGGGGGGGCGGACGTCTTTACGTCTACCGGAAGAAAAGAAAACAAACTTAGCAACAACTCAATTAGCAACAACATTCCACTTATTTTGACCTGGGTGGCGTCTCTATCTGCGAAACCTCCTTCATTTAACCTGGCCGCTACAACTTTGAAAAGCTCACAATTTTTATGTTTTTCTGCCATCTGTTCTTTTAATTATTTCCAGTTCCTCCAAGCTATTTATTAAATAAATAATCTCTGCTCTAGATCACCGTTTACTGCGTGCTGCCATCTTGAAACTTTGTTTTGAAAACAAGCCCAGCGTGGAATATAAGCGTCATCGCGACAGACGGGCGAGGTAACGAGCATGCGCAGAAAGACCGGAATGACCGCGGAATTATTTTATTCGGAATTAAAATCAGAATAAACCAGCCACTTACTTCGGAATTAAGTCTAATTCGGAATTGACATTTTCATATGGAATTAGGTGTTTACATGGTAACTTTTATTCAGATTAAACTTTAATTCTGAATCAAAGAGGAATTAAACTTCCCATGTAAACGCACTGTGTGTGACACTATCATGCCAACACAGACCAGAATCTCTGAGGGAATCTATAACGTCAAGGGTTACAGTAGTTCTGAGGTGTCCCACCTGGTACTCGTTAGGTGTACCTGATAAAGTGTAAATGCCTGAAAGTCCTACTTGTGGATGACCCCAGTGGCAGAAATACACCACATCCTCTGTGTTTATCAGCCTGTTTTTGGTTCCTGGAGGAAAATCCTCCTCCTGAATGAGGAAAAACACCCTCTCCTGAAACACATAGCAACACAAGCCCTGTTCAATGACTTCCCTGTCTGTGTCCATCCATGCAGCAGCTCTAACACATCACATTTCAGGTGACCAAAACCAGACCGTTAGACGCTAAAAACCAGCAGAGACGGCGCCCTGAAAAACTAAAATAAATCAGAGTCCAATCATTTATGTCTTCTGTAACTACCCTTGATCAGACGGTGTGATTATTTGAGTAGACGGTGATTTTATCTCCGGTACAGCAGCGCGACTCGGTCACAAGTTCGCGTTGACCGCACGAGATTTAGCAAAACATACATTTTAGCCCGCGTGAGGGTTGTTACTGTTTCGTTTTTTTTTATTTTTTTTTTTTTTTTTTTTACTGTAACTCGTTTTAACAGCCGTGAAGTCAATTGAAAGTCTAATAAGTGAGCTGAATCTGATTAAAAAAAAAAAAAAAAAAAAAAGAGTCGATATGCCAGCTGCTTACGTCACAATCGTAGCGTAAATGTGACATTTATGTTTTTACGTTAATCTCGATGTCGCCGTCCTCGATAATAATTAAAAAAAAGAAATTTAAAATTAAATTACAGATGGAAATAGTGGGAGCAGAAACTTGGTCGGAGTTGGAGTGCACGCGCATTCCTGAGCTCCGCGTCCGCTCCGCCGTGACGCCGCCGGAGCAGAAGCGTCTCTGACGGACACCGACGGAAACATCTCCGACCTGCAGGACACCGACGGAAACATCTCCTACCTGCAGGACACCGTGATCTCAACTTTGGTGGCGGGAATGGACGGGTTGAGCGGGTCCAAGTCTCCTATCGACGCCATATTCAGGAAACTGTTGTTCATGCTGTCAGTTTTGTTTCGCCCTTTCTCCTTTCCTGCGGTCCAGCCCCCTTTTTTTTCTGAGGTATGAAAGAGGGAAAAGAGAAACTGACACGCGCCTCCTCGGCGTGAAGTGGAGCAAAGGTTCCGCGGAGAAGGAGAGATGGGCTGGGAGGAGTGATGTCACTTCTCTCCCTCCTCTGTGTCTGTATCCCTCTGTTTCCATCTCCTTCTCTCTTTCTTTCACGGCTCTCTGCTGTCTCCCCCCCCCCCCCCTTTTTTTTCTGTCTGCCACTCGCTATTTCAGTTCAGCTACTTCTGCTGAGATCATTTAAATTCAGCAGCCCCGCGTTTATTGGCGCGGAAGTAACGACGACGACACAATATCCGATAAATCAAACGGAACAAATCAGTCCTGAAGAGTCTTTCCTGTGAGCGTGTGTCTGTCGCGCACACGTCTCCTCCTGCCCTCAATACTTTCACTCACATCACTTCAGTTTGGCTCATTTCTGGCATGAAACATCTCTCGCCACATTGACCACGGCCGGATTAATCTTTTATCAAACCCGGGGCCACCGTTGAGCCCCCCGATGATGTCGTTGGCATTATTTCAGCTGAGGCTAGGCATTTGCCGATTGTGCTAGTAAAAGTGGCATATTATGCTAGTGGCAGTGCTCGTTTTTTGCTCAAATTACGCTCGCTTTTCAAAATTATGCTACTTTTTAAAAAAATTATTCTGTGCACAAACTTAACAACTCACAAGACAAGTTTGAAAATGTATTTTATTAACCCTGGCCTGACGTTCTGGGCCCGGTTGTTCAAAACCTGGGTAACTTTATCCGGTGGTTAGGCCTATACGGCGGATAAATCTGCTATCCGGCGGATAGTTATCCAGCGAACAAAAATAGGTTGCACAAACCCTGGATAGCGTGGTGGATAACTATCCGCGGATAGCTTGCTAACCATCGCGTGGAGCAGAGCGTGGCACAGTTTGCGCAAGGTTTTGCACTCAAATGGCCTCCAGTTACCATGGTAAAGTATGCAAATTTCAAGTAAACACTGGGAGAGAGACTAAGGAGACACAGACTTTCCGTTCCGTTTCATCGAATTCCCGCAGTATCTCAACACAACTAAAAAGCAATCGCAAAATAGGAGTGGAACCAACTGTTGATAGTAATCTATCGTTTTTAGTAGCTGAGATCTTCGTTTTCTTGAATTATTCTAAAATTGTGCTATTAAGACAAGAAAATATACAGATTATGCTAGCAGTGCTACTTTTGGAAAAACGGCAAAAATTATGCTCAATTCCTCAGATTATGCCAAAAATTATGCTAGCAAGAGCCTAGCTGAGGCCACTAATTTGTACCAGAAACCAGTCTCAGCGTTGCCAGGTTGGGAAATGTAGGGTTATCGTACCAGAGACTCAAAATTATTGTATTTTGAGGGAAGTTATCGTACATCTGTCATAACCAAAATAACAAGTCCAATGATGCGCTATAGTTAAATATAATCACTAGTGATCAATAGCGTCCCACAGGCACTCACAGCTTCAGGCGTCAGTACTGAATGGGTTAACGGCAACACATCAGCATAAACTCACAGTTGCGTTAGACTAATGTGTCCCCCAAAAACAAATTAGAGGAGCCAAATTATGAGGCCTGGAGGTTATTTTGGAGACTATTGCTATTTCTCTCCTGCTTAAACTCTGTTTAAATCTCGCTCGCTCGACTTCCTGATCTGGTCCTGACTGTGAGCGTCTCGTGGGGTGGATGCAACTGACCATTCAGCCTATTATGCTGGTTGTTCTGAGACAAACGCTCGGATCTCACGCTCAGCAAAGCATGATTGGCTGGAAACATGTCACATGGGAACAGATGCCTTCAGGGTTCACAAAAAACTCTCCGGCAAACAGTTGCGGCAGGCAATAATTTGAAAAAGTCAAATTATCGTACATTTGGCCTTTCTTTGGATTATTGATCGTACAACGTACAGAGGGCCAAATTATCGTACAAATACGAGCGACGCCGTAGGTGTGAGCAGGATACGTCGTGCCGACATGCACCTCTCCACATGCATCGAGTTGACGCTGGAAGTCTTCTTCGACTTCAGATTTCCCACCTCTGCTTCTTTGTCGTCGTTTTCAAGTCGGGTAGAATGATAGTTTGCTGCAATTTCTGTAAAAACAGCTGATGATCAACATATACTTTATTTGCTTCGTTGCTGCGTCTGAGCTACGTGTAGGAAGTAGACGAAAGGAAACTTGGCCCTGCGAGCTACAGCGCTGCAGGAGGGAATCTGAACTGCCGTCTAGTGATTGGTGGTGCGATTACAGAGCGACGTGCACAATAACGCACGTTTAAACGCCAGAAACAGTGTCGGGACTGCACCTAGCCGATGTGCGTACCTGCTACACAGAAGTGATCAGCAAACAACAAAGTTGTAAAAGTGTTGTGACTTTGTTGTTTCGTAGCAGAATTAAGTTTTAGTCCATTTTCATGTGAGAACGCCATTTTTCTGATGTTTCACCTCCACCGAACTTTATTTAAAAGATGCCTGAAATACAAAAGCATAAAACCCTTTAAAAGCACATCACATAAAATTGTGGTTGGTTGCCAGAAGAGTCCCTGGTCTGTTGAGAGTCACATTAAACCTCAGAAGGTTTATTTTATGCTCATTGAAACTGCAGATGTTTATAAATACGTGTTAGCCTGCTAGCTAAGCCTTTCCGATTGTGGCAAGTCTGGACTGTGTCTCGGAAGTTCAAGCTCGATAAGTACGACTTGGGAGAACTTACGTCAAAGTACACAAGTCCAGACTTTGGTTTGGTTGATTTGCTCTTCTTCATCATTGTATTTCCCCTGCTACATCTTCTTTGTCGTTTTAAGTCAGCTAGAATGATAGTTTACTGCAATGTCTGTATAAATGACTTAACCTCAACATTTGTTAGCAATATTTCACGTAAGATATATATTTTATTTGCTCCATCGCTTAATTTGAGCTGTATTAAGAAATTTAACAAAAGGAAGCTCACCACAGCAAGCTACAGCGCTGCAGAAAAGAACCTGCACTGCCCTCTACTGGTTGGTCATGTAGCTACAGCAAAATAAAAAGACCAACACACAATTTTAAATGCTAAAGATGACATCAGACCCATCATAGCCTGTGTGAGTATAAAACGTATCAGTGCCACTTGTGACGCTTTGCTTTATGTCTTCCTGTACCGTTTAGATTTTCTTCTAACCTGATCATTCAACTGTTTCATCATTCGTTCTAAAACTGGACTGTTATGTAGTGCCTGATATCTTCTCTTCTTTTACTTCTGTATTTCCAGAATTCAACATTGTCATTTAGAGCGATTGTAGAAAAATATGTGCAGATAAATGTGTTTCCTCTGTGTCCCTTTGACGGCGTCACGCACGTAAGACGTGACCAGAAGATTCTCTGTTGAAAGTTCTCTGATGTTGCTCTCAGTTATGGGATGGGGGATCCCTTAAAAACACAAGCCACCTCCCCTTTTTCAGCCCCTTTGGTCTCTGTCGGGAGGTGAAAATAAAAGCGTTATCTGAAAGTGAAGGCGTTAAAGTCTGATTACAAGCTGACATTGGTAAGTGACCAGTCTTCCCCATATATATGCAGGGTAGGAGATGGGGGAGGACCAGTTTGCCCTCCTGAGGGACTCTCACATTGGGCTTGAAGGTTTGAAGGTGGAGCTGAAGCACAGCAGAGAGGGACGAGACCTTGAAGTTGTTTTGATTCAAATGTTCAGGTTGGAGTGATTTTTTTTCTTTTTTTTTATTAAGAGGGACTGCGTGGAATATTTATGAGTCATAAGTATCTGATCTGTGGAAGACAGAGGTCACAGTGTTCTCAGTTTGGAGACTCGGGAAGGAATTTTAATGGCTAACAGCTACTCACAACAAGGGTCTTACAAAAGCAAGTTTTTATTGTCTAAAACAAATTACAGCAGTTCCAGAAAACAATATGAACAAGATGTTTACACTGCATCACCTCTGCATCAACTCTATGTTTTATCTCAGTTTTGTTCACCAAAGCGAGTCCACCTTACTCCTGGCATTAGCAGTCTCTCACCTTGATGTTCCTCCGCCAGATCTTCATTATTGATCCAATGTCACATTTCTTTCACATCATTTGGCCATGTTTGCTTGGTAGAAGAAGAAACAACTGATCCATCCATCCATCATCCATCCCTGTTTAGTCCTATGTAGGGTCACAGGGATCTGCTGGAGTCTACCACAGCTCCCTTCAGGTGAAAGGCAGGGGTCCACCTGGACAGGTCACCAGTCCATCACAGGGCCACATGTAGACGAACAACCACACACACTCACAATCACTCCTACAGGCAGTTAACCGAATGAACCAAGAAGGCCGTTTAATCTGCATGGAACAGAGTAAGTACCGTATTTGCCCGAATATAAGACGATATTTTATTCCAGAAATCATATTCTCAAAAACGGGGCTCGTCTTAAAATCGAGGTCTAGACTTTTCTGTTGTCGTTACACACCTCTGCCACTAGATGGAGCCGTACCAAAGTAATCAGTAAGAATGGAGCATCACATGGAGCAGATCTGATGTTTATTAACATAATAAACAGCAGTTCATCAAATAGTACTATACTTTGATCATCAATAACATGGAAACCTGACACGTTCCTTACCTTAAGTATGGTAGCATACTTCCTAAAAAAGATTAAATTATTAAAATGTTTAACAACACAGCAAAATGTTATCTCTGTGTGAGTTTTTCTACAATGATTGTACAATAAGAAGTTGTTTTATGAATAACCTTCTGTCTTTAACATATTATTTTCCCCAAAATGATATCTGAAAAATAAGGGTCGCCTTATAATCAGAGTCGTCCTATATTCGGGCCGATACGGTACTGGTCAAAATCATGGGCTCTTCATCACGAGTGCAGCCCGTCTTCTCACAGAATGGCACCGTAGTCCCTGTGCGCTGCACTTATTACAATCAACCACCAGGGGTGGCGCTGTTTCACCCATAAAGAGCCAAATAAGAAATGGCGACAAGTAGAATTATAATTAATATTAACCCTGTTACACATGTCTTTGGACTGTGGGAGGAGACCAGAGTACCTGGAGAACAACTGATTCATTGAGTCAAATTGACTCCAACATGAGTAACCTGTTCACTACAAGATTGCTCATAAGAGTTTTATTTAAGAGCTGATATCTTACCATTTTCCATGGTTTTCTTGATTATAACCTAAATCACTTAAGTTTTTACATCAATAGCTATGGCGTTGTACTGCCAAAAACACTGCTTTTATGCATTCAGTGTTTTCTTTTCTGTCTGTTTTAGTCACATGATGACGTTTAGTGGTACCAGGTATTAAAATGAACAAGAAAATGAAGAAAAAATGGTGGTCTAATAATTTTTTCCATGACTGTATATGCTGAAATACTCTCCAGTTCTGATACAGCTGATACACGAGTCACACTTTTACAAGTCGCGCCAGGCACCCGTTAATATCAGGCAGTGAATTAAAAACAATAACAACAACAAAACTGATGATGCTGTCGTGTACAAACAGGACACTGACATCACCAGTGATGCTAACTTGGGAATTTCCTTTGATCAGTAACGAACAATAAGACGAGTGACATTCAGGACAAGCATCTCCAGAGTTTCCCCACTAGACCGAGGTTTCTCCTCCGCTCTCTCCGGTTCTCCCTTCTCTGTCAAAAGCAGCAGCATCCGTGAGCTGTTTGCACGTAACTTTGTCTTTCACATACGTTTGAAGCCTGGAGGCTGCGTGACCGGACGTTTGAGACATTCAGCCGCTTGTTACTGTCCTTCTGAGAAGTCAAAGCAGTACAACTGAAATGTATTCACATACATTCAAGTCGTTTGTCAGATGATGATGCAACCGTTTAATCAGGATTGTATCGGAGCAGAGCAGCAGTCTTGTTAAAGTGTCACAGTCAGAGTCTTTTGAAGGTCTGGTAATGTACGCTGAAAATTATGTGAATGAGTGCTGCTTGACTGGGAACTGGACCGTATTAAAGTACCGTACGTAAAGGGCCGTGTTTGATGACTCACTTCAGTTCAATAATAATTTATTAATCCCCAAAGGGAAATTATATAAATATATCCACTCTCATTCCACCTACAACCCACTTGACGTTTCTAATAACGTACGCTGAACTCACCTCGGCTAAAAATGCATAGCTTGGGATTTTGTTCAGTGTGTCTGTCTCTCAAAGCAGTTTTTTTGATACAGCACCCTTTTTCACAAAAAAACCTTTTAGTCTGTGACATCTTAAATTTCTATCCAGTGGTCTCTTATTCTACATCCTTCCAGTAACCCAGTGCCGCTCTCATACAGCCTGTAGCGTTTCATTATGCTTGTGTTCTGGCTCTGTTACACCTTGGAAGGTAGTAACGGTGGCGTAGCAGCAGCGAAACAGCTGTTGGAAATGGGAAGCTAAAAATGTTGTGAAACCAGTGGTTAGAGTTGTAGAGAATGGTCATGTTACAAGTATTTTGTCACTAAACTGGAGGAACTAATAACTCAGTGAACCCTGAGGCCTTGTTTGGCAACCTGGAGGAGTTCATAACTGCCAAAGACGACTTGGCATCTCCTTTCTGCTGCCACATAAACTCTCTCAGTGATGGTGAGACTGGGGCCAGTACTGCATGTGAATGTCCACTCCCACAACCTGGAATTCCCCAAAAGTTATAAAGATCCAGTTTCACCTGAGCTACAGCAACAGGGTGCTACCTGTTGATGCTGGATGGTGGGAGCTTCACAAGATCTGAATGGCTGGCATCTGCACTCTTGACTTGAAGCTGGACCATTTTCAAATTTCCACCTCAGGATGCTAAAACAGAAGCAAGGCAATAAACCCAGGAATCAGTGCGGCAACACAAGACGCCACTTTAATCAAAGGTAATGAGAAGAGAGACCGCTGAAGCCTGAAATGCATGGATGTGAATCCTGGCTTACTGTTCCTGTGTGTACCAATGCATCTTTTTACTCTCAACGGTCACCGAGGAGATTATTAGTATCATTATTTCTAATGCTTACAGTGAAACATCAATAACTTTCCCATTCCCGCTCCTCTGTCTCAGACGTTCATCCATGACGATAGACATCAGATTTAATTAACTGAAAGGGAGACCCTCTGCTCGCAGTGAAATGAGTGACAGCGTGATGAATGTGAGCGGCTAAGCAGGAGAGAAACCGCAGAGTGGCTCTTCCGGAGGGAACCACGGGACTTTGAACTGTTTTACCGACAGCCTGTGTGTTTTTGCAGCTTATGAAAGACAGCGCTCGCATTGTTTTCAAAAAGAAATAAAGCAGATAGCGCTTTCTGATGTGTGTTTGCGCGCAAGTGAACGAGGACACGAGGGAATCCGCACTTCCTGCATGATCTACACAGCACATTGTCACAAGAAGTTGAAAAATAAAAAGCTGAAAAACAAAGGCCCTTGTGTATTTGTTCTATATTCAGTCATACAATGCAGTTTTATGCGTTTGGAAAAGAACATTGTTTTATATAATTATGCCCAAGTGGACTGGCTCCAATGAAACAATAAAGACTCCCTGAAAAATGTAGTACCCTGGAAGGAAAACCATTTCTAAACAGGTAAAGCTATAGTTTTTATTAAAGCTGATGTTATGGTGTATGGATTTAGGATCTGCTGAGCTCCTGGACTGTTTTATTTGTGTATTTTAAGGGTGACCACTAGTGAGTCAGTTTGGTCATTCACAAACATAATGCCTTAAAACACATATCATGTTTAAATCAAAGGGCTACACCCAGATCATTCATCTGAGTCAAACCTGGAAGTAAAGAAAATTACAGTTCCTTCACTTACAGGACCTGACTGACTAGCTCCAAAAATTCAGTTCAGTTTTATTTATATAGCATTTATCAGAATTCAAATTGTCTCTCAGCACATGGCAGACACCCAGATCATGACCCCTGAGCAAATATCAGTACTTAAAATTATGATATTAAATCCTAATCCAAGAAATAGGCAAATTAAAAAAAAAAAAACCTCCTATAGTGGGAGAAAAAAACCTTTAAGCCAAACAGTGGCAAGGAAAAACTCCACTTTAAGAGGAAGAAACCTCGAGTAGGACCTGGATCATATGGAGGGACCTTCCTGATGAAGACCAGCCAGGTACAGAAAGAAAAGAGGAGGAAGAGAGGACAGAGAGAGGATGGAGGACAGAGAGAGGAGAGCACATACATCCTGGTAAATATGCTTTACAGAGATGACTACATAAACAGATGTTGGCAGCAACACTGAGGTGGTCAAAAGATCAGACTGCAGGTCAGCATGTTAGTGGATATCCTAGAGACATCTATATAGACAGGTGGAGGTAAACTCTGTGATGGTCAGAGACTGGAAACGTGAGTCAGTCTCAAGCAATAACCTTCCATCTTCAGGACCGAAGCCAATCAGAAAGTAGGTTTAGTTGCAGTTCCTCAACTGACCACTAGGCGCAGGCTCCAATGTGAGTCTGTCTCCACTGACCTCCATTGATGGTGCAGATGGATAATGACCCTAAAGACCCTGTGAGAGCAACTCAAGACTTTTTGAAGTCAAAGAAATAGTAGATGGCCAAGACAGTCACCTGATCAAAGTAAAGGACCACAGAAAGACCCACAAACAAGCAGGAACTGAAGGTGTGTGCAGCGAAGGCCTGGCAAAGCATCTCCAGTGAAGAAACTAAAACCTTGGGACGTCCATGGCTCCAGACTTCAGGCAGCCATTGACTGTGAAAGAGTTTTATCTGAGAACTAAAAATTCTAGTTTTATTCAGTTATCCCACTTGTCCAATTGTATTGAGCCCCCGAAAATGGAGGTAAATAAAATAGCTGTAGTTCTTAAATAATAATTGCCATATTTTTGTAAAGCCTCCTACATTAAAGCTGATCATATCTTGATTGTTTTATTTCAAAATTTTATTGTCTAAATACTTCTGAACCTTTCTGCACATGTGACAGGATCAGAAAGGCTATTAACAACAGCAATGTGCTGATAGCTCCTTGCTAGTCCAGGGACCACTGCTTTCTCTCAATGCCACAAACACATTCATTAGAGCGGTTTATTTAATGCACTAAATTATCACTATAATTACTCCTATAATCATTCCTCTCTTCAAAATACACTATGGTTAATGTATATGAAGCCAGATATTCGACTGCACCAGTTAGCCGAAACAACATGTTCTTGTGGTGGGAGGAAACTGGAGTACCTGGAGTACAGACAGACACAGAGAGAACACATCCAAGTCTAAAATCAAAATACGCGAACTGGAGCCGGAGCCCCCCAAGCCTAAATAATGTGTTTAAAATATGTTTAAAAACCACAAAAAAGTAGCGAGGCCCTGCAGTGAAACACTGGATGTGCCTGTTAACGCACATCCAGTCATTAATCTCCTCAATGCAGTTACCGAGAGCCTGTACAGGACCTTGGTCTCCTGGTGACATTGTAATATATACCTGTGTGTCATCAGCGTAGCTATGGTAACTAATATTGTTGTTCTTTATTACCTGGGCCAGTGGGAGCATGTAGATGTTAAACAGAAGAGGCCCCAGGATGGAACCCTGGGGAACGCCACATGTAATTTTTGTCTGGTCAGATGTAAAGCTGCCTATTGACACAAAGTACTTCTTGTTCTCCAGGTTCTGTCTGAAATCTGACTGGAAGACATCATAGCAGTTGTTTTTAAGGTAGTGGGACAGAGGAGGATGTTAGTCAAACCTGCAGGACGCCATCACAGCTCTGGGCAACTCCTTCAGCAGCAGACTGAAACCCTCTAGATGTCTAAAGGAGCGGTGTCGCAGCTCGTTCCCTCCTGCAGCTGTTAACCTCTACAGCCAGCACCGGTACCAGTCGACCCATGTTACCTGATGAATCTCCTTCTCTACACTGGACACTGACATACGCTGTAATTCATGTCCACCATCTGTAAATTCACTGATACATATTTACTACACGTGTGAGTGTTATGGTTGCTACTTTTTATTTTTATTGGAAAGTTAATTACCCTGCACACTAACACAAAGCATCTTTTCTTCTACTTTTATTGTCCCTGCTGCTGCAACTCTGTGAATTTCCCCGCTGTGGGACGAATAAAGAAGAAGAAGAAACAATCCAACCTGTAATTACTTTGTGAAATAAAGTCACTGAGGACTTCAGCTGTGTGTGTGTTCTTTAATTTTTCTGAAATTTTGGTTTAATTTGTACAAAGCTCCAGGCTTTTTTTGTTTGTTTGTTTTTCTAATTAACTCTTTTATTGAGAAAGCAAATGTTGTATTACAGGAGTATAATTATTTCCAGTGCTCTTGCTTTCACATTTGTTAGTGATTATTTTCAGACAAAAAAAATCAAAACAAAAAACCATCATAGGAGCTTGGACGGGGCAGCGGGGTCGATCAGATCATTGACGTCCTTGCTCAGATCAGCCTATAGGGGGCAGAGTTCATAAAAAATCAGACCTAACAGGCTCAACATATTCTAGACCATATTCTGAAGAAGGTGTCTCTTTGCACTTTGACAGAGAAAGACCTCCTACAGAACATTTATCTACTCTTCAGTTGTTGGTGGTTCAGGTTTGAGCCGTCTCCTCCTCATTGGAGCCTTTTTGCTTGAAGTCTTTTATCATCAGAGTTCAGTTTATCCACCGTTACATTACACAGAAATATGCTTTCAAAGCTTAAAGGAAAAGCAGATGACAGAATGTTCTGTAAATGTGGGTTTGAGACCAGTATTGATGGATGGCTTGGCGGTCCTACAGAATATGACAGTGGTTGGCAGCCTCCCCCCCACATCTCCAACCAGTATCCCCAGTTCCCTGATACTTTTTCTGGGCGGGGCTTATAAAAAAAATCTTATTATGCTTTTCCAGCAAAATTCATGCAATACTTTGGAGCTGGTTTTCAGGGTTTCAAATAGAGGTCTTCATGGGTCCACTTTCATGGACCCGAACACGAATGGACCTGTGAAAATTTGACCCAAAACCGACCCGACCGGAGTTATTATCATAAGTCCGGGGGTTCGAACCCGAATTGACCCGCAATATTTGGACCGGGAACTGACTCGACTCGAGTCTTTAGTTTCCGACCACGAACCGAACCGAGTTACCCGAATAGAACCGAGACAATACAGCCCATAGTTGTTAATTTTAAAAGTTGTCTAGCGTTGAATAAAACTTGATTTTCTTACCTAAAGTTGTCTTCTTCTACCTGGTTCAGTTGCTACATAGGCTACGTGATGTAAACAACAATAAATCCACGTCGTTATTTTCTTTGTGGATAAAGATGCTATTGGTAGCAGCTGCTAACGCTAATAGCCTACACCGGTCAGGACGTGTCGTGAATATGTTCTCTCATCCAGTGTTGTCATGTTGGCGATCCGTTGTGCTTTACAGCTACCGGGCAAACCGCTAATAACACGCTACGGAAACACGATTGTTTCATGACAAACAAGCCACGTTGATAAATAATTAATTAAACTGGCCCGAGTCCTGACATTAGCTGCCAGCCGCCAATATCTTTACCTCTCTCGAGTAAACGCGGACCCAGCCTGTCAGAGAGCACCGACCGGACCTGAGACTAACTGTACCGATTCTGACCCGAACCCGGAGTCACGTCTTTTCGGAACCTCGGGTTTTCGGGTTGTCGGGTTGTTCCGAAGACCTCTAGTTTCAAAGCTTTGAAACGCCCCCTTGTGGACAAATGAATAATAATTGGTTGATCGCTTTCATTTCTAGTTCCTGAACCTATAGTCATATTGATTCGGGGTAAAATCGGAATCATTTCAGAACCATCTTAAAACTTTAGAGGCATTTTCGAAACCACAGATTTTAATTGTTTCATTCCAAACAGACATCATTACTGGTGACATGGGTTCATCTGCTGAGTGCTTTTTGTTCTGCAGTTTAGTGTCACCTGTTCAGGCTTTGACGGTGGTCCGCTCCACATCTGTCCATCCTGCAGTGTAATCTGGACACAAACATGTTAACGGTCTCAACTCAGCTGCACAATAATAATCTCATAAACAAGGAAACCCTCCACCCCCCTTTTCTTTATCTAATTGTAAGGTTTTATATTTGACTTTTTTCCCCTTTCCAAATGTATTTTGACAGTAGTTTATCCCATTCTTACAATTTTTTACATTTACAGTCCACAAGACTGTAAATGTGACCTGTTTGACTTCGTAAGGTCCAGTTTCTTTTCTAAAATTTTATGTAAAAAATAAGTCAATGAATGAAAAATCAATTGAATTTAATTTTAAATAAAAAAAATAAAATAAAATAAAATAGAATAAAATAAAATTGAAGCAAATAAAATTAAATAAAGTAAAATAAAATAAAATGAAATGAAATGAAATGAAATGAAATAAATAAAAATAAAATAAAATAAAATAAATAAAATAAAATAAAATAAAATAAAATAAATTAAATTAATAAATTAAATCAGAGTTTCCCTCTTTTGTTTTCCAACCTTTTGCATACGGCTGTTTCCTGCAGGATGCATGTGTGTGGATGATACCAGCTGATCTCTGAAGTCCTACCTGAGCTCCACAGCTGCAGGTGATCCATGTTCCTCAGTGAGGAGTTACCGCAGAAGCTCATGAAGCACAGCAGCGCCGCTGGCAATGAGGGAAGAGGGTTGGCGTGGAAGACAGCAACGAGAGATCACACATGAAAGCTTGGTTTCGATATAAAAGATGCCAGAGGAGGAGATATGATCACCAGTGGAAGATTTCTCACCCCGTCTGGATCAGATAACAGAGCATGTTCTGACAGCATCATCCTGTTCTCTTCCTCTGCGATAACCGAGCTGCTGATGAAATGAGACGTCTGAGAAAGGACCGACTCTGGTCAAACTGGGCCTGAAGCGATGGTTTGATATGAGGCCTTCTGCAAATATAATCTGCCGTTATTGAGAGTTTTCATAACTGGTGGTGATCTGCTGGGGGCTGCAGGCTGGAGGCTGCAGCTCTCACTCTTAAATCCATTCGAAGCACGACAGGAGGTACTTTGTCTTGCCCACATTATTATATTATTATATTTCAGTTTTGTTGAATGATAATTGAATAAAAAAGAAATGCATATCTTCTTTATTTTTTGTGTAACTGGGAAACCCAGTCTGCTGGTGGGGGTCTGCTGCATGACACTGGTCCAACTGTGATCCAGCTCGGTTACACTCACTGGTTGAGGCTGACCAAGTGTTGGAGTTCAGCATCACTGACGTATCCAGCTCATATTTATTTACATTCCTCTCTGACAGAATCAAGGTTTCAGGTGTTAATAAATTACCAGTATGTTCGATCAGACTGTCAGAGATGGCTGCTGGAGGACACGTTCACTCTCACTCTCTCTCACGCACAGGAAAATTTACATCTGCTGCGAGGTCAATCTGCACACACAAGGTGCACTGCACATCGTTAAAATCTTGCTGTAGCCGACGTTGGGTCTGAATACGTCTAAAGGCAACACTGTACGTTACAGTACCATCAACATAAAAATTACAACTAGCGTTTAATGCCTGCCAATCAAAGTTGTTAACATAAAATGCACAGAAGTGGTCCCAGGACTGATCCCTGAGGAACACCCTTACCAATGTGGAGGCCTGAATGTTCCGACCGCTTGTTATTCTTTTTTTTTTTAGGTTGCAGTTTCTGAATTAGAAGATTATCAGGTACTTTTTATTGTTTCCACACAACAAACATAGAAAGGAGAGGAAATTAACTTTTGAACATGACCAGGCATGCAGTGTCTTATCAATAACTAGATGTTTAGGAGCTCTCCCATCGACTAAGATTCTGCAGGTCTCTGGAATATTTGACCCTTTATTTTTTTACACACACCAGTGACATTTTTGTATTTGTGTAAAACGGCTTATCTTCCTAAATCAGTAGCATCTGCTGTCATTGCAGAGGTTAAGCTTCTCCATGACTGTTTTATTTAGCTTGACCCTCTAATACACTTTTAGTTCTGTGCTGTGGAGTTAAAACCTTGTTGGTCCTTAAGATGGCAGCTTCTGTCACAGGTGACGCTTAATCATCTGGTTATGTCCCAGTAAGCGTGCATTACATTTAGCTTCTTAACGTGGAAACGATATCTTTGATAGCTGTGTTGTTTGACTTAAAATGGAATTTTTGAATAACTTTATTTACACTTTGGAATAAACGTAAAGCGGTGTCCCTGTAAAAACACCAGCAGCCGGTATGGCAACCAGGGGTCATACAGTCATCAAACAGTTAGCTGTCACTTTAGCGACTTAGCGCTTTTGAGGAACTTGACTCTTGGTTGTCCTGGAGGGTGAAGTGTAGCAACGCAGCCTGAAACAGCTACCTCCACCTCCAGTCGAACGCTGTTAGCAAACGTGAACTGGTTGGCCGCTACAGCTTGGAGGAGCTAGAGAAGCTGGGTCGTCCTGTTGAACCACCTTTGTCCAGATCCAGTCCAGGACCTTTCCAGGTTGACAAACCAGACTGTTAGCCAACAGGACGTTGTATTTGCTCTGCCGTAGACCAAGACAGCTTGGCGACTGAGCAGCCACAGATAGGATGGGGGCACTTATTCAGCCAGAATTAATGCAATGTACCGTTGTTTAGCATGAAGGGATAGCATGATGAAACCACTGCACATGTTTAAATACTGATGGTAAAACTGTGATTATGTAAGTTTCTGTTTAGTGGATAGAATCATATGATGCTAAAGTGATGCATGCAAGCATTAGTCAGTGTATTTACTGGCCAACTACATCTCTAAATATAGCTGACTCACACACACACACACACACACACACACACTGACACACCCTGCGTTTGATGTGTGTCATGGCGGAGAAAACCATTACAGCACCTTTAGGCAAACATCACGCCACCACTTCATGTCCATGGAGGCGGGTGGGATGGACGAGTTTACTTACAGACACACAGGAGGGAAAAATAAAAAATAAATAAATGAATGGATACAAACATGTACTGTACGTGCACATGATCACCATCAGCAGTGTGAGAACCACACAACGCAACACAACGCTGGCTCAGTGATGCATATGCAGCACACACACACACACACACACACACACACACACACACACACACACACACACACACGAGGACTTTCAGTTCATGTGGTGGGAATGTTGAGACACATTAGTCATAATTCAGCAGCAGACATCTGACAGCAATGACTGAAAACACAAATATTAGTGTGGCCACATAAATAGTTTAGGAACAGATGTATTTCTCTTCTTTCATTGAGAAATGATAGTGTCCTTTATCAGAGACAATGTTAAAAAGAAAAGTATGAAGTTTGTTTTGTTTGTTTCATCTCCAGTGTGAATCCTAATAAAACAATCCTCTTTTTTCCCTCACAGTTCTGGTGAAAGTAAAACCGCTCTGGTGGATCAGGCCAGTGATCAGCTGACAGCTGTGACTGAGAGACCTGGAGTGGGAAACGAGGATGTGACGACTGATTCAACCTGGGAGACCAGTGTCACCAGTCGGACCAACTCCTACAACCTTTCACTGTTTTCACTTTCATCTCTCGGTTTTGTTGTGCTGTTTGGGGACAAAACAGCACAACAAAACCGCTCTCACAAACATCTACTTCATGCTGGGTAGTTAATTTGAGGTATTACATAGGACCTTTCTGGATGACTCAGTTTCACCTCATCTATAATATAATATAAATATAATATAATAAATAATATAATATAATAAATATAATATAATATAATATAATATAATATAATATAATATAATATAATATAATATATGATATGTGCTCGGGGGTCATGATCTGGGTCTCTATAAAGCGCCTAGAGACAGTTGTAACAGACGCTATACAAATAAAATTGAAATTGAAATGAAATTGAAATACAGTGTTAGTGTCTGTTGTACAGGCAAGTGAATTGATTCGTCAGAGGGGTGCAGCAGAAAATAATTGAGCAGACATTTGAAAGCAAAGCTGTCAGGCTGGAACGAGGACAAGCAGAGCTCTGCTGAGGCCTGCCGTCCACGGTGGACGTCTTGACGTCTGCGGCAGACCTCTGGTTTCAGTGATGATACCGGAAATGTCTGACGTGTTTAGCTGGTGGAGGGTTAGCCCAGGCTGCCTTCTGCTTAGCTGATTGCAGTCAATTAACTGCACAACAGAACATATTCTCTTCAAAATATGAAGTTTATATTCACAGCTCAGAAGCTATAGTCTAGATAGCCCAGAGCGGCAAATAGCTAAACCGCTTGTGACACCACCTGTGGCCTCCACACCAAGATGAGAATCAAACTCACAGCCAGTTATGAGCCCCTTCACATACACACACACAGGTAAAAAATGAACAGAGATGTTATTTCTGCATAGAAATAATCAAAATGTATTAAATGGTCAGGGATAGAAGCCACGGATTATCCACCGGGTCTAGTCCAAACATGAACACACACTCACGGCTGCTCAGTGAGGCGAGAGGGGAGCGGCTGACAGCAGAAATTGGCAATTCCACCAAAAATGTTGAAGAAAACAAGTTGATTAGCTGCTGTGGGATCAGTTACCTGCACGGGGAGGAGACTGAGACCGACACACGTGCTCGTGCTCATGCTCATGCTCATGCTAGCTACCCAGACACACCTGCAAGCACAAACGCGACAAAGAAATGTGACCACGGCAGATGGTGAGGTGCACGTTACCACGACAAACAGGAGCTTGATCCAGCAGCTCGACTCGTAAACAGCTTCTCAAGTCTGAGGAAAAGAAGAGCAAGAAAAAAAATGTATTAACGTTCACTGAACAGTCAGGCATAAATGTTAAAACTAGGGCTGTGCAAGCTAACGCGCTATCACGTTAACGCATTCATTTATTAACGCCGACATTTATTTTATCGCGCGTTAACGCATGTTGCTCACATGCTTTTAGAAAAGTCTGTTACTGGTTGCTGCCGGACCGGAAGACAATTTGCAGGTAACTTAAGGAAAAGCTAAAACAGACACGGAGTACGGTAAAAATCCGTGAACTTTACAGTTCAGGTAGCAACTCAGGTGAGAGGGACAGGCAAGATGGCCGACAGGGGCGCCGCCATATATCCAATCTGTACCAGAAGTCACAAGCGGAAGTTGGTCTTCTTCGTGTAACTTATTACTTTATTGGCGCGCCATCCATCCGCAAAACTGGACTTGCCGTGACAAGAAAGAACGGTAAGAGAAATAGTGTTAATTATCCTCAAATTGTGGTATGTTCTCTAAGATGCAATTTTATACTATTTACAAATGTAATGTTTCGAAGAATTAGAGTGCCATGTGTCCGGAAGGCTGTTTCTCTGCTTATCGCGATGGTCTGGGCTATCGTTAGCTTAGCCACATAGGTTTTTTTTTTTTTTACTTTATTTAAGAAAGACAATGACACACTATGTATACATGAGTACATCAGATTGAGGGTACAATCACACCTCCTATTAAATTGAGATTGCATAAGGGGAAAGGAAGAAAATAAATAAATAAATATAAAAAATATATAAATAAGAATGAATGAGGGAAAAGTAAATAAATGAGTACTTAAATAAATAATAAATAAGGAAGAAAAATCATATTGACAGCTACAAGAGGTTCAGGATATATTGACAGTTTATACAATTCGACTGCAAGGGGAGTATTTATGTGTTTTAGACACTGTTGAAATAAGGAGATTTTATTTTTAAGAGCAGTCCATGAAGGGGGGGATTTAGCATAGCGACACTTGTCAATATAGTATTTTTGTGAGAATGATCAAATTATTCACTAAAAAATCATTTTTTTGAGTCTTAAGAATTACACCAACTTGAATGTTTTGAAAAGACCAGAAATCTCTGTTGATGGAGCTGGATGATATTAAATCATGGAGAGACTTCCATATATCTTAAATGATCTCACATCCAAAAAATAGGTGCTCTTTTTTTTTACATTCATTTTCCAAATATAACAGTTATCTACAACTAATTTAAATCTTTTGTTAATTAATTCATTTGAGGGATGAATGTTGTTGATGGTCTTAAAATGAATTTCTTTACATTTGGGAGGAACTGAGAATTGAGCTGATATTTTAGATTTATCATAATCTTTGAGAGTAAGTGTGCTTTTGTCTATACTTGGATAGAAAGTGTTAACTAGGTACTGTCTTAAAAAATTATTATTACACATGTCATTAACAAGGTCCATATTTTCTCTTTTAATTTAGTGCAGATTGGGAGTTGGTATGTTTAACATGTTCTTTAATGAATGAAGGAGGACTTTTGGAATATTTTGTGTGACTTTCTTGTAGATCTCAAAGGAACAGTTAGTGTTATATTTTGCATTAAAATCATCCAATACAAATATTTCTCCAGTCCCATCCATTAGATGTGTAATTGACCAAATTTATTTTACCATCCAGTCTTCCATGAACTTAGACTTCCTCCTACTCAGTATTGCTCTATTGTTCCACAGTGGGACATTATGAGGACTGAAGTTATGCTTCAACATCATTTTCCATTGTAGTAAAACCTCCTGGTTAAATTTAGACAGTTTCATGGGTAGTTTGGATATTTCAAAAATCACACACTAATAGAAATTCAATACCTCCAACTTTGTTGAAAATAAGATTGGGATCCTTTCTCAAAAAGGATCAGAGCCAGTTCATCTTTAACACTCCATTCATAATTTCGAAATCATTTGCTTTTATGCCACCGTCCTGAATTTAGCCACAGAAGGTATGCTAATAAATTTGGTGATGTCGTATGTCAGTTTTATCTTTGTTTTTATTGGGTTGTGGCGTAAAACATATTTGCACCCTCTCACTTCTATTAGGCGATAAAAATCAGTTCATGTAAACACACACACACACACACACACACATATGTATATGTATATATATGTATATATAGCCCCGGGTGTTTGCACTTAAATAAACGTGGATAGGAGTGCTGCAGTGCCTCCTCCTCCACCCTATAGTCGATGTTCAGTATGTCACTTTGTATCACAAATCCATGTTCCCTAATACATCTGTACATTTTTCTAGATACTAATGTTGTTTGACTTCTCTTTTTTCAGATGCACCCCTCTATTGTAAATGGAAATGCCAGTCTGGAGTTTACAGCCCTGTCGTCCTCACAGTTTGGGTGTTTTCGTTGCCCCAAATTTGTAATTCACATGTACTATACAAGGATAACAATGGATAGTGAATGTGTTTTTAATTTCAAACATAAAGTGTTAACATGTCTTTTATGCGGTTAGACTGTTATACGCAGATGCTGAATCTCTGGAATGGGTGCAGTGCCAAATGTGTAAGGGCTGGCTGCACAAAGATTGTGCTGGAAAACGCCATAAATAAATCAACAATGAATCATTAAGCTGTGGATGCACAGATATGACAGACACCATTTACTATTTAAATATCTAGTTTATGATTTCTGCAGTAGCTGCTGGCAGTCCTGATTTTTTTTTTAATCATCTTTATCTGCAGGATCATGGATGCCGTTGAGAAAGGAGGGATTCTGGTGTTTTCCAAGGATCAGATCAAGGTAACTTTTGAATAGACTGGGCTGTTAGTAATTACATTCTCTATCAGAGATTACATGTTCACCCTTTACTCCTTCAGAGCAAACACGATGATCTGATTAACGGAAGCATCCGTTCCAACAGGACGTACATGTGGCAGAACCCGTCCACCTCAATTAACCTCAAACAGCACTTAAAGCTAAGGACGCTGAGTTTTAGTGACCAACGGGTAAATGAAAATGCCATCAGTCGTGTATACGTGTGTTCACAGATATATAACATATAAAAGATGAATTTATTGATTTGTACTTTTATTTTCAATAGACCTTTGAGCTACTGAGGGTGATTGAGGAGGTCACAGGTATAGGAGCAAGAATAAAGAGAGGGGAGATTAGACTTAGAATGTCTTTGATGTGATGCTCCCAGAGGTAAGATGGTCACTATAGCTTCCTTGGGAAATGGAAGGAAATTATTAGATGGTCAATATTGTATTCCTTTGGAAAACATAAAACCAAAACAGTGCACACTTTAGAGTATGATTGGATCATTTAACTGTTTTTCAGATATTGATCAAAATCCTGGAAGGAGAGGGCCTGACCAGACTGAAGGCTGAGACATTGATGGCCACTGGGAGTCTGATGTAATTTAATTTATTCCTCCTCATTGTTGTTCCTGCTTTTCCCTTGTTTTTGATCTTTTTTCTTTGCATGTTTGTTTTTTCTATTTTATATTTGGAGAATAAAAAGTTGATTTCAAAGAAGATCTCCAAGTCAAGTTCTTACTGTTACCAGCATGATAGTGTAATGTTGTGTTTAACTGGATTACAGAAATAAGAAAGAAAACTGATAATAGGAAAATATAATTATTACATTAATTTAATAGTTAAACCTGATAATGAATCTCCAGACCAAGAAACTGTATGTGCTGTTTCTTTAACACATGTCTAAGGCCCCTGTGTTGCTCATGATGGCCCCTCATCCCTGAAGAACCCTGGTGGGTTAGGAAACGACCGGCAGGATTCTACCATAAAACAAAAATAAAAAGTTAAAAAACGTGTGTATGTATATATATATTAGGGATGCAACGGTACTCGGTAAAATACGGTACGATTCAGTACGACCTGCATGGGACACGGGACGCTTTTATGTATTTATGTTCCAATAACTTTGCATTGGACTTGCACGTGAGCGTGCGTGCCTTTTAGGCAACAGGCCTCCACTGCATGTCAACGTGCACTCGCCTCCGCTCACTCACAGTGACCAGCCGATCACACTTTGGCCGGTTGGCAGCAGCTCATAGACGCAGAAAGAAAAACAAAACAAGCAGGCGTGGCCAGCAGTAGCGGAGAAATTGGGAAAAACTTTTTTTAATCACCAGTGTGGGAACATTTTGGTTTTGCTGTTGAATACACCGGCGAGGGAGTGAAAACAGTTAACAGAACGCAATCCTCCACCTCCCTAAACTCGGATCTTACCTGCATAAGATCCAGTTGTTACCAGTTGTGCGTCTTGGTGCAGTTGATGTGCTTTTTAAAATACTACAGAACGAATCATTGGATGCGCGTTTAAAGATCACGAACAATTAATGTTCCTGTCCCTCTTCGACCACCAACAGTTTCAAACATATCGGAAATAAATTCCCGCATCCAACCTTTTCCAGCTTGACACCAGAGACAAGGATCTCCTTGGTTTCCTCCACAGCGGACATCTGGATGAGAGCTGCCACAGCTGCACATTTATGCCATTTGGACGCGCTCTTTTACGCGCCGACATGCGAGTTGCGCTTTCCGCAAACTCGGTATCTTGCGATCGCTTGTTTAGGGTAGCGGGTGGTCTGAAACTGTACCGAATCCGTACCGAAAACTGTGGTACTGAACGTACTGTGAGCCACCTGTACTGTTGCACCATATGTATATAAATACGTTTTTTTAAAAACCATGTATTGTTTTATATATATATAATATGTGTGTTTTATAATTTCCGTTTTGTGGCCGCTTGTAAACTACCTCCGTCATATTTACACGAAGAAGACCAACTTCCGATTGTGACTTCCGGTATGGATTGGATATATGGCGGCGCCCTTGTCGGCCATCTTGCCTGCAGTCAGGTACTCTTGACTCAGGTAGCCATATAAACAATTCTGTCTAAAAATAAAATTCTGGACTGCAAATGTTATGACACTTTAGTTCATATGGCAGCAGAATATTTAAAGAAAAGTGCATGTTACACTACTCTTGAATTCATTATTCGATTCTGCGTACACAATGCGATTAATCGTGATTAATCAGGGAAATGATGCGATTAATCCCGATTAAAAGTTTTAATCGTTGCCCAGCCCTAATTAAAATATCAGTAGTGATGAACCACCGGGGCAACAAATACCAACCACGCCTTAATGCCGTGCAAACTTCATGGAAGAGTCTGCTAAGCCTTCAGTCCAACATTAGACAAATACTCGTGTAGCCCCCTTGACAATGACTCGCCTTCCACAGAGGACCAGACGGTCAGATTGAGTCCAATCAGCTCACAGAGTTCAACAACCTGAGATCCCAGCTAAGCCCTCAGGTGGGCCAGTTTTATAGGCTGGCCTCAAGAGCCAACTGGGACGTGACTGAGGAGGAGGAAACTATGGTAGCCTGGGAGGGGAAACCTATGTGGCTTGACTCCTCCGGTTCCTACATCCGCTGTCAATCAGGACGCCAAAGCTAAACTAATATGCTTTAAAGTTTTGTTCCAGTTTCTGTAAAAGCTGCCGTGACCTGTAAGGGCAGGAATAAGTCTCATGAGTGAGCCTGGATATATCCCGATAATCATCCATCCATGTGAGTCTACCTGGCGTGTGACTGGAGGGTGACATCGCCTCAAAGACCGGAGACGTTGATCCAGGTCCAAACAGGTTAAATAGACTACTGTACCTGGTTTAACAGCATCAAAATCCCGTTTATGTTTCTCCTGCAGCTCGGCATGCCTGAATGTTGCCCCGGTGTTTAACGCCTGGGTAGCTACGATCCACAGTGATGTGCTAATTTACTCTCCGCTGCTCTGAGTTCAGCTGAAGAGCCCTCCAGATTTAATGGGCCCTGGCACTTACACAATTAACACTGATCTGCAATTATATGAAGATATCTGCGACAGATGATTCAATTCTAAGCACTCTGAGCTGTCAACTGGAGCATCACTTGACCTGTTCACTATCATACAGCCCCCCCCAACACACTTCTCACATGGCCACCTCTCCTCGCGCCTCTTCGTAACAACTACAAGTGTATCTGTGAATGAAACAAAGGATGCTCTTCCTCCTAATTTCACGCTGACGGACATATTGGAAACGTTGCACCTGCCCATCTGTTTTGCCTCATAACCGAAACCCCTCCAACAGGGGACAAGCTCAGTCGCTGTATTTCAAATTTAGTGAGCAGGCAGCGGGATCATGGCTCATCGGTTCCGCCCATAAAGCTGCAGCGCTGGTATTTTTAGCGGGAGGCGACTGACCCTCTCCTCCTGAGCCCATTTGCCTCTCGGGAAAACATCCATGACGGTTTTCTTTCCACCAACTTTACAAACACCGTCACTTCTTCCTTCTCCATTTGGATTACATCACTGGGTTACTTCCCATTTACCTTTAAAGTAAATTAAACACGTAGGTATTTTTTCATACTGTTAAAGCAAACGTTAACTCTAATGTTAATGACATTGATTTCTCATCATCTGGGACTATTTAACACAGGAATGAACCCGTATTGATTCTAATCTGCGGGTAAATACTGAGCACCTGCGGCGCTACAAATCACATTTCTAGACAGACTGACTGTGAAACAGGAGCATCTGGTGAAGCCCACGCGTCACCAGTCGCTACGTTCATCAGACCAGAGGATATATGATCCAAGCTCATCATACGTAACGCTACAATTAAACTGGGAGAGGAACTCTCGGCCCACGCCGGCTGTCTGAGGAGGCGTTATTGATTCCTGCTGAAACCTCCTCATCGGGGTTGTTCATTATGTTCTTCTGTTTCTGCGTACGGCGAACATCTAGCAGGTCATGAGAGAAACATGGTGATGAGGTACAAAAGTCATCTCAGGGGCATGTTTCTATAGATTTCTGTTAAAGTGAGGAGCCCATTCATTCACTCACCAACCAAACATGAACCATCTGTGGTCGATACTCGAGGGATAGTTCACGACAGAAAAACATCGTTATTTCAGTTTCTGGATGGACAACACAACTACAGGAGAATGAAAAACATGTCGATGAGTTCTTGGGCTCTCCTGAGGGGCCTGCTAAACTGACATAACTCAAGTGTCAAAAAGAAAAAAAAAATCGCAGTTCCTCTACTGACCACTAGATGGTGTCTCTAAAACAGAGCAGAAACCCATTGACCTCCACGTTAAAATGGAAATAAATATTTTTCTTTTTTTACCACATCAGGTAAAATTATATAAAGCAACAACTTATGGCAGACAGACGTCATTTCATTCATAGCTTTGACAAAAATGATGACGGCATTGCCAGTTTCATCATTTTTGTCATAATTTTAGCTGCTCCCGTGCAGACGTCGTCCCAGATGGACTCTGTTGGGATCAATCATCCCGGGACTCATGTGGTAGGCTAGTCCGACCGCAACATGAGACTAGCTTGAACATGGAGGGATGTTTTTAGATGAAGCAATGGATAAAAATGGCAATCGAATCCCTTCATTTGTACACAGTCTGACTGACTGATCAGTTGAGTCAAACCCATCTGAGACAGATATAAACCAGGACATCAACGGATGCCTCAACTGAAGTCTCCCTTAGTTTCAGTGTAGCGGTTCTGCTACGCTTGTTTATCTTTACCTCCTTTGTGTAATACCTAAGTTCTTATTTATGCTGAATTAAAAGGACTTATAAACTTCCAAACACCACTACAAGCTCATACGTAGTCCATAGATCTCGATCTTTGTATTGTACTATATAAGATTCAGAAAAACGTCTTTCTACATGACCACACAAGCGAGGCCTGGCTGAGACTGTCATTTATTTGGTTATTTGTAGGTTTTAACACTTTAACAATAGAGAAGTGAGGTGATGCTGAACGTTTCAGCTGTTTAAAATTGGATTTCACTGAACCACAGATTTACAGTAAACTACAGACGCCCAGTTATTTACAACCAGGAAACAGGACTCCAGGATGTGGTCCTCAGAGTGATGAGACCAGACCAAACCAAACCAGACCAGACCAGACCAAACCAGACCAAACCAGACCAGACCAGACCAAACCAGACCAGAGTAGACCAGACCAGACCAAACCAGACCAGACCAGACCTAATTAGCTCCTTAGTTTGGTGCGTGACTAATGTAAACCTCTGTTGTCTTGACTTTATCTGGTCTCAGGTCAGCTGACTAGTCATGTGTTGTAGAGATGGCTCAACGCAGCTCTCATTGTCCAGCAGCCATGTCAATGTTCGTCTCTCCTGAGACCAATTACCACTTGGCTGAAGTCAGTACAGCCGAACATTAAATATTGATCTGTCCGTCACAGGTCACATTCATTTTTGCCTTCGGGGGGAGTTTCTAGCTCTTTCCTTGTCTTCCGCAGTAGATTCTCTCAACAGACACAATACTGATGCAGATAAATGATTTAGTTTTGCAGAGTTGACTCGAGACAGATGAGGTTCTGTGTGATATATGCATTTCATTATGGGATGCCGGTTGCCTCGAAGAAATCCAGCAAGTTAAAGCCATGATTACATAACACCGACATTCAGAAGATAAGATTTTATTACCAATTAACTATCTTAATTGATCAAGCAGCTTCGTTTTAATTTTTGACTGGAATGGAGTTGTTTTATCACCTACTGCCTGGAATTTATCTACATATATGAGTGGATTTATATATGTATATATAGATAAATGACTCAGGTGTCAGAGCTGCATCACTGCCTCTTCAGTCATCAGGTGTCACTACACGTTACCGCCCCCATGTGGTCATAACACATTAAAACACAACTTCAAAAAAAGAAGCAGTCATTAGAAGATTTTTTTTTAAATATTACAATTTATTTTTCACACTCTTACATCAGTCACCTGAAACTATGCACAAGCAAATCAGCAGGAAGAAAAAAAAAATCATATTTACACAGATTTACAATTAAATTTCAGCATAAGATACAACCAACAACAGAGGGATGCTGCAGAATTTAAGCAGCCTGTCTGATCTATTACAAAATTTAAGTAACATGTCTTCAACAATGGGGGGAAAAATTCCAGTGCAGTTTTTTAATCCCAAAGTTAACTACAAGATACAAACCACAGCAGCGAGTTTCGCTTAAATAAATCTAACGGATACTCACGGTACAGTAATTTATTTAACAAAAAAAAAAAAGATTTTACCTGACCTTTTTAAAACAAGTTGTTCTGATCAAAGAGTCATTCTACAGTCATTCTACGTACAATTTAAGATTGATTACAGGCACTCTGATCATGGAGAAATCAGCAAGTTATTCTGTGCAAACCGTCGTCTACGACACGAAGACGTCGGAGGCCTTAGATTGAATAAGTTCACAGTCGATCAGCGATGAAGAAGACACAACGAGGAAAAAAATAAATAAATAGTGGCGTTTTAGATACACTTAAAAGACCAAATGTTGTATGCAATGTTTACAGAAACAGCAGAAAACTGAATGAGAATGCGTCACGTCATTCAGGTGGTGGAACATGCGTGGTTCATGAGTAGTTTATACATGGTTCATACTTGGTTCATGAGTAGTTCATGAGTAGTTCATACATGGTTCATACGGTGGTTCATACGGTGGTTCATGAGTAGTTCATACACGGTTCATACGGTGGTTCATACGGTGTTTCATGAGTAGTTGATACATAGTTCATGAGTAGTTTATACGTAGTTAATGAGTAGTTCATACATGGTTCATACGGTGTTTCATGAGTAGTTCATACGTGGTTCATGAGTAGTTCATACATGGTTCATACGGTGTTTCATGAGTAGTTCATACGTGATTCATGAGTAGTTCATACATGGTTCATATGGTGGTTCATACGGTGGTTCATGAGTAGTTCATACGTGATTCATGAGTAGTTCATACATGGTTCATACCCGGTTCATACATGGTTCCCCCCTGGTATCCCCACTTTAAGCCTTCCTACTGGTAGAAAATGTGGGGCACATGAGGGCCCGACATAATCTCACCCCTGAGGGGCCTAAGTGGGTATACTGGGGGCCCATGGTAGGCCCAAGATTGAGCCCCATTGAGTCTGTGCTTACACACAGACTTTGGAGTTGCCCATAGGTGCCCCCCTCTGGGCCCCACATGTGTCTGCATTTCATGCTAGCATGGTGAAATGTGGTTTCGCCATTGCCGGCTCCCCGTGCAGGGCTCTATGTTTTTGTCCACAGTGGACCCCAATGTTTGCTGGGAACATCTGTAATCTCCGATGTAGTTGTGAAACTCATCTTTCTGGTGTTTTTTTTAGAGCGACATTTGCCTTGTGTGTGTCAAAAAAAACACTGTTGCCCACAAAGTTGGAATCAAATATTTTTTTTAACCTTCTCATGAAATGGTGGTGATGTAATTTATTCTTCACAAACAGATTCATCTGTCTGGAAATAAAATTATTTCAACTTTATGGCCAACAGTGTTTCAACTTGAAAAATTAGCATTCAGTTGTTTCACCCTGTTGTGAAATTTTATAGGTTACAAGTGTTTGCTTCCTACGGCAGCAACAAGTTGTTAGCATTAGCATAATTCCAACCCATCTGTAAAGGACTGTACTTCCTCGCATTGAACATCGGGGCATGATCCATATTAAATAGGATTTGATAAAGAGCGTTAACACCTCTGACGCAGTTATGTAAGTACGCCTTCTGGTGATTTTCAAAGCACTATTTGCTTCACATGCAAACAATGTGGATTTCGGAGAGATATGGTGACTAGAACCCAATACGAGCTGGTACAGCGTAAATAACTAGCTTTCTTCCCCAAAACAAATTTCTTTCAGTTATTTTACTTCGTAGAGAAATTGCACAGGCTACCAAGTATAGCCTTATAGAAACCAGTGAATATATTTCTGCCCAGTGGCAGCAGTGAGCTGATGCTAACAGTGTTAGCATCTAGCCATAAAACTGTACTTCCTTGTGTAACCAACAACAGGGGATATGTTCCATATTTCAAGTGGAAACAAGGCATAAAGTCATGGAGATGTTAAAGAGAGAAGAAGAAAGTCAGCTGGCTGCTGACAACAACAAACAGACTTTCACCTCAAATGGAAATAATAACACCGTTAGAAGTTTAGGAAACACTGAGACGCCTTCACTGTTTTAATCTGTATCTCCTGTTCTACATTTTGACACCAATGTTCTGACCTACAAATTCAAAAAGCACTAACCATTTGAGTTAATGTTGCATTAAAGCCACAAAGCAGTTTTCTGACTATAGTCTTACCCTTTACTCTACAGTGTGTTTATGATAGCAAAAAACAACTTAAAAAAAGTGGTTAGAGAAACCTGCTTGAGCAGCAAGCACAGTTAAATGCAGTTAATGTGCATGTGCCAGTATAGATATAGATAGATGGATAAATAGATGGATAGATAGTTTAAACTATTCAGCACATTTCTCTTATTTAATATGTCCAGGCACGATTCAAAACATGAATCTGTATTGACCCCCTAAATTCCAAATATTGTTCTTACATCATCTACACATGCTAACAGGATAAAATCTCAACGAGTTTTTTGTCAATTTTTAGCTATAACCTTTTTTTTTTTGCCGCTTCTTTAAACGTCAAAAGCGGCGCACTAATAAGTAAGTTTACGGTACGGTTTTCCCGGCTAGCTTTAGCACGTGCGGTGACGTCACGCTACAACGTAACAGTAGTCAAAACGAGTCAATTAGTGACACGTCATCGATGTAAAGATGTCGTCCAAGAAGCGCTCGTGCACAGAGTCTTTTGAATTAGCTTAGCTAGATTAGTTTCATTTACATTTTGTCAAAGTTCACCTTTATCAAGGAGGAGCGCTTTATTACGGTATTTATATGAGGTCCCACCTTCTTTGTAATGTAATTGTGCTTTCTTAAACCCAGTAGGTAGGACGAAGACCTGCTCATTATAACAGAAAATCTAACTAAATTAGTCCTGCTACAAGCTAACTAGACTAGTTTAGCAGTGTTACTCTCTTCTCCAGTTCATCCTCTAAAAGTTTGTGAAAACACGATTTCATGTGGCTAAACTTTTAAAGTCATGGTTTTGACTGTCCATAATCATTTCAAATAATTTTACAGTTTGTAAACCTTCAAACATCCTGGCTAATTAGCCATTAAAATTAAAGATCACTGAAAAGGTGATTTTGTAGTTAGTGCTCCCTGATTTTGTGAGACAGTAACTAATGTAGGAACAGGGATTTTAAACCTTTGTAAAACATCCCAGAGCGTTGTGGTGGATGTTGAAAATCACTAAACAGCATTATAACTCTAACAACAGCTACTTCAGCTAAAACAGAGTTTTGTCTCTCAAAACGACACATCCTGCTTCAGAAGACCATTTATTATCGTATCAGAATTTTGTCTAACCTGCCATCCCTTCAACCATCACTTTAGAGTCCGTTATAAAGAGCTTTTCCCTTGTGATTCATGAACACGTGATATGGATTAGCGATTCATTAAATGAACACTGACGGCGAGGAACATGTATACGAATCCTGTCGACAGAACACAAATGGTTTGTTGAGAGGCCTCCATTTTAAATTTCATGTCGTGTTTGGCAGTAAAAGCTTAACAGTAAGAGTTTGGTCCTTGATAAATGACAGCACAAACAAACCTGGAATGACCTGAAGACAGGACATACTGTCAGGACACGCTCACAGTTATTGCTGAGGTTGGAGAGGACAGACTTTCAACAGCCTTGGTTTTCCTGAAGAGCAATTGATGTGAGAGAGCTAAATGTGTCTTTCTTAGCTGTTTTTTTCTTCTTCTTTTCTTTCAACTGCTCTGGTAAAATTTACCACATGCATAGATCTATCTGAGTTCTGCTGCGCTGAACTTAAGAGAGGAATTTTGAAGGCAAAGGAGAGACTCCTGGATCAATAAATCCATGACTACCGCAGCTGGCCTGTCGTCACTGAAGCTCTGAGATTGTAAGAGGATGCATTAAGTTTACGCGGATCTATCTTGACCTAAAGCGTTTGTAACTGAATTCAGTCACCTAGAAATACTGACAGAGACCAGTTTGGTATTCTTGACGCAGATCCCGGTTGAGCCTCGATGAAGGATCGGCGCTGTTTTAGGGTCACCATCATCCCATGTAAAACGTCTTTGGATTCTCACATCAACACTTCACCAGTGCACAGTTGATGTTTAAACATCTCTGATAACTCATGGTGACTGAGTGATGGCCAGTGGACAATCCTTGCGTTCATGTGATCGGCTGTCACTGATTTCAATCCTCCAGAGATCCTTTGGCTTCCCAAATTTTCACCGTGCGGTCACTATCAAAAAGCAGAGAGCAAAGGTTAATCACTCAAAGGTAACAATGTGCTTTTTTACACGCCAGGATCACGTTACGAAATCAGAAACTTTCAGGGTCGGGTGAAAACTTCCCGCGACTCACTCGGACGCAGTGAACAGTTGGGTGCTGTTGGCAGCCAGACCGTTGATGGGGCTGTCATGGCCGTGGACTTCACCCAGGGGTGCCAGCGAGTCGGCGTGCCAAAGGCGCAGCAGTCCTCCTCTGCAGCCACTGAGGAGCATCTGGGAGCCTGGCACCACTCCCAAAGCACTGACCCAGTCTGCCTGGGCACTGGCCGACTGTTGGAGAACAGCCAAAGAAGATTCGAAGATTCGTCGTCATCACAATATCATCATGCGTGTCTTGAGTGTTGTTTTGCAGTCGTTACTGTTTTCAGTTTATTAACTTTAATGAAACAATGTTGCTAGATTAGAATGTACTTATTTAGGAGACTACTTAATGTCACGGTCAAGTTAAGCAGCAGAATACACTGAAGTCTTGGTTTATACCAGACACTTTATCAGGTCCACCTGTTCAACTGCCTGTTATCATAAAGAGCTAACCAGCCAATCACATGACAGCTTTTGTTCACATAGACGTGGTCAAGATGGCTTGCCGAAGTTCAAGCTAATTCGAACGGTGAAGAAAGGGGATTTAAGTGACTTTGAACATGTCATGGTTGTTGGTCTTTTTCATAAACTGCGGATCAGCTGAGATTTACACCACAACCATCTCCAGGGTTTACAGAGAACGGTCCCAGAAATAGAAAATGTCCAGTGAGTGGCAGTTGTGTGGATGAAAATACCTTGCTGATGTCAGAGTTTAGAAGAGAACGGGCAGACTGGTTGAGAGGAAGGCAACAGTAACTCAAACAACCACTCGTTACAACCAAGGTCTGCAGAAGACCATCTCTGGACGCACAACACTGGAACGTTGACGCAGATGTTCTACAGCAGCAGAAGAAACCACACATGGTGTCACTGCTGTCAGCTGAGAACAGGAAACTGAGGCTACAACTGAACTGGACCACAGAAGACTGGAAGACCGTTGTCTGGTCTGATGAGTCTAGACTTTAGCTGCAACATCCAGATGGTCAGAACTTGGAGGAACCAACATGAAAGCATGGATCCATCCTGCCTTGTAATGGCGTTGGAGGAGATTTTCTTGTCTTACTATGGACCCCTGCGTACCAACCAATGTACCACAGTTTATCTGAGGATTGTTCCTGACCATGTCCATCTCTTCATAACCCCAGTGGACCATCTTCTGATGGATACTCCCAGCAGGATGATGCACCATGATCATCTCGGACTGGTTTCTGGAACATTTACTGTACTCCACTGTCCTCCACAGTCACCAGATCTCAGTCCAGTAGAGCAGCTCTGGGATGTGGTGGAACGGGAGATTCTCATCATGGATGCGCAGCAGCTGGTGATGGACCAACACCTCTGAGGAATGTTTCTAACACCTTGTTAAGTCTATGAGACCAAGAATGAGGCAGTTCTGAGGGCAAAAAGGGGTCCAGCCAGGTACTGGTAAGGTGGACCTGATAAAGTATCCGGTGAGTGTATACTGCAAGTCATATCGTCAATGCAATTTCAACTGTGCTATCGCGTATCACATGTTTTCTTACCTGTAAAAGTTTCCTGCTGCCCAGGTCCCACTTCTTGATATAATAATCTCTGGAGCTGCTGTAGAAGACATCTCCATGTACGCTCAGAGACTCCACGCTGTCCTGATGTGCGGGGTCAAATGTATGGCAGGAGGTGATGCTACCCTGAGCACCTTCTGCTACCTCAAACATCTAGAAAAACATGCACACATGTCCACGCCATCAGAACCGTAACTACAGATGTGGAGATATCTTAATACGCGGCCATTTTTCTGTGCACAGCTTCCTACTTTCACATGGTGGTCTTTGGAGCCGGTCAGCACGACGTCCTGTCCTTGCCCCAGCTTTTCAACCGTCAAACACAAGACGGGTCCTGAATGGCCAGTCAGCTTTCCTGTCGACACAAACCTGAAGAAAAGATGAATCAAACGTGCGTATCAAACTGTCAAATGAGGAACGGTTTGCTGGACTCAAAGTACAGCCCATGTTGGTGCAGCTTACTTGCGGAGGTCCCACATGCGCACAGCGTTAGCGGCAGCGGCGTACAGGAAGGTGCTGGAGGGGTTGAGGGCGATCTGGTTGATCTGACTCTCTCCTGGTGGGATGGATAAACTCCTGACAGAAGAGCACGAGTCCCCCGAGGCCACTTGGCCCGATGACCTGACATGCAAAGGAACACACAGCAAATCCCTTATGATGCATTAAACTTAATGTCGTACGTTGCCCGTATGAGTATTTGTACTTACGTTAGTGTGCGGATACACTTAGCAGAGTCCCGTATGTCCCAGATTTTGATGTAAGCCATGGAGACGGTGAAGACGAGGCTGGAAGTGTACCTAAAACAGGAAAGGAGGGAAAAATATTAATCAGAACATACGTAAATACTAATATGACAAATACTGCCAAACATATATATAAATACCTGACTGAGACGACACTACTGGGATGATCCGCTAGAGACATAATCTCCTGGCCCGTCACCAAGTTCCAGACCTTACATGTCCGATCTGAGACAAACAAGCACATATAAGCGTACACGTTCATGTTTGAGGACAAGAGAGGAACCAAGTCAAAGGGCAGTGATTTCAGAGCTAACGACACAGAACCAGTATCTTGTATCTTCCTGGCGTTGTACCTTTAGATCCTGTAAAGAGCAGGTCATCTGTGGCGTCTACGCAGAGAACAGGTTTGGTGTGGCCCTCAGCTACGTGGACACACTGAAGTTTGGCCCCCCGACTGCTCTTAGGAGCCGTCACGGGATTGATCACACCTCTACAAGACACGCAAAACAAAGGTACGTTTTTATGATTTGTCCATTATTATTTTCTTTAATAACCTCGTGGGCCTGCGTGATGGGGAAGAGGGAAGTGTATACTTGGAAAAGTGGAAGTTAATGAATGGATGGATTATTTCACTATTAAATATTTAATTAATGATGGTGAACTCTCCTGACAAAGAACAATCAAATAACCCCAAATCATGATGCTGCTGCCACCATGCTCCACAGATGGGATAAGGTTATTGTACTGCATTAAAGTGTTTTCCCTTCTTCTTATATAACTCTTGTTGTCAGTAGCAGCGTTCTTCTTCTGCTGTTGTGTTATAGACCAGAACCTTGTCATACACATAAACATTGATTACTGTTCAACATTTGGAAGTGTTGAATATCTTCAGCTCGTTATTAGAAACATGCCCATTTGTTTGACTTACATATGTTCTACGTATGTATCAAATAATCACGTCTGTGAGGAAATGTGAAGGGGCAGACATATATGATGCTTGAAGGGTCACAAACTTTAAATCATCACTGAAGCTAAAGTGGCGGATAAAATAGGACTTTAATTGATGTATTTTATCAGATGCACCCACAAGTACAATGAAAGAAGCTAAAGTTAAATGAAAATGAATGAATTAAGAGATCTGGATTACCTGTGACCTTCAAAGACTGGTGACTCTTCCAGCCTGAGAAAACAGAAGAAAGTCAACAGTCTTGTTGAAAGTTAGCAAACGGTTTCAGCTAAACAGCAAAGCTATTGCTAGAAATGTACCTTATTTGGCGTAATTTACAGATAAAAATCAGCTTTAATATATTTCTGGTATGATACTTGATATTTAAAACTGTATACAAACTATTGAAAGTAGATTCAGTTTGATCAAAATAAATTTCAGAGATTTAGCATGCTAAGATCTGCTAAGAAATAAAATGAAGTTCACCAGGAACTTATTAGCTTTGCTATGAGAGGAATCAAATGATTTCTGAAATGTGTGACTTATTTGTCAGCAAACGAATAACAAAGACTGGCACCAAGCTAAAGCCGGTTTAGGCTAACTGTTCTGGCACCAGGCTAAAGCCGGATTCGACTGACTGCTCTGGCACGAGGCTAAAGCCAGTTTCCGCTAACTGCTCTGGCACCAGGCTAACGCTAGTTTCGGCTAACTGCTCTAGCACCAGGCTAAAACCATTAGTTAACTGCTCTGGCACCAGACTAAAGCCTGTTTCAGCTAACTGCTCTGGCACCAGGCTAAAGCTGGTTTCGGCTAACTGCTCTGGCACCAGGCTAAAGCCGTTTCGGATAACTGCTCTGGCACCAGGCTAAAGCCGGTTTCAGCTAACTGCTCTGGCACCAGGCTAAAGCCGGTTTCGGCTAACTGCTCTGGCACCAGGCTAAAGCCGGTTTCAGCTGACTGCCCTGGCACCATGCTAAAGCCAGTTTCGGCTAACTGCTCTGGCACCAGGTTTAAGCCAGTTTCGGCTAACTGTTCTGGCACCAGGCTAAAGCCGGTTTCGGCGAACTGCTCTCTGGCACCAGGCTAAAGCCGGTTTCGGCTAACTGCTCTGGCACCAGGCTAAAGCCGGTTTCGGCTAACTGTTCTGGCACCAGGCTAAAGCTGGTTACAGCTAACTGCTCTGGCACCAGGCTAAAGCCGGTTTCGGCTAACTTCTCTGGCAACATGCTAAAGCTGGTTTCGGCTAACTGCTCTGGCACCAGGCTAAAGCCGGTTTCGTCTAACTGCTCTGGCACCAGGCTAAAGCCGGTTTCAGCTAACTGCTCTGGCACCAGGCTAAAGCCGTTAGTTAACTGCTCTGGCACCAGGCTAAAACTGGTTTTGGCTAACTGCTCTGGCACCAGGCTAAAGCTGGTTTCGGCTAACTGCTCTGGCACCAGGCTAAAGCCGGTTTCAGCTAACTGCTCTGGCACCAGGCTAAAGCCGGTTTCGTCTAACTGCTCTGGCACCAGGCTAAAGCCGTTTTCAGCTAACTGCTCTGGCACCAGGCTAAAGCCGTTTTAACGCTCTGGCACCTAAAACTGGTTTTGGCTAACTGCTCTGGCACCAGGCTAAAGCTGGTTTCGGCTAACTGCTCTGGCACCAGGCTAAAGCCAGTTTCGGCTCACTCACGGTGATTTGTGGTCGCTGGCTTTAGTTTTCGTCTCGACTGTGCCCCCTAGAGGCGTTTGGGTTAGAGTTGGGATGTGTGACACGGTGGCTCCTCTCTCTTGGATCCTCCTGCGGTTGAGCGGTGAGCGCTCAAGCTGCTTCCTCTCGATCCCCGTGGGCGACCTGGATCCCGACCTGCAGCCGTCCAAACGGTCGGGGTTCAACATCAATAGCTTTGATGTCAACAGAGAAGTGTTGTGTTGGACACTTACATGCCAGCTGGCCTGGCAGACAGTGCGGACGGTGAAAAGGTTTGCTCGCGGTCAGGACCAGCTGCTTGACCCTGCAGGTCCGCCAGCCCGTCGGGGGGCTCTGCGGGGGGCAGGGGGGAGGCCGAGAAGTCTCCGGTGGGAGATTCACAGGAAGGATCCCCGCTGCTCGCGTACAGCAGCTCCATCTGGGTGGTGGTCCGCCTTCGAGCCTGGGGGAGCAGAAGAGTTTGGAACGGCTATCACTGAGCATCAATTCATTAATCTGAAAAAACAAAAGTAAAACTGTAAACGCTGTTTTACTTTGAACTAAATGTAACTTTATGCAACTTCAGATATGAGAAAATGGAATGAATTTTGAAAATACTGGACCATAGACGCGTCCACAAAGAAATGATGTACTTAAGCTGGTTAGCACAGTACCTTACTTCTTGGTCTGGATTCACCACATAACTTCATTAAATCTGACGCCAGTGAGCTGAAACACAACATGTGCGGTTAATTAGATCCGCTGCGTGGCAGCATGTTCATAGTAACTTCTTCTCAGAAACCCTTCTCCTGTCTGACCTCCACAGTCCCGGAGGCTTCAGCCAAGCTCCCCTGAGGGAAACCCAACGCTGACGTCCCTTCAAAGAGGCTTCGATGGCTCCACACCAATCAGGTTTTATGCTGATGATAATTTTATATCTATATCTATCTATTAAAATCATATCAGGCTGCTTTCCTTGACTCTCACCTAACTTTTATGCAGATGACTGAAATTATTTACGGCTATAAATTCACAGCTGCAGCTTTCAGCATCATCCAGACCAACCTTCTTCATCCCAAACTTGTTTCAATTGCTGGGAAACAAAGCTCATGATGTCTTCAAATTCAATAACAATCTGAAATCATTTGTCAGAGGTTCTGTTATCCAGTCTCAGACTGGTATCTTGGGATTTTTATTGATGATTCTCTCATTTTTGTGGCTCATGGTTTTTAACTTGAGAGTTAAGTCGTGCGTTTACTTTGAGGGTAAATGTTGACAGCAGGTCTGTAAGACCATTAACGACCCGTCCATCTGAATCTGGTGTGCTGAAGCAGGGAAACATCTAAGACTTGCAGGACACTGACCCTTGATGATTGGACTTTTCCACCCCTGTACTACACACTGCTGTTGGATGGATGGCCTTGTCTTGTCTGAAACATTTATATGTTTTTTATCAGTACATCTACGTTGGGTTTGCTACCATCACATCTTCAGACAATTATATTTCTAAAAAATAAAAAACCAATCAGGTAACTACAGCCTTCGCTCTTACTGACAGCTTCAAAGATGCACCATGATTTAAGAAAAAAGGCCTTTAAGTTTGTTTCAGGAGCTGGTTTCTTTAGATGTGTTTTAAAACACAATAAATGAACTGAAGGCAGAGATTTTAAACGTCTTAAAAGTTGCTCAGTACCACTGCAGAGATCTTGGCTGAAGCCTCGAGGACTGTTTTCTTACTGACACATCCAGTATATCAGGTCGATAGCATGTTAGCATGTTTCTGTATCAAAGGGGACATTTTATTAACTCTTTTAACAAGCTCACACCAAAAAAACAAATCCCAGAGTTACAGTTAAATAGCTTCTTTATCCAAATGTCTTTATAACCTCTTTCGGTTTCAGGGGGAGGAGTCAGCCACCGACTAGACTCCACCCCTCGCTTCTGCTGGGCGTGCCTTTTTTCAAATCTGTCCTGTGGGTTTGTGGTCAAGCTGGATGAGTCGGGCTGCCCAGATTAAAGTGACGGGGTTGTGTTACGTTTGAGTTTTTGATTTGATAGAGATTTCGTAGCAGAAGAAGCAGACTGGGTCAAAAATATCAATTATCCTGATAAAAATGTGACCTGTATGGAGCCCCTTTTGGGTCTATTATTATGAAATACAGGCGTTTATTATTATGAAATACGTATCCATTATTATGAAAAATATGTGTATTATTATGAAATATGTCCCATTATTATGAAAAAAATGTAATTATTATGAAATATATTTTTATTATTTAATCTTAGTTTAATGCATAATAGTTAATTTCAGAATGGCTTTTTTTTTTTTTATCTAAGAATGAGCTTTTACATAATAATGACATTTTGCCAGTGGGCGGGGCCAGTGGTTGACCTGCATGCTCATTGGCTGATCCTTCTCCATTCTAATTCTACGCTCTGACATCGACTAGTTTTGCCCATGAGGTCCCGTTAGCAGCGGCCGTGGCGTCATCAAGGTGCGCTCCTAGTCCGATTGTAGCTACGGCAGCTTGGACTGAGCTACGGGAAACCTTGACGGTTCTTAGTCGATGTCAACTTTTAACCGTGAACTGAGGTGCATTCTGCCACCTACTGGCCTGGAGTATATACACTGCACCTCTCGCCCACTATCAATATTCACTGTTCTGTTGCTTATGCCTGAATGAAAGAGCAGCCAATCACATAAATGGCTCCGCCCTCTCTGCTGTGATTGACACACAAATCATTCTTATGAAAAAACAAAGCCATTATTATGTAAAAGCTCATTCTTATGAAAAACAACACCATTATCATAATAATGGGAAATATTTCATAATAATAAACGCCTGTATTTCATAATAATAGACTCATTTATTCATTGAATTATGACCCAAACGGGGCTCCATAGACCTGTGCCCACTTTTCCACCTTTTACAGACCGGTCATTTTGTATAATTTTGTTCAACTTCAGTGTCAGCAGAGCTGAAATATCTGAAAAAAGTGTGCTGCTGGTTCTGAGAAGCACGAAACCGTCACTCAGCTTGACCCTTTTTCCACATTCAGGCTCGTCAGACCGACGCAGGAGAAGGACGCCTGTTATTGATAACACGAACAAAGGCTTCCTCCAGGTCACCGAGACCCGAGCAGGTAAGTACGGAGACGTGACGGCAAGGAAGTGACACATGAGTGGAAATCTTTAATTTGCTCCTCTTAAAGAAAAGCACTAAACTCTGGGGACGTACTGGACTGATGGAGGTCAAACGAAGACGATGCAACAACCAAAGGCCAAATGGCTTTACTACATTTCTGAATGTTTCTGCTTTGCTTTTCTAAAAACACCATTTGCAGTTTTCTTTTCTAGTTTTTTGTAATGTGAGAGTGTGACAGTATCCACCTGCCGTCTGCAGCTGGACTGGGACTGGACTCGTCGCTGCTGCTGTCGTCTCCGTTATCGGTACCTGGAAGCACACAAACGCACACAAACGCACACATCCGTCAACGCCCGCTGAGCTTCGGAAAAGCTTCGCTCGTCTTTCCTTGACGTTAGCTCGTGCGCGCAACAGAGACGTCAGCTGCAGCCGCTCACAACAAAAGTCCATCACTGGTTCTAGTGAACGATCAGGGAGGACAGACGGGTCGGGGGGGACAGAGAAAGCATGAAAGAGACACAGAGACACAAACACAGACTGCTGTGTGCGCAGGGCTGCAGCGCTGAGCTGTGATTGGTTCAGGCGTTTACTGCTGTTTAGTTTCGGTGACCAGCATCCTGCTGGAGGGGGGCGGGGCTGACGAGCAGGTGGGGCGACACATCATGCACATCACGGCACAGTTACTCCACCTGGGTTAGTTCAACAGGGATGCACACTGCAAGATTTCATCCATTTGACCGTTTACAGCACATACGTGTTGCTGTTTTTTATCTAAATGTTTTTTCTTTTTCTCTCTGTCAACTTTGGTACAAGAGACAAGAACAAATGTGAGAAAAGAGTCACTTTATTAGTGTGATTTGTAATGTGTTAATGCATCTAAATTGAATATCCGTGCATTGAAGATAAGTTGTAAAATTACATACAACTGTAGTTGTTTTTTTCTTAAAAGGGACATATTATGAAAAGAATGACTTCTTCCCTGATGGAGCAGTTTTATTTAGATCTTTGAAGTTTGGGCTGGTTCAGGTCTGAAGGTTGCTCATCCAGTGAGATTTCAGATTCAGATTTTAAGATGGCTTAAATGTTGCTCCAATAGACTTGAATTATTGGCTGCCATGGTTTGTTTTTACTTAACCTGGTGGCTAAAATGGCTAGCAGCTACCTCATATGTTCAGTATCGAGCCAAAAAAGCTGCCAAAGAAGGCCACTAGCTGTTCTTTAACTCTCCATTGTGCCCTTAACTTTAAAAACTTGCAAGCAACAATTTGCACTGTTTAAATAAATGAAACAATTTTTCTCAACAAATCTTTTATTCGTTTTGTCCAGCATTTGCAAGCTGCCTGTCAGCCATATAATGTGTAATTGTTGCTTTCAGTTTAATTAATGACAAAGTCATTGGAACACTCACAAGATGTCACCAAAATCACTTTGTCCCTTTAAAATCTTTCAGAAAATGATGTAAATGTATTGTTTATATATATCATATCGTGAGCTGAATATTGTTTATTGTATCGTATCGCATCGCAAGATTAGTGTATCGCCACAGCCCTAGTTGTCATCATTTTTTTCATCATTTTTATCTATAGGTCAATTTAAATCTTTAACTGTATCACATTTTACTTCTAGCTGTTCCTGTTTTACCTGATTATTGTTTCTACATTTTAACTAAATTTAAATTAAATTTTAATTATTCATGTTTTTATTTTAATTGTAATTTTATTGCGTTTTTTAAATTCTTGTCGTCACTTTTATGTAAGTTTCTCTTTGGCTTTTTTTTTGTGTCTAAGTGCCCTTATTTATGTGTTTTTCACTCAGCTGCATTGTAAATGAGGTCTCTAACCTCAATGTATCTCCGAGTTTAAATAAAGGTAATAATAGTGACATCACAGACCCAGATAAGGACAGAATCATTCAGGCTCCTCGTCTTTAGCTCCACCCACTCATGCAGCAGGGATTTACTCTGTTTTGGAGCCACCACCTAGTGGTCAGTAGAGGAGATGCATCAAAACTACTAATCAGAAGTAGGCTCTTGCCGATTGTGCTAGCATAATTTTTGGCATAATCTGAGGAATTGAGCATAATTTTTTGCCCTTTTTCCAAAAGTAGCACTGCTAGCATAATTCGTATATTTTCTTGTCTTCATAGCACAATTTTAGAATAATTCAGAAAAACGAAGATCTCAGCTACTAAAAACGATAGATTACTATTAACAGTTGGTTCCATTACTTGCAAGTGTGATGCTTCAATATAACAAGCGCTAATTAACTGTTAGAGAATGAATTAGAGAAGTCAAGCCGGACTGCATGGTTCAGAAACGAGTGAGATTATTCAATGTTAAATTTGTTATCCAGGGCTTTGTCAGAAACTGCATGGTTTAGTTTTCACTGTATTTGTTTTTATTTGTTTTGAAACCCAGCGCGCGCTGCTAGCGCACGCACAGTTCGTTGTTTACTCGAAATTTGCATACTTTACCATGGTAACTGGAGGCCATTTGAGTGCAAAACCTTGGGCAAACTGTGTCACGCTCTGCTACACGTGGTTAGCAAGCTATCCGCGGATAGTTATCCACCACACTATCCAGGCTTTGTGCAACCTATTTTTGTTCGCTGGGTAGCAGATTTATCCGCCGTATAGGCCTAACCACCGGATAAAATTACCCAGGTTTTGAACAACCGGGCCCAGAACGTCAGGCCAGGGTTAATAAAATACATTTTCAAACTTGTCTTGTGAGTTGTGAAGTTTGTGCACAAAATAATTTTTTTTTAAAAAGTAGCACAATTTTGAAATCCGAGCATAATTTGAGCATAATTTGGGCAAAAAACAAGCACTGCCACTAGCATAATATGCCACTTTTACTAGCACAATCAGCAAATGCCTAATCAGAAGTGGGACGGTTGCCACTTGTGCACGTTCCCACGTTGAAGGGGGCGGAGTAAAGTGGCTGACTCCACCCCCTAAAACGGGCTGATATGAACAGTAAAGACATGTTTGAAACGGAAGCTTTTCTACCACATTTCTGAGGTTTCTTCTTCATCAAGGCCTCAGGTGAGTGTGTGATGAGACACAGAAGGTTATAATATGTCCCCTTTAACGGATTCTTTCAGGTTTCGTAAGCTGGAAGTCAATATGGTGGAAATCATGGAGTGTGCATGAACCTCGCTCTCTCAAACACAGACAGCTACGCGTCTCTTACTCACCAGGTGACAGGTACCCTAACTCTGAGTTCACCCCAACAGAACAGAGAAAACAAACAGAAATCAAATCAAAATCAAACCCAAAGAACAAGAAACGGCTGCACTTTAATTCACAAGCGACATTTTTTTTTTTTTTTTTTTTTTTGTGGACTTCCAAAGTTCATCCCGGTGATAAACGATTAAGCGAACACACTGAGAAAACCGGAGCCCGTGAAGTAAAGTGCAGCCACTTTGTAAAAGAAAAGATGATTGAAAACTGAAAATGCGATTGTGCTGGACGAGTTGAGAGCGGCATCGATCCTCCGGGGCTCCCGACCTTGCAGAGCGCTGCCCAGCAGGGCGTCCAGCTCCGGATTGATCTCAGCCTTCTCCTTCAGCATGTGGAACAGCAGCTGGTTCTGGGTGGCACTGTTGATCTCCGTCTGCTTCAGCCGGCCCTCCATCACCTTCAGCTGCGAGTCCTTCTGGGCCGCCTGCAGGCCCTGGTGGAGCAGATGCAGGATCCAGCTGTTTTATTCGTTCATTTAACCCGTAGAAACGAGCGTTACCTCCACGTCTTCGCTGATTTTATTTCTGCTCTCGGTTAGACCAGTTAGCTATCATCAAATCTAATCTTGTGTAATCTAATAAGGGCTAAATTTAATCAGGTTCCTCCACTTAAAGTCTAATTGCGTTTAATTGAGCCAGGAGCCATGGTGACAAAGGAAGCAAGACTGAGATAAACAGATAAACTGTTAATAACTTGCTGCAGCGCTTTATAATAGAAACAACTGAGGTAAACGTAGATAAAATAGACGCGCTGTTATAAATCAGTATGATGGAGTGGAGCTGTGAGTTTTAGACCGTTTCATCTTCAAACTTGCTCTTCTGCTTTGATAATCTATGAAACATTTAAGTCTGAAATGCATCATTTAATTAAATATTCAGGTCAGTTTTAGCAATGATTCATGATATTTTCCTTTCGGATTTTTTTGTTTTTTATTTTTTTTGAACACTGAGGTCCCGATCGTACACTTCCCCTTACGTGTTAACACTAGCCGCTACCCCCGCAAATTGTGGATATAGGAACCTCCGCTAACCGCTAATGCAATCTTCCGCTCGCTAAAGCTGCTACCCGTAACTCCCTTACTCACTTTGTAGGTGTGGCAATGGGCGTGTCTTTTGCCCTTTTCACAAACTCTGTACGACGTGCAACCTGCATGTTGGCACGTACAAGAGCGTGTCCAAATGGCATCAATGTGCGTCCACCTGGTCACATGTGGACGTGCACAAACGTCTCTACCTCTGGAATTAACTCTTGTATAAAAAGCATGATTTGGCCTCAGTTGAACCCCTGAGAAAATAGCAGAGATCGTCTTAGACGGCTTGCTCACCAGTTAAACCATAGACGACCAGAGCGTGTTTACTGGGAGGACACCGACTATCTGGGACTTTCAGGTAGCTGATAGTAATTGTCTGTGTAGAAATATTTATATGTCTATATCAGTGCAGAGGAGGAGGAGGAAGGAAGAGGAGGAAGCTCTACAGCAGAGTCCCAGACGAGCTACCCTGTCTAGATGAAAAGATGCTCCATAGCGGTTAGCGGGTAGCACAACCTGCTCTTAAAGGCAATGGCTGCTGACGCACTGATTGGTTTAACAGGTGGAACGCCCTAACCACTCCTACAGATAATGTAGCGGGTAGCGCAGGTGGGATAGCGGGTTTAGCAAGGTGGAAGATTGCGTTCTTTGTGGGGGAACACCTCTCCCGCTACCCGCTATCCCTAAATAGCAGCTTTAAGAGATCTGACGGAAGATCGGGCCCTGAGTCTCCAAAGATGCTCTACTGGGTTCAGGACCAGATTTGAAGTAGTTTGTTTGTTTTTTTTTTTGGATAGAAATCTTCAGTCCGCTGACTCGCTGAAATGTGATCCCCCAGCATGCACTGGGGCAGTTTTCAGTCTAGTGAGAAGAAGCCAGGATGAGAACCTCCAAGAGATCTAAATCTATATGTCCATTTACTTTGAATACTGGCCACTGGAGCTACAAAAAACCTCCATAGGTTGTAAAAAAAAAAAGATGTGACTAAATGGCAGACGACTGACCCGAGTCCAGGAGGACGGCCGGTACCTTATTGATCGCCATGGTCATGAAGTGGTCCAGAAGGAAGCGGGCCTCTGATAAGTTACAGGAGCTGATGACGGCAGTCACGTCCACGGTGTCTCCTTCCTCCTGCAACCCAAAGTAACACTTTCAGTTCAGTGGCGTCAATCAATCACTGAAAACATCACGATGTTTTTCCTTCTTTCTTTTCTTAATGGGATGATCTGGCGGCTGTAGAGTTTTTATTGGACCCATGTCGTTTCGGACTTTCTTTGCTCGCCAGCGGTGGAACTGATTACATAAACACACACGCTTTCACGCTTACTTTCATTCATCAAGTGTTGCAAATCAGTTTTAACGGCTGCCATGTTTAGGAGGGAAACGTGCACCTTGGCCTCCTCCATCTGCATGATGTTGGCCTGGCAGTCGGCGATGCTGTCGTTGATGTAATCGATGTTGGCGTTCAGGGACTCCAGCTCCTCGTTCAGGGACGCCAGGGAGCGGTCTGCGTCCGCGCCGTCCGACGCCATCTTTTCCCTCTTCCTGGACACGCCGGTCCCTCCGCCTGGTCAGCTCCTCCCGTTGCTGCGGGGACGGCGAGGAGAGTTTTAATTTGACATGTGCTTTACCTTCGACGTAATACGACTGAGAATATGTTCTAAAATGGGTCAGTCACCTTGAGTAGACGGTTCATATCCGTCTCCATGTTGGAGATGGTCAACCTCTGCATGATGATGTCACTGACGCGCCTCTCTAGCGACTGCCACTTAGCCCTGGCTGTCCTGTTGAGGTAGATGCTTCCCATCCGCACCGGAGAGCTCCTGAAAAGGAAAAGGCGACGGCGTCAGAGCTCGGACTGGACTTGGACCGGAAGCTGCAGACGAGGTCCGACGGTCCACCTGGCGCCGTTGGAAGGGCTGGCCCCCGATAGCTGCTGTTTTCCCGGGATCCCTCTGTGTGAAGGCTCCTGGAGAGGTTCGGGTAAGCTCACCTTCCTGGTCACCTTCCCAGACACGGGCCTCACCTGGCGCCGGAGAGCGTTCACCTGGACACAGACAGACAGGTTATAAAAGGAGCAGGTGCAGACCTCTGAGCTCCTCCAGGTGAGTCTCTGCAACCTCTTCATTCTTCCTGCGAAGGATCAGCTCCTGTTGTCTCCTCTGAGCCTCCAGCTGCTTCACCTGGTGCTGTGAGAGGAGATGGAGGAGATATAAAATGTAAAATAACAGAATAATACGTAACTTTAATGTACCTCTGTACCGTAACGTACCTCCGCCCTGCGCTGGTCCTTCTTCAGGGAGGCGATCTCTCTGTTCCTCCGGCACTCGTTCGCTCTGCTCCGGTCCTGCTGCTCCTTCATCTGGCGCATCAGTGACACCTGGTGGACAAACCCGACACAGCAGGAATTAAATAACAGCACTACCACCTGTCTGAAGAGAGAGAGGCGCTTCACGGGCTTTACCTTGGTCTTCTTCATCTCCGTCACGTCCTGCTGGAGCTTCCTGAGCTGCTTCTCGTACTGCGACTGGTTCTTCAGCAGGCGAGCGTGCTCCTTCTGGGCCGACTGCAGCTTCTGCATCTCCTTGTTCATGGAGCTCAGCTTCTTCTCGTACTCCACTTTGATCCGTTTGGCCTTCTCCTCCGAGCCCGACTCCACTGAGCCTGGAGGGTTAGGAAAGCAGGAGGAGGCAAGGCAAGTTTATTTGTATAGCACATTTCATGTACAAGACAATTCAAAGTGATTTACATAAAACGTTAAAAGCATTGCAGAAAAAGAAAGCATTAAAAAGTAAAAGAATTAAAGCATAAAAACAAAGAAAACAGTAAAAGGGTTTGTGCAGATTTGCGCTCCTGAATAAAATCTTATTTAAAGGCAGCTGAGAACAGGTGAGTCTTTAACCTGGATTTAAATAAACTGGGTGTTTCAGCTGATCTGAGGCTTTCTGGGAGTTTGTTCCAGACATGTGGAGCATAGAAACTGAACGCAGCTTCTCCATGTCTGGTTCTGACTCTGGGAACTGATAATAAACCAGATCCAGATGACCAGAGGGGTCTGGTGGTTTCATACTGGGTCAGGAGGTCACTGATGGATTCTGGTCCTAAACCATTCAGAGCTTTATAGACCAGCAGCAGAACTTTAAAGTCTATCCTTTGACGGACAGGCAGCCAGTGTCAGGACCTCAGAACTGGACTGAAGTGGTCCACTCTTCTGGTCTTAGTTAGACCTCTGAGTTCCGAATGAGCTGCAGCTGTCTAACTGATTTTCTAGATAAACCAGTAAAAACGCTGTTATAATAATCAAGCCGACTGAAAATGAATGCGTGGACTAGTTTTTCCAGATTTTGCTGAGACATCAGATCTTTTATCCTCGAGATGTTCTTCAGGTGATAGCAGGCTGATTTAGTGATCGCCTTTATGTGTTTTTCAAAGTTTAGAGATCTGAGTCCATCACTACACCCACCCAGATTTCTGGCCTGATTGGTGGTTTTTAGATCTATAGATTCAAGCTCTGTGGAGACCTGCAGTCGTTTCTCTTTGGCTCCAAAAACAATCACCTCAGTTTTGTTTTTGTTCAGCTGTAGGAAGTTAAAGGCACATCCAGTCATTAATCTCCTCAAAGCATTTACAGAGAGTCTGTACAAGGCCTCGTTCTCCTGGTGACATTGTAATATATACCTGTGTGTCATCACCGTAGCTATGGTAACTAATATTGTTGTTCTTTATAACCTGGGCCAGTGGGAGCATGTACAGTCATTGAAAAAATTATTAGACCATCCTTGTTTTCTTCACTTTCTTGTTCATTTTAATACCTGGTACCACTAAACGTCAACATGGGACTAAAACAGAAAAGAAAACACTGAATGCATAAAAGCAGTGTTTTTGGCAGTACAATGCCATAGCTATTGATGTAAAAACTTAAGTGATTTAGGTTTTATAATCAAGAAAAACCATGGAAAATGGTAAGATATCAGCTGCTTAAATAAAACTGCTTATGATGCATCTTTGTGGTTATCGTTTTGTTTGTTTTAGTCCAAACAAATGTACCTTTAGTTGTACCAGGTATTAAAATGAACAAGAAACTGAAGAAAACAAGGTGGTCTAATAATTTTTTCCATGACTGTATATCTGTGTGTCATCAGTATAGCTATGGTAACTAATATTGTTGTTCTTTATAACCTGGGCCAGTGGGAGGATGTAGATGTTAAACAGAAGAGGCCCCAGGATGGAACCCTGGGGAACGCCACATGTAATTTTTTGTCTGGTCAGATGTAAAGCTGCCTACTGACACAAAGTACTTCCTGTTCTCCTGGTACGCTTTGAACCAGTTCAGTGCAGCACCAGAGAGAAAAATAAGAGTAAAATAATGTGGTCAACTGAATCAAATGCAGCGCTGAGATCCAGTAAAACTAACACTGATACTTTTTCAGGATCTGTATTCAGACGTATGTCATTCATGACTTTGGTCAGAGCAGTCTCAGTGCTATGGTGCTGTCTGAAACCTGACTAGAAGACATCATAGCAGTTGTTTTTTTCTTAAAAAGTCATTAGCTGATAAACAGCCTTGTCAATTATTTTACCTAAAAATGAATGATTGGAGATTGGCCTGTTGTTGTTCATCTGTGTTTTGTCTAGATTGTCTCTAGTCAGTTTTCTTTCTTTGACTTCAACATGTGGGTTTATCATATTTACTCCCCGGTGTGATTCAGACGTGGGATCTCATGGTGACATCAGTGTCGTGTCCTCCTCACCCATGTTGTGCAGGACCTTGTCCCTCTCCAGCTGCGTGTCCCTGATCTTGTTCTGCAGCATCGTCAGCTTCTGCTCGTACTGCTGTTTGAGGGTGTGCAGGCGCCGCTGGCTGTTCTCCAGCTCGTCGATCAGCTTCTGCTTGATGGCGATCTCGCAGGTGATGTTGGCCAGGTCGGCCTGGACGTTTTCTGCGCATCGACACATCAGCCAGCTCCGACTTCGAGCCCACTCTCGATCTTTGACTTTACTCACGTAACACCTTACCTTTCTCGTCCAGTTCCTCTGAGTCGGACTCGGACGTCTCCTCCAAGTCGAAGTCCTCGTCCTCTCCGTCTGCGTCGTCGCCGTCTTCGTGGTCGCTGCTCTCCTGGTGAATTGAAGGTGGAAGCGTAACGATTGAAGCGGGACGTTGACAGAAATCCAGCAGTTTTACGGCCGAACCTCCACCTACCCCCTCGGCCTCCTCGTTGGCTCCTTCCTGGTCGTTGTCTGGGACCTCCTCTCTGACGGCGCTGAAGTCAAGAAAACAGCGTCAGCCACGAAGAAAAAGTGATTTCAGGTTTGAATCAGGATCAGCAGCAGATGTGATTAATCCATGACTAGTCAAAGATTTTGCGATTAAGGAATGAAGGTGAAATGATTGAACCGTGTATCTGTGATACGCTGAGCAAACACAACCAACTGCTGTTTTCTGCTGGAACGGGAGGTTAGAAAGAGGAAGGAGCTCTTAAACCGCTTACAGGGACAGAAAATGGTAGTTGATCTGAAACTCATTTGTGTTAGTGGACACAAGGACGCGTAATTAAATTAGGACGCCCCCTGCTGGTGAGTGATTCTGCTTTTAGATTCGTTCCTGGGCGGGAAGAGTCAAACCTGTCGTGTTCAACCTCCTGGTCCTGATCCTCCTCGTATCGCCTCAGTCTTCAGAGGGAGGGATGGAGGAGGTGGGGGGGGGGACGGGGGACGGGGGGGTGTAGACGGGCCAGAGATTTCGGGGGTGAGTGCAGGAGGTTTGTGGGACAGCAGAGGGACAGAGACAGAGTGAGACTGAGCAGCAGGAAAGACCAAGAGACTTTCACAAAGATCACTACGATCACTGCTGAATCCTTTTCATGGAGACGGAGGAGACGAGAAACCGACTTCCCGCCAAAAACAATCATCAGCTCTTTAAAACACTTCGGTCCTGTTACGGACAGGCGTGTGAAAAAGAAAGTGCACCCTCTTTTCTAACAACATACTCCACCGCATTGTTATTTACCGAACAAAGACTAAGACGAGATGAACCTAGATCAGGGGTGTCCAACTCCAGTCCTCGAGGGCCGCTGTCCTGCAAGTCTTAGATGTTTCCCTGCTTCAGCACACCTGATTCAAATAAATGGGTCGTTACAGACTTGTGCAGACCTGGATGACGAGCTGATGGTTATCAAGTCATTAGATTTTCTTAAAGAGTCAGCGGGTTGATTAAGTGGACTCGATCACCCAGGCAGCGACCAGGTCGTTACAGAGCGAACGAACAGTAGCCTGAAGCTGATAATCGAGGTGACCCCGCTGTCTGCAGAGCAGAGTGTTACTGATTCAAAGAAATGCACATCTGCATTAAGTTCTGGTTCCACAGTCGTGAATCAGTCATGCTCCAGGTTTTGACCCGATTTCATTTTAAAAGCGGAGCACCTGCCAGTCTCCTCAGCCTCCTCAGCTGGATTCGTGAGATTCTGAGTTTACCCGGACGTTTCGAGATCACGTGAATGGTCCGTGGGCGGAGTTTGTGCTAGTTAATGAGCTACTAGCCTGAAAACCCGTTGGAATTTAGAGTTTTCTGCAGCGTTTGTGAAGACTTACAAAGACTTCATGATTGAAGCTTCTGTGATGAGTCTCACGTCATCGTGGAGGAGTTTTGGTCGACTCTTCTTTACATTTTACCAGCTCTCTTAAGTCCCACTACAGCATTTCAGCCAGGTTAAGATCTGAACTTTACCTGGACCACGTCAACACTGAGACTCGTTTAGGATGTTGGTCCGGTTTTGTGCTCGTTAGCACTTCTTAGTTACTTCTCATTTTACTTTGAAGGCCTGTTTCTTCTTGTATTTGTGTGTTTGTGTCTCCCTTCTTCCCCTTTAGTCCATCTTCTGATGACCCAGTGGGTTTGTGTCTTGGTTTCTGCTCGGCTCCTCGTCACATTTGGCATTTCTTCCTCCTGCCTTTGAGTCTTCTGCAGCTGATCACATCAGCCATGAAGGGATGGATGTGGAGCTTCTTTGCTTCGGAACATCATTGCAGAAGAACTTGATGGTTGTTTGAAGGTAGAAAATGATTGATCTGCTCCACTTGTTTTGTTTTTTTTTTTTTTTTTTGCTTTGTTTATGGGAGGTGGTCGTGTCTGCAAAAAGCCCCAAATGTAATGCATTACTGCCACCTAGTGGATAAAAATAACACCATTTTGTGGTACCCGCGGAGCCTCTATTGCTTTCTTCTTTGATACAAAGGATCAGCCTGGTGGTTCTGGATCTGACTTTGACTTCCAACAAGAGAATTTTCACAAAGTGACTCAGTCTGGCTGCTCAGGACCGTCTTAGTTTACATCTAACTGGTTTAAGACCTGTTTTTTTTTTAAGTCAACCCTTGTATGTAAACGTTAGAAATGAAAGAGGATGTGCTTTCTATTTGCACACACACAGACGTTTACACCCGTATGTGCCACGCTCATGAAAAATAATCAAGGCGCTACAGCGTGTGAGAGCGTGCCGAGGCTCGTGAGAACATCCCAGAACATCTGTCATCAGTCATCAGTCAGTCATCATCGTTTGTTTCAGTCCAGCACACGTTAATGCAGGGAATCAGCAGATACTTCCTCCGACAAACACGCCCACCACCAAGGCAACACACAAACCTTAAAACTACCCAGCGTCTCCTATTTAACAAACGGCCTGTCGAGATTAAAATCACTTTTGTTGGCAGGAAATGAGGCAGAATGAGTTTGCAATCTACAACAACAACATAAAAAAAAAGAATTGCCAGCACTCTACCTCTTCTTCTTCTTCTTCTCCATCTTCTTGAGCTTCTCCAGGTCTTTCTTGGCCATCTGGATGACCTCGCTGCACTCCTTCTCCGGGGCGTGGAGGCCAGGGAAGGATCCGGGGCCGGCGTAGAGCGAGGAGCGAGTGGAGGCCCGGGACAGACTCTTCCTCAGGTTCTCGTTCACGGCTTCGCTCTCCAGCAGCTTCGCTCTGAGTTCAACGATCGAGACGTCGTTTTAGACGGCTGATCACCAGACCTCGAGCCTTTAGATATGAATGCAAACATCACTCTGGAAAAGACTTTCCATACGAACCTGAGCTCCTCGATCTCTTTGATGTAGTTCTGAATCATGTTCCCAATTTCTTCGCTGCCTTCACCTGTAAAGAGGAATAACTGCTTCTTATAACGAATATGCCAAGCTTTTATGATAAAAACACAGCCAAACAAGATCAAAAATGACTGGAACCAAAGTTCCTCTATGAGGAAAACTGATTTCTAGAACTGAATTAGAAATAAATAACTGATCTGGAGGCTCCAGTTTCTAATCAGTGATCAATTCCAAAGCCATCGTCTTCAGTGGTGTGGAGTTATATCCCATCATCAACTTTCACACAGTTAAGGCTCCATTAAAGCTGAAGAAAAGATGTAAAAAATGAAGACTGGGAGAACATTTCAGTTATTTCAGTCTCCTCAGGACCTCCAATTGCTACAGGGGCAATTAGGAAAATTAACTAATGATCATAATGATGGTCATTTAAGTTGGTGCAAACATCACAAAGAACTACTGAAGTCCTGAAATGACATGTTTCCAGGGAGAACGGGACCAGACCAGAACTGCTCCGCTGCCTTGCATCCTTTAACATCAGTCCCAGATGTTCTCAAATGTGTTGGAAGCCTTAAATACGAAGTGGACGCGTGCTGACAAATGAAACGAAGACGATGAGATCAGACATGTTTTCCATGTCTGATGTCCCTTCTGGTCTGGATCATAAAATAATAACTCTAGGGCTGGGCAACGATTAAAATTTTTTATCACGATTAATCGTATTGTATACGCAAAATCAAATAATGAATTCAAAAGTAGTGTAAAATGCGCTTTTATTAAAATGTTCTGCTGCTGCCATATGAAACTAAAGTGTCCATAACATTTGTTGTTAAAACACTTTTAACATCAGTACTTGTCAGTAACACATATTTAGTGTAAATCTCATCTTAAAAAATCTAAAATAAAATAAAGCTAATTGCCACTGCCTGTTTTTTTTTAATGAAAAATAAAAAAGTCTACCAACAAAATCCTGAGCCACAATCAGAACATTAAAACAGGTAATTTCTGAGGTAACAGCAGAAACTTTTAACGGGGTGTTCAACTTGTCAGTTGTTACAAATAACCTTGTTTCTGTCAAATCCTCCATCTGGGAGAACTTTAAAATGAAAATGTCCATGTTAAAGTTCAGTAACTTTATCAACCTGTGTATCATTAATTCTTTCCATTTTCAATTGTCAATCAAAAAAAAAAAAAAAAAAAAATTAAAAAGTGACTTTTTATTACATTTTTCGTTTTTTAATCTAACACAAAAAATGAAAAAAAATGCCTGTTTTTTTTTATATTTCAATATTAGACTTGGATCAAAAACACGAAATTTAAAAAACAGGCCACAGAACTGAATTTGTTTTATAATCGAGGACTGGACTTTCTGTTGTCATTACACATCTGTGCCACTAGATGGAGCCGCACTGCAGTAACCAGCTAGAGAACAGCAGGACAGTGAACACATGGAGCAGATCTGATGGAACATGGAGGAATGACGCCAAAGTTTTGGTTTGCAGTCCAGAATTCTTTTTTTTTTTTTAGACAGAATTGTTAATATTGCTATACCTGAGTTGCTACCTGAACTGTAAAGTACACTGATTTTTACCGTTCTCCATGTCTGGTTTAGCTTTTCTGCATGTTTAACTGCCAATTGTTTTTTGGTTCTGCAGCAGCCAGAAACAGACTTTTCAAAACAAAAGCATGTGAGCAACATGCGTTAACGCGCAATAAAATAAATGCTAGCGTTAATAAATGAATGAAATAACGGGCTAATAATGCGTTAACTTGCCCAGCCCTAAATAACTAATTTAGCTGACACACCACCAGGTTGTTTAGAAGATGCAGGTCTCCCATGAGGTATTTAAGGTGGAACATTTAAAGTGATGGAAGATGGAAATATTGCACCTGCAGAGTCCCACCTGCTCTGGCCAGAGCCTGGTTGGCCTGGTCACTGAGGACCTGCGTCAGTCTGGCTCTCTGGGCATCGATGGTCTCCTGCATGGCCTTCACCCTCACCCTCAGGTTGTTGTTCTCCGTCTGCAGCATGGAGTTCTCATGGACCAGGTCGTTGATGCCCTCCATGCCATCCTCCCCCACCAGGCGCTTGCCCTGGATGTGGAGGAGCAGAGCCGTTATCGTTTCTCTTTACCCGTGATCGTCCTCGTCTTCATCTTCATCTTCCTCTCACCGTCTTGTACTCCATCAGCTCCATCTGCAGCCGTGCGATCTCAGTCCTGAGGGCGCTGATCTGCTGGCTGGCCCTGTCCTGGTTCACCACCACCTTGTTCTTGATGTTTCTGGCCCGGTTGGCGTACTTTAGGGTGTTCAGGGTCTCCATGAAGTCACGGTCCGACGGGCTGATGCAGGCGATCATCACGGTTTGGCTGGAGAATAAATGGAGAACAATGATGAGACTCTGAGAGTCGGTCAGAATCCAGATGGGTTTTAGTTCAACGTCTAACCCCCCAGAAAAGGTCACGACCTGGATTTGACCCAGCAGAGAGGTAAAAGAGTTGCTTTAAGAACTGCAGTGATTCACATGATTCAGCTGGGGATGCAGCTTCATTCTGAAAACAACCGCGTCAGAAACAAAATGGGGAAATTACTGGACTTCATCAAGTGATCAAGAGATCACTGAAACACTAAAGAGGGTTAGAAACGGTCTGAGACAGATGAACCGACGGTCTGGACAGTCTTCTGAGCCTCCTGTTGGTCTGGATCCTCTGGAGGAAACTTTGAATCCACAAGAGGGCGCCGTTGGACAACCGACCAACCAGAGGAACCAGACAAGACCAGAGACCAGACCAGAGAAACTCAGAGAAACCAGACCAGAGGATAGACCTGAGAAACCAGAGACCTGAGACCACACCAGAGAAACCCAGAAAAACCAGACAAGACCAGAGACCTGAGACCAGACCAGGGAAACCCAGAGAAACCAGACAAGAGAAACTAGAGAGACCAGACCAGAGGATAGACCAGAGACCAGAGACCTGAGACCAGACCAGAGAAACTCAGAGAAACCAAACCAGACCAGAGAAACCAGAGACCAGAGCAGAGGATAGACCTGAGAAACCAGAGACAAGAGACCAGACTAGAGAAACCCAGAAAAACCAGACCAGAGAAACTAGAGAGACCAGACCAGAGACCAGAGACCAGAACCAAGAAAAAACCATATGAGACCAGAGAAACCCAGAAAAAAAAGACAAGACCAGAGAAACCAGAGACCAAACCAGAGACAAGAGACCAGACCAGAAAAACCCAGAAAAACCAGACAAGACCAGAGACCTGAGACCAGACCAGGGAAACCCAGAGAAACCAGACAAGAGAAACTAGAGAGACCAGACCAGAGGATAGACCAGAGACCAGAGACCAGAGACCTGAGACCAGACCAGAGAAACTCAGAGAAACCAAACCAGACCAGAGAAACCAGAGACCAGAGACCAGACTAGAGAAACCCAGAAAAACCAGACCAGAGAAACTAGAGAGACCAGACCAGAGGATAGACCAGAGAAACCAGAGACCTGAGACCAAACCAGAGACAAGAGACCAGACTAGAGAAACCCAGAAAAACCAGACAAGACCAGAGAAACTAGACCAGAGACCAGACCAGAGACCTGAGACCGGATCAGAGAGACCAGAGACCAGAGACTGGAACCAAGAAAAAACCAGACGAGACTAGAGAAGCTAGACCAGAGACCAGACCAGAGAAACCAGAGAAACCAGACCAGAGACCAGAGACCAGAGAAAGCTTTAGGGGTAAAAATCACAAGTCTCATCCCAATACTTGATGCTCTACACATAAATAAATAAATAAATTTGATGTAACATCCGTTACCTGGATGGGGATTTGATGTCTGCAGACGTCTGTCACGATACGATTTTGATTCAATTAGATGAAGGAGTCGATATGCGACAATGTCATATGTTGATTTCAAATTACAGTCACTAAAATATTACATTTCTATTTCTCTGATCTGCTACACGGTTAAATGACGTTTTGTTCCTTTATGTTCCTACATGCTCTGATGTCTGATGATACTTTCAGTTTGTATCATTCACCATTAAACTGATATGTATCGATGTACACATCACTACACCATGTATCATTACAGGACTAGTTTAAATAAAAAATTAGTAGAAAATGCATCTCCAGTGGTCTGCTGTAAAGTAGAAACACCAGTGAATAAAATGTGTTCAAAAAGCCGATCAGACCATCATCAGTGTTCTTTAGTCTGTTTGATCACATGGTGTTTAAAACCCTGTTGTGTCTCTGGTCCATCCTCCAGGTCTGACTAACGCCGGTCAACCTCGTAGCGTTCATCCTTCCTGCTCGGTCTGGCGCAATAACTCTTCACTGTCTGTGATATTTTATGAAGCTGTTGGACGATCTAGAACTGAGTTTTCCTCCCAGATAACACAAACGCATCCTGAGACGACAGCGCCGGCGTCTGTCCGGCTCAAACTGGGACAGAGTGATTCAGGGAGGACGGGGCATCATTTTCAGTCCAGATCTTAACCAACGCCAGCGTTTGGGAGGACGAAATATCGAAGTATATAAGCCTAACAAAAGAAATGACAGGATGGCACTGCTTTTGACTCTATCCAGGAGTCTTTTCAATACGAATCAGGACTTTACCTCCATTATTTAGCTTTTTAAAGACTAGAGATCCATAAACTCTTCAACGTTCCCTGTGCTGCAGGGGCATCATATGTGTTCCAGCTGCTGGAAGGCAGGACTGATGGTTTTCATGTCACTGATTTCAAGGAATCTTTTTTTTTTTAAATGTTCCACTACAGCTGAGTGGCACGAACCTGTTTCCGCCGAGCGAGTCCTGCAGCAGCCGGGTGAGTTTGGAGTCCCTGTAAGGCACATGGGTGGAGCGTTTGCTTCTGTCTCCCAGAGCGCTGATGACGTTTCCCAGGGCCAGCTGAGGAAAGAGAGGAGCTTTGAGACGTCACAAACAGAAACGTTCAGGCTAAATGAGCGGTGTAATTCCTAATCTGGCCAGCAGGGGTCTCTCTCGCTCCAACAAACGCCCACACAGAGGCCACACAGACACTGAAGCTCAGCTGAGTGATTTATGGGAGCAGCGGCGTTTCCTGACCAGGCCACAGTTGATGGAGATGCCCTCCTTGGCTCGGTCTCCCGTCGCTCCGGTTCTCTTCAGCCTCTCGGAACCAGCCAGGTCCACGAAGTGGAACTTGGCCGTCAGCGTCTCAAACTCGTTGATCTCAGAATCGTTAGCGAGCCGGTTATCCGTCGCGTTGTCCTGGAAGAGAAGAAGACATGACGGAAGGTAAATGGGAAGGAACGCAGCCCTCGGCGGAGGAGGCGGCGTGGCGTCTGACTGCCGTACGCACGTTGTTATCCGGAGAGCAGACTCGGACTTGGCACAGGTGGATGGTGAAGATGGCGTGGGAGCGTGAACTCTGGACGTTCATCTGGGTGCTGGCGGTGGTGCGAGACAGGGCGCCCAGCTTCAGACATTGCATCATCTGAGGGAGGTGAGAAGAAGGAGACGGACAGAGTTACGACGACGTGCGGGTTCTCCCGTCACGGTACGATATTCACAAAGATGGTCCGCTGTGGAGGTCAGAGAGGTCGACCTCCACAGGTCCATACTGCCTCTGGAGTATGGAGCCCCGTTTGGGTCATAATTCAATGAATAAATGAGTCTATTATTATGAAATACAGGCATTTATTATTATGAAATATTCCCATTATAATGATAATGGTTTCTTTTTTCATAAGAGTGAGCTTTTACATAATAATGGTTTTGTTTTTCATAAGAATGATTTGTGTGTCAATCACAGCAGAGAGGGCGGAGCCATTTATGTGACTGGCTGCTCTTTCATTCAGGCATAAGCAACAGAACAGTGAATATCGATAGTGGGCAAGAGGTGCAATGTATATACTCCAGGCCAGTAGGTGGCAGAATGCACCTCAGTTTACGGTTAAAAGTTGACATCGACTAAAAAAACATAGCGCGAAATGTAGGGAAAACTTGATTTTGACGGCATGGCGACAGGAGAAAGATCTTTTTCTGACTTACTCCGAGAGGTAGCCAACAGGCTCGATGTGAGTCCCCCACCAACTAGTCAATGTCAGAGCGTAGAATGGAGAAGGATCAGCCAATGAGCGTGCAGCTCAACCACTGGCCCCGCCCAGTGGCAAAATGTCATTATTATGTAAAAGCTCATTCTTATGAAAAAGGAAGCCATTATGTAAAAACTAATTATTAAATCAAAAGCCATTCTGAAATAAACTATTATGCATTAAACTAAGATTAAATAATAATAAAAATATATTTCATAATAATTACATTTTTTCATAATAATGGGAAATATTTCATAATAAAAAACATGTATTTCATAATAATGGATACGTATTTCATAATAATAAACGCCTGTATTCCATAATAATAGACTAATTTATTCATTGAATTATGACCCAAATGGGGCTCCATACTGGAGACCTTCGCTGACAGGAGCTTGACAGGAGACGGGGGCCGACTGAAGCCCACCGGGTTTTTACTTTTGCCCCACAAAAAGCTCAACCTGACCATTTAATTTTGGGTAAAGACACGTGAAGGGTTTCCTGTGAGAAGTTCTCTTCTTCTAGACTTCAGCTTGACCTCCAGATTCCTGCTAACTACCACTTCTCCATTTCCTCACTGACCGAAGAAACAACTTCGTCTTTCCTATCTCCTGTCTTTCCTATCTGGAGCTTCAAGGCCATCCGTGATGTGAACTCTTCAGATCTCTCACCAGCTGTTTGGAGACCACGGCTTCAGATTACTGGGACCAGACCTGAGCAGCTGGAGGCCTGAGAAAACTTCTCCACAGAGCTTTTCTGAAAAGTCCTTCAGTTAATTCTGAACATGGACCAGCCATAAAGCAGCGGGAGAAGGACTAGAAGGAGTCAGTAGACAATATATCGGCAATATATATTGGCAATATATCGCGATTTTCGATTTTTTCTTTTTTTTTTTGTTCTTTATTTTTATAGAAGGAACATAGACAACATACAGAGATGCATGGAACAAACAGTTGGTCACCTATACATTCATTCAGACATTATACTGGTGTAGTTACAAATACAATGATTTGGACATGTACGCAATCCATTTTTCCCAATAGTGCAAATATTTATCAGTCTGTAGATTTACCAAAAAGGTCATTCTTTCCATGTTTTGGGTATTGCTAACCATATTGATCCAGACAGACTCTGCCGGAGGCGTGGCCTGCAGCCAGTTTCGAGTTACAGTTTTCGTACTGGCTGCTAATAATATTTTTTAAGAGATATTTGTCTCGTCCCAAGATATGGGGTGCGATATTACCCAGGTAAATTGTGGGGAAAGAGCTGTTAATTTCATCACCAAAAATATTTTGTATTACTTGTGTGATCTTTTGCCAATATGGCTGAATAGCTGGGCAGCCCCATAATATCGATTTTTTTCAAAAACACTAAAAATAAACAATAAATAGGTTGTTTTGAAGCAAATAGTTTTGACTCAATTTGTCCTCTGAATGATCAATATCATCTGATGAACATATACAGCAACTTGTTTTTCATCTCTGCTTTTAATTTTGATATTAACGGGGTAGAATATCGCGATATATCATGATATCGCAATATTGTGATATTGTGATAATACCGTATCGTGACCCAAGTATCATGATACATATTGTATTGCGAGGTCCTTGCCAATACTCACCCCTAGAGACGGTTCTGGTGATGCTACATTGTAGCCTGACCGTAAAAGTAAACGTATTTACGTTGGGTTTTCAAGGCGCGTTACCTCGGCCGCAGTGGCGACGGTGCGGGTGGTGACGCCCACCGTGTAGATGCCCCCGGTGGCGTCCTCGTGGATTTTAATGTTGGACCTCTGCCTCCTGGTCTCGAGGTCCCGAGTGGAGTCGAACAAGTCCAGCACCTCTTCATTGTAGAGCTGAAAGCATTAAGAAAAACAAGAAAAGGGACATAAAGGAAAATGGATTCTGTGGTTAGCGCCGCGCTGAGTCATTCCTGTTTCCCAGCCTCGTCTCGTCCTCTCAGCTGCTTCCTCTCCAGCTGTTAGCAGCCACTTGTTGCCAGTTAAAAATAAAAGGACCCGACCTCGGAGACAAACTGACAGTTTAATGGCCGCTGGGTCATCTGGGCGCTTCGACAGCCTGACCCTGCGCCGTAACCCAAGACTCCAGGCGTCAGCTTCTGGAAGCACGTGAGAGCTTCTGCTTTTAAAACTCGTTGGTGTCGTGAATGTTTTAGTTCCTTTGGTTTTTGTACCTCCAGGAACTGCGCGTTGATCTTGAACTCGGGGACGGGCCTGCCCTGCTCGGTGGCGGCCTGCCGGCGCTCCTCGATGCCCCTGAACAGGTGGTTGACGGCCCGGGGGATGATGCCCAGCTCGTCCTCGCCGATGTTCACGTCGAAGCCGGTCCCCATGGTGTACGTCTTACCGGAGCCCGTCTGGACGTGAGGCAGAACACGCACAAACGTTTACACAGATACCAACCCTTGATACCCGCCAACATTTTAAAAAAACTTTTTTTTTTTTTGACTTGAGCTGCTCTCAGTCCTCAGTCTTGGAGAAAAGGAGGGGTGGGGGGGGGGGGCAGAGGAGATGGGCCGATCACCATGGTGACAAAAAGAGGAATGCAACTCTGGGTTCAAACCCACGTTGCCCTCCCTCATCCCCCCTGAAGCCCCTCAGAAAGCCCCCGGCAGCCTCGTGGTGAGCATGCACGTGAACGGGCGTTGGCGTGACTCGTTTTTACTGTTTTACTCTTCACGGGCGCACCTGTGTGACGGCCGCGCCGCCTCTTTGTGTCCGTGGGCGCGTCTCCACGGCGGCCCGTGAAAGGCTCCGCGACAGGAACAGAAGGGGGACAATGAGAGGCGGTAAAATAATGAGGTGCAGGGGGGAGGTGAGGAGGAGGAGGAGGAGCACACAAACCACCGTCTGGCTGTTCAGTCCTGCAAATTCACATTGAACCCTTTTTTTTTTCAGTTCCAAGTTCAATTTGCACGTGAAAAGAGAACCTTGATGGAAACAACGGGCCGTAACATTGTCTGTCCTCCGGGTGTCAGTTTACCGCGAATGCTAATGTGTCTGTTTCCTTTTCAACCATAAAGGCGACAAACAAATCAGCAGAAGAGATGCTGATGGGAAGTCTGCGTCAAACTCTTTCATAAAATCCAAATACAGTGATCTCTTGCCAATTCGTGCTTTAAGTTTCGCAGTTTAATGATTCGCGGATTTTTCAGAAATATATAATATAATAAAAATCAAGAATAAATAGCGGAAGCATCACAGGATGTTGTGCGGGGTTCTCTCACAGCGAAGAAATGTTGTGAGCCAGCCTGGCCCCTTTAAGAAGGTGGCCTTATGGGTAATGGAGTGTGTGTGTCATGGGACGGCAGAATGAAAACAGGGTTAGATGAAAAGTGTAGTGAGCATCAACAGCAGCCCAGCGTGTATAGATTTACATTCTCTGTTAACCGACAGGAGCCCAACAATACAACCTGTGTGATGTTACAAGTTCCTGCAGTGCCAGAATAAAGTTCCCGTTCCATGCAGAGAAAACCGGACTTTTTGTTTTGTTGTTGTTAGCATGTTAGCATGTTATTACGAGCCAAAAATAGGCTACGGCTCCAGTTCGCGAATTTTGGTTTTTATGGCGGGGGCGCCGGTCCCCATTAACCGTGAAAAATAAGGGATCACTGTATCTCTAAAAAAAAATTAAATTTGAGTTTTTTTCTGAGCCAATAATGAACATCCATGTAAATTCACTTAAACACATGCGTCAGCCAATCGACGGCGCAGCTGGAGCGGCCAGGGAACTCGTACGTGGAGGCAGGACTAACTCAAAGTGCTCTATAGCGCAGGAAGAACTTTGATTGGTTGCTTTTGGTGCGATGAAGAAAAATCAATACCACGACCCCCTGTGTCATTAACCTGCATTAATGAAACGCCTGTGAACACAGTAGTAGGAGATCCCTGTTCAAGTCTTCACTGCTGGTCAAAGGGGGCGGAGCCAGCAGGATCAACAGAGCACAGTGATCTTTATTTAAGATAATGTGGCTTGTTGTGCTTCTAACTGTACTCAGAAATGTTGTGACTGGTTTAGTCGGTCTCCAATGGTTTAGAGGTGAACCCAAGCAGCCTGAATCAGCTGTCTTCATGTCTGCTGGGCGGGACCAACCAGAGGACAACAGCTGGACTGTCTCCGGCTCTACGGCTTCTACCTCTTGTGGCAGCCGGGTCCTCAAATTATTCCAAAACTCTTCCAAGTTGATAAACAGACTAATAGCCAACAATATCTGAAACGAGTCCACTGGGACTCGCAGTCACTTGGCTTCCCCGAGTCACAGGCTACTAGCCTAGCCCTGTCCCACTGTAGCTCCTCATGTCAGCGGTGGCAGCACTCATTTCAAATGTTGTTTTGGTAGCCACGTTGAAAACGAACGATGTTTGGACAGCTTTGATCAGAATCAATGTAAAGTACTTTCAGTTAGCATCATGGGTTGGCGCAACCTGAAACAGCTAGCTTGCAGTGACTGAACTGAGGCGGGAGGCTTCCAGCCAGTTTCGGGACCTGCTTGTTACAACGACCTCACAAAGGTTGTCCAGATCTTCTTATGGCTCCTATCCCTGTCAGATGTTTTTCCTCTTTCATTCAAATCCTACGTTGTCCTACAATGTGAGCGGTTGGAAGATAGCTGTCCCGCTGATCTCTTGACCAAAAACAACCTGATTTTCTGACGGTTTTAGAAGCTCAAGACTCCGCCTATTTACTAGCCAATTAAAATGCAACTTGAAATGACGTATTAATTCCAACCTTTAACAATTTCACGTTGGCCTCTTCTGACCAGGAACACGTTCTCCTTCTCTTTCACCAGTGTTTTCAGCACACATAAACGTTACAGCAGAGCAGTTTATGGTCACATGTTTTTTTGTTTACTGTCAACGCAAGCTGATGACGTAACGCTACGTTTATTTCCATTCTTATTTCCATTTGCCATTCTGACACCGTACCCGAGATCACGCAAATGCAAATCGTAGAGCGTAAAACTGTGCAGCGTAGAGTCGCCCTCATACAGTCAACGAGTTCAAAAAGAAACAGCCCCAACTGTCTCTGTCTCTGTGCCATGTGACCGACAGTGACGTGTCTGATTGGTTTAGGAGGGTAAGGAAGGGCAGCAGAGTGAGCGGGGAGCAGAGGGATTAGGAACCCATCAGTGTGCTCACCACAGCCCACAGAAATAGAAGATTCACAATGCAACAGACTCAGAGAGTTTTTGAGTTACAGTCTGAATGCTTCAGCAGACCAAGACATTCTGGACATTTCCATGCTCCCAACTTAGTGGGACCAGTTTGGAGCTGGTCCCTTCCTCTTCAACATGACTGTGCACCAGCGCACAAAGCAGGTCCATAAAGACATGGATGGAAGAGTCTGGTGTGGATGAACTTGACTGACCTGCACAGAGTCCTGACCTCAACCTGATAGAAGACCTTTGGGATGAATTAGAGCAGAGACTGAGAACCAGACCTTCTGGTCCAACATCAGTGTTTGACCTCACAACTGGTCAAAAATCCCCATAAACACACTCCTAAACCTTGTGGACAGCCTTCCCAGAAGAGTTGAAGCTGTTTTAAAGGGTGGAGCCACGTCATATTGATTAGAAATGGGAGGAGCTAAAGCTCATATATGAGTCAAGACAGGTGAGAGAATACTTCTGGACGTATAGTGTATGTTTTGACTTCATAGTTTGCATCCCAGCTCTGGAATCTTGCCTTCAACTAGGTGATAAATTCCCCTTCAACATCTCTCCCTCTCGGGTTAATCTATCTAATATAAAGCCGTGGTGGTGAGAGCACGTTGGAGCACGTCGGCTGCTCTGACACGTACAGCGTCTTCAATCCCTCGTTAGTTGCCAAATGATATGAAATAAAACCAGCTTCGTATCACGTGCTGCCAAAAGGACTGCGGATTCTTGAAGCAGCTTTATTCCCTTGAGCAATGCAAACTTGAGACATCATTGAATCTGACTGTGTGAGAGGTGTGTGTGTGCGTACATTCCTGCGATTGCACCGTGCTGATAAAAAAAAAAAAAAGGAAGAAAAGCTGCAAAGCTCTGTCAGGTTGGATTAAACGAGTGCGTGCAGATGTGCTGGCCGACCTGTCCGTACGCAAAGATGGTTGCGTTGTAGCCCTCGAAGCAGCCCTCGATGAGTTTCTCCGTGCAGTGGGTGTAGATGGTCTCCTGCTGAGTGTCCATGTCGAAGACGTAATCGTAGGTGAAGGACTTGTCCTTACCCAGGACCACCTGGGGCTCCCCGGGCATCACATACGTGCAGATGTGGCAGCCCTCGATCTTCTCTTTGGCCAGCTGAGGTCGGATCCTGCAGGAAACGAAGAGGGAAACTTCAGACAGGTTCCTCGCAGAATTAAAAAGAAACAAAAGTATTATAGAAGAGGCAAGAAAACATACGTCTCCAACTGCCGCTTCAAAGCAAGGCAATGTTATTAAAGTTATAACGAGGACTCTCATTATTATGGCTGAGTCAGTCCAAAATCTGAGAACCAAAACCCTGAATCAAATCAAATCAAATCAAATCAAATCAAATCAGAAGCAAATCAAATCAAATCAAATCAGAAGCAAATCAAATCAAATCAAATCAAATCAAATCAAATCAAAGAAGCAAATCAGCAAATCGAAGCAAATCAAATCAAATCAAATTCAAATGCAAATCAAATCAATGAAATCACCAACACAGCCCGTCTGTATCGTAATATTGCACAGCTTGGTTCAATTCATTCAATAATAGAGCTGAGCGATTTTATAGATTCTGCGATATATATCGATATTTTATCGAGTATCGATTTTTCAGCTGCGGGTATCGATATTCTAAGCTTCTTCCAAAACCCCCGTGTCCCACCTTTAAAAGCTTGAAAGCAACAATTTGCACTGTTTAAATAAATAAAACTATTTTTCCTCAACAAATCTTTTATTCATTTTGTCCAATATTTACAAGCTGCCTGTCAGCCATATAATGTGTAATTGATGCTTTCAGTTCAATTAATTCAAACAAAGTCATTGGAACACTCACAAGATGTCACCAAAATCACTTTGTCCCTTTAAAATCTTTTGGAAAATTATGTAAATGTATTGTAAGATGAATATCGATATATATCGTATCGTAGTGCTGGGCGATATGGAAAAAATCATATATCACGATATGGACTATTTTATATAACGATAACGATATATATCACGATATACCATAATAAAGTATGTTTTCAGTTATTCTCTGAAAAGTTTGACAAAAATTTCATTGCTTACTTTTCAACTTTATTTTGAAAGGACATTTAGCTGAACTGTCACAAACATACATTTTAGTGCAGCAAAAATAATTTTTCAACTTTCTGAAATCTGTAAATTTATTAATAAACATATTTGCTGTAATAATTGATAAAATTAGGTTGGAAACGATAGAAACGATAGAAGAGAAATGGCACGATATACACTTTTATATTGTCCCCACGATATATATCGTCATATTGCCCAGCATTATCGTATCGTGAGCTGAATATCGTGTATCGTATCATATCACGAGATTAGTGTATCGCTACAGCCCTATTCAATAATATCAAGTATCTAAAAACTGTCGTTCGATGCCTCTTTCTGATGTTTTCTTTGTCTTTACTTTGGTTTGGAGGTCAGATGTGAATCTGAAGTTTTGGATTTTCATTTTTTCTGGATTAAAATAAACTTTTCTGAATAAAATAAATAAGCAAAGCGGAGCATCAAGCGGCCGACATGGCACGACCGATGATTATGGCTCTGATGGCTCTGATGGCGAGGGCGCAGCAGACCTTTTCCACCGAGGTGCGAGAGACGGGTGTCGCTACTGTGTGGCGTGCATGTGTTTGTGCACATGAACACGCTGCACAGAGCTCCCAGTGTTCAGGATGGAGGGAGACGAAGGGAGCTGTGGGCAAACAGTCCCACCCTGGATTCATTAAGGTATCGCTCTGTTTGCTTTCCTCAAATAAACACGCTTCTTTTTTTCTTTTTTATTACATCATTTCCACCTCCAGTCTTCATCGCAGGACTCATAGTTCACCTGAAGAGCAAATATTTGGACGCCGAATACTCAAAATACATGTTGTCAGGGACTGATGAAAATACCAGACAAACACAGCGATGAAAAACAATACTGGAAGAGCAGAAACTGAATAAAAAAAGGACCTTTTAGGCTCTGAATCAGTTCATCCACAGCCACGGGGGAAATCTTGCATTAAGGAGACTCACATTCGTTACAGAGACTATGGAAGTAATGAACGGCCTCAAAGAAAGTCTGTGTGTCTCTGAGAGAGCAGGAAAATAAGAAAACACAACCCAAAGAAAAATAAAGTGGAGGCTGGTGAAGCTGCAGCAGCGAGGATCCACAGAGCTGTCTTTGTGTGCGTGACATCAGATCCGAGCTATTTAGCAGACTGTCCCCGGGATTACAGCGCCGATGACAGCGGGACAGAACCAGAGCCAAGGGAGGACTGACGGAGGCAGGCGGGATAAAGGCTTGTTCATGGTAGCAGTGAGGTATCGGTCCATTTCACACCACCCACTGCAGAGTTTTACCTCTTTAAGGCCCGGCCCACGAAGGGAACGGTCCAGTCTGACGGCCAGCAGATCGTAGGGCCATATGGATCCGGAAATGTGGAATTGGAGATTAAAAACTGAATTCACTTTTAATGCGCAATATAACAGAACTGAACGGCAATTTGCATAAAATTTTATTTTTTTTTCCTTCAGGACTAAAAGGAACTTTTCTTTCAAGAAAATGTTCCAAGAGGGGTCACTAAAAGGTGGGGACACTCTAGCTTCTCTGCCCCCTACTGCCCCCTCATTAACAAAAAAAAACAACCAACCAACTCCCCCCCCACCCAAAAAAAAAAAAAAAACAACAAAAAAAAAACCAAAGACAAAAAACAAAACCAAGATTATTATGTGTCTGGAGCTTCAATGTTCTGCAAGTTTAGCCAGCACATGGTTGAATGGACACGAAAAGATACGTGGGAGGATCACTTCCATCTATCTATTAGCTCCCGCTTGGTCCGGAGTCGGGTCCCAGACCTCCCTCCCCCCGGTCGCTTCCACCACCTCATCTGAGAAAAACCCAGATGTTTTCCCAGGACACGCTGGAGAGATATAGGTCCCGATCGTACACTTCCCGCTAGCCGCTACCCGCAAACTGCGGGTTTAGGAAACCTCCGCTAACCGCTAATGCAATCTTTGGCTCCCCAAAGCCGCTACCCACTATATAGCTTACTGCTGTTGACATTTCATTCTTTTTTACACTTTAAATAGATTTTACCTATTTGATTGATTTTTTTCTTAGTTATTTATTACACAAAAAGAACTTTTGAATTTTTTTTCCGTTTGTCAACAAAACAAATGTTTTGTAGGACGTTTTGTAGAATGTTTTGTAAGTATAAAAACATTAAAGTTTACTCTTATATTGCATAAATTGTCTATATTTAGTTACCTTATATACTGTCTTGGGGTTAAATTTGCATAAAATGCTTAAAACGGAATTTAAAAAAATTTTAAACCGAAAAACACTGAAAATGAAAAAAAATTAAAACAGAATTTGAGAAAAATAAAACGGATTTCATAGGGCACTAAGATCGGTCAGAACACATTTTTGTTTGAGCTGTGCCAATTTAGTCTTGAAGCCGTTATTATGCAAAGGTCTTTGATTGAAATGTAGCTCAGTAAAGACTATGCTTTGAGCTGCAGAGAACATCTGGGGGAGCGGCTGGACTGGCCATATCATGAACTTTGGTAGCGTGAGCAGCAACCTGGACGGGCCTCCACCACCTGAAGCAGGGCCAGCATCTCCCATGCAGCTGCAGCAGCACCGCAAACTCCAGCAGCGGTGGTGAAACTGACCGCTAAACTACTCTGAGCGTCCCAGAAGAACAGCCAAGTAGAAACAACAGACTGGGTTGAGTGAAGGAGGAAAAATCTCTGTGTGAAAGTGACTAAATAAAGACCTCTAGTACCCTCCCGGCTGTATTCAATTAAAGTCGACTTTAAGCCTGAACCCCCGGTCATCAAGCTAAAGGGTTCGGTCTGAGGAAGTTGTTCGGTTCTCAGTCTTTAAGTGTGAACAACTCAAAGACTCACTGAGCCATTACCAACAGACATCTACAGTATGAGAAAAATGCAGCTAAAGCCAATAAGATGGGCTGGCTTCACATTAAACACAGTAATTAACACATTGATAATTAAAAATATAATGTATAAATGCAACCTTATGTTGTACAAAGGTGCAGAGCAGTAAATCCAGCAGCACCGAGGTTGCTCCAGGTGAAACTGATGTAATTTGTTTGGTCAGAGGGTTTGGTTAATCTGAGCAGCCTGTGATTTGTTATAAGGGTTTAGTGCATCACAGGAGTGAGTCTGCTTTAATCCCTTTGGCTAGCATCCCAAAAACCTGATGTAGAGCTATTAATCCAGCGTAAGAATGGAGGCGCTCATTGTTGCTTACAGGGAGGACGAGAAGTCAATAGGTTATTGTTCACTTTGACTCTCTGCAGAAGGTACGAGGACATTCACTGAAACAGAGGGTCGTTTCAGTAATTCAGTAACCTATAATGAAATCAGTCAGTAGTTCCTCAAAAGAAGAGAAATAACGGGGCTTTATAAGAGCGGCGCTACTAAATACTCAGTGTAACTGACTGTGCTGGTCGTCACAAAGTGATCCACTGTTTGTCCCTCCATTTATGCAGCGACCAAGTCTGATACAGAAGAGAAAAAGACAGCAGCGGAGAGGAGAAAGAGACGTTATAATCACTGCCCAGACAAAACACTGACGTCGATCTTCGCATTAGAACGAGTCCACAGAGTCACAAACCCATTATCCGTCTGCGCTCACCACCTTCTCGCTAAACTGATTAGCTCAACGAGGGCATCAAAGCCCTCAAACTATTTCTTTCTTTCAAAAACAGTCTCAGCTTTTCTCGGTGCTCTGGTCACATTTATTAAGAGGATGCCTTTCTGGTCGTTGTTGTCCTGAGACTCTGGTGAAGCTTGAACCTCCTCATTAGCATGCTAGCATGCTGCCCGTTCTAATACTAACATGCTAACAAACTGAAATGTTCATGCTGTTTGTGTTTCTGGGAGATTCAGTCTTGATGTGGAGGTGAAAAGAAACACAGCTGGTGAGCAAATTTAAAGCAGGACAAAGGACATGTCAACTCAGCAGGGCCCCCTACAGGCCTGCAGGTTTTAGCGCACTTCAAGATTTGTTGCGCCTCTTTCTCGTTCACCCTCTCATTTTCTCTTCTGTTATTATTCCTTGAGCCCAAGCCTCCTCTGCCATGATTGTCACCTGCAGCTCTGTCAGCCGGTTTCATCGCAGTAGCGACGTGCCGTCGAGACCACCAGGGCGGAGTTGGTTTGGCTGGGAGGACGGAGACCGGGCGAGCTGGGTGACGCTTCCCAACGTAATCAAATATTCCCTCGAATAAAACTGAAACTAAGAGTATAAGACGCAGGAAAGTGTTTGGTGCTGATTTTAAATCAGGATTCAACCAATAAGTATGTTTTATCATGCACGTCTCACATTACGCAACGACTCAGTCACATATATATAAAATGACTTTTTCGGGTGTAAATTTAGTTTTTCTTCTATAAAACATACTCTCTATAAAACATGTCTTACAGTTCCCTTTCATAAAAGAAAGGAGCCAGTGTGGAAACACCCCGCACCTCCTTTCTAACAGAAACCAACCAAGTATGACACAGACCTGTAGGGGGCCGGTGACAGGTCCAGGGTGTACCCCTACCTTTTGTCTACAGAGCGCTGTGACCCTAAATGGGTATAAGTGGTGCCAGATTATGGAGAGATGGATAAACCAAATTTTAAGAGGTGATTACGGTAACGTCCCCGTTGTTTACAGTCTGAAAACTTAACCAATTTATGTTAAAGTAGCAAAAATCGTCCCGTCTGATTTCAGACAAAAAATGAATGCAGTTCTGAGTTTACGTTCATGATGTGGACGCTCTTCTGACCTCTATTATATTTACTCGGTGGGTGTGTATGCTTCATAACTACCATAAGCAGATAAGAGATAAGGAAGTCGTGAAGCACCAGGAGCCTCCTACAGGTGTATTATTACTGGAACCGACTGACTTTAGCTTCCCTCTGTGGCGAAACCCAAAACACTCTTTTCTCCTGGCTGAATAAGGGTTACCCTCCACTGCCGTGACGACTTAGAGCGATAATCCACCTTCTACAGTGACACATACCGGCTCCCCACAGGCTGTTTCTGCAGGAAATTACACTCCACCTGTGCTTAGCGTGCACATACTCCACGCACACATGCCTTAAGACGGTCTTGCACAAACAGTCCTAATCCACTGTTCGGTCACATGCCAAGGTTTTTCCTTAAATGTGATATAATATCATGCAAACAGAGATCGGGGGCCCCCCAAAGCCAAGTCGAGAACTTTGCGTAACAACTTTTCAGGATGTTAATCCCTCACGGCAGTTTAAGGGAATAAGAAGGAGAAAAAAAACTAAAAAGGCCTCAAGTGCAGAGGATTAAATACTTTGAGAATTTTGCAGTTTTTATCAGCTGGTACATTTACACATTAACAGACGAAAGTTGTACCGTGGCTATGAGCTGAAAATCAACTGAAAGGAGAACAAGCTTTTAGTTTGTGAATACAAAGCAAATGGGACAGTTTTCTATGGATAAAAGCCCAGATTGTGGTAGAAGAACATAAGGAATATTGAGGGGTTCCTGGTGGCTTCATGGCAGAGCTGTCACCTCCCATGTGGGAGGTCTGGGTTTGAGTCCTGAAGAAAGGGCATCAGGTATAATACCTGTGCCAAATCAGTCCGGATCACTCCGCTGTGACCACCCCAACTAGGGAGCAGAAGAAAGAAGAAGACATGAGGAATATTGAGCATGGAGATCAACACTAGCCTGAAAGAATGTTCTTTCATGGTAGTGGCCTGGGTACAGTCACCGTTGTTCATGACAGAGACCACCTCTTTCATGGCCTTGTTCGTACTCAAAACATCTTGAGCTGTCAGTTTGATGATGTCTTAGGAACAGATCAAAAAAGGCTAACCGAGTACAACGAAATGATGCTATTTTTACCCATTTGGTTGCAGTTGGGACTTTTTGCAGACACAACGACTTCTCGGTAAAGAAAGCGACAAGCCATAACAAGCGATACTGATCATTCATTTGTCATAATTTTCTACCTTCAAACAACTACTGCGTACTACTGCGATGCTGCGGAGTGTAAATCACATAGCTCCATAGCAAAGAAGCTACGCATCTATCCCTTCACGGTTGACGTGGCATGGCCGAGTGATCTATCTGTGCAGAGAAGATGGAAGACACTGCTTCAGCGAGAAGAGATATACAAGACAGTAAACGTCTAAAAAACATCCCTGTCATTTGGACAAGGAAAAGTTCAGCACTGACAGCCACGTGAGTAGTGGTACTACCTACTTTGCCAGGAATAACTCTGACAGTGACTCAAGCTTAATGTCACCAGAGATATTCAGCAATGGTTTGCCGTTTTGCCTTGGAGCTTGTAGTGGCAGAGTCCCACGATGTTAAGAAACAAACTAACGTAACTCACTAACTGACTGACCTAAGATAAGTTAAGCTAAAATGTTGTATATTCTGAAAGTATTGTTATGTAAAACGGACTTAATTTAACAAATCTAAAGTAAAATTTATGGATACGTAGGCCTAAATGTTTACTATTTCACGAACTGTGTCTTCTGAATACTTTTTACTTTTTTTGTCAATGTGATGGGTAATTAAAAAAAGAAATTGTTAGCTTGAAAGAGTTGATCAACTACACATGTTATCTATGCACCAGGTCGATGTCGTAGCTCGCTTTTATTCCTATTATTTGTGTCGCTGTGTAATTACACAACTGAACACTAGGTGGCAGTGTGGGCTCTTTTCTTTTGTTTACTTTCTTTATGTATCACATGTAGACATGTATCTGATGAATGTTGAGAAATGGTAATTTTTATTGACTTTGCAGCAATATGTCTTGAAAACAAAGAAGATGTAGTAGAAGCAAAATAGGGCAATGTAACATGTTCAATTAATCATGATATTGATTTGATTCCCTAGTGCAGTGATTCCCAAAGTGTGGGCCACGGGCCCCTGGTGGGCCGTCGCGGTACTGCAGGTGGGCTGTGAGAGGTCATTAAAATTAAACAAATATGTTTTAAATCCTCTATCTTTTTTAAATATGTTTTTAATTACTGTAAAATATTAACGACATGATTTAAAAACATTAAGAAGTAACAAAACAAACCAGTTAAGTGTTATTCTACCATCATCTTAACTGAATATGACAAGTGTCACCTTATTTGTTGACCCCTTACATTAATGTCAGAACATAGCTTCTAGTCCTGAATGTTGTGATTAAAGGTTTCGGTGGGCCACAGAGATTTTTCACATTTCAAATTGGGCCTTGGTATTCTGAAGTTTGGGAATGGCTGCCCTAGTGGGAAACAGGATGCTAACAGGCAAAAAAGTCACATTTGTTGGGGAGGTTTACATCAGGATACAGTATAGGGTTTCCTGCTCGTATGTTAAATCCTGCGTAAAACGCTGTTACAGATAAGTGCTGCTAACAACGGCTCGCAGAGGCAGCGTCTCACCGTTCTCCACCTTCGCTACTGGAACACTGTCAACTCTGGAACTGGGAAACAGTAATTTAGCTGGAAAGCCAGGATGGAGTGCTCTATTCCAACATGACTGAAGATACAAAAGGGTACTGAGCAGCACTTTAGCTTTGGTACCGAGGGAAGTCTCTGGGCTGGACTGATGAGAGGAGTCTTGACTGACGAGGCAGAGTTCACTGAACCTTTAGACGGATGAAAAAGAAGCTCAAGACTTTCACTGCACAGCCCGTATACAGACACACCTATTAAAACGCTCGCACAGTAGGCTGCAGACACACAGAGAGCCTTTGTGAGACGAGTCCTTTTTGGCTTCCAGCCTCATTACTGCGATTACAGTGACAGCCTGAGAAAAACTGGCAGACGTGCACACACACGCACACAAGTGAAGAAAGCCCAGACATCACCATCAGCTTTCACCTCGACGTTGGAGCAAAGAAATCCACTAGAAAGATTGGACAAAAGCTGATCAAAGCTCTGCCACAAACAATTTAAGCACGACTTTTAACTTCATTACTTTGCAATTAAGACCATCAACTGCCTCCTGCTCATGAGAAGAGGAGAAGGAAAGATGAAAAATGAAAAAAAAAGAGGTCAGTCAGTGCAGCTGCTGCTGCTGATGTCATCCTTCCTGAAGAGCCTCATATCACTGCTGACACCATGGTTCTTGAAAATCAGCTGATCGGTTCACTCCGCAGGGGATGGAGCCGATCGTTCATATGCATCAACATGAACAATCATTTTCTGGGTCTAACTTCTGTGTTTCTAACTCTGATCCTCTTCAGTCTAACTTTTATTCCAGTTTAATGTTTTCATGCTCGGACGCCATAATCAGCTGGGCGCCGAAAATAGACACAGAACATCTGAACCCAAAGGGAAGTCTCCGAGCCAACGAGCAGACTCATCAGCACATCATCACCTGATATCATCACGGCATATTTTTAAACGTTAAAATACTTTAGGGTAATGAGTGCACAGAACAGATGACCATTTATGGTCTGTTAAACACACCAGCAAATACTAAGAAGACCGTGTTCCCAGAAGTACATCCTGTGACACGTGAATAAAGAAACTAAATGCAATAATTTACAGATCGTGAACTATAAACATTTCAAAATTGAAACAACTCTATGTCTATTTGTAGGTGTGGAAACTTTCATTTAGGATCAAAACAACATGAAAGTCCAACGGGTCGTTTTTACACTGGCCCTGTTTAGGTCGAACCCAGAGAGGTTTTGGTGATGAGAGCAGTTCACTTGAGTCAGCGTGAACACACCAAAGCAGCCGTGCCGAGAGTAGTCGGAAGAGGCGGTCTCGGTACCGGCGAACTCTGGTTTGAGGTGTGGAAGCTTCTGACCTCGGGCCGACCCGACTACAGGGTGTAGAGCACATGATTGAGCCAAAGAGGCTTCGTAATTGGACGGTGCATCGTTGGTCGTGAAGGAGCACGTAAACATGACAAAAGAAAGTAATGTAAATGTAGCATAATGTAACGCTGTGTAATTTGGCGCTAACCAGCGCGTGTGAAAACGATCTTAGTCGATGAAAGTAGCTGCACCAAAAGCGCCATGAAGCTGTTTAGAAGCATCCCAGGAGAGATCGACCACTCTGCTCTGCTAAAGATATGTATCGAGACAATATTTCCACTTCAATTAACAGACAGCAGAACAAGCTGGCAGGAAGTCAGACATGAGATTGGCATAGAGAATCTGATCATTTTTAAAATAAAAACACCACGAGTGGGCTCCGACTCAGATCGATATTCCATTAACCCGTTGAAGCCGTTTTTATAGAGTTAACATTAAAACAGAGGGTTTTAGAAGGGATCTATTCTCACGTGATCTTGAAACCTTTGGGTAAACTCTGAATTTCATGAATACAGTCGAAGAAGCGGCGCCCAGAAGTGCTCAGCTTTTGAAATGTCCTCTGTGAGACCCGAGTACAGAGAAAACCACTGCAAAACCAAACCACGGTGCTTCTGTTTTCTGTGCAAACACGGCTTGATTATGAAGCGACATCAGAACAGCTGCTTTAAGCCTCTAACAAGACTCAAAAATGTAATTCCACTTAGGTGTCAGCGTAGATAGGCTCCCGACAGACAAACACAAGTATGTACACACCATATATGTGTACAAATAAATGCAGAGCAAGGCCTGTTAGTACAGGTATCTGTTTGATTCCTGCCAACTTGTCATAAGTTCACTACCAACGCTGTGCTATGCAGAAGTATAAATCAGGCTTAACGCTAAGCGCTAAGTGGCTAAAATGATTACAGCAATGGCCAGCTGTCAATCAAATGGTCTCTGACTGGTCAGCTTTTTGCTCTGTATAATTTTACCTGATTTTGGAAGCATCGCCCATTGAGCAGACAAGGAACTGCAACATAAACCTACTTCCTGGATCGCATCGACCTGCAAGTGGGAATGTCGGTGCTTGGTGGAGACGTGGACCTGAGGGGCCTTAACTGTGGACTGAAGGTGGAGATGTTGGTCCCCAGAGGCTACAGACATGCTAACAGTAGTCTGAACACTCTTTGAGCACTCACAAGGTCAACTGCTCCTGAGCTGTTCACATAACTCTGGTAACTATGGCTCAGCTCGCATATATTGTGTGTACTGTGTTGACGTCTAATGGACACACCGAGCAGGATAAAGAAAGAGGAGAAACAGACCTGATAGAAGGGTACAAACACAAAGACTGAGAGTAAATCTTCAGTACAGTGAATACAGTCCTCGACACAATGAGCCTCTGCTGCTGTAACTCACCACAGCAAAGCAGCACTGCAGTTTTAGTAACAGCTGCTATTGTCTAGCAGCTGGCCCTGGCATCAAGAGCCAATTCACTGGTTCACTCTCTCAAGTGCACTTGTGTAAGCAGCAAGCTGAAACAAGCCCTTTACAGCCAACTGAGAACAGGAATTCACCTGTGAAAGGATCAGAATAAAAAGGAAAAACCATAGCTTGCATGAATAGAACTGGACAGACTCTTCGTTGACGTCGCCCACGGCTTCCTGAAGAGTGGCCCAAGGCCAGCTGTTGGCACTCTGGTTGACCCCATCTGGGAAAGACCTGCAGCTCTGCCCTCCAGGCCGACTCAGAGCTGGTTTGTTCAGGTCAGAAGTTCTCCAAAAGTGCTGAGTAGCCAAAGTGATGAAACCGCTGACTGTCATCAATGATGACAAAAGAACATGCCAGTAATTATACGCTGGTGTAGACTCTCAGTCATCCAGGTCACGCTAAGCCTCAAGGGCTTGAATTAAGGCAACTGGAGCCAAGAAAAGGAAGTCCAGTTTCCTTCGAGCCCTTGAAGATCGCCCGTGATTATGCATAAATTTGTGGCTTTATATAATCTTAACTGATGGGTCCAGAGATCCACCCACCAAGCCGCTGTCACGGATGTGAAATCTAGATATACAGATCAGAACTGTTGTTTACAGCAGAAATCAACATACTTGCAGCTCGGTACTAAGTTGAACATCATGGAGGTTTAAGGAAACTGACTCGCTGTTGAAGCCCCTAGTGGTCTGTCCCGGAAATGCGCTTTCACGTCTTCTTTGAAAGGGGAAAGCAGGGGCTTCCATTTGCACGTAGAGCACGCAACACCGGCTCTAGCAAGGGTTAATCCGTGAAAGCAGCCAGTTCTCCTTAAGTCTGTGTGCATAGCCCACTGCTGTTCACACGTCTGATTCCTGCATGTGCAACCCAGACACGAGACGAACCAGACCGTCACAGTAGCCAGAGTCCCCAGCAGGGGGGGATAAATCCAGTTACAGGGTGGAAATGGTGTACAGACAACAACCCAGTGCTTAAAGTGAGAACAACCGAAAGGAGATGATTGTTGACTTCTTGAGGTCATGAGGGTTAGGGTTAGGGTTAGTCACGAGGCACAAACCCCTCAGCGTTAACGACTCGCAGGGCAAAGAGTGTCAAGTTCCTCGTCGTGCTGGTCGCTGAACACCACTGGACTGATGAAGCTGAGTGAAGATGACCAGGGTGTCGTTTCCTTCTGTCCAGGGGCTCCAGGAACACGGCCCCCTGATGTGGAACGATACCAGTATTGGTATCGTTCATTCCGATGAACGATACCAGTATTGGTATCGGAATGAACGATACCAATACTGGTATCGTTCATTACGATATCGTACGATTGGTATCGTAATGAATGATACCAATACTGGTATTGGTATCGTTCATTACGATACCAATACCAGTATTGGTGTTGTTCATTCCGATACCAATACTGGTATCGTTCATTATGATACCAATACTGGTATCATAATTTCCAATATTGGAAATACTCGCCGATCCTCCTGGACATGAAGTATGGGAAGTACAGTGGTACCTACTTACGAAATGAATTGGTTCTGTAAGTAGTTTCGTAACCTGAAACTTTCGTAAGTGGAGGCGTGTTTTCCATGTAAATGCCCTAATCCGTTCCAAGCCCCTCAAAATTCGAACATATTTTTTTTTAATAAATTATAAATAATACATGAAATGACATAAAAACCTGTAAGAAATACATGTTAGAACTAGAAAAGCACTCGGAGAGCGCAGACCTCCACCAAGCGCAACAATTATCAGAAATTTGAAAAACTCCTGAAAATGTCCCCATAACTTTTTGAGTTATCTTGAACACAGACAGACAGATAGACAGATCTATAACCTCCTTGGCGGAGGTAATGAATATTTACGGTAAATCAGTGAGACGTCTGCTGTTGCCTTTGAGAGACCAGGTCAGAAATGTGTGGCTTCACCTTGGGAAGTCCCACTCTCATGTCATTTTCACAGCAAAGCCTGTTCCTTTTCTTTGTTTTTATGTCCAGCATCATTGAGAAGAATGCTGGACCCCTGGGGTTGGATCGGACCCAGGTTCAAAACCACTGCTCTAAATATTTGCTTCCTGTTCTCAAATGAATATTGCAACTTGTTAAGCCCAGATAAATAAGACGATTAGTTCACAATAGTATGTTTAAATAATGAATCCATTGATCTTGACAGGTTATTTAGAGCAGTCTTTCTCAACCTTTTTTCAGTCACGACACCTTTCAAAAGTGAATAAAATCTCACGACACCCCAGAGTAAAATATAATTAAAAACCACACTGCATCGCTCTGACTGTAAATGCATATGACGTGGCGTAGACTTCATCATCACTTCTTGTTCTTGACAGCTATGTTGACTTTTCATCAAAACAAAATATTCAGCAGGCTTGTTGGCAAGTGATGGATGATTTTTTTTTTTTTAGATGTCTTTCAAGTTTGTTCAGAACCATTGATTCATTTGCCAATTTCATGCCACATACCAGACACAAAGGGAGAGGGCATGTTGCATCGCCACTACTGATGAATCCATAATTAAGGTAGTCATCCTTGTATTGTCTCTTTTTAGCCATACTGCTAGCATCTACCGTCGCTACCTTTGGTGCAGACTCAGAGCTGCTGGATGAAGGCTCGCATGAAGAAGTTAAAAAACAATCCATGATGCTGCTAAATAGTTCTCTTTGCTGTCTGTGAAATCAAATTCCAGCGGTTAAATGATAAATCAACGTAAGCTAACGGCGCAATCACGCTGACCTTATGTTGACCTTATGCTGACCTCGTACTGACGTTACTGACTTTTAACATTGGGAAATGGGCACGTGAGACATATTTTTATTATTCATTTCATGTTTATTTATTTATCTTATTTATTCATTCATAGGCAAAAAAAAATGTATTTATGTATGCATTCATATATTTACATATAAAATGTCAGAATAGGTAATTTTTTGACGATGCCCCTAAAGCAGTCAGAGGACACCCCAGGGTGCCGCGACACCCCGGTTGAGAAAGGCTGATTTAGAGAATTTATACGTGTTTAAATATTTATATTCCTCAAGTTTATGTGAGCTCAGTGTTTTTCTGTTTTTCTGCTCCCTCAGCCTCGGTGAAGGACGCTTCTCTGTCCCGTTGAGGCGACGCTCTGCAGGAACCCACAAAAACGTTCTGCAGGACAGTAACCTTGAATCTGTCTTTTCTCCGAGCCCGGCCTGGAAACGGCGCCCACAGAGGGAATCCGGGGGAAGGACCCGGGGGGGGGGGGGGGGGGTTTCCAGAGAGTCAGAGCGGGAAAAAGAAACAAAGACGGTGAGCGTATGCTGCTGACTCAGCCTTTTAGTCCCCAACCCCCCCTCCCCTCCCCTCCTGCACTTCTGTCCTTCACATGGTCACTGACCGCCGTCCCTTTGTGAGGACTCGTTACCGTGGTTACAGGCTCTCTTGTTTTACTGGATCACTGATCAAAGTTCGGACTGCTTCCTGAGTCAAAGGTCCCTTCACTGAGCAGGAAGGTGGAGGAGGCTGAGCAGAGGGCCGAGGGTGGTGGTTGTTGTCCTGAATAACGGCTGAAGAAGACACATACACAAACACACACACACACACACACACACACACACACACTGCTGTCCTCCACCACTGACACACATACGCGAGTCAAACGGAGACTCAAGGTGAAAGCAGCAGGAATGTAGATGGTCTGATAGCAGCAGCGCAGATATTTTATTTTCCAAAATTAAGGCTCGTACAGAGATTAGCAGAACTGAAACACAGCGAAGCATCAGCGCTGGACCAACCTCTGCTCGGTCTGGTCCGACAGAACTGGACAGACCTCTGCCCGGTCTGGTCCAACAGAACTGGACCAACCTCTGCCTGGTCTGGTCACACAGAACTGGACCAACCTCTGCCCGGTCGGGTCAGACATAACTGGACCGTCCTCTGCCTGGTCTGGTCAGACAGAACTGGACCAACCTCTGCCCGGTTGGGTCAGACATAACTGGACCGTCCTCTGCCCGGTCTGGTCACACAGAACTGGACCGACCTCTGCCTGGTCTGGTCAGGTCACACAGAACTGGACTGACCACTGCCTGGCCTGGTCAGGTCACACAGAACTGGACCAACCTCTGTCTGGTCTGGTCCGACAGAACTGGACCAACCTCTGCCTGGTCTGGTCACACAGAACTGGACCAACCTCTGCCTGGTCTGGTTAGACAGAACTGGACCAACCTCTGCCTGGTCTGGTCCGACAGAACTGGACCAACCTCTGCCTGGTCTGGTCACACAGAACTGGACCAACCTCTGCCTGGTCTGGTTAAACAGAACTGGACCGACCTCTGCCTGGTCTAGTCAGACAGAACTGGACCGACCTCTGTCTGGTCTGGTCACACAGAACTGGACCAACCTCTGCCCAGTCTGGTCAGACAGAACTGGACCAACCTCTGCCCGGTCTGGTCAGACAGAACTGGACCGACCTCTGCCCGGTCCGGTCAGACAGAAGCTGCTGAACGTCTCAGGGTTTATCTCAGAATATCCCACAGCAGCAGCTGGGAAGCAGCTTGTTTTGCTCCAGTTTCTCAGTAAACTCGAGGCGCATCGTGAACCTGAATGGACTCTGGTTCGTGCGTGTACACGTGAAACACACGAGCAAACACAGGGCAGCAGGCGCACGGGCCTTTACCCTCAAACCTGGTCTACAGAGGTGCCAGCTGGACACAGAAGTCCGACAGCCTGGTGGGTCTGGGTCCCACGTCCACCTGTACACTCGGTTATTATGTAAATAGTAACGGTTTTTACATTTATGGTTCTGAAACAGTAAGGTCTCATCAAAACAATCAGCTCTGTTTTATGAGGTCATAAAACAGTTGCAGGGTAGGTTCATCCAACCTGAAGAGGCTGCAATCACACGTTGATGATGACAGTGTTGATGATCACACAAGACACCCCCCCAATAAAAAAAACATAAAAGTTTATTGAATAAAGAATATGCACAATATAAATCAGGGTGTACAGGTCTAGAAATAGAAAGAAATCAAACGACGTATCAGCTAGGGGTGAGTATTGGCAAGGACCTCACAATACGATATGTATCATGATACTTGGGTCACGATATTATCACAATATCGCGATATCACAATATATTGCAATAGTCTACCCAGTTAATATCATAGTTAAAAGTAGAGATGAAAAATCAAGTTGCTGTAAATGTTCATCAAATGATATTGATCATTCAGAGGACAAATTGAGTCAAAACTATTTGCTTTAAAATAACCTATTTATTGTTTATTATTAGTGTTTTTGCACATTTAAGTAACCATTACAACATACTCACAATATTAGGAGCTGAAAAATCGATATTATATTGGGTGGCCGAAAATCGCGATATATTGCCAAATCGATTTTTTTTTCACACCCTTAGTATCAGCTAAGCCAATGACATGAGTTTATTCATGAGTCCAGTAATCCCAGGATGTTTGATGTTCAGACTCTGAAGAGAACGTGGTCACGAGTGTCCCAGACAACCTTCGAACACGCCACGACTGATCCACCAGGAATCCGTCTTGGAATGTGTTCAGACCCTACGTTAGCGCTGTCGCCCGGCCAGCCATCCCAATTATTTCACTTCTCGATAAGAAAAGAATGAGTCTGGATCCTCTGGGTTCAGCTTCCAGGGAGCTACGCATGCAGAAGGAAGAGGACGGAGCTTCTGAACACCAGGCACACAGCCTAAGCTAAGCTTGTGACGTAGCTAGAGCGACAACCAGGCTGGTATCAGCAAAAGATGGTCAAGATGGCCTCAGCAGAGCAGGAACGCCGCTGATTAAATCCATGAGTCATCACATAAAACCCGCTTCCTCGCCAGTTCTGTCCCGGCGGGAATGGGTGTAAATGGGAGTGTATGGGTGCGGCTGATCGGCTTTCAGCGTTGGCCGCTGGTGATCAGACTTCCTAGAATGCATTTTAATGCCAGGTCCAAGCAGATTCAGGTCCATTCATTCATCTGACGGGTGACTGTCTGGTTCTGTGAGCAGAACAAACAATCTCCTTTAAAAGTTCGAGGACTTCTGTGTTGCAGGCTCGTTTACTAAAGAGCCTTTTATAAAAACACGCAGAATGTGGTTTAGCATTGTTTTGTTTCCACAAAACTAAGAAAGCTAACCTGCATCGATGCGCTCATGTCTGTCTTTACTTTGCTACAGCTGCAAAACAAGCTTCCTACGACGTTGCTGGTTAACAGTGAACAAAGTGACGACCCATTTTCAAAGAACGGATATCATTGGCAGAGACGCCGCAACAAGGTAGGCATACTAGGCAATTGCCTAGGGCCCCGAGCTGGAAGGGGCCCCAGGACAGCAGCGACATTGGTTCTTTTGTCAATGACAAAATGACTGAACTGCTTTAGACACTGCAACGATGATACGTTGGAAACCCCCCACATAGGGTCCCAACTAGCTGTCACTGCCTAGTGTGTTAAGGGACCCCCAAGACACGGCTAATATCGATCCATATCAATGACACAACCTGAAACCTCCATAGACACTGCAGCGAGATATTTGGAACCCCCCCTAATAGGGCCCCGACTGCCCGTGGCCGGCTTTCTTCAGTACTTCAAACTCAAAATTAAGCAAGTGTATCCGTCAGGATACGCAAAAAGAAAAAAAAAGTAAGAAGATGAAGGAAAAATAGAACGGAAAAGTGCTAAATTCAAACGTGTATTGAATTATTGACATTATTAAAAAAAAAGAAGTTATGATGCCACTTTGTCCCAGTCTAGTCTCACGAAGCACAACTGCACATGACATGTTTACTGCACTTTAGCCTAGCTTATTTAAACAGTAATTAACAGTAAGCTAACCAGTAACTAATTTGTATTTGGAAGAGGGCGATATCATATGTCTTCTTGAATTTTCTGCATGTCATGTGATATTTTTTTTTTTCTTGATTGTGTTTTTGTTAAACTTTGCACGTTTCAGTTGTGTTTGTTATGTTATATTGTATTTTAAGTTTTCTTACATCACTGTGCACCTCTGTTATTTAAAATAAAAGATTTCTGGATTGAATGATCTTCTTGGTGTTTTTGGGCCGGTAGGGCCCCCATGCCCACTCTTGCCCAGGGCCCCCAAGGTGACTAGAAACGCCCCTGATCATCGGATGACATCTACGCAACGAACTTCATCCGTCTTCGACCCCTCGTCACCTGGCGACAAGAGCTGAGCGATTTTATCGATTCTGCAATATATATCGATATTTTATAGTATCGATTTTTCAGCCGCGAGTATCGATAGTCTAAGCTTCTTTCAAAAACAAACGAAACTATTTTTCGCAACAAATAATGTGTAATTGATGCTTTCAGTTCAATTAATTCAAATAAAGTCATTGGAACACTCAAGATGTCACCAAAATCACTTTGTCGCTTTAAATTTTTCAGAAAATGATGTAAATGTATTGTAAGGTGAATATCAATATATATCGTATCGCGAGCCGAATATTGTGTATCGTAATGTATCGTGAGATTAGTGTATCGCTACAGCCCTACTGGCGACAAGCATTAGTATATATCAGCCATTCCCAAACTTTAGAATACCAAGGCCCAATTTGAAATGTGAAAAATCTCGGAGGCCCATCCCTTACCAAAAAGTAGTATACTTAAGTGTACTACTTTTTAGTAAGGGATGCAAACCTTTAAACACCACTTTGATTGACATAAAAGACTAAAAGCTACATTCCAATATTAATCAACAAATAAGGTGACACTTGTCACGTTAAGTTTACAGTAGAATAACACTTAATTGGTTTGTTTTATTATTTCTAAATATTTTTAAATCATGTAATGAACATTTTACAGTAATTTAAGAACATATTTTAAAAAAATCAAGGTTTTAAAACATTTGTTTATTTTTAATGACCTCTCACGGCCCACCTGCAGTACCTCAACGGCCCACCAGGGGGCCGCGGCCCACACTTTGGGAATCACTGGTATATATCTATCATGAGCAAAAAAACTTCAATGCATCTAAATGAAGAGGAAAAGCTGCGTTTTGATTATTTATGAACTATCAACGAAACCTGAATCCCTGCTGGCAGCTGACGCTAGCTGCAGGCTGGGAGTCATTAAAGCTGCTCTTCAAGGGCTCTAATCACCTCAGTGTTCGCCTCAGGAGAAGTCTGACACACGACTTTCCTCACTGACAAATCGTTAACTTCTTGTGTTGCTTTTACGTGACCGTGCAGGAACATGTAAATTACATAAGACAAGAGTCCTGGTTCACACAGACGACGGCCCAGCGAACGCAGCGTAGCGCTGAGGCGCTACGTCTGTGGTGATAAAGCACCTCTGATACCCACCAAGAGGCAGCTCCTCATTTAAAGAGCAAACAGATTGTCATGTTCAATCATCTCTCCACTAATAAATCAATCCCTTCGTGGAGGCTCCTGACTTCTTTCCTTCTTGTTGTGTTAGCAGGCAGAACAGATGATATAAGAGTGTTTCATCACTGTTGGGATGAGGATCAGGAACTCATCAGTCCCGCAGGTTGAGGCAGGTAAACCTGCTGACTGAACCTCCTGCTCTTAACGATTCAGATGCTGCGAAGATCAGTTTCACCGCAGCCGTAAAGCTTCATAATAATTATGATGTTGCTACGGCGATTAGTTGACCTGGAAACACCAACATAAAGCTGTGGTTTGAACCTGCGGTTCACTGATTGGATAGAAACGGCTCGACTGCTCAGTTCCGCTTTGTCAGCAATAATTCCTTGACAACTTTAGAGAAACGCGTGCAAATATTTACTTTGGAAGGCAGCTTGTATTTCGTTGCTCTTTGTTTATATGTTACATTTGGATTTTCTGTTTCAACTGTGTGTTGCTTTAACAACATGTTGGACAGGTGTGAGAATTATATAATCACTTCGAACTACAAAAACACTAAACTGAGCCGATCTAAAGATTCAGAAAGAAGGATTATCGAGTTTCAGCTGCATTTTGTGTCACAATACAGTAAAAAAAAAACACATCCAGCCTCACTTATCATCAGCTCAGTGCATTTACCACAATGTATGATATATAAACTATAATATAACAACTGCAGTAGCAGCAAATTTGAGGATATAAATTACCATTTGATTTTATTTGCACCTGTAGTAACTGATTTCTTTGTCCACTTAAGAACAGGACACACTCAGTTAAATTACACTTTCTTACTATATAACAGTGATTCTCAAAGTGTGGGCCGTCGCGGTACTGCAGGTGGGCCGTGAGAGGTCATTAAAATTAAAAAAATATGTTTTAAATCCTCGATATTTTTAAAATATGTTTTTAATTACTGTAAAATAGTAACGACATGTAGTGCTGGGCAATATGACGATATATATCGTGGGGACAATATAAAAGTGTATATCGTGCCATTATCGTTTCTATCGTTTCTATCGTTTCTAACCTAATTTTATCAATTATTACAGCAAATATGTAATTAAATAACCTGCAATGATAAATTTGATAGAATCATATCTAATTTTACAAAGTAGCCTTTTATGTTTGTACTTTTATTCATGGTTAATGCCTTAAACAGAGTTCTCTTCAACCCTGATGTTTACTTTAGACACTTTATATTGGTTTGCAAACTTTGCACTACAAGGTTACAGATTTCAGAAAGTTGAAAAATAATTTGTGTTTATTTTTTATAGCTGAACTTCAGTGCAAAAATGTGTTTTTCCTCTCAGAAACTGTTGTGCACTTTAAAAAAAATGTGAAAGCTACTGTACCTCTGTACCTACCTGTTTTTGCTGCACTAAAATGTATGTTTGTGACAGTTCAGCTAAACGTCCTTTCAAAATAAAGTTGAAAAGTAAGCAATGAAATTTTTGTCAAACTTTTCAGAGAATAACTGAAAACATACTTTATTATGGTATATCGTGATATATATCATTATCGTGATATAAAATAGTCCATATCGTGATATATGATTTTTTCCATATTGCCCAGGACTAACGACATGATTTAAAAACATTAAGAAGTAACAAAACAAACCAGTTACCGTCATCTTAACCTAATATGACAAGTGTCACCTTATTTGTTGACCCCTTACATTAATGTCTGAACATCGTTTCTAGTCCTGTATGTTGATCACAGTTGTGATTAAAAGTTTCGGTGGGCCGCGGAGATTTTTCACATTTCAAATTGGGCCTTGGTGTTCTGAAGTTTGGGAATGGCTGTAATATTATAATATAAATACGGTACTAAATGTTATAGTTATAGTCATTTATTTCTACAATCAAACTACTTTTTTTTTTAAAAACATCAACATTTTTTTGTAAAAAGGTTTCTATTTAAAAAACAAGTATTTATGCTGTAAAATCCTACGATAAATTGGTGCCATTTCATTCAGAGGAAGCTGAGATGAGCTCCAATAGATCCCCCCCCCCCCCCCCGACCCTAAACAGGTATAAACAGGTGGCTGCTCACAGAACCAGACTGTCAACCGGTACCGAGCCAGATATCTGCAATTAAAAGCCACCATGAAGCAGATGACAGCAGCCAATTAAGCAAAAAGAAATCACCTCCACCTGAAGTAACTCTACCTCCATGACGGAGGGAGATCCCATCAGGGTTGGACGACTGGAGCGCTGTGCCTGCGGTGGTGTCGCTGATCTTATCGTAAATAGCTATCGAACACTGAGTTTTCAGTACCGATGGTATTGAAGAATCTGATCGACACCAGGAAAGAATCGAGTTTCTCTACCCTGCGTAAACGTAGCATATTTTAAGTCACAGTTAAAAAGCGGATGAGAAAAACACTCGACTATATCGTTCTGGTCTCATTCAAGCCTGGTTTACGGTTCAGCGACAAACGGACAAGCCTACGCCGTAAGCCTAGCCTCAACCTGCACCTCTCTGAACTAGGGATGCACATTTTGGATTTTTTTTATGACCGTTAACCGACGCCCTTTAGCGATTAATAACCGTTAACCGATAAGTCCGGGAGGGTTGGCTGCCACGATGTTGCGCGCGTTGTCATGGAAGCATGCGGACACTTCACCGCGTATACTCTCGCAGCAATGTGTTGCCGTCAGCTTGTCGCAGAGATGCCGCCGTCACTTTTGATTTATACTAGCGCGCTCTCAGCTATGTTATTCCACACCACAACATAAGAGCGACAATCACGAACTAGCTTACACTTCCTAGCACTTCCTCACCGTCTTGGCCGTATCCAGACCCACATTCATCACTATCTCCCTCCATGAATTACTAGAATATGTGCTGTCTTTGTAGTGTGGAGAACCAGAATCGTACAGATGTGGGTACTTCCTCATTTTTTCGATGATGCGCTCTTTTCTACGCGGATGTAGAATTGACCAATCAGAGGCCTGTTGCACCTGTTGACACGCCCCCATGAGTTGACTGAATTACGTAGCTTAAAAACAAATTTGACCGTTAGTATTAATCGGTTAGTTACTGTTATCGGTTAACGGTTAAACGGTTAACCATGTGCATCCCTAGCAGAAAGATAAGATTGCTGCGATGCTCATTATCTATCAGCTCCAACTCACGAGAGATTGCCGATGTTAGCTCCGCTGCTTTGTCTGAGCTACTTACAGGAAGCGAACAGAAACTTAGCACAGGAAAGAACCTACACGCCCCTTAGTGTTTGGTGATGTAATAACAGTGACGATAACCACAATGGACAAGCATGAATGGCGACAACGTTGTTTGTCCCGCGCATAGGCTGCGTTTGTAGTTTCTACGTGGAAGCATAAATGGGGCGTCAAACTTGCAGACATATACTCAAAGATGGACGGCGCTGCTGTAATCCATCATCTACATTAGGGATGCGTGCGATTAGTCGTCTAAACGATTAAACGTCCGCCCACTTTCTAGTCGGCACCAGAAATAGTCGTTTAAACCAATTTGTGTTTTATTCATGTACAAGGCCGCTTAACTGTCATACAGCCGCCGCCACTAGTCGGGGCTACTGAGCCGTCAGACAGCAGTCCCTCTCTCCGCGGCAATGCTCGAGTAGACTGGAGTTTTAAAACGGCACGGTGGGAAGATGGCCTCTCTCAAAACCAGCGCGGTTTGGCGGTGCTTTAATCTAGAAAATGAAAACAAGGTAGTATGTAGACTGTGTCAGAAACAACTGGCATACAATCACTCGACTGGAGCAATGCGCAACCACATTCGACTCAAGCATTTGGACGTTAATCTGCACGAGACGACGGCTACTGATGCTAGCGGTGCTAGCCACACTCAGGCCGATTTGACATTGTTTACCCGGAGACGGTGTTCTCCCGTCCGGTCTGAGAGGACGACGCAGCTCATCACGATAATGACTTCGCAAGATATGCTTCCACTTAACTTTGTGGAAGGTAAAGGCTTCAGGAAGCTAATGGAATATGTTGAGCCCGAATACACCGTGCCGGGACGCAAACTGATAACTTCCAGGCTGGAGCGCATCTTTTTTTTTAGACTAGTCGACTAGTCTTAATTAAAATTTTCGCTTAGTGGACAGGGAAATTAGTCGCCAGGAACATCCCTATTCTACATAAAGACACATCACAACATGTGAGTCAGTCAGGCGAGTCAACGTCCAGGACTCCATCATGGCTGACCGCAGAAGAACACCTTCATGGAACTTCCATGCTTTTCTAGATTAGCTAAATCTGAAATGCGTCCGCGCATTCACACCCATACATCCCGTCTGGATTTGCTTTTAAAACAGAGGAAGGTGCCGGGTGAGTTTTCAGGGTGGGGTCAGGGTGACGTGAAGGGGATTGTGTGTGCGCAGATTAGTGACGAAGCACTTCCAGGCGCCAGAGATGACCTCAGAGGGCAGCGACGCCCACTTTGAGTCAGCAAATCCTCCTGCAGTTAAATGCAGAGTCACGCTGCAGAGATCTTTGCACCTTTATGATCATTTCTTATATCATATATAGAAGGAGACTTTAACATCTGTGCCTGCTCATGAAAATGGAAATAAAGTTTGTGGCAGAGGCCACGGTCGTACAATAACAGGTAAGACATCAGCAAAGCAAGAACAGCGACCGTCCGGGGCAGGTTGCTTGTTATGGATTATTTATTATCTATGAGGCTTGTAAACTGAGCTGGCTCGGTAAACAGAGTTCTGGGTCAAAGTCTGAATGCACAATAACAAGCAGAGCCGGGGAAGAGGGGAGCAGGGAAACATGAGAGGGAGCTGCTTTTGTCCTCTTGTCTTCCTCTGAGCTCACATGACCCTTCAGCCAACACAAACACACACATGTTTACAGCCAAGCACTTGTCTTTCTACGCCTTTTTATTGATATCTTTATTGATATGTATAGAATTTGAGCTTCTGGTGAGCACCTAAAAGCCTGAAAACAAAAAAAGGAGATGAAATGCAGTCCTAGAATAAGTGCAGCAGGCTTTGTCTCGGCCTAATCCCTCAGCCACCTGGATGTTCATTCATAAATCCACTACAGAGTCAGCAGGTATTAACAGGAGAAGCTCGTGCAGCCAGAACACAACAGACCAGCTCTGCTGGATGTGCACATCCCCGGCAGGTGCGCGTCTGCAGCATCCTCCCAGACCGGCCTGCATCCTTACCTCAGGGCCACGCGCACCGAGCTCTCATCCGGTCCGCCGCTCATGGTGGCAAACGAATAGTCCGGTTTAAAAATAGCCCGCTTTCGCTTTTCTTTCTTTATCCTCTTACAAGACGAGAGAGCGCCTCGGCCTCCCTCCTCCTCCCTCCTCTCTCTCTCTGTCTGTCTTCGGCGTCTCTCACCTCAGGAAACGCGACATATTTTTATCAGTTTGACGGAGTAAAAAACAAAAATTTAGTTGTGGTTTAATGTCCATAAATGAGCCTGAACGGACCCGGCGGTGGTCACCTCTGCTGCGGCATCGTATCAGCCTCCAGTCCGGGCGGAGGGAGGTGTGTGTGCATGTGTGAGTGTCGAGGAGCCCAGCTGACTCCGCCTCCCCCGAGATGCGACAACCAATCAGGACAAGGGAGGGCCGAAACTCCGCCCAGCTTGAGGACGATTAGATCGAATATAAATATAAGATCATAAACTGACTTAAAAAGAAGCACTCCATGACTCAAAAATACTTTAAAATCTCTAAATAAACTAAACTACACCATGATCGAGGCTTCAGTGTTATTTTGTGTTTATTTGTGTATTTAAATGACTCATGAGTTTGTGAGCGGCGCTGATGATCAATGCTGCCATCTAGCGGTGGTTTACCACCATTGCACCTGTTTCTTTTCAATTATGATGCCATTTTTCTGTCCACACACGTGGAATTTAATCATCTTTCACTTAAATATTTGTCCTAACGTAGAGAGTTATTTTTAAATGGTTAAAATCTTTGATGTGAATAATTTTTCTCTTTGGTTTGCTTTAGATGACTACCAGTGATAACTTGTTATATTTTTCTGAGGAATAGCAAATCTTTGAATAGTTATTATCTCCAATCCAATCAATCACTTCTCAACCAAAATTGTTCATAAAGACTTCAGTAGATATTACAGTTTATTTTTTCCAAAATGACTATATTTGAAAACAGTCTAAGGTTAAGTGATATCATACTTAAAAAAAAAGCCTTAATGATTATAAAAATGTGTTATTACTATTTGTAAAATGTGCATTATTATTATTATTATTATTATTACTATTATTATTGTTATTATTATTATTATTATTATTATTATTATTATTATCATCATTATTATTATATGAGCTCTATCTGTCCATCTACTCCTTTCTGAAACACTGAGGTGATGTTTATATTATGTTACAGTTAAAACACATCTTTCATTATTTTTTTAACAAACTTTTTAGTACAAACTCTATGATCAATGGGCAACATAATATTTGCAATATAAACAATACCTTCCAAAAACATGTTCAGCTCTATATTTATTTACAATTTTTAGTTTGTATTCTTTCTTTTTTCTCCTGTTTGTGATTTATAATTGTCTCTTTTGCACATTAAAGCTTAACTGAGGAAATGCACAAGCTTTCCAATGTACTTGTGCTGTAACATATGAGTGCAAATGCTAACATGCTAACAAAGCTCTATACAGCCCCCCCCCCCCCCCCCCCCCCACACACACACACACACATGGCCACTAGAGGGCCCCCAACATAACAGGTCAGTCACTTTTCTTTGTTTTTGCAGCCACTTAAATAAGAACAGGTATATACTTAAACTGTGCCTCACACAGACAGACACCATCTGAGTTGTGATTCGTCCAGGTCCAGGTCCGTGTGCAGGTCCAGGTCCATGTCCATGTCCATGTGCAGGTCCAAATGGATTTGGAAATTAAATGGGCTTTAAAAGCTCACTCACCTGGTTCCAGATGCTTCAGCCTTCCTGTCGTCATAGTTACTCATCATAACATATGTTAAAATGTGCCAGAATTACCAGCAGATATCTTGGAAGCAACATTGATTACAAACCAGAGTCAGAAAATACCTTTTTAGACAGATGAAATCCATATTTAGTAGTGGTGTGTGGTACCAGACCAAACGGAGCGTATTATCACAAACAGCTCATAACTGTCAAGCACAGTGGTGGAGGGGTGATGGTTTGGGCTTGACTTGGACCTGAACACCTCAGTGACTGAGTCATTGCTGCAGTCAGTCGTGCAACAGGACAACGGTCACATCTAATTGTGTCAAGGCCCCATCAAACCTCAACTTGGTAGAAATTCAGAACTGGGCCTAAATGGTGCTGAATATAAATGTCTCACCTAACTTAAGTAGAGGAAAAGTGGGCTGAAATTACTCTAAAAACATGTGACTGATAATGACACACAGAAAACAATTAGTTCAACTGACTGCTGCTAAAAGTGACTGTACAACTGAGTCACTGGATGTTGTTAGTTTTTCAGACACTCCTTTGGCATTTTGGCTCAGGTTTAGTTAAATAAATAAATGCACGACCTCGTGCTGTCGTTCATCTGTGGTTTCACTCGCAGGATGAGATGATTTCTTTTGCAAATCCTGATCAACAGAACAGCAGTTGAAGCGTTAAAAGAGGATGCACTTTCTTTTTTGCAAATGTAGCTTCACAACTGTCTTTAAAGGGAGGGTAAGCAAGTTCTGGATGACGTTACATCTGTTGAAATTTGAAGAAAACACAAAGAGCTAGCCCCTCCCTCCTGAGAAAACACACCCCTTCACAAGCATGAACCCTCCCATATTGGCTGGAGCAACGTTCATCATGGCTGTGGGTGTGTGTGTGTGTGTGTGTGTGTGTGGGGGGGGGGGGGGGGGGGGTCGGCCCAGTCCCCCTCTCTTGTTTCCAGTTTACAGAGCCAGGGCTGTGTAGAAAAACGTGGTTTTCTTTAGCGTACTTGTGACATCAGCAGGTACTGGATGGTAAAATGACACTCAATAAACGCTACAAAAAAAAAGTGATCTGGGTTGGAAATCATGTAGAATCACTTACCCTACCTTTAAAGCCCCAGTTTGGTCTTATTGGACCATTCTGGGTTTAAAGATGTGCCAATAAATAAGTCTGCAGAGAGGAACTATGCAAGAGCATTTCATTGTTACGTCATCAGTTTCAGGAATAAACAGCTTGATTATAAATGATTATTTTCTGCAGTTCAAGAGAATGATCTTCTTTGAGAAAATAGCTCCCTTTGATGTGGACTTTTGCAACAACCTAAACCTCTTACAAACATGAAACAATGACGTAACAGTAGGAGAGAAACATCACAAACAAAATCAAACTAGAGAAGAAACACGAGTCATTTCATGAGGTCGCATTGTTTTGTTTTATTTACAAGAAAATACATCTTCATGTTTTGACATAAAGTGACGTCAGCACGTGAGTTTTGAACAGATAACCTACATGTTATGTGCACCTTTATGATGTTAAAAGATACAGATTACACTATAAGAGTCTACTGAGGGAAACATGGGTTAATGGAAATGACATTCAGAATAGAAAGCGATTACATGTTCAGGATCTTTCTTTAAAGCCGCCCCATGTAGCAACGCCACTTCTGACCACACGGGGGCAGCATATCGCCAGTCCCCACTCATTAGCACAGCAGCGTCAGTGGCTCTCAGTTCAGGGCGACGCCAACACTGTGACGGAGTAACGACGCGTTAATCAATCTCAACCTTTCACTTTTCACACTAACTTGTATCGATTTGACCGCTAGTCTTTCCCGCGCAGCAAACATACGACAGATTTGAAATGTACGCTGCAGCTTGTACAGCGTGATGTAACACGCATCGTTGACTCGATGACCAGGTTTCAGATGGAAATGAAAGAAACCTAACTGATCACGTGTATTCGCTGCCTTCATCGTCTAAGGATTTGATTTGTTGTGCGTAACGAATACATTCAGCTTTTTAGAAAAGTGGACGACATTTGAGAACTCGCGCTGTGGTGAGCGAAGATGCAAAGATGTAGGCTGAGCTTCACTCGTCTTCTGGGGCGACGAGAACTGATGAGGTGCCACGAAAGAGAGGAGAGGTCGTGCAGCTTTAGATATACCTTATTGGCCCGGATATAGGACGATATTTTATTCTAGGAATCATATTTTCATATTTTCATTCGTCTTATAGTCGAGGATTAGACTTTTCCATTGTAATTACACATCTGCGCCACTAGATGGAGCCCACACCTGGGTAACCAGTAAGAATGGAGGAACCACGCAGCTAACTCGAGCAAAGGGCTTTGAAAGTTTTGTTGGAGTCCAGAAGTAGTTTTTTACAGACTAAATTATTTATATTGTTCTTGAATAATATATATAATAATTCAACAGTTAGGCAGTTATTGAACTACATCGTTGTAGCTTATTCAGTCATATTCTCAGATTTGAAGAGAACACATTTTTCTAAAATAGTACCATACCTTGAAAATCTGACACGCAAGTATGGTGCCTTACTTCCTAAAAAAGATGAAATAAATAAAATGTTTAACAATACAGCAGAATGTTATCTCTGTGGGAGTTTTTTCTATAGTAATTTTACAATAAAAAATTGTTTTATGAATAACCTTATTGCCTTCATCATATTTTTATTTTCCCAAAATGATATTTGAAAAATAGGGGTTGTCTTATAATCAGAGTCGTCCTATATTCGGGCCAATGCGGTAATATAAATGCTCTGCAGAGAGTGTCTCTGGCCACTGGGGGGCAGCAGAAACAATCAGGCTACTGACGAAAGGATTCCAGTTTGCAGATTCACTTATTTTTTATTTTTACATCTAATTCAAGAGGTAACATCCCTCAACAGCAGCTTTGGGCGTTGTCTGATATTTTTGTAATAAGAGACAAAAGAACATTCACAAAAAGACAGGAACAGTATCGTACCAGGGAGATGGCACCTCATCACTTCTTATCGTCTTTTCCGAGTGATGTCATCACTCAGCTTAGACGCTACACAGTCTCAGCAGAAAACATCATATAATCATAAAGGGTTCATCAAGCCCATGGTGCTCTCTCGCATACCAAATGAGAGCGTAATAATCTTTTTTGCAGTCCAGAATATATTATAAGAGCATACCAGTGATTATTCATTTACATATAAAATGACTACCCTGCCTTATTAAAATATAAGAAGCTATTTTTGTTCTTAATTTATCTTGTGTTGGAGAAACAGGAACAGTCAGTCAGTAAGCTGGCAGCCGTCACTGTCTACTAATATCCAAGACAAAAGTTTCAAGGTTTAAAACTGCAATCAAACAAAGGCTTCACAAAATGCCTGAGAGAGCTGCTAAACCTCGACATGCAGATGCAACAACGTGCTTTATATGTTCTCCGACAAACCCGTCCACGCTTCTGTCCTCCTGCGATTAAAATCAGACCTCGTTTAGGCGTCTGAGTGTGCAGTCAGAGCCGGCCGTTACTTCTTGCCGATCTCGTACCTGATTGTCTGTTTTCATCCTCCATGGCAGCACGCCAACGCCAATGCCAACGCCAATGCCAACGCCAACGCCAATGTCAACACCAATGTCAACACCAACGTGCGTTTCAACAAAGTACCAGTGACCCGGCGTCATCCGGCGTCACGTCAGTTGACCCGGCGTCAATCGAGGTGCTGGTCACCTCGGTTTGGGACTGGCTGGTCAGGCATGATGTCACCGTCTTTCTAGCACAGTCTACTTTTGAACGACAGAACCGAACGTCTTGTGCCCTTTGATTCAACTTCTGAGGCAAAAGTTCGGTGCTCCTGAAACAATTTACGCAGGACACAACGAGCATCAACACGAGTCTGAACCGAGGGCCAGATATCGTTTGAAATTTTGCAACATGCCAAAACGGATACCTTGTTTTCGATACCGGTATATTCAGATTTCAGCGTACAGGAAGTTATTTTAGAGATTAATGGTAGCAGGGCTGAACAATCAAAAACCGTCATTCAGAACTCATCATGTTAGTTACTTCGATTGTTTAAAAATATTCAATAAATGACCCAAAAAATAGTTCATCTGTGTGCATCAACCACAAAGACATCGACTCTTTCATTAGAAACATCCCAGCAGCAGCTACAATTGGGATGTTTTCGCAACTAAAACCTCGTCACGTTTTAGGTAATCGCTCATTCGTCGTAATCAGGGTCAAATGTGCAGTTAATCGTGATATTGATCTTCAGTCGTACCACTAAGCCCGACACAGGAGCAGTTCAGTGGTTACCAGGAAGGCGTAGCCTCTGACGCCCAACCCTCCCTGAACCAACCACAGGTGGATAAGAGCTCTCAAACAAATCAAGGAGATGAACAAATTCATGACTTCGTCAAAAAATCACAAGTTTCACAGTATCACAACTTTTGATCCAGCAACTTCAGAAGTTCAGGAAAAACCCAACTATACCGAAAACAAGTCATCAGTACAGTTTACGTACGTCTGAGGTGAGACCGAGCCTCCAGAACCTATAAAGAATGTTGACTAACATTGATAAAGCTCCATGTATTATGATGACAACATACGGAATATCGTGAATAGGGGTGTGAAAAAAAATAGATTTGGCGATATATCGTGATTTTTGGCCGCCCGATATAATATCGATTTTTTAGGAAAATTCATTCATTCACTTAAATGTGCAAAAACACTTATAATAAACAATAAATTGGTTGTTTTGAAGCAAATAGTTTTGACTCAATTTGTCCTCTGAATGATCAATATCATCTGATGAACATATACAACAACTTGATTTTTCCTCTCCACTTTTAATTTGATATTAACTGGGTAGAATATTGCGATATCACAATATCGTGATAATATCGTGTCCTGACCCAAGTATCACGATGCATATCGTATTGCGAGGTCCTTACCAATACTCACCCCTATCTAAGTGCATGTAAACACACACTTCATGACAATAGGAACCAACATAAGAGCTGTGCGTGTTACTGTTGCTCAACAGGTTCAGAACAGTCCCGGCAGACGCACACGCATGTTTTTCCGTCAACACGTGACCTGTCTGGCTGAAGGACTCCAGGAATTTTCCATGGGAATTAACTGGAACATACAGGAATTAACTCGGAAAAAACAGGTTAGCCTATAAGAGGGAAATGAAATGTACTTCCAATGATGAGGCATAACGCTCAAGGTGAAGATAATTTCTAGAATCCCCCTACGACTCCAGGATTACTGAAGCCACATTATTGGAGTCAGAGGACTAAACTCAGGATTGACGTAACTTCAGATGTTACTACTAGGGTAGAGATAACTGATTTATGGTGTCTCAGACTTAAACCATCTCAGACTGGTGTTCAGGTGCAACTCCGCTGTTGTTGGGGAAAAAATATCAGTGTACTGCTGTAAAAGCATCAATATGTTACTATCCTCCTCCCTTTTTCTGTCCACCAACTCGTCCGTTCAACCTGGAAACGCGGTTCAAACGCCAAAATGACCATCTTCATTGCGCGGCCCGTGGGACGACTTTTCTCACTGTTGCAGAGAAAACCGACGATTTATCCGATATAAAATGAAAATCTGTCCTCCCTCACAAACCGTAATCCCCTAAAGAGCCCTGTACACTGCACGACTGTGGGCTGTCGGGGATGAAAGATCAGCGTTACTGGGAATTATAGGTATCGATCCCATACCAAGTAAATACAGGGGCAGTATTGCCGATACCGATATCGATACCGATACCAATACTTTTTTATATTAAGCTTGATCTATCGTGAAACTGCTGACCTTCTGGTGTTTTGTGATTTTTGTCTTTGGATTATTTTGTTAAAACCTAAGATAGAATTTCGTCAAACTTTATAGGTGACAGCAAAACATTTTATTATCACAATTAACATTTTTTTGTGTAAATATTCTTTGCTTGAATTGTTCTGTTCATAATGTTTTTTTCTAGTCGAACTAGCATATTATATCCATCAACACTTGTGTAATTTTGTTTACACCCTTTCCCTCTTCTTTAACTAACTAAATAAAGGATTGGCTAATGTTATTTTATCTTAGATAACACCTTTCAATGGGATACATGACATGTACTGGGTTATTTAAAGGTCTTAATTAGATTTTTTGAGTTGGCTCCAGTAACATATGACTAAAGTAACATGTACTTTGAAAGTTAATATAAATTGATGCTGAAGATGAACACTCTGATCTACCTGGATGTCTCTCCTCCTCTATCTGTTTCTACAGCTCCTTGTTTTCTTGTTCATGGTTTTTCATGTGCTTAAATACATTTGTTGTGTTTCCACTGTATTTTACAGCCTTTTTACAAACTACACAACTTGCCGTTTTGTTTTTGGGATTAAAATACAGCCAAACCGCACTCCTTTTTCTTTTTCTCTTTGTGAGTTGTGTGTATCGGGAGAGAGAGCGCTGAGTGGGCGGGCCCGGGGGGAGGAGCCAGTCTGAGTCTACCTCAATGCTTGTTTGGTGCCGCTAAGCTACGTGACGATGCTACGTCAAAAGACGAGACGAGAGGGGAGGAGGACACAGCGACTTCAATGAATTCACACTCAGTCAGTGTTTGTGGGCGAGAAAAAAAGCTTGAGTATCGATCCTTTTACACGGGTATCGTTCGATAGCAATATCGGCATTGGTATCGATATTATCGATATTACATTACGTCTCCAGTAGGGGTGTGAAAAAAAATCGATTTGGCAATATATCGTGATTTTCGGCCGCCCAATATAATATCGATTTTTCAGCTCCTAATATAAATTTTTTTTACAATGCTGTCAGTAGGTTGTAATGGTTACTTAAATGTGCAAAAACACAAATAATAAACAATAAATAGGTTGTTTTGAAGCAAATAGTTTTGACTCAATTTGTCCTCTGAATGATCAATATCATCTGATGAACTTATACAGCAACTTGATTTTTCATCTCGCAATATATCATGATATCGCGATATCCTGATAATATCGTATTGTGACCCTGGTATCATGATACATATCGTATTGCGAGGTCCTTGCCAATACTCACCCCTAGTCTAAAGAAGACCAAAACTGACTCTTTTCTAAACTCGCCAGCATGTCGACACAAATGTTACACTGTTCTTTGTGGGAACGTCTTGTAGTTCTGGCAACGTAATCTCTTTCGGAGCGACGGTCCCCCCTGTAAACGGCGGTTGTTTCAGCAGGATTTCCGTCTGAAATCCATCAGAGTTCAGGACCAGATCAGCAGCTTTTCTGTTTCATACTCTAGACTGCAGAGACCAGGGACGGACAGAACCATCGATCCCACCGCCATTTCTCCAGGAATCGACTGGTCCAGTTACTCCTCAGCCTGGTTTGTCTGGTAACTCGTCCCGCCATATCCCAACGTAGCAATGCTGCTTGGACTCGAGTTTGTGATGCGTTCTATGACTTGTATGTTGAACTGTTTCTACAAAAAAATAATAACAGAATTTTGGAGGACGCAGAAACGAAAAAGAAAAAGACCAGTTTTTACTGAATAGGCATCATTTTTTCATCAAAACAGAGGAAAATATGTCGTCTCTCTCACGATGCAACAGACTAATAGTTTAGAAGCCCTGAAATCAGAGAAACCCTATCAGCTGTCCAATACAATATTTGAGCGGGATTTCCAAAGAAATTTCTCTCGTTCTTCCTCTTTAAGTCACCTGTACTTTGACTGTTTTATTTTCCAGAGAAGCACAAGCGTCACACTGATGTGTGCGACTCTGGAGTTACAGTTTCTCATTTGAGACGAACTTAAGTGCCTTTCAGTCAAAGTCAAATGGGAGTTTTGACTTTAGGTTTCTTACGCAATTTCATTCCACATTTGAATAATATAAAATTCCCCACCTGAACTTCCCATGGAAAGTTTATGGAAATGCATTTAAATTGAAATCCATGGAAACACCTCTAGTGGTTTCTGCGTGTCCGACCGTCCGTCCGCCGGTTTGAATTCGTGCCATCCGACGGACTAGACGGCCAGCGCCAGCCCGTCCCCTCTGAAGAGGACCTCATTGTGTTTGTTCAGCAAACCAGAAACCTGCAGTTTGGGAGTCAGGCCTGCGTCACTAATCGCTCTAAGAATAGCCCCGACAGAGTCCAGAGTATCAGTCCGGCGAGGCCTGAGCTGCTGGACTGTACGCAGACCCGACGGAGGACCGGTCATGTTAAAAATGTCGTCTTTTGTGTCAAAACTTTCACTGAGGTCAATAAAAAGTCGAATCAAATTTAAAACGTACTGGAGCCGGGAAAACGGCTAACCGTCCGAGCCTCCACGATCGACGGCGACAGACAGAAACAGCCCTCAAAAAGCAGAGTAAAGTGCTATTAAAATCACCAACAAAACAACCGTCGTCACTGATCTGGATTCATCAGTTCTGGTGGTCTGACGAGCCGGTCCTCACGAGGAGGGTAAAACCGAGAGCTAAAGATCAGGGGGGGGAGAGAGTGAAACACGTGATCGCGCCTCATCCTCTCCTCCAGCTCTCAGAGTGAAGAAGAGAGAGAGGAAGAAAAGAAGAGGGAGGAGAGATGGCAGAGCTCTTCAAGAGCTCAGACGCTTTAGGAAGAGAAGAAAGAAACCAGCGCTAACAGGCTAATGCTAGAGTTTTTCTCTCTTCGCCTCCCTATTTCCCACACTCCCCCTCCCCCTTCTTCCACCAATCTCCCCCCCCTCGGGGCCTCAGTAACCCCCCCCCCCTGCTCTCACTCCTCGGCTGTTTTGAGGACAGAGTCGTCCCCCAGGATCTTGCAGAGCTCGTCCAGGCGGTTCTGCATCTCGGGGATGCCGGCCAGCTGCGCCTCCAGCCGCTGCTTCTCCTCGGTGAGGGTGAGGCGCGTCGCCGAGTCCAGCTGCTCGAAGCGCCAGCCCCCCTCGCCGTCGAACTGCAGCAGGTGGGTGTGGTACTTCCTGCGGGCGGAGAGAGGACGGTTTGAAGTTTGCTTCATTTCGAGAGTGGGTTTTCACCTCTAGAGGGTAAATCCTCCCTCGCAGGTTTGAACGGAGTCTCACCACAGCGAGGGCCGGTGCGTGATGGAGAGCAGGGAGATGCCGGCGTCCTTGGCAGCCTGGAAAATCTTTCCCTCCACGTCGATGCTCACGGCGCTGGTGCACTCGTCCAGCAGGGCATACTTGGGCCTGACAGGGAGAGGAGATGGTTTCATTCACTGCTCAGCAACCAGTGATGAGGCTGGATGTGTTACTGAGAAAACTAATGTACGGCGGTAAAAGGGGTGGACATGTTAGCTCAGATGAGTTTATGAGATTTCAAGTGACGAGGATGAATTTCCCTAAACGAAATTCAAGTTTTCATGAACAGGTTAAGATGCTAAAAAAAAAAGAAAAAAAACATCAGCTATTCGTGTCATTTTTTTTTCTAATTTCACTTTTAGGTTTTAGTTTTGGAATGACAAACTGAACAAAAAGTACTCTGTGGTAATAAACTGTTTCAATAATATGTTTATTACATTGTAGCTGTACGTCTCGTCACCCTCTGAAACGCTCTCTTTACCCCAGTCCCTCTCAAAAAGTGGGGCACGACTCTTTGGGGGGTGCACCCTTTGGGGGGGTACCCTCTTTAGCAGGGACACAACCCTTTAGCAGGGACGCAACCCTTTAGGAGGGGCGCAACCCTTTGGGGGGCGCGACCCTTTGGGGGAGCGCACCCTTTAGGAGGGGCGCAACCCTTTAGGGGGGTGCAACCCTTTGGGGGGGTGCACCTTTAGGAGGGTGCAACCCTTTAGGGGGGGTGCGACCCTTTAGGAGGGTGCGACACTTTGGGGGGGTGCACCTTTAGGAGGGGTGCAACCCTTTAGGAGGGGCGCAACCATTTGGGGGGGCACACCCTTTAACAGGGACGCAACCCTTTAGGAGGGGCGCAACCCTTTAGGAGGGTGCGACACTTTGGGGGGTGCACCTTTAGGAGGGGTGCAACCCTTTAGGAGGGGCGCAACCATTTGGGGGGGCACACCCTTTAACAGGGACGCAACCCTTTAGGAGGGGCGCAACGCTTTAGGAGGGTGCGACACTGCGGGGGGGTGCACCTTTAGGAAGGGTGCAACCCTTTAGTGGGGGGGGCGCACCCTTTAGTGGGGGAGTGCACCCTTTAGCAGGGATGCAACCCTTTAGGAGGGGCGCAACCCTTTGGGGCGGCGCGACCCTTTGGGGGAGCGCACCCTTTAGGAGGGACGCAACCCTTTAGGAGGGGCGCGACCCTTTGGGGGGTGCGACCCTTTGGGGGGTGCGACCCTTTGGGAGGGGTGCACCCTTTAGGAGGGGCGCAACCCTTTAGGGGGGTGCACCTTTAGGAGGGGTGCAACCCTTTAGGGGGAGTGCGACCCTTTGTGGGGGCACACCCTTTAGTAGGGACGCAACCCTTTAGGAGGGGCGCGACCCTTTGGGGGGTGCGACCCTTTGGGGGGTGCGACCCTTTGGGAGGAGTCTACCCTTTAGGAGGGGCGCAACCATTTGAGGGGGCACACCCTTTAACAGGAACGCAACCCTTTAGGAGGGGCACAACCCTTTAGGAGGGTGCGACACTTTGGGGGGGTGCACCTTTAGGAGGGATGCAACCCTTTAGGAGGGGCGCACCCTTTAGGAGGGGTGCACCCTTTAGGAGGGGTGCGACCCTTCAGGGGGGCGTGGTGCGATGGTGCGGTGGGGGGGTGTTGTTTGACAAAAAGTGCTTTAAGGGAGCTTTTCTTCTGAAAGGTCACCTGATCAGTCAGAACACTGTTGCGTGTATATAACGCACCGAAGGAAGAAGCATCGTTAATGCGTCTACTTTAATGCAGATGTGCGTATGAAGGAAACAACCATGGTGACAGTAAGAAATTCAGGTTCTGCGAAGGTGGGTGCGTCGGCGTGGTTCAGACCCGACTCGTTCCAGGAAACGGCGTGGTCGAAGGTCCAGTACGCTTGTTCGAGTTCACTGAGGTTAATGCTTTAGATTAATGAGCACTAATGAGGTTAATGAGCACAAACAGGTGGAAGGTGGGAGGTGCGATGGGAGTCAGACTCCTCCTTACTTGTGGTAGAACATGCGAGCCATGCCCATCCTTTGCTTTTCGCCTCCAGACAGCACATCCTTCCAGTCCAGCTCAGCATCCCAGCCTCAAAAAAAAGGAAAAGAAGACAAACTATGTTTTCATTTCTACATAAGAAACATCCTCTTCTGCTCTGTCAGAGGTTAACGTGCTCTGCTTCATGCTCTTGGAGCTCATACAAGCAAAAACACCCTTCAACAAGTGGTGGTTCTGGTTTATATGGCGCTTGGCTTGTTCTGCTTTCCTGACTTTAGTACGTTGATGTCGAGGGTTTGTTGTGGGAGTGGGACTATTTTTGTGGTGGTTTTTAGATCATACCAGCTGAGGCTTTGAAACCGTGACAGAGACTGATGATGCATTTGGTGACTTGGCGGGCCGTGCTGGGTCGACAACTTTGGGTGAATTCCAATACTCCTTTAACCCTCAATCTCAAAAATGCGCGCTCCCGTGAAGTCCAAGTGATGTCCCGATTCTTAGAAAGTCAAGTTAAAGGACAAGTCTGAGGGCTGTATCGCCCTAAATATTGAGATTCTCCGGCAACACCGAGTAAGGGCTACCCAGAAAGCATTGCGTATTTTTGCCAAGACGTCTTCGAAAAGGATGGTGCCGAAAAAAGCTAGCTACGAATGTAAGTATTTTTGTAGTTAATAAAGATATAAATGTTACGAAACTATCTTACTGTCTTCGTTATATCTATTTATAATATCTTCTTCTTCTTCTACTTCTTCTTCGTTGTCGTCGTTTTCTTGACAGACCTGACGTAGCTTTGGTGTAAGGCCGCCCCCCACAGTCTGAAGACGTAATTGCATTCAAGAGGTGTGTCATTTCTAAGTCACAAGATAGTCCTGACAGTTACTTTGGAGGGCCAAGATTGAGGAAGTTCCTACTGAAACAGTCAGTGGTACTTCAGTCTAAACTGACTCCTGCCTCTGGAAAGACACGAGTCCTTCTCTTCTATTGAAAACATGTGGAAAACATTTTCAGTCACTGATCAGAAAATAGAAACCAATCAAACTGCTCGCGCTCGATAATCTATAACTGGGTTAATTTCTGTGTGAAACCGAGGCATTTCCCAACGTTTTCACAGGAAAGCCATTCATACAGTAAAACCCTCTTGCAGCGCTAAGCCCGGTCCGGCAGCTAGGCTTCAAACAATAGCCCCGTTTGTTCGCCGGCGAGTGGAGAGCGGCGGCCAATCTGTCACACTCAAGCTTAAGCAATACAGTACACGACCTCGTCTGATCTCTGACACAAGCGCCGTAGTTCTGCAGCGATCGATTCAAGGGCCGGCTGTCTGAATGAGTCACAAAGAGATGCGTGACGCTGCCGACAGCAGATAACCCACAGTCAAGGGGAAAGACACTTCAAAAGCACTCAGGGGAACGTTTAGACAGTCTATGCTGCTGCATCTGGTCCAAAGGAGCGCCTCATGCTAGCACCGCCTCATGTGAGATTAAAAACCACCAGGGAGTTTTTGCTAAAACGCTGAGAGGAGCTGAGGTGGTCGGGATGCCTGCTCGGTGCTTTGGACACGTTCCAGCAGAAGGAGGCCTCGGGGCAGACCCGAGACTCACTGGAGAGATTAGATCTCTGGATCGGCTTGGGAACTGTGGCAGAGCTGGAGGCGGTGGCACGGTCCCAGACAGGATGGACGGATAGCTAAACGGTAGTCATTTGCTCCACAGCTACTTCATTGAGTTTCAAAGCAAGTTTAAGTTGTCAATCAATACCACCAATACACCAATATTTTAGGCAATTTTCCTGATTTTCAGTCTGAAATCCCCTGATTCTGTCCTTATATGGATACATTAGGATAAAGGCTACTGACTCTAGAAAACTAGAAAAGCACTTGGAGAGCGCAGAAAATTGAACTGAACTGAACTGACTGTTGTAAAGCTGGTTTTAACACCTACCTCCCTCCCTGGTGACAATGGGATTAAGGTTGACGATGCTCAGGATGGCCTCCAGGTCCTTGTCACTCAGCCCTCTGGCAGCCATGTCCTCCGCTGAGTCTGGGTAGATGACCTGGTCTCGCAGCGTACCTATCGACATGTACGGCCTGCAGAAAACACACAGAGACACCAATTATCTATTGCGTGCTTCTTTGTTATGCCCTCATCTCATTACGTGCACTAAAACACCAGATAAACAGGACTGCTCTGCACAAAGGGACACAGCTTTTACAGACTTTAACATTTTGCCATTTCGCCTCGGCTGGGTTGTGTTACAGCGACCAGGTGGCCATGCCACCCTGAGTATAAAATATTCACTGGTCTGCAGGGGGGAGTCTGCTGAGTCTGCTCTGCTGAGCCGACCTTTTGCTTCATGAAGTATTTTAAGCCGAGGTAAAGTCTTACTTTCATGCTGGTCTGGACTGCAGTCAGCCCAGTTTAGGACTCAGACTCCTACCACAGTTGTGTGCAGCTGTCATGGATGTCTGGTGTTAGTCTTATTCTCAGAATACTTTGGTATCATGTCAACTGCTACACAACGTTTCCAGTCTTTTATTAGCCTGAGGAGCCATAATCATTTACTTTACGAAAATGAGATGGGTCTGGTACTCCTCCCATTCACAGCCAGTGCACACTTTTTTTTATTTTTTGGTTTACATTAGTACCAGTCTGGTTATCTCTCTGCCGAGGTCACATGTTTCGTTTCTCTGACAGGATGAATGTCTATCCAATGGTGTCCGGAGACAGCTTCTTCTGCGTCCGTTAGTAGCGCCTCCTGGTGATCAAAGTCAAATCCAGAGAAGCTAGGCTGTTTGTAACGAAGATATAAAAGAACTAGAAAAGCATTCGGAGAGCGCAGCCCTCCTCCAAGCGCAACAATTCCCCCATATAGTGATTTACAGATAAAATCCACCTTCTGGATCAGATCTGGATCAGCCTTTGAAATTTGATTAGAGGTTCCCCATTGTCAATCCCTGAGTCAAATTTCATTAGTTTTGGGCAATAAGTAATAAAAAAAGATATTGAGAAACAAAATTTTTGGCCCCATTGACCGCAATGTTATCGAAAATTTGAAAGTGATCCAGAATCCAGGATTTCTTAGGGATCACACCCAAAATGAAATCAGTTCTTCCTTTTCACATTTCTGACAACTCCTGAAAATTTCATCAAAATCCATCCATAACTTTTTGAGTTATCTTGAACACAGACAGACAAACAGACAGACAGATAAACGCCGGCAAAAACATTACCTCGTTGGCGAAGGTAATAAAGGTAGCTGGCCAGGAAAACCTACTGTTGCTCCTGTCCAAAATGTTTTTAATTGTCTCAGAATAGAAATAAACATTCTGCAGTTCTTCAAGCGGATCAAGTATGTGTTGCAGCGGTGAACTACGATACGATACGATACCCGAGTATGAGGCGACCCTGCTTATGGGACGACCCCAGCTTGTCTTTTCAAGACACATCTTCAGAGAAACAAAATTAAAAAAAAAAAATGTATGAGCACAAATTATTTTCTTGTGATGTTGGGGAGCTTTTTTCCTTCTTGTATGAGGTATTTATTTACATAAGTTAACGACAAAGTTGAGAAAAGACAGCAGCTCCTCCAGACAAATACTTGGCCCCTCTGTGAGTAATGGGGCCCTTTGTCTTGTTTTAGTTTCCACAACGTCTTGGGAGAAATGTGTATTTGGTCGGGAGGATGCAGCGAACATCCTCCAGCGTCAGCAGACGAGCAGATGTCAGCAGGTGGTCTTTGCTGATGCAGTTTCTCCAGTTGATGACTGTCACGCGCCAGATCTGATTCTGGCTTGGATGTGAACGGCTGGGTCGGTTGGTCATTGTTGAAAACATGAGTTTTGCTTATTGCAGCTTGGTCTGGAGCTCTGTGTTCTGCTCCTGCGTGGCAACAGGAGATGTGCACGTTCAGGAGGCAACATGAACAACATCTCCCTTTCAAGGAAGTTGAATACCGGAGATGCCAGCGTAGATGAACAATAGAAGTAGCCACTTTTTTTCAGCGTAAAGCTCAAATATTCTCTCTTTCTGTTAGTTTCAGTTCAATATGGACTTTAAAAGAAGCTCGAGTCTGTCTAGATAGTAAATATTTGACCAAGTGGAGCTCAGGTTTCTCTGTTAGCGACACATTCAGGTTTTGTTACCAGTGGCTTAGATTACTGCTGAGGGTCAATGGTACGATGCTCGAACCCTGCGCTTGTTTCTAGACAACAACAGTGGTGCATTAGATTATTGAGTGTGTGTGTGTGTTATACCTTTGCGGGATGTAAAACATGTGCTCTGGAGAAGGCTTGTGCAGTCGGCCGCCGTAGACGGGCCAGAGCCCGCTGAGGATCCTGAACAGAGAGCTCTTCCCGCAGCCGTTAGGCCCCGTGATCAACAGGTGCATCCCCTCGTCCACCTGAGAGGAAGACACAGTCTATGAAACACCCTGAAGACGAGGAAAGAATCGCTTTATCACTTTATCATAGGCTCTGAGGCGGTGGAGCGATATGCCAGCGTTTACAGTAGATGACTTGGAAGCAACTGTCACATCCAAAGACAAGAAGACTGAATTTTAAGGTGCACACCTCGATTTTGCCAAGATTGGGGATCCTGCAAGGTCGTTTACACAACTAAAACCAACAAAAAAATGTCCAAAGTCCTCCAGTTAGCCTCGGCTACTAGCCTTAGCTTCATCCCTGGAACCTTCGAGGCCGACCCAGAGCCAACAGTGGTCTGTTATTATGATTAACAGCACAATGACCCATGTTGTCTTTGCATTGTTGGGTCTTTATTCACAGATCTAAGGTTATTGAAAAGGGCTAAGCGTTAAGTAGCTGAAGTGATGACAGGTAGACGTTAACACCATTAATTGCAACAACCCTTCCACCAGGTAGGCCGGTGTCCATTGACCAGCCTCCTTGGTAAAAACTGCCACTCGGCCCTCTGAGCTGCTGGTGCATTTTGTCAAAAGAAAAGATCGTTCACATAGGTGTGCACGATAATTATCGGCCCGATAACAGGAAATTATGACGTCATTCCGATAAGTCCGATATCATGATGAATAGCCCCGATAAAATATATATTTTTATCAACAAGGCAGTGCCTCGCTCCCTCTGAAAACCCAAATAACCGGCAGTGAATGCTATGTTCAAGTGACGTCAGCTTAATCAGAAAAACGATTTCTCAATAAGGAAACTCAAGAATACCCCCTCATTTCCCAAAACATCTTGTTAACTCGGTCATAATTTTGGTAGTTGCTGACTTGAATTGATATTTGCAGTATTTTCCTACATGTTACACATAAAAAAAATAGAAAAGGCCGAAAGAACGACTAGCAAACGAGGGAACGGAGGAATTTACGTTACACCTCGAATGCAGCCTGTAGCACAGCATGCTGATAAAAATAAACAAAATGGTGGCGATCATATGGAACTTCTTTAAAGTTTCCGAAGAAGATAGTTCGCTGGTTATTTGTGGAAAAAGGCTCCAAGCGAATTCCACGAGGAGGGAAAAATAGCACAAGCTTTAATACGTCAAACCTTAGTTTGTATTAAACCTTATTAAATTAAACCTTAGTCAAACCTTAGTTAGCCACCTGAAACATAACCATCACTTTTGAAAGTTTTGAAATCATGCTTACGTGAGCTAACGTGAGCTAGTGCTTACGTGACCTAACATGAGCAAGCTAGCAGCAGAGAACTCACTGGGACTTAAACACATCGCCGAGGCTTTTGAAAAATCCAAGAAATTGATCCACAGGCAAAGGTGAAATGGGTAGAAGGTAGAAATGTTTGAATCTAATTTGTGTCAGTGCATTAATTTTCTATGTATATTTACTTTTTGTAAACTTCTGGAATACATTTTTTCAGTTTGTAATTCTGATGCATGTATTTCCATCAGTTCAAGGAGCCTTTATTTTTTATATCAGTCTGTAATTAACCTTATTTCAGTTGATGTGAGATATCAAATAGGTTTGTTTGATAGCTTTATGAAAATGTTTGAATGGCTTGCCAGTAGTTTTTTGTTGGAAAAAAATAAATATCTGTTCATTTAAAGAGTTAGAACTGTTTTTGGTTTTGTTCATAGTATTGATGTAATGATCTTACGTATATGTGTGTGTTATCGGTATCGGTATCGGCATTTACGAACTGAAAGTTATCGGTTATCGGTATCGGTTTTAAAAAACAGTTATCGTGCATCCCTATGTTCACATCCATCTGTGACGCCACAGGAGTAATCTTGATTTGGAAAAATACAGGAAATATCACAGAAACGTCAGTGTGGCAGAGGGTTTTGGACCACTGGGGCTACTTGTGGAAAAAGTGAATTTTCAGCCCTGAAATGTCTCTTCAGGCTGAAACCCAGTATATTTAAGAAACTATTTGAAGTGGATTTTAAGAGCTCACAGCGCACCACAGGTTCTTACTCCTTGATGTTGCACAGATCTTTCATCAACATGCAACCCTGTTTGCTTGGTGTCTTGGCTGATGACTAAAGCCTTGAAATTGTGGCCCTGAGGCTGTAAAATACCCTGCCAGGAGAAATAAAGCAGGCTGAGTCAGTAACTTCTGTTAATTCTGAGCTAAAAACATTCCTCCTCTCCCTTCCTGCACCGTCTTTCCTGATTTTATCTGAGTTCAGCTGTCCTTTTGGTCACTGCTTTTAATTTGATTGGACTTCGAGCCTCAATTTCAGCATAATTTCTGTTGTCTTTGATCTCCGTGATAAGTTCCTTTGTAGCTTTGTCTTGATATATAATTATTATTGAAATGTAAATAAAGAGACCATCAGCTCCCTCTGAAAGTATGAAAACCAGAGCCAGTTGAAGTGTTCAAGTCAACCAGATTTTCTTTGTCATCTGTCAACTTAACATGAGCAAGGTCGTCAAGTCTGCTGTATTAACTTCAGCCCAGAGCTTAGATATTTTCCACAGGAGTCTTTTCTCCTCTCACTAACTCCTGATAACGACAACACCTGATTTGATTGATTTCTCAATGACTTACAGGTGATCTACAAGCATCATCACAGGTTTGTTTCTTCAGCTTGATTTATGCTTCTATGGACCAGTTACACATGTGGCTACATACCGAACCCACGTCACTGTTGCCATTTACTCTCCGTTGTTGTTTGTCTCTCTGTAATTACACCCCCAAACACTAGAGGGCAGTAGGAAGTGCTGTTGTGTGATCCGCAGTTATTTTCTTTGCTACGATTATGTAGCTCAGACAGAGCAACGGGACAAAAGATGCAGATGCAGTAAGTTTGAGCTGATAAATATTGTCCAACAGTAACTTTTACTGACAGTAATTGCAGCGAACTTCATCTATCTGGTTCGGAAATGAAAAGTAGTTGTGGGCAGTTTGCAGAAGGGAATGCAACGCTCATGTTTGATACTAATTAATATGACTTTACATTCCAATCAAATCTGTCTAAACATCCTAATTTCATGTGTTCCTACTGAAATAACATCCAAAACGAGTGCTGCCAGAGCTGAAATGAGGACAAACAGAACTGACTGCCAGTCCCAGCAGACTTCCACGTGGAAATGAAATGATCCGCTGTGGCTCGGCTGAAGGGACTGCGAGCCACGCCGTGGGACTGGCATCCGCAGTGGCGCTAGCCCCCCGTGGTCAGTCAAGGAACTGCAACTTTCTCTATGATTGTTGTCGTCTTAATATCAAGATTAATGCAAGCCACATTGCACACAATGAAATGGACAGATAATTCATTCATAGTTAAATACGTTTACTCGTGGTTACGGCAGCACAGGTTGATTTATTCTTCTGCGTCAAAGCTACGCCATAAGCTATACCACAGTCTATGGCATAGCCTGAGCTGCAGCTCTCTTCAAATGTAACTGCATGTCGCATTGACAAGGACAGATTGGTACATTCGTTCTTCTGCATCATTGAATTTCCCACTGCTACTTCTTCCTTGTTCTTCTGAGGTCGGATAAAACAATAGTTTGCTGTAAAAAACGACTGATGCTCAACATTTATCAGCGCAAACTCATGTAAAATATACTTCGTTTGCTCCGTTGCCACCTGTGGTATTGGTGTTTGTGTGCTTTCAAAAAAAAGAAATAAAAAGGAATAAGAGGAAACTGTCTTTTTATTTGAGTTCTGTATTTTTTTCGTTGCATCTGGCGCTCTTGTTGCTCGGCTACTGTGCTGTGTGGACGAGTGGATGTTTTTCTCATTTCATGCTGCATTTTTATTGGTTGTTTAGCAGACTGAGATCGTGGAGGCAGCGACCTGCTTTCTGACACTGCTTGACATCTGTCGCCGCCTGTCTTCGGTCACAAGACGGTTCTACCTTTCATCTTTGTTCCTGTTTCACTGTGTGATGTACGACCACCATTTATGAGCTATGATCGCCGATTTTTCCTGCGACTGTGCATCTTTTATCATGGACGTGAACCCGGTCTTAAACTCAACGTGGACGTTGGATAGTTGCTGCTCGGTCATTCAGTGAACTGGTCGGATTTGCAGGCTGGTGTAACATCACAGACCCAGTAAAGAGTAGAATCATGCAGATTCTGCCCTTTTTTTTTTTTTTTTTTTAATTTTCCTCCACCAAAAACCTAATATTTCACTGCATCTCCAAAGTAGGTAGAGCCAGGCTGTAACACTGATTTCAAAAGTGTCAGAACCCCCAGGATACTGTCCCTTTGTGGTCTTTCCACCACACCATGTTACAAACATTTCATTAAGACCAATATCTCTCCCTTAAGATGAAGGACAGCTTTGAAAAATCCAGACCTGTGTCAAATCCGTGAATGAAATGAAGTTAACTCAGTTATTCAGACACACAGAGCAGCACTGGGATCTGTAAAGCCTCAGTCTCTTTAATGTCGAAGAGCAAAACAAATGTGCTGATCTACAGGATGCAGAGATTTATGCTGCTGAGAGACGGAGGTGGGGGGGCACAGTAAACACAGATTAGTTCAAACGGCTGAGAAAGTGACGCCTGACACTTGTTAGCACTGATCTGTTATTTTAAGCACCACAGAGGCCTCTTGATCTCATTACTGATGCCCGAAATCCCAGGGAGCAGAGATGCATTAACACCTGAAGTATCTCTTTCCTAATGAGACCAAAGGGGATTCATCGAAAATGCTAACAAACGCCACATCAACTGGAGATCCTCAGGGAGTTTGACGAAGGGTCTGGAGAACAGCTGCCCTATCAGGCCAAGTGTCAGTAAAGCCTGGAACAACTGGTTTTACTGCCACAAAAGTGCAGAACAACAGGAGAAGAGTGCCGCTAGCTCACCTTTAAGTTCAGACATGACACCACAACGTCTCCATTCGGCGTGATGATTGGGACGTTCTCACAGACGATGCCTTTGTCAACGTCAATCACTTCACCTGCAGAAGATAATGGCAGGAAAAGAGAAAGGAAGGATAAGCTGGGGAATGGAAATGTGCAGGATTATTAATTACATTTTTTTTCAGCCTTTATTTCATAGGTTAGCAGGTTGTTATCAAGAAATTAAATGAGAATTTGTGATTTTTATCTGTAAAGGTACTATGCAAAGTGTTTAACAACAAAAGGGAGAAAAACAGTAAGAAGCATATTCCAGTCAATTGAAACAAACAATCTTAAATTTTAACTTGGGTTTGGGGGACCACCGACGGTCTCTCAGTGAGAACAGAAAAAGGCCTGAAATAAAACCCTGAGGGACCCCACATGGCATGAACTGATTTATACAAATAATAAAGTCCTGTCAGAGAGAACAAAAACTTGATTAAAGTTAATGATTATACTCCTTTGAGATCATTTTTGCAATAATACATGGAAATAGTTTAAAGGAAATAACGAGTTGATGTAAACATTTATTTCACCAGCATGACTGAAATATAGTCAACTCTGTAATCAGGATTCTCTGAAAAGTTTTATAAAGGCAAAACAGGCCCACCGTTTATTTCCAGTGGCCCATCTATGTGCATCCCAGGCTTGGTCTTCTTTTTTGTTGCTATGGTTGCGGATAGAGACGAGCGCTTGTAAACCCCCTTCTGGACGTCCTCGAACACCATGAACATGCTGTGGACCCTCGCGGTGTAGCCCGCCAGCTCTGTGACCTGTCCCGACAAACACACAGAGGTCAAAGTTCAATCAGCGCTACAAAACAAAAATGCTGACATGGTCCAAGTGTGCATTAGTTTGTGTGGCACAGGTCACTGTCAGGGACGAGAGCTGATAACAACAGCAACAGTGTGTCACTCGCTATGGGCGGCTGCAGGGAGTGTGCACGATGCTGCCAGGAGGTACAGGGATTTATTACAGGTACAACAGGTGACTCATTTTATTTATTTAATTCTTTATTCATTTTTTATTTTATTTTTTTGATTAATTCATTTATTTATTTATACATACCCTGACCTTAGCACATACCTGTTTATTTATTTGATTACTTATGTGTTTTAACTGTCAGTCTTTAACTGTAAATCTTGCATTTTCTGTTGCTTCCGTTTTAATTCTGTAAAGCACTTTGTGTTGAACACGTTTTATGAAAAGTGCAAATAAAGTGACTCATTACAAATGGAAGACATGAGCAATGATTTAGCATTTTAGGTCTGATTTTGACATGATAAAACACAAACAGATTTGCAATTTTATTGCAACCATTCAGCACACAGAGGTACTTTTTTTTCATTTATTAATATTTTAAGTGGACATAAAAGAACTACGTCTGACTCAGTTCAGTAAGTGAAGAAAACTGCAGTTCCTTGACTGACCACCAGGGCTAAAAAAAGCTAGTCGATCTCAACTGACCTCCATGTTAAAATGTCCAACTTTGCAGCTGAAATAACATGTCTAACAGCCTGGTTCAAAAGGGGTTTTGGTCTCCATAGTTACATTTCACATTCATAACAACCAGGGATGAATTTTCACGTACCTAATCAGGTAAAATCTAATCATGTAAAATTAAACAATGCCACAAATGTCTGTATAACTTGACCACATAATGAAACAAAACAGCAACAGATGACAAATAAAAGTAAGCACAAGTCAAAAACAATGATAAAATACATACACGCATAAAGGTATAGCATAAACAAACAGGTGTGGTATTGATCATCATAAATTAACACAAGTTAAAGCAGCCAAGCTACAATAGATAATTTGAGGTAACTGATTAACATGTTTGTTCTGTCAGATCACCCATAACAGCATCAGGTACTGCCAACGAGGCGCCAGGCATAGAGGCGCAAACTGCACTTTAAAAGCGCTCTTCAGAAGACCTATGAGTGCTGTCACAGGAGGTTTGTCCAGTTCTTTGGTTGATTAGGCACACTCGACTGATAAAACACATCCCCTGGTCCCTCACCCTAAACTGAGCCATCACAACCGAAAGTCTAACTCTCACCCTGACATATAACTTCATCTAACCATCACCTTAACGCTCAAAGAAGACGTGGTACTCGTGATTGCTTTAATTTTGTCCTCACATTTACAGGAGTCCCCGTAAACCGGTGTGTAGTCAGGATTTGGTCCCCATTATGGAGCCAAACAAACTCACACAAACACACACACACAGAAAACAAACAGTTGAACAAAACATAAATAAATAGAACCTTTTACAATAAAATGAATTATTACAGGATAAAAATTACACTGAGGTCATGTACAGTTTACAGAAATAGATAAAAACAAATGCTCTTGACTGCAAAAAAAAGATATAGAGATATGACCAATAAACAAACAAATGAAACTGCTTTAAAAGGAGAAATGAGGCTCCATGTGCATGCAGGCAACTACATAGTGTTGTTTGGACTTTTAGCAATGCACCCTGCAGCAACAAAATGCAGGCTGTTGACACAGCTTGATTATATTTAACAACACACACAGACTTTCTGAGAATTCACAGACGCAGTATGTGGCAGCAGAGATGTCGTTGCCTCATTTTCTTTCATCCAGCTAGATGTCAAAGTTCACCAGCAAGCAGCTCTGAAAGGAAGTTTTCCTGCATTGAACTCGGACATGTCACGGCGATATCGGGCTCTCAGTCACATCTGGAAATATTCCTTCTTGTGGGGTAGAAGTAATGTGCAATAGACTCTAGATACTGAGTTTAATTCACTATTTTTCTGGCTCCTTCCAGCACAGGCCACTAAATATTCCATCAGGTCGGGAATCTCATGTTAGCCTGCTTTAGCCACTTCACAAACACCATCCTGCTGGAACAGCCAGCTGAGAGAAGTTTCAGCGGTTGAGCCTGATGGTTTAAAGTTCTCAGTCTACAGGAACTGAAACTCACAGGACAACAGGCGGCTACGTTGTTGTTCCAGCAGCTTCCAGCTCATCAAGTCTCTGTGGTTCCCAGGTTGCTCTTCACCAGTCGAACCAATATCCTCTCAGCTCTTAAGCTCCCTAACATTCTGAATAGAGATGCACCTAAATAAGACCTTAATAAGAATGAAAGACATAGCAGAGGCTGCAGGTTGTGCGCTTGACTGACTTTGTTTTGAGCATCTTAATCTTTGTTAGCTTCAGGACGTTGAGTACGTACAGGAGGGTTACACTTTATCGTTTCAAGTCTTTTGGCTGTTGTTACTTCACAAGCATTTTACAAGCTGTGCAACACAGTGTCTTTGCTATTATGTTATTAACAATGAAAAGCTTCCACAACGTGCTCCCCAGTGACTGTTATCCAATGCACTCACTGATGAGAGAAAAAAATGGATTTCTAAGCTGACGTGTTCAATAAATAAAATAAAACATTTCATGGCTGGAGAGATGATGCATGTAATGAATAGAATTGGTCCAATTCTGATACCAGAAATGGAAAAACTCAAATATTCTGTCAAAAATAAGGCTGTTGTATCTGCAAGTATTTGCATCAATGCACCATCTGATACTGTTTAATTGAATGAGGCACAAATGTTGCGAAATGAGCAACCTTATCAGGCTAGTAGCCGTCCTGTGAAAAAGACTGAAGACAAACCAATATCAGTACGAGGTTAGTAGTCAATATTAATTAAAATAAAAGCATTTTTTAAAGATGATGCTGGTATAGGACAATACCCAAATCCCAGGTATCAGAAACGGTGTACTGATATATAGGTATCATCTCTGGTACCGATATCAGCATCCAATACTGGTCGATACGTGTTAGACTCACTCAGACAAAAAAACACACCCACTTCTGATCACCTACTGATCGGCTCTACTAGAGCTAAGCAATTTTATCGATTCTGGGCTATATATCGATATTTTTTTCCCCAGAGAGTATCGATTTTTCAGTCGTGGGTATCGATATTCTAAGCTTCTTTCAAAAACCCAGTGTCCCATCTTTAAAAGCTTGCATGCAACAATTTGCACAGTTTAAATAATGAAACTAATGTGTAATTTATGTTTTTAGTTCAATTAATTCAAACAAAGTCATTGGAACACTCACAAGATGTCACCAAAATCACTTTGTCCCTTTGAAATCTTTCGTAAAATGATGTAAATGTATTGTAAGATGAATATTGATATATATCATACCGTGAGCTGAATATCGTGTATCGTATCGTATCGTATCGTGAGAGTAATGTGTTTTGCTACAGCCCTAATCTCTGCTAGTAATTAACTTGGAGTCATTTTAAGGCACATGCTGGATCTGCAGAGTTCTTCTGAGACCGTCTCTGGGTCAGTCCAGAGCCTTTTTACGTTGGCACAAGGAAACTGCCAGATGAAGTTGACTCTGATCACTAATGGGATTTTAAGAGCCCTTGAACTCAGACAGTTAAAATACTTTTTTCTTTTGAAGTTTGTAAAATTTTCTACTTATGTTGGTTTCCGAGAATCCACAATAAACTACAACTTGTGACAAACATCATTTTTGGTCTACAGTTATTGAGGTATCAAAAGGGGAAAAGTTCAAATAAAATGCTGTATATCCATTTTTCAATGGCATCCTTGTTCTAAACTTCCAGAAGTTTACAGAATAATAAGGTAATTTGACATGACTTTCCATTTGAAGTGATTGAGATCATCTTTCCAACTGATGACATCTTTTATTGAAAAAAAAAAAAAAAACTATCCAGGGGAATGCTAAAGTCAAGAATCTAATGCATGGAAGCACACATGCACAAAGTAGCATCTTAACCAAGTATTAACGGCACAAAAGGGACATGTAATCTTAGTTTTTCATTTCACCGAATGAGCCCATTGGTAGATAACAGATCAGGCAAATACATCCTCTCCAGTCGGTGTAGATCACATTCAAATAAACACCACGACAGGCAAGAAGGAGAGGGAAAGTGGGAGGAGGGCTGAGAGATCAACAGATGGAGGATTATTCACAGCGAGGCTAAGCCAAAGAGAAGGAGCTCTGGATACCCGCATGCACACATAAAGACATGAAGCTCCGGTTTTACCGCTCACTGACCAACGGTGGCATCACAATGCCAGTAGATTGCTTCCTGATGGTTATCACTGAGACGTTTGTTGTTTGATCCTGCTTCTACGACTGCTTTATTGCAGACTAACAAAGCGGAGAACTTTGACTCAGTTGTCTTGTGATGTGACATAATCAGGCCTAGAGCTGAGCAATTTTATTGATTCTGCGATATATATCGATATTTTATTTCCCCAGTGAGTATCGATTTTTCAGCCGTGGGTATTGATATTCTAAGCTCTCTTCTCCACCGCAGGAGATTTCATTACTGCTCTGAGAAGTGCACTTCTACCAGAGCATGTTCATCAGATTCTATTCCTGAACAAAAATCTAAAGAAAATGTAGATCACTTTGTCTGCAGTTATGTGGAGAGGAGTTTTTCTGTTTAGTTTTCACTTGTTGGTCAGAGTTTACAGGCCTTAAGCTACTCTGCTGAGATGGGTGCACTTTTAAGGTGGCTTAAATGTTGCTCCAATGGACTTGAATTATTGGCTGCCATGGTTTGTTTTTACTGGTGGCTAGAATGGCTAGTAGCTACCTCATATGTTCAGTATGAGGTAGCTACTAGCCATTCTAGTTGCTACCTCATACTGAACATATGAGGTAGCTACTAAAAATGGCTAGTAGCTACCTCATATGTTCAGTATCGAGCCAAAGCTGCCAAAAAAGGCCACTTGCTGTACTTCTCCATTGTGCCCTTACCTTTAAAAACTTGCAAGCAACAATTTGCACTGTTTAAATTAATGAAGCTATTTTTCTCAACACATCTTTTATTCATTTTGTCCAGCATTTGCAAGCTGCCTGTCAGCCATATAATGTGTAATTGATGCTTTCAGTTCAATTAATTCAAACAAAGTCATTGGAACAATCACAAGATGTCACCAAAATCACTTTGTCCCTTTAAAAACATCATTTTCACAAAATGATGTAAATGTACCGAATTGTATCGTAAGATGAATATCATGATATATATCGTATCATGAGCCGAATATCGTGTAACGCATCATATCGTGAGATTAGTATATCGCTACAGCCCTAATCTGACCTGCAGTGGCTACATAATCTGTAAAAGATAGTAACTGGAACACGGCGATACGCTTAGCTGTATCACTCTGAAACGGTTTTCAGTAATTGTTTCAAAAATGAGGTTTGGATCAGCTTTTGCAGCATTCACTTGTAAAGCTGCGGTCAGAAACAAAAGGCTAAAGAGACGGGGCTTCGTCCCGGACACAGATGGAACAAAAACCCGGAAAATGCAGGATGAGTAACAACTGTGGCGTTTGGAGGCGTGAGTTGGACACCCCTCCTCAGGAATGCTCTCCATCCCTGCTGCTTTTGAAACTGCACAGTCCTGCATCACTTAGCATGCAGGGGCTTGCTGCTCGACAGGCCGGATCCGGAGCCAACGCACGCTCCCAACAGAGCCACATGCAGGCTCAAACTCATACCGTCTCTCAAACAAAAATGCCTGTCACAGAAATTACAATTCACTTGCGACTTGCTCAGGTTTTATATATTCCACACGAAGCTACGTGCACACGTCTGTATGTGCATAAAGTGGTAAAAGTGGTAAAAGAGACATTCACGAGGTGGCACCGGTTTCAGTTCCTCTTCTTCACCGCAGATGCAGACAGCTAAAACTTTTACCTCATGAAAAGTCATGTGCGTACAGACAGGGTTGTCAAAAACCAGACCTTTGGTCTAATACTACTTATTTTACATTAAATCCTGAAAAATATACATGCCAGAGCACAGTGTGGCACATCGGCCTGTACACTGTGATAAAACTTTGTTGCTGCAAAATCCTCTTATGGAGCCACACAGAGTGAATGCATGAATGGATCTTGCTTTTCTTTTTTTTTCTTTTTTTTGGATTAAAATGCAATGAGAGATCAGGGATTTGGCCCAAAGTGAACAAGGCCTTTCATTCACTGATTGGTTTCTCTGCAGAAAGGCTGGAGCTCTCGTGCAGCCAAGACGGCAGCTGCAGGGGGGAAAGACGTCTATACAATGTGTCGAACATCCGTCGGTCATTCAGAGTGAGCAACGATCGTCCCATACGTCCATGTCTTCTGCTACTCGTTCATCGAAACGGTGTGCACTGAGGTGGCCCAACTCGAAAGAACAGTTTGGTTTATTTCTTCAGAAAATATAACATCAAAATGGCATCTGTTCCAGTTGAGGTGGATATTCAGTTGTAAAAAAAAAAAAAAAAATGTACTTGATGCTAGCTATCTCACAGCTCCTTCTGTCTCTTGATCAATGTCCTGAAGACGGACCAATCAACTCCTGAATCAACCACCTCAATGCCAGTTTCAACTGGCTTGACTCTGCTATTGTATCTATTAATACTATTAATGTATCTTTAATAGTGCTATCGAAATAAAATGCATACAGTGATCCCTTATTTTTCGTGTTTAATTGGGACTGGCGCCCCCCCCGCAAAGATCAAAATCCGCGAACTGGAGCCGGAGCCCCCCGAGCCTAAATAACGTGTTTAAAATATGTTTAAACCGTAAAAAAGTAGCGAAACAAGACAAAGGTTCAACTGTGGTCTTTCTGTTTCCTTCACAGCCTCTGGTCTCTGAACCGTAGTAAACAAACCGCTGCTATTGTGCTATTTTTGGCTCGTAATTAGCGGCTAACACGCTAACAACAACAAAAGAAACAGTCCAGTTTTCTCTGCATGGAACGGGAACTTTATTCTGGCACTGCAGGAACTTGTAACATCACACAGGTTGTATTGTTGGGCTCCTGTCGGTTAACAGAGAATGTAAACTACACTTTTCATCTAACCCTGTTTTTGTTCTGCCGTCCCACGACACACACACTACATTACCCTTAAGGCCACACCATTACCCATAAGGCCACCTTCTTAAAGGGGCCACTGGCTCACAACATTTCTTCGCAGTAAGAGAACACGCACAACATCCTTGATTTTTTATTATATTATATATTCCTGAAAAATCCGCAAATAACTAAAACAGCGGAACTTAAAGCGCGAATTGGCAAGAGATCATTGTAATTACATTTTTTAAAATTTATTTACAGTTGAGAAGTGCAGACACAGCTAAGTGGCTACGTGAGGACTGCTAACCATTGATTACTCTGGCTGCCAATCAAAATACCATGCATTTAATTACACATCATTTGTTGCTTCCTATTTTACCTGATACAGAACGAAAACATTTACACTCCTGTACAATTGTCACGGATGGAAAATCTCGCTATGAAGACCAAAACCTTTTGGAGCCGTGGAGCAGTGGAGGAACTGGGATTTTTCTTACAACTGGGCCAGTTAACTCTGTGTCTGGGCAAGTGGGATGATTGACGTGTATGCCGTGTATAAATAAACGGACTGTAAACGTCAATCACCCTCGATACTTTGGACCAGGGGTGGGCGATCCCAGTCCTGGAGCGCTGCTGTCCTGCAGGTCGTAGATGTTTTCCTGTCGCAACACACCTGATTCTAATGAATGGATCACCATCAGCTTGTCATCCAGGGCTGCACAAGACCATTAACGACACGTTCATCTGAATCAAGGTGTGCTGATGCACGGAGACATTTAAGACACGCAGGACAGCAGCCCTCGAGGACTGGGACTGCCCACCCCTGCTTTGGACTGTGTCGACCAATCAGATGTTTAATTCTGACTGGTGGGGCAGTCGGAGGCGTGGTGTTTAGTGTGTTCAACGCAGATCTTGTAAATATTATTTAATTTCTCTGTGACTAGTAGGAGTTTTGATCATAAGTCTCATCATAAAACATTATAACATTGATTAACTAGATGATTTACAATATTACAAACTCTGCCACGATACAATGTTGTTTGATCAATATGAGATGATATCATATGTTGACTTCCATTATATCATGAGAAAAAAGACCTGTTCCTTTAATAAAAAAATAAACTACAAAAGACAACTTGACCCCATGTATTGATGAGGATGACATTTACTAATTATGTACCGATGCTACCGGATCGTTCATCATTAATCAAAGTATCAATTTAGCCCGAAGGACCGTTAGACCCCTAATGAAGATGTTCCTCCAAACACCAAAACCTGGAACAAAACCAGGCAAAGAAAGCAGCGAAAGAAAAGAGAACCAAATGGATGATGACGAAATAAGACGTGATTATGAAGAAAAAGGAAATTTACACCAAACTGATGCAATGAGCTTGTTTCTGTCCACTATGAGAAGTTAATCTGGGTTGGTCAAGCACAACAAAGCTGGCGTGTAAGATTAATTACAACTGAACTGCCCATCAAGCATCTGTTGAATAAATGCAGCTGATGGCAACAAGAGAAAGAAAAAACAAATCTTGTTTTATTACATAACTGAGGCTGCCGGCAGTGTTTAGCTGCCATCTAAAAGTTAAAAAGTTGAATTAAGTCATTCACAGATGTTTAAACTAGGGCTGGGCAGCGATTAAATTTTAAATTGCGATTAATCCCATCATATCCCTGATTAATCACGATTAATCGCATTGTATACGCAGAATCAAATAATGAATTCAAAAGTAGTGTAAAATGCACTTTTATTTAAATGTTCTGCTGCCATATGAACTAAAGTGTCATAACATTTGTTGTTCAAACATTTTTTTTTAACATTAGCACTTGTCAGTAACACATATTTAGTGTAAATCTCATCTTAAAAAATGTAAAATTAAATAAAGCTTATTGCCACTGCCGGGGCATTAATGTCATCCTGATTTTTATGACATTAATCGTGAGCCACAATCACGACATTAAAAGAGATAATTTCTAAAGTAACAGCAGAAACTTTTAACGGGGAGCAGCGTCACCAGTCAATGTTCAGGACTAAATTTTCCTGTTAGAAAGTGTAAAGCACAAAAAAAATTCATGATTGAAATTTTCTTTACAGGGACGACAACGTAAAGTGCATGTTTATACAGGAGTTTTGTTTTTTTCCCATGTTTTTCCTGCCAATTCTTCTCCAGTTCTACAGCGGCCAGTAACAGACTTTTCAAAATAAAAGCATGTGAGCAACATGTGTTAACACGCGATAAAATAAATGTTCGGTGTTAATAAATTAATGAATTAATGCGATAATAACGTGTTATCTTGCCCAGCCCTAGTTTAAACCCTTTATGATTTTATTAATTTTTTAATAGGGGCCTCCTGAGTACCACAAAAATGGTATCCTCTAGGTGGCAGCACTGGTGCAAACCTGTCATTGGAGCTTTTGGAAGATACAAAAACTTCTGGTTTTGAGAAAAACAGCACACAAAACTCCCACTGATTCAGAAGGCACTGACTGATAAGGTGTGACGATACAAACAAAACGGGAAATTGTTTCTCTATAGGCGGGGATAAAGATAAAAATCACGAACTTCATGTCAAGATGTACAGCGGTACAGTGCAGTTTACTATGCAGGGAAACATATTTGATAGAGATGACTGAGTCAGCACATGTGACACCACTGGGTTGTTTTCATGGAGGCCAGATGTGCAGAGAAACACGGCTAAGCCCTGGTTTCAGCGACTGACGTCCATCACTGAAGCAGATCTGAGCATCCAGAGCTACAGTGGACGTCACGGCGCTCGAGGTAACTGTGTCGCACAGACTTTTAAAAACCCCAGAGTACATGTGTATGTTTGCCCTACATACCAGATGTCTTATGTAACATCAAAGTTTTACATAATGTCCCCCTCAGTACGACGCATGCATTTATCACGCGGTACGAGGGGGAAACCTGCCTCACAGCAGCATAGATGAATTCACATCCACCGCTGTTTTACAACTGAATGCTCATAGGATTTTACATGGTTTCTTTTTTTTAGGGGTATGTAGCCAAAGCTGTAATAAATTGGATCGTTTCACCTTTTTCATAAATCTTGTTAAATATATCTAGACTGAATGAGTTAACTGGTGTCCTGAAAAAGCCGCAGATGTTCACTCTAAAAATAAAAACTAGAATTTCTATTATATTCACTTTTTGCGTTTTACATGGCTCAGTTATAAAGGACTCTGACAGTATGGACAGTTTACTGCTGGATATATCAGTTGTATCGGCAAAGATTTGTTTAGAAATATCTGATATCAGCAAATATCCAATGTCATGCAGTCCTGATATAAACCTTTAAGGATTATCATGACCTGGATGACTATCACGACCTCAATCTCAACCCTCAATCTCTAAAATGCGCGCTACCGCTAAGTGCAAGTGTTGTCCCGATTCTTAGAACGTCAAGTTGAGGGACAAGTCTGAGGGCGGTATCGCTCCTCAATATCGAGATTCTCCGGCACTACCCAGAAGGCATTGGGTAACTTAGCCAAGACTTCTTTGAAAAGGATGGTGACAAAAAAAGCTAGCTACAAATGTAAGTATCTTCGTAGTTCTTAAAGATATAAATGTTACGAAACCATCTTATTGTCTTTGTTTGAGACTTTTTATGGATTATTAACATTGTTGCGTAACATTTTTTTACTTTACGATGTTTATCAGCCGGACCGGCGGTCCCGGCCGGCTTCACGTTACTTGTATACCTTGTTGTGTAGCGACCCATTTCTAAGTCACAAGATAGCCCTTACACTTACTTTCGAGGGCAAAGATTGAGGGTTAAGGGAGGAATTGGAATTCACCCCAACCCTCAATCTCTAAAATTCGCGCTCCCGTGAAGTACAAGTGCTGTCCCGAATCTTAGAACGTCAGGTTGAGGGACAAGTTTGAGGTCTGTATCGCCCTCAATATTGAGATTCTCCAGCACCACCCTTGGAAGTAAGGGCTACCCAGAAGGAATTGCATATTTTTGCCAAAACATCTTAAAAAAGGATGGCGCCGAAAAAAGCTAGCTACGAATGCAACTATTTTTCCTAGTTAATTAAGATATAAATGTCACAAAACCATCTTATTGTCCTAGTTATATATATATATAATGTATTATCTTATTCTTCTTCTACTTCTTCTCCTTCGTCGTCGTTTTCTTGACAGACTGGACGTAGCTTTGGCATAAGGCCGCCCCCCACAGTCTGAAGACATAATAGCACTCAAGGGGTGTCCCATTTCTAAGTCACGAGACAGCCTTTACACTTACTTTGGAGGGTCAAAGATTGAGTGTTTAAGGGAGGAATTGGTATTGTGCTTAAGAATCTACACCAGTATCGCTAATCTAAGGCTGACTGATGATCAATTTAGTTTGTTATAAGCTGTAATGTTTTCTGGAGCAGAACCAAGAGAATCACCAGACCACTGCAGTAGTTACTGTATCAACTTATAGATTTGTTTTCAGCTCCAAGCAAAAGTGCAGTGAAGTTATGCATTATGCCAAATGTTATTATTACATCATAACAAGGGATGAAATTATAAATCTTATGCATGACATTCTGCTTTTACAGCAACAAGGTACCAGTAGCTCAAAAGACAGTGTTTCACCTCTTTGTAGGAGGACATGATCCTCTCGATGGCGTCGCCTCCCGACACCAGGAGGTTACGGGCGGTCGTGAACGCCTCCGTCCTCTCGCTCACCAGATTCTGAGCCTGCCCATCTGCTGTTTCTGCAGAGAAAAGACAGGTTCAGAGTGAAGCTTGTGAGCATCAGGACAAACCATCAAATCAGGGCGTCAAAGGCCTCGTCTTTGGTTACATTGTAAGAGTGATGCGCAGAACTTAGGACTGAGTTACGGATTTTACTTTGGGACAAAAAGTGATCTGAGAAGTGCAACATTTGTTGATTTGGAACCACAGCTGACCTTCATGCAAACTGTTAGAAATTATAAAACACAACTTTTAAGGTCAAAGGTACAAGCAGACACAAGCAAGACGAAGCTTTATCCGGGGTCTTCTGGGACAGAAGCGCTCGGGGACACCTGCCGGGTTTCCTACCATTGTCGGCGAAGCCGGTGGCCGTGATGATGGGCATGGCGACCATGACCAGGCCGCAGCTGCTCCACATGTACTTCATGAGGAACTGCTCGAGCACGACGTACCAGAGACGCTTGGACAGGATCAGGTTCATCTGATCTACCAGAGCCCGGTAGCACTTCTGCAGCTGACACATCTCCACCTGCAACGCACAGCATGGCACAATACTTTAATTACGATTGTTCTGCCAATAAAACACGGTTTGGATCGTCACCTTCCACTCGTCACAAATATCTGAAGTGACGTGTACTCATATTGTGACGCAACAATGACTTCGCTATTTCAGCATATAATAATATCAAACTGTTATAACAGAGAATAAACTCAAGGCTTTAATATGAAATGGGTAAATACAGTTTTTAGACTTGACACCGTGGCTAAATGGAGTGACTATGGCACGATTTGGTCAAAGTACCAACCAGATAAAGTACAACAGCTCCCTTCTCAAAATGCCTCTACAGCCCTGTTCACAGCAGTCCGGTTTTAAGGAGGTGGAGTAAGTCTCTCTACCTCTCTCCTTTGTGAGCTTTTTGTTTCCAAATCAGAAAGTGCATTCCATTTCCTGTTAGCCCAAATTTCCAAGTTTCAACTGGAACGCCCTCTCAAGTTGGAATTTCAACTCGAGATGTCGGAGGACTCTCAGTTACCTCCACTTCAATCCAACGCTGCTGCTGGCTGCACCGACAGACTAAATGCTCAGCTAACTTTACTGTTCGTAGCAGTTACGTCTTATTTTCGTGACATTAAGTCGGACGTAAACATGTTCCCGTTGGCTTGTTAATCAGTGGATATGTTATGACACTGTTTGTATGCGGTAAATACTACGAACAGTGTTGCTATGAGCTGGTAGTGCTAACAACAGCTGGCAGCGCTAACAGCTGGCGTGAGACGTAGAAAGCTTCGTGGCATTCAAGCCACTACATTTGTTCCGACGTTGCAACTGGAACGTGGTGAACTCAGGTTAGAGGTCTTCGAACAAAACCCGACAACCCGAAAACCCGAGGTTCCGACCTGAATCGGGTCTCGGGTCCATTCAAAAGACGTGACTCCGGGTTCCGGTCAGAATCGGTATAGTTAGTCTCGGGTCCGGTCGGTGCTCTCTGACAGGCTGGGTCCGCGTTTACTCGAGAGAGGTAAAGATATTAGCGGTGGCAGCCAATGTCAGGACTCGAGGCAGTTTAAATTAATTATTCATTAACGTGGCGTATTTGTCATGAAACAATCGTGTTGCCGTAGCGTGTTATTAGCGGTTTTCCCGACAGCTGTAAAACACAACGGATCGCCAACATGACAACGCTGGATGAGAGAACATATTCACGACACTTCCTGACCGGTGTAGGCTAGCAGTAGCAACCAATAGCATCTGCATCCACAAAGAAAATAACAACGTGGATTTATTGTTGTTTACATCACGTAGCCTATGTAGCAACTGAACCGGTAGAAGAAGACAACTTTAGGTAAGAAAATTAAGTTTTATTCAACGCTAGACAACTTTTAAAATTAGCAACTAGCTATAGGCTGTATTGTCTCGGTTCTATTCGGGTAATTCGGTTCGGTTTGTGATCGAGAACTAAAGACTCGGGTCGGGTTGGTTCCGGGTCCAAATATTGTGGGTCTATTCGGGTTCGGACTTCCGAACTTATGATAATAGGTCGGGTCGGGTCGGGTCGAATTTTCACAGGTTCCATTCAGGTTCGGGTCCATGAGAGTGGACTCCGCGAAGACCTCTAAACTACAGCAATTGCACATTTTTTTTAAATATTAAAACTTATTTAATTTTTAAATTAATATATTTATTATTATTATTTAATAATTTTAATAAAATAAAACATTATTATTATATATAATAATTATATTATTATTATTATTATTATTATTATTATTATTATTATTCGATTTTTTATATTTCAATAATTGAAATATAAAAAAATTGCAATACTTGGTAAAATCGAAATGCAATACTTGTTTAATCAGAATCGCAATATAATCGGGACCCAAAAATCGTAAGAGAATCGAATCGGCACAAAGGCGTATTATGAATCAGAATAGACGGTAATGAACTGGATTGTGAGCTGCATAACTGGATTATAAACTGGAATGATTGGATCACAATTTTGGAATGAATTAGATTATGAATTGGACATTTTAGGATCATTTAGTGTAAGAGAAGAAGGTTTGATGGGTTTGATGGAGGCGGGTGACTCTGTGGTGACCCAGGAAGAGGAAGACTGTAATGGATTGGAATGAACTGATTTATGAATTTATGAATGGACTCAATAGTATTTTAGTCTGAAACCTTTGTTGTGAACAGCACAGATGAAACTGATTCAGGTGTGTTCACCTTGTGTCCCCTGTAGAAGGCTATCTCCTCCGCGTTGGCGATGATCCTGGAGTGCACGTAGCGCAGGTAGCCCTTCCTGTGCGCCTCCTCGGCCACCAGCTGACCGAACCTGGGCGAGCACGCGCGCAGGACCTTGGCCGTGGAGAAGATGACCAGCCCGGCCAGCAGGGTCGGCTCGGTGGCGCTGGCCCCCCTGTTCCTGGCGGTGCGGATCAGCGTGTAGGCGGTCAGGATCACGTCCAGGATGGGCTTGGTGAGGTTGGAGTACAGGTGCGCCACCGACTGGGAGAACATCATCACGTCCTCCGTCAGGGACTGGTCCGGGTTGGCCAGCCTCCCGTCCATGTTGCTGACTCTGTAGTAGGTCTGGTCGGTGAAGTAGGTCTGGTAGGCATGGTTCACCAGCCGGGTCCGGAAGGCCAGGGCCAGTTTGCACTCCAGGTACCGGATGGCGCTGTTGACGAACGTGGCCGGGATGGCGATGAGGAGCCATTTGATCAGCTGGATGATGAAGCGCCGCGGCTTCTTCTCCACGATCGTCTTCGCGATCCTGCCGTCCAGTCTGGCCACGTAGATGGACAGAAACGTCCGCGATATCAGCGCCAGCGAGTGCAGGCTGAGCAGGAAGAGCTCTTTGGAGAGGAGCCTGGGGAAGAGGATCTTAACGAGCTCCAGGATCTGCTTGAAAAACACGGCGTTCACTCCCGGGGTCGCCTTCACGGCGTCGGTCCGAGCTGGACCCGTGGAGCCGTTCTCCACGGCCGCGCGGCCGCCGCCGGCGTCTTTCCTCCTGCAGAGCTGCTTCCAGATGATGGGGTACAGCGTCTTGACTCCGTAAGCGGCGGCCGCCAGAAACGCCGCTCGCTTCGCCGTGGCCGCGCGGTCCCATTTCACCCTGGACGCCGCATCGAGGATGTTGGACATTTTTTTTTTTTTTTTTTTTTTCACACGTTAGTCGTCTCCGCTGCTGCGGTCCCTACAACACCCATCCCACGGAACCGGTTCATGAGCAGGAGAGGATGGACGACTGGCGGCCGGAGGGTGTGAAGCGGATCCGGTGCCTGCACCGCTACATTGTGCTCCTTTTCCGTACCAGTGACAAGTTAAACACATCCGGGAAAGAACGCTTCCGGTTACCGCTACCAAAATAAGGCTCAAACTCACTCACGACACACTACCCTTATTTTGGTAAAAATTACGGAACTTCCGGTCTACGGTATCCGTCTTTGTTATCTTGACGCTGTTTACAACCCCCGACAATTTCCGACGGCTGTTCTCATTGGTCGCGCCCCCGGCGAGAGATCTGCTCGGCGGACGTAAACAGTTTTCCGGCTCCCGTCTATACGAGATGGTGCGTTTGCAGTGCGCATGCGTCAGTACCGGAGCCATCTTGGTAAGGTAATTGTTATCGGCGTCTGACAGCTGGATCCCAAGGCAACTTGCACCTGTTCAAGTATCAGTTAGTGACACTTTTAGGATCATTGGTAAGTGTCAGGGTCTACTTTTGAAATAAAAATATATATATTAAAAATGTTTAAAAATATATCAGAAAATTATTATAAAATTATTAAGCTCAGTGGTTTAAACAGAGTTGCAGGTTCAACTCCCAACCTGCAACTCTCTCCTGCATTTCTTCTCCATTCTCTCTCTGCCCCAACTTCCTGGCTCTCTCTAATGTAAATAAAGAGCCACAAAAATCTTTGTATTTTTTCCCCATTGGCACTGATAAACTCTTATGAGCATTGCTTGAGAGGTGCATGTCCTTCTTTTAAAATCAAATAAAAATTCAAAGAAAATATATTTTAAAAATATTAAAAGGTATAAAATAAACATTACTAAAATTAACAAAGGCTCTGATAAATTTTTACAAGCATCAGTGAAGTGGCCTGTACCTACTTTTAAAATAAAAAAAACCACTAGGATTATATTCATAGATATATATCAAATTTAAAAAATATTATTAAAATTAATATTTCCACTGATACACTTTTACGACCATCTATAAGTGGTGCGTACCTACTATTAAAATGAATAAGTAAATAACAGTAGCAATGTTAGGAATTATCAAAATTATTTCAATTTGCTTAATACCAAATAACGAGAGAGAGAAATAATTATTTGGAGAATTTCTAATTACTTTTTTTAAAGACAGAAGTTTACATACACTAAGATTATAATGCCTGTAAGGTTAGCCCACATGATAATGTCATGGCTTTGGAATAGAATAGAATATTAAGTAGAAATATTGAAGCAATATCTCAAGACATTAGACACAAATGGGTCTTCGGATGGACAATGACCCTAAACACACCACCAGATTAGTTACAAAGAGGCTTCAGGACAACAAAGTCCATGTTCTGGAGTGGACATCACAAAGACCTGATCTTCGTCCTAAAGAACATTTGTGAGCAGAGTTGAAAGTGTGACCATGGTGGACTCCAAACCAGTTCTGTCTGCAGGAATGGGACAAAATCTCAGCAAACTGTTGTGAGAAGTTTGTTGGAAGAAACCTAAAACGTTTGACTGCTAATCGTATAGTTTAAAGGCAATGCAGCCAAACACCAGGGAAATGTATGTAAACTTCTGAGTTTGAAGAAAGTCATAAAAAGAAAAAAAAATTAGACAAAAAAACCTTAATTTTTCTGGCCTTTCACAAACAGAAATAATTTGAGAAAACTCTAACTGACTTTAAAAATAGAAAAGTTTAGTCTGATTTAATGTCAGACAGAGGAATAAAGCTATAAATGTATGTATCTTAATACACACGCGCAGAAATATATATCAACTTAAAAAAAAAATGATTATAATATTTAACACACAGTTACAAAAAAATGCAGGGATTGTATCACATACAAAAAAGTGATAAATACAAACAAAGAAACATATAAGCCAGGGGGCTTGAAAATATTAAAGTAAACACGAATGTTAGATGTTTTGATGGCCTTTTGGTTAGGGGAGAACTTTATGGAATCCATGTATTGTATGACTTCATTATGGAAAGCAACAAAAGAAGGCTTTCTATGTGTAAATTTACATTTGTGAATATGGAATCTTGCTAAAATTATAATGAAATTATTAATAAATGTTTCTTGCCTTACTTCTATTACAGTCAAAAATTCCAAATAATACATCCTTCCAAAACAATTTGAAGTCAGCTTCAATATGATTAGCTATATAGTTACAGATATCAGTCCAAAGGCTTTTTACAAAGGGGCAGTGCTAAAATATATGAGTAACAGTTTCAGCAGTAGCAGAACAGAAATATATATCAACTTTTGAACATGAGTGGCGCGTGACGTCGCTACTTTTTAACGGTCGGCCTCGCGCACCTTCGCTACTGTTGCAGCAGTTTTGACCACCGCCAGCTACAAAACTAGCTAACGAGCTAACAGTTTCAGCTCGAACTAGTTACATTCAAACCCAAACTGCAGGACAGCTTGTTTCACGTCTGATAACCATGAACTGGGTCGGCGGGTCAAGGTAAGAAACCGTGTTTCTCGCCAGCTGCGTTGACGTTATTGACGGTTTTCTAACGGGAGATCTGCTGTCATGGCAGGAGCCGGTTGGTGATGAGGAACGACGCTAAAAGGCAGAGGGTGAGACCGAAAGGCCACTAATATGGCGTCGTCACTGTCTGGTGAAGTGTTATAACTTTGCTCCGTGTCGTAGGAGTTTTTTGAGAGGAGAAGAGTGCAGGAGAAGCTGAAGAAGCGGGGAGTCTCTCTGCCGGCCTCCACTCCCGCAGACACCGGCTCCGGTAGCACGGACCTGATGACCTTGTTTATTGTCAACCAGATTGCTTCCAAGAAAGCAAACCAAGGTGAAAGATGCTGAAATAAAAGAGAATTTACATCAAGTAATAGTAACACATTTCATTATGACATAAATGATTCCCGGACTTGGGAAGCATTTGTCAGTTTTGTTTCAAAATAGTCATAAGCAGTAATAACAGGCTGCTGTTATAGATGAGGAGCTGGATGGATTTCTACTGACTCACCAATTTATTTTTGGCCTAATAAGAAAAGAGCTGAATGCATGAAGAATAGTGTAGTTTATAATTTAAATTTTATATATATATTATATATAGGGCTGGGCAACAATTAAGATTTTTAATTGCCATTAATTGCATTATTTCCCTGAATAATCACGATTAATCGCATTGTATGCGAAAAATCAAATAATGAACTCAAAAGTAGTGTAAAGGTCACTTTTACTTAAATGTTCTGCTGCCATATGGACTAAAGTGTCATAACATTTGTTGTTCAAACCCTTTTAACATCAGCACTTGTCAGTAACACATATTTAGTGTAAATCTAATCTTAAAAAATGTCAAATAAAATAAGGCTTATAGCCACTGCCAGGGCATTAATATTATCCTGTTTTTTTTAATGAATAATAAAAAACATCTACCAACAAAATCCTAACAATCTTGAGGCCACAATCAGAACATTAAAACAGGTAATTTCTGAGGTAACAGCAGCAACTTTTAACGGGGAGTTCAACTTGGCACTTGTTACAAATAACCTTGTTTCTGTCAAATCCTCCGTCTGAGAGAACTTATAAATAAAAATGTCCATGCTACAATTCTGTAACTTTATCAATCCGTAATTATCTGTGTATCATTTGTTTTTTTTTCATTTTCAACTGTCAATCAAAAATTTAAAAAATTAAAAAGTTACTTTTTTTTTCTTTTTCCATTTTTTAATCTAACACAAATAAAACAAAAAAAGAACGCCTGTTTTTTTATATTTCAATTTTAGCAAACAGGCCACGGGACTGAATTTGTTTTTAATATTTTATTGTCTGGTTTATGTGACCCAGAAATGGCTTTGTTTTATAATCAAGGAACAGACTTTCTGTTGTCATTACACATCTGTGCCACTAGATGGAGCTGCACTGCAGTAACCAGCTAGAGAACAGCAGGACAGTGAACACATGGAGCAGATCTGATGATAAATGGAGGAATGACGCGATCGTCTTAAAAAAAGGGGTTTGAAAGTTTTTTTTTCTGGCAGAATTGTTAATATTGCTACCTGAGTTGCTACCAAAAGTGTAAAGTACACTGATTTTTACTGCTCTCCATGTCTGTTTAAACTTTTCTGCAAGTTTACCTGCCAATTCTCTTCCGGTTCCGCAGCAGCCAGTAACAGACTTTTCAAAACAAAAGCACGTGAGCAACATGCGTTAACGGGCGATAGAATAAATGTCGGCGTTAATAAATTAATGCGTTAATGCGATAATAACCGCGTTTACTTGCCCAGCCCTACTTTTAATATTCAAAAAGCATTGACATATTTATTAAAAAGTATTTGTGTGTGTATATAAATAATAAAAACTTACTTAAAAAATAAATTTATTAAATGAAAAAAATAACATTGGAGCTGATACAAGTGATGAGTGGCAGTCGCCTTCTTTTAATATAAAAAATATTAAAGTATATATTAAAAATGGGGCCGGGCAAGTTAACGCGTTATTATCGCATTAACGCATTCATTTATTAACGCCGACAATTATTTTAATGCGCGTTAACGCACGTTGATCACATGCTTTTGTTTTGAAAAGTCTGTTACTGGCTGCTGCGGAACCGGAAGATAATTGGCAGGTAAACATGTGAAAAAACCTAGAACAGACATGAAGAACGATAAATCTGTATACTTAACAGTTCAGGTAGCAACTCAGGTAGCAATATAAACAATTCTGTCTGAAAAAGAAAATTCTGGACAACAACAAAACTTTCGTGTCATTCCTCCATGTTCCATCAGATCTGTTCATGCGTTCACTGTCCTGCTGTTCTCTAGCTGGTTACTTCAGTGCGGCTCCATCTAGTGGCACAGATGTGTAATGACAACAGAAAGTCCTGTCCTCGATTATAAAACAAATTCAATCCTGTGGACCATTTTTTTCATTTCGTATTTTTGATCCAAGTCTAAAATTGAAATATAAAAAAAAAAAACAGGCATTTTTTCCTTTTTTTTTTTTTTGTTAGATTAAAAAATGAAAAACATATTAAAATGTCACTTTTTAATTTTTGATTGACAGATGAAAATTGAAAGAATGAATGATACACGGATTGGTTACTGAACTTAAACATGGACATTTAATTTTTTAAATTCTCCCAGACGGAGGATTTAACAGAAACGAGGTTATTTGTAACAACTGCCAAGTTAAACTCCCCGTTAAAAGTTTCTGCTGTTACCTCAGAAATTACCTGTTTTAATGTTCTGATTCTGCTGAGCCACAATCTTTTTTTTGGATTTTGTTTGTAGACTTTTTTTTTATTTTTTATAAAAACAGGATGACATTAATGCCCTGGCAGTGGCAATAAGCTTTATTATATTTTACATTTTTTAAGATGAGATTTACACTAAATATGTGTTACTGACAAGAACTGATGTTAAAAGTGTTTGAACAACAAATGTTATAGCACTTTAATTCATATGGCAGCAGAACATTTAAATAAAAGTGGATTTTACACTACTTTTGAATTTATTATTTGATTTTGCGTATACAATGCAATTAATCGCGATTAATCAGGGAAATAATGCGATTAATCGCGATTAAAAATTTTAATCGTTGCCCAGTCCTAATTAAAAATTAAAACATAAAAAAATGAACATTTGCGCTAATAAGTAAATAATAAACTTTTACGGCCGTTGGTGTGTGGTGTGTGCCTCCTTAAAGAAATTATTCTGTAGAACTTGTTTGTCTTGTTCAGATCCTCCAAAAGTAGCTGTTCTTAGCAGCTGGTCTGGAAGATCCAAGCGCAGGAGAAATGAGCCCCTCGTGCTCCCGATGAGCCCCTGTTCTCCGTCAAAGCTGAGCTTCGTCGAGAGCCAGTCTCAGTTCAGGTAGAGCTGGATTGTGTGCTGACTGAATCCACTCAGGGTGTTGTTAGTGTGGTATTGTCAAGGATCAGTGTGGTCACTGTAACTTCTCCATGCTATCTAGTGATCCAGGATTCAGGAAAAGAAAGAATGTCCTTCAACAAAGGTTCAAGTTTCAACAGGTTAGTTACTCATGTTCATTTATTGGTACTGTAGCTTTTTTTTTTTTTTTTTTTTTTTTAAAATCAAATGTGAAGGCTCACACTGAAAGAATTGGTTTTGTGGAAGCTGTCACCGGTACTGGAGTCAGCGTTCTCCGACAATAGTGCACCTGACTACCTGCCAGCCATACCTGACCCCCTCAGTCCCACCTCTTCAATCGCATCAGCATCTTCGGGCCAAGGTCTTACAGAACAAACTCTCGTTAAGTTTTTTAATACAAATTTAACTGTATTTTCACTTCTCATGAGGTTAGCTTGATCTGTTAAAACTGGTTCCCTCAGGACTGTTCCAGCTGCAGGTGAATCTACGGGATCAAAGCCAGACTCAGATGCGAGCTCTTTCCCACTTCTCTCCTCCACCATGGGACAACGTGGGACAGCAGACAGAGGTAGTGCAAACTGTGTGCACGTCTCATATTAATAGAACTAATTTACATAGGCCTGGAAATGTTTCCCCCACATTTAGCCTTCACAGGCCGAAGCCTGGCCCTGCCTGTTAGGGCTCTGTGTCGTTTTATAATAGAAAATATCCTGCTTTGCATTTTAGTTGGAAGTGTTACTTTATATGGCTTAGGAAAATGTTCATGTGTTGGGTATGTGAGTGTGGCTTAAATCAGATGAGACAAATGAAATGGATAAAATAAAATCTATTTAGCCTCATAGTGCAGTCCCAGGTACAGAATTAAACATGTGTAAAAGTTCCTCTTATCATTTCAGTATGAAAACAGTGCAAAGATCCAGGTCTGGATGTACCAGTCATTTTTATTCTAATGCTAGTGTATTCTTTTAGACTGGTTTTTGGTCAGTGTCAGTAGAGTATATTCAGGTGTGTTTATTTTTTTTTTTAATTTTTTGTCTGCATTTACATTCATGGTTAGTGCCTTCATCTGCCAAAACCATCTAGTGTGTTTATGCAATTTAATCCTGTAGCAGACTTTTTGTGCTAATGTGAGAGGTGAATGTGTCCTTCAGTCCAGTCCTCTCTGGCAGTAAATTCTAACATCTTTAATATTTTAAATCCTGATTTCGTCAGAGAGTACTAAAAAACACCCAGCAGTGAGACATTTAAAGACAAGACTAACTTAAAGAGACACGACAGTGAGGGTGTGGTGTGTGCTGAGTTGTGAAGTGTGAGGGGCGTTGTGTAGTGGGTTGTGTTGTGTTACAGGACAAACTTAAAAGATAATACATAGAAAGTAGAGAAAAATACTAACAAAAAACTGGATGAACACCTTCTACCAAGCTATAGACCTGTGGACATGTGTGGAATTCATGTAAACATTGAATGATTGTGTTGATAGAAGGGGGGGGGGTGAATTCATAAATGTCTATGAGCTAAACTTGTGATTAGACTTCTGCATGTACATGTATACATTACTTATTACTTAAGATAAACATACACACCTACATATATACAAATCCATCCATATTCATCTACACTGATGGAACCATAATAAGGAACATGTCTCCATACTAACAATGAAGTCACTTAGTCAAGTGTTGTTAGTCATTCTGGTGTAGTAGTGGTAATGAACTCATCTCCATATGTTTCAATTAGTAACAGTAACATGAAGAATGTTAAACAAATATAAATGTATACACTCATAAATGCTTAAGCTTATTCATATATGGTGATATAGCACACACATACAAACGGTACACACGTATCCATGCATGTACACACTTCATCCACACGTGCTAGCACAAAACACAGGTGTCCACACATGTACCTATACATGCACATATGCACACATGTCCATGCCCTTATACACTCAACCGTACTTACACATGCACACACATGGGGACACCTTAACACATATGTGTGGACATAAACACATATAATTACCCGTATGTACATTTCCCAACTTTATCATCTATAGTATAATGAAGCAACATGTAATATATATTATTAAAAAGATGGAGAATTTTTATTCCTAGCAATGTTTATGTATGAATACAAATATGCTTTTATATGCCTAAACACAGACGAATATGAAAACGTGCATATGTATTAGTAATTCTATGCATACATGCCCTAGAAACACTTCTATTATGATTATTAGTCTATCAATGTTGGTAAAGAAAGGTATGTTTGGACTGCGGTTAATGAAAACCAGAATAAGAGTGATAACGTCAATAAAACCTATTACTACAGCTATTGAAGGTGACCAAAGTGTCTCATTTTTTTAATTTTTTTATCTCGTTAGTTTAAGCCTTTCTTCCAGCCCAGACCTATGACAGATTCTGTCTCCGTTTCCTGCAAGTCATACCCACCCCTCTTCCAACTGGAGACTCCCACAGCAGCTCAGACCCTCTTTAGAAGTTCAACAGCAGAGTAAGAGCAAATAAATTACAATTATTTGCTATAAAATTAGCTCCCACACTTTGAATCTTGTGTTTGTATGTGTGAGAAAACATGATAAAAATCATATTGATTACAACCTCAGACAAACAACAACATATAACTTTTGTTCACCATGCCATCATTTATTTAACTAAAAAAAAAAAATTGTGGGTAAATACTAAAGTAGTTCAGTCTCATGTGTCCATAAGACACTGTTCCAGAAGTCTTATGGTTCGATCAGATGTGCTTGTGAAAGTCTAACTTGTGCTTCAGTGCTCTGTTGAGGCAGAAGAGGCTTTCTCCTGTAAACCATTTCCAAACAAAGCTTTCTTTGTTCAGTCTTCTTCTAATTTCACTGTTCATGTACTTTAACTTGCTCCGTGAGGTCTGTAGGGTCTTGGGTTTATATGTATTTGTCTCAGCATTACACGGTCTGACCTTGGGCTAAATTTACTGGACGTCCGCTCCTGAGAAGATTGACGACTGTCTTATTTTAAACTCATGAATAGTCTTTCGTACTGTAGAATATTGAGCTCTGCATTTGGAAACTGTTTTATAACTCGTAACAGGGTAGCAACAGTTGCTTATATCTTTGTCTCTTGGCATTGTGTTAACACGCAGCTGCCAAAACATCTGTTTTTATAGAGGTTGCACATCTGCTGCTGATCAGTTCATCAGTTGTTGATGATCAGCAGCACCTGGCTGCAGCTCACCCTCCTAAATCCTCTGGAAGCAGCGAGGGGGTACTTAGTGTTGCCCACACGAGTTTTCCTGTTTGGTTTCATTTTTATGTAATAATTAATGGGAGGATGAAAACATTGCATAATGTTGGTCTGAGGTTGTATTAAAACCTGCCAGAATCAGGAGATTTATATTTATAGGATTAAAAGAGGAGGTATTAAGTTTTGCACAAGACCATTCAGATGTGATGTTTTCTGTCCTTGAATTTCCTTGTTATTTTTGTAACCACTGAAAGTTCATGTGGATTATCACAGTAAACCAGAAGCAAGGGAGCCCTTCTTTCTGAAGCAGTCAGAAGACAAGGAGCCCACGCTGGACTTCATGTTTAACCAGTCATTCGATGAGGGAGTCTTCAGGGTGTTTGGTGAAGGAGACGATCAAAGAGAAGGTGAGAACATCTTAAATCACTCACATGAGCACACTGACTAATTTCCTCCAGGTAATATTGTTAAATTCAGTTTCAGACTGCAGTTTTGGGAATGGAAAATCAAAAATGCATCTCACAGATGAGCTCTCACTCAGATGTTCAACTCCTCAGTAAGTCTCTGTTAGTCAAAGGTAATCTGTTAGATGCTTTCATTCTGTTTTCATGTTTTATGTTTCTTTGATTTTTCTGGCTAGAACTGTTCCTGATCCTCCTCTGGGACTGGAGGTGAGCTTCCCAACCCACCAGTGTTTAATTTTAGCCCTTCGGTTGCCACCAAGTGTTGGATTTTGTAACTACAGCTGAGATGCCACAGTTAGATTTCTGAGAAAGCTTTGGTTTTGTAATCTTTATGAGCTGTTGTACACAAAACTCCTTCTGCAGTTTTTGTTAATTTTACTAATGAAGTTTATACAAGGGTTTACCTGCCGTGTTTCTCTTTTTTTCCTTTTTCAGTTCTGTGGTTGCAGTGACACAAACTCCTGTAAGTTTCTTAAACATCATCTTAGCTTTATTTCTATTTTGTATATGTTGGAGGAAGAACGCTTTTTTTTTTTTTTGTAAACCCCCAGCATGTCGTGGACTAAACCCTGGACCCGTGAGTGGATGTGAATCTTCACCAAGTTGCTCCTGCACAGCTGGTTACCTCAGCTCAGACTCTAATGATGATGTAAGTTTATTTATGTTGGCCATCTCTGTCCAGGTCCCTGAGTTACTGTCACTGCAGACACACCTCCGCTTTTCAGAGACACAGCTGAACATGGCGCAGGTGAATCGCTGTGGTAACTTATCTGCCCCATAGAACCATACATAGAACCATTCTCTTACCTGCAACAGGTCTCAGAGCTGTAAGCTCCTCATTTATGTCATAAATGCTACAGCAAATGTCAGATAACTTTGGCCATAGTTTCATAAATACAGTATATTTTAACTGAACACATGATCGCAGGTGAGGAGCGTGCACGACCAGGACTTAATGCAGATATTTAATGACGTGTCTTCTGTCCCACAAAGCTGTTTGACATGATTAAATAAAAAGAAAAAAAAACATGCCATTTCTCCATATCAGCAAAACCCTCTGCTGCAGACAGTTGTAATCTTCCCATCATCTGAGAAACGTTAACCCTGCAGGGTTTGAACCGATCCTGCCGAATGTTATCCTGACTTTCCAGTTTTATGAACACCAAACCAGGTTTAGAAGGTGCGGCTGTGTCAAACCAGGTGGAACTAATCTTGGTACGTGCACGTTCACAGCTTTCTTAAGCAGACGGAGATGATGCGTTTCTTATGTTTCACCAAGTGAGTTTAAACTCCTAATACTCTAGAAAAGGGAATACAGCCATTAATAATCAACTAGAGTCTGACTTAGCAGAGAATATTAGACAGATTTAATGTTTTAAAGTCCAGTTATAGGCTTCACTTAAAGAGATCACTAAAGAATAACTTCTTAATGTGGTTAATCAATTAAAATGAAGTCAGTATCTTTGACTACATTCATAATTTTTATCTGGTAAAACAATTTTAATGAAGAAGTAAAAATGGAGTTTGGGCTCTAAATGTGGATTTCACAAAAGCAAAGAAGAAACTTTACTTTCCTCCTATGGTGTTTTCTTTTTTCCATTATTTTCCCGTTTACAGATGTTAATTTTTGTACTACCTTGTATACTTTCTCGATAAATTAAGTTTAATTGAAATAAAGTCAGGCCTAGTCTGCTCAAATAATGAATAATATTACAGGAGAAACATCAGAGATTCTGACCTGAAGCTCTCCGGTCAGAAAGATCCTCTGAAGAGCTGCTTCATCAATCCATGCTTCAGATCAGGTCTATGGTTAGCTGCACAGAATAAATCTCCATGGTAACATATCTCTATCCTGCTTTCATGCAACCGACTGGAGGATGAACTGACATATCCTGGCTTAATCTCTTATCTTGTTTTTGTGTTTTTGGGCTCTAAGGGCCTGTCAGGTCTGTCAAATCCATTAAATCAACGAAAACACAGTCTGAAGCTTAAATATGCAAAATGCTCATCTATTAAGATAAATGTGTTATATTTCAGCTGTATTATGTTTAAAACACTGTGGTTTTAAAGTATATAGTGAGAATAACGGTCCATAAAAGCATTAACGTTGTAACATCTGAGACTGACTGCAGTATTTATGTCTCTCCTCTTTAACACAACTGCTACACAGTCAAGAGGCAGGAAGGCGATTCTGTTTGTAGCTACGAAAAGTTCAGAGCTACTAACGGTTTTTATGAAATACCAAAACACGTGTTAATTTCACATAAATCCGTTGTGCTCACGTCTCATGAGTGAGACCTGTCGTCCCAGACGAAACTGCTGAAGGACTGCTGCTGCTGTCTGACCTTAACGCTGCTCTGCTTGTTGTGTTCTAGGAGGACCAGTGCTGGGAGTCGTGTCCCCGACCCTCCTACATGGATCAAGCCTGTTGTTCAGATGACATGAACACACAGTCACAACCTTCCCAGCCAGGGTCTCACATCCAAATAATGTCCACAACAGCCCGTCCAAGCCAAAGCCAACAGATGGGAAGCAGCAAAGGCTCCGTCTCCATCTTCTGTCCCTCAAACTGAGAACTCAGAGCCATGCAAATGCAGGAAAGTGTCCACCGAAACTCAAGAAAGAGCAACTCAAACAGAAGACATCTGGACACCTGAGACTGTTGATGCCTCCACTCAGTACAGCTTTGTTTCAGACAGCGAGACCACGACTTCAAGCTTTTATCAGCCAGATGTTGACGTGTCTGAGCCGGACGCTGAGCCACAGACTTCATCAGAAAACTCCACAAGTGAAGTGAAACAGATGCTCTGCAGCAAGGAAGAAATCAAAGGCTGGTTCCCTGTCAGGAAGCAGCTTTTCTCACATGTTCACCGCTGAAGTCATCCCACAGAGACCCACGAACCCTTTTATAGATTTTATGAGCATGAGAGGTTTGACATTAATATATTCAGCATCTTTCATTACATGTTATGTGACACTTTGGACAAATACAAAGCATTTTCCTTCTCCTGTGTTTCTACTTTAGGTAAGGAGAAAGTGAGAGGGGAAGATGAGAAGAGCGCTCTGATGAATGAGGTACCAAATGAAGTAAAAGAGGTCACATTTGACAGCAGAACAAGCGTGGTCCCCGAGGAGGATAAGATGCTTCAGGAAATAGCTGACATTTTGCTCCTGCTGAAGCAGAAGAGGAAGGAGAAATAATTGAGACTGGTAGGAGGAAAGTAGATGGATGGAAATGAAATGGCACCTGTTGGGCAGATTTAAGTTATTCAACAACACTTTTAACCAAAAACTCCTTCAAAATGGTCAGTTTGTGATTTGACGGCTCAAAATAAACACAAAGCATCACTCAGATTCCTAAGTTTATTTCTCCATATACATACAATTTCATAATATAAACTCTAGCAAAACATTTACAGCTTGAACAATAATCAAATATACTATACAGCACTTTTTATGTGTTTTTGTAATTCCTTGTAAACTTTAAAACACATGTAATCGGTTCACAGAAAAAAAGACAGAACTGCAACCATTTCACCATAACGACACATTACACACCCTCTGTTGTAGAGAACAGCGTGAACTACTGCGCGGTGAAGGCTGCACACCGCCAGACCTCTGAGGAGGTGCTGCCTCCACCTCTGAGGAGGTGCTGCTCCTCTGAGGAGGTACAGTTCCTCTGAGGAGGTACAGCCTTCACCTCATCACAGCTACACAATCATGTTAAATACTGTATTTGGTCAACACACGTTTTTATTACACAATCTGGGTACAAAACTAGTTTTTGTGGTTTAAAGAATAGTTTAATAGTACTCCAACATTTTTTTTTTCTCTTTTCTGTGGCATTTAATTTAGTGAAACCTAACACTCGTTAGCTCAGAAGGTGAACCTGTTTCATGAAGGACAAGTTCTGCGTAATGAGTACGATTCACAACGAAGGGGTTATTTGTTATTCAGCCGACGTGCAGTTTGTGCCTCTAGCGTTTCAGGACAAAGAGCTACTAGATCCCTTCACTGATTTAAAGTGTGTTGGTCTGTTCTTTGTTGTGTTTCTGATCTGGCCAGCGGTGCCAGTTTCTGTTTCACCATGTATGCTCCATCTGACCCAGTGCATGCTGGGATTCACCCCAGAACCCTGATGGTCGGGAGCCAGTAACTGCTCCGACAGTGATTTGTTATCGCCAGAAGGGTGATTATTTATAGTCAGGAGAAAAAGTGAACCTCCTGTAAACAACCAGTTTTCTGCAGTAATTAATGAACTGAGACGTGATCTGATCGTCATCTAAGTCACAATAATACACAAACACCATGTACTTGAGCTGGTAACATAACATTTCTCTTCTCTTTTTTTTTTTTTTTTTTTTTTTTTTTTTAACTGCACTCAACCATTAGTGGTGGTGGAAAAATGTTAAAAATTACCCATAATTTTAAGTTTATTATAAAAAAAAACATTGCTGCACAACTGGAGATCACCTTGGTATTTCACAGCACTGCAGCAGGACTTCTTTTGTTCGGACGATAAGAACGTTCAGCTCTACGTTTGCAAAGAAAAGCTTATGAAAACCTCAACCCAGTGGTGAAGCACGGTGGAGGGAATATCATGGTTTGGCCTGGACCACTTGCCATCGTCGATGGGGATTTGAATTTCCGAGTTTACCAGCAGCTGACGCCTCTCTGCTCGGGAACAACGCACTCCCAAAACCACCGGCGGCAAGTTGGACACACAAGGCAACGAGTCTTCATCGTATTTTACTCATCAAATGATTTAAAGAGATGTGAGGAGAGAAGAACTGCAAAAGAGATATTTGTTGCTTCTGGCAAACCCTGGAGAGGAGGACGATGGGAAACTGGACGTCACTTTATCACAGGTAAGAAAAAAAAGAGACATCGGTTCTGATGCTGTCACAGTTGTCAAATGTGTGACCTGGAGATTCAACGTGTCAGAGAATATGACACCTCTGACCACTTGGTGGCGTCATTTATCTGCTTTGAACAGACTCCTCCCTCACAATGAAGGAAAGTTTTCTCATCGTCAATCTATATCATTATTTATGTTATTTACCTGATGATTTGGATCCTAAACAGCTTCAAAGCATATTAGCAAACACTTTAAAGGTTTTTCTGAGCACCATTCACATTCGGGGGGTTATTGTTTTCACCCAGGAAGGGCCAGGTGTTGCTCTCCTCTGTGTGAGGTGGCGAATCCACCACAGAAAAAGAAAACCGGCCTTCCCCACCAGCACCGTGAATGTTTAATGCTTGTTTTCTGCTACTACTGTGGCACAAATTAAGAACAGATCACTTTTTTGGTTGGTTTTGGTTGTCACAACCTCTTTTTCTTGTGAGCTTTGACAGCCAACTGATGTTTGCTCTTCGACAGCTGCGCCACTAGAGGGTGCTAGTCGGCCACGTGAAGGCTCATTTATGAGAAAACTGCTCTTCCTCCATTTATATCATTTCCGTATGCATCTCTGTGTCACTGTGACACCTTGAACATGCCAGAAATGATGACAATAGTGAATTTCAATGTGTCTTTGCTTGATCAGGTCAGCTGTGTTTAAACAGGTATTAAACTTCGGTGTCTGTTAACTGGTCTGTCATGGACCGGACTGAGCTCAGGAGCAGTCGATTCGCTCTAAACATATTCATTATGTCGTCTACTTCCTAATCTTTTCAGCACTACAAAACAACATTGACAAATGACACTTAAGCTCAAGAACAACTTAAGATGATATGTTTTTCCATTTGAACACAAGGCTACGGAGGGAAGACAAAAACCGAGATACAAAAATAATATTGTTAGGAAAAACAAACATGGAGGCTGTGGAGACATGCAGGGGAACCGTGGCCATCAGGCACTAATGATGTCACGCCCAAATACGATGAAATCAAAACCTTAAAAGGAAGGTTTTACCTCACTGGTTATCTTTGGTGGATAATACTTGTGACTGAGCTGTGTTTCATGTCCATACAGCTTGTAATATTCATTCACTGGGTCAGTTCTAGCCAGTACGGTGGCAGTAGTACCGAACGCTTCGGACCGTGCAAAATACATACTTTTAATTTTTTTTTGTAGGCAGGTATGCAACAAAACCTAAACCTACAAATAAAAGTCACTCCGTGTAACGATACCGCTTCAGGCCGCATTAATACTGTGCTGTCCAGTGGGAGTGGTCCTGTAGTACCACTTTGTTCCACTAGAGGTGCTCTGTGTTCTGGCCAAGGGGCTACATCCGGCTACATTAAACAGCAGACGCCGCTTTACCAACGGAGACCAGAGCGTGTGCTGTGACCGCCGCCATGTTGGAAAAGGAGTCCACGTCAAGCGTGGTTTAATTTTGGCCAATTAACATAATTTTTTCTGCCCACAAACATGTTTTTTTTTTTTTGTCTTTCTAGACTGGAGACTTATTTTTAAAATTAGTAAGTAATTTGATGCTATTATTTATCTCTGCTGGTTTGCTTTAAATGACCGGGAATTGATATCTGTCTCTTTTCAGAGGAATAGTGAGTTTATGAAGAGTTATTCCAAATCTGTCACTTCTAAACCAAAACTGTTCACGGCTAACTGAACAGAGACACGTCTTTTACCCAAATGGCTCAAAAATGATTATTGATCAGGGAAAAAGCCTGTGACTGATAACTAAATTGTACCAGAGAAAACCGGACTGCGTGTTTTGTTGTTGTTAGCGTGTTAGCCGCTAATTACGAGCCAAAAATAGCACAATAGCAGCGGTTTCTTTACTACGGTTCAGAGACCAGAGGCTGTGAAGGAAACAGAAAGACCACAGTTGAGCCTTTGTCTTGTTTCGCTGCAGTGTCTCGCTACTTTTTTGACGTTTTTAAACATATTTTAAACACGTTATTTAGGCTCGGGGGGCTCCGGTTCCTGTTTGCGGATTTTGATTTTCGCTTGGGGGCGCTGGTCCCCATTAACCGCGAAAAATAAGGGATCACTGTACTACCAATGATACGCCTGGAAAAAACATTTTTGAAAAAACAAATAAGTTTTTTTGCAAAATACTCTGGTTCTCAAATTTTTTTTTTTTATGTTGCTGTTTTCATGAAGATAACTCTAATAATAACATATTAATTTATAAACAAGACAATGGCTATTTGATATAGTCAGCAGAGTTACAACTATCTTGGTCTAATAAGCTGACCCAGACCTGGAAAGTGTACGTTTCCACGTTAGCTAAAACGATTTAAAACATCAACGGTTTGCTTTATTAGCAGCGTGATCTTTGAATCGATAGGCTGGCTGGGCGACGTTACTGGGGCTGGTGCAGTTTTACAGTCGTACACCAGGAGCTGATACATGAGTTGCTTTGTGTAACGCTGCCCCCATGTGACCAGAAGTGGTATTGCGACATTGAGTGGCTTTAAGAAATAAAATAAACAGACACGCAGACGAGTGGACTTGTGTTGTGAGCAGCTGTTTCAGTGTCAGAAGCTCCTTTTTACTACGGAGGGTAACAATACTCGATACATATCCGGTGTTTGCTGCTCTAAAAAACGTCCGGACCATCCATGAAGTAAAGACTGCCATCATGAGGAACTGACGTTTGAAGGCTAAAGTTACGACATATGATGCCACGGCCTCTTTAATGGGACTGTGTGTTTAGTAAAAAATACTGGACACTTAGCTTTTTATATGTTTCTATTGGGGGTTAACAGAGCCTGGACACTTCAACAGATCAGGTATCAGGCTGCCTTCAGTGATGGGAAACGAACGCATTTATTCTGCTAAAGCGATGATCTGGGTTTCCCGAACCGAATGATTTGAACGGACGTGAACGGGTGAAGCTCGATGCTGAGGGCAACCAGCGGCTTCCCAACATCACACAACGAGATGAAAAACACACACCGAGTACTCTGCGTGTTTCAGCGGTCACGGAAACGACAGAAACACCCAGAGCGAGGCGATCCAGCTCGTCTCACTCCACGTCTGACGCGTCGTTGTCCGATAGGTGGTAGTTGGAGCCCTTGACCCGGATGTACTCCACCTGCCGTCCCTCGTCTGCGTCGGAGAAGCCGCAGGAGCAGAGCTGGTTCTCGAACAGCGCCTCGATCTCCTCCAGACGCCGGGACTTGGTCTCCGGCAGGCAGCCTGTGATGAAGCTGAAACCCATCAGGGCCAGGATGGTGTAGAGGACGAAAACTCCTGGGAGGGTGAAAAAACAGAAATAACGCGCCGTCATTGAGGACGGCCACCCACCAGGGGACGAGGAACACAGAGTTTTATGCGTTAGCTTTCAGAAAAAGAATCGCGGCTGATACTGGATGCTAACCCTAACCCTTAGCCTAACCCAGAGATGTTCCAGTCACAATATGATGGATGTGGGGTGACAACGTGCCCCGTCAAGGGTTCCTACTGTAGGGTTAATGGGACAACGAGAACCACATGGCGCGTACGCCCAGTGATCCACATGCACGGATGAGGGCGCGCCGAGGTTTAATGAGATTTCCCGACCACGACGATCTCCATTTTCCTCCCGTCAAAAGCAGAGTGATACTTTAAATACCGCTTCTGCAGCTTCGGCATATCTGACTCCTTCCTGCACCTGGACGGACTAATGACTCAATTTGATAATCAACCTGCTGCATCTCAGGAAGCTTCCACCAACACATCAAGAATCGATTTCCAGCTCCACCAAAGGTCAGCTCCTGCCCGTCTGAGGAGAAACCCGCTGCTGACACGGGAGCCGTGGAAACGGCGGCGCTTTCAGGGTATCAGTCGGCTGCCGCCTCCTCGCCCGTCTCGATGCAGGAGGTCAGAGACAGACAGACTTGTCCTCGCTCCACAAAGTGAAAGATTAACACTAGGGCTGGGCAACGATTAAAAATTTTAATCGCGAATTAATCGCAATATTTCCCTGATTAATCGCGATTAATCGCATTGTATACGCGAAATCAAATAATGTATTCAAAAGTAGTGTAAAATGCACTTTTATTTAAATGTTCTGCTGCCATATGAACTAAAGTGCCATAAAATTTGTTGTTCAAACACTTTTGACATCAGCACTTGTCAGTAACACATATTTAGTGTAAAACTCAGATTAAAAAATGAAAAATAAAATAAAGCTTATTGCCACTGCCAGGGCATTAATGTCATCCCGTTTATATTAAAAAAAAAAAAAAAAGTCTACAAACAAAATCCAAAAAAATGATTGTGGCTCAGCACAATCAGAACATTAAAACAGGTAATTTCTGAGGTAACAGCAGAAACTTTTAACGGGGAGTTCAACTTGTCAGTTGTTACAAATAACCTTGTTTCTGTTGAATCCTCCGTCTGGGAGAACTTTAAAATGAAAATGTCCATGTTAAAGTTCAGTAACTTTACCAATCCGTGTATCAATTAAAAAAAAAAAAAAAAAAATTCAAAAGTGACATTTTATTACGTTTTTCATTTTTTAATCTGACACAAAAAAATGAAAAAATGAAAAAAAAATGCTTTTTTTAATATTTCAATTATAGACTTGGATCAAAAATACGAAATAAAAAAACGGGCCACAGAACTGAATTTGTTTTATAATGGAGGACTGGACTTTCTGTTGTCATTACACATCTGTGCCACTAGATGGAGCCGCACTGCAGTAACCAGCTAGAGAACAGCAGGACAGTGAACACATGGAGCAGATCTGATGGAACATGGAGGAATGACGTGAAAGTTTTGTTGTTGTCTAGAATTTTTTTTTCAGACAGAATTGTTAATATTTCTACCTGAGTTGCTACCCGAACTGTAAAGTTCACGGATTTTTACCATTCTCCATGTCTGTTTTAGCTTTTTCGCATGTTTACCTGCAAATTGTCTCCCGATTCCACAGCAGCCAGTAACAGATTTTTCAAAACAAAAGCATGTGAAGCAACATGCGTTAACACACGATAAAATAAATGTCGCCATTAATAAATTAATGCGTTAACTTGCTCAGCCCAAATTAAAAGTGATTTGCCTAAAATTATGCGTTCGAGGAACCTACCATAATAGCCGAGGTACTGAGCCAGGTGGAGGAAGGTGAACGACACCAAGATGTTGAAGGTCCAGTTGACTCCGGCAGCGCAGGCGTTCCCAGTGCTCCTCGCCCACAAGGGATAGATCTCAGAGTTGATGGTCCACGGCATTGGGCCCATACCTGCGAGGCAGAAATGTAATCCGTCAGATTTACAACCATTATTCTGAAGGATCTAGACACCAGAACAAACAAACCTGAAGCCTGTAAAAAGTGTTGCCAGATTGGGTGGTTTCCCGCCAAATTGGGCAACTTTTGATTACAGCTGGCGGGAAAAAATGCATTCGGCGGGTATACACAATTTGGGCTGCTTTTACCAACATCTGGCGAAAACAGTACAACAAACTGTTATTTTATGGTTTAAAAACAGTACAAATACAAAATTCAGTATACTTCGCTCACTCGTATTGTGGTCACCCAATTTAAAAAATATTTATTCACAGTGAGTTATTCAGTCGTTGTAACGACGCGCTATCGTGACGTCACCTCAACAAACCTTAGTGCGCCGATGCAGAAGTCTGAGGCAGAAGCTCTCTCTCAACTCAAAGTGCTAGGCTATTCTGTTAGCAAAATAAGTAGGCCATCATACCGAAGTGGAAAAAATATAAGAAATGGTGTTTGCGTGGTTGATGTCACTGCTGCTGTGTTAACTTGGGCCTGGCAGCTGGGATACACGATTTTCTGTGACATGCACTATGATAAAATACAACTATTCATTTAGGCTTAATTGTTTAATGCTGTAAATGCATTTAAATCCATGTTTATTCAAATACAGTGATCCCTTGCCACTTCGCGGTTCGGAGTACCGCGGTTTTAGTGCTTTGCACATTTTTAAAAATCACGGAAACATCACAGGATGTTGTGCGCATTCTCTCACACTGAAGAAATGCTGTGAGCCAGCCTGGCCCCTTTAAGAAGGTGGCCTTATGGGTAATGTAGTACAACCTGTGTGATGTTTACAAGTTCCTGCAGTGCCAGAATAAAGTGCTCGTTCCATGCAAAGAAAACCAGGACTTTTTGTTTTGTTGTTGTTAGCATGTTAGCCGCTAATTACGAGCCAAAAATAGCACAATACCAGCGGTTTCTTTACTACGGTTCAGAGACCAGAGGCTGTGAAGGTAACAGAAAGACCACAGTTGAGCCTTTGTTTGTTTCGCTGCAGTGCGTCGCTACTTTTTTGTGGTTTTTAAACATATTTTAAACACATTATTTAGGCTCGGGGGGCTCCAGCTCTTGGCCGTTTTTTTCCTGAAGTGGGCGGGTTTTGGAACGCGATTGGGCGGAAATGGCGCAACCAAATCTGGCAACACTGCCTGTAAACCAGTTGCTGTCAGGCGACCAACCAGGTAGTGAAAACAAAAGGAGGTTCTCACCTGGAGCATAAGCAGCCAGGTAGAGCACCAAACTCAGTAAAACCAGCCAGTAGTCGGAGGTGGGGCAGTAGTTGTAGGCCCAGTAGATGTGATCTCTCATCATCAGGGTGGCGTTGGAACATCTGGAAGAAAGAGACGAACCCGCCTTCTGTTAATCTCTCCTCAAACACCGGTTCAATGCCGAAGCGTGCGACCCTCCCCCCGCCCCCGCCCTCCCGGCGCATCCTGTGACTCACCTGCCCCACGCCGCGCGCTCAGCAGAGAACTTATCGACCGGCATGCAGGAGGAGGCGAGGAGGGCGGAGCCGTTCTCACCGTAGCAGAAGCCACAGCCGGGGTTCATCATGCACGACTCGCAGAACCTGCACGCCAAACAGCACACACACACAGACGTCACTTCTCTGCAGACGCTCTCGTCTTCACGCTCACGATGGTTGTTTTAGTAGCAGGTGATCTTTCCTGAACCGTATCTCTCAATTAAAAGCTGATCTGAAGTCAGTCACTGGCAGCTCACTTGGAAGAGGGTTAGTTTTGTAGTTCATGTTTGACCTGGCAAAGTGGATGAAATGAAATGTGTGTTTTATTTCACAGGTTTATTTGTGCAGCCTGACCCCCCCCCCCCCCCCCCCAAAACCCCCCGCGTTCGCAGCATCTTGCTCTCATCACACACTGAGCTCAAAGACCAAAATAACACCTGGTATTTTTACTGGAGGGTTCAACAGTTGCGCTGCAGGTGGGAGTCAAATAATAACATTTAAAAATACAGATAATAATAAAACAAGCACCGTCATAAAAAAAAAAAAAAACAGTAAAACCTGCAATAACATCTACTTCCTGTCTAAAATCAATACATACAGGAGAAAATTAGCTGTTTGTTTAGCTACTATGAGCTGCAGAGGTTAGAACATGTGACTAACTGGGATTCAACCCACTGCAGCGATCTGAGGCCAGGGAGCATTTCTTTTAATAACTCCTCTTTGTGCTCGAGTTATGACTAACACAACCCCCGTGTACAGTTCCCCCAGCATGAAAGCCTCCATCTCTGCACCGCAACTCAGCGTTTCCGTGACTTCTGCACAGGAGGAGAAAACCGTGAAGCTCTGGCAGACAAGCAAGCGCCAAAGCATGGAGTTTATTGAATGACCACTAGGGGCCGCCTCCAAAATCGAGTCAATCTACTATTGATCCCCATGTAGAAATAACAGTTACGGTATAAATGGTCTCCGTTGTTTGATTTCACAGCTATATTTTTCTCATAAAATTACGTGAAACCACTTTCTTTTAATTTTAGAGGCGTGTTTCTTTGTTTTGCTATCAGAGGGAACTGAGATTAAACCGTCACCTCTTAGCAGCTTAGTACTCAGTGTTTTCAGTACTCAGAGAGCTTAATCACTTTCATTTTAAAGAAAACCTCATTTTCACCTCATGAAAATGTAAGATGTAAAAGAAGATGTGAAAATAGAGCCATTTCCACCGGTACAGAACGTACCGTAACCGATCTCAGTGAGACGGAGGTGGGCGTTATTGGATGAGTCTTATACAGGAGTGAACGAGGGCCGCTACTCCAGACAACTGCTAATAAAACCTCGGATTTTTACCAGTGTTTCTGCTCCACCGGACCTCATTTTGGACATTCTGGTTGCTGCTCTGTCTATGTCGCATTCTCTGGTCGGTTGAATGCCTATGGATCTATATTAGAGGAGAAGAACCAGGATGGCCCGCCGGGTCATGTGTGGGTCATTAAGGCTCATTACTTCTACTTAGAGACTGTTGGGACCAGTTCTGGGTTGGCAGGAAGGTTCTAGGAGTTAAGGTGCCTCGTCCAGAGTGAGCCGTCCTCGCTCCTCGCGACCTTCAGCCCAGCCTGAAGGTTCCTCTGACTGGGAGACGAGCTGGACACTGAGCCGACAGACAAATGTTCCAGACAAGCCACCTTCAGCCCTGGAACCTTCCAGACCACGATGGAGCTGCTGCCAGGTGCTTGTGGTCAGGTCATGAAGCTGAGCCGATGGTACCAACCATACCGGACAGCATTTCAGCTCTGGCAGGTCTTGTTTCAGATCTGGTATTTCTTGACTAAATGGGTCTGGGCAGAGTGATACCATCCAAGAAAGAACTTCAAACTACTCTTCACAGAATGTGGAATGGACGGTGGTCTGGTTTTTCTGAGATTATGACTTTACCCGAAAGGCTGTAAAGGGTCTCCAGCTGTGCGGTTTTTCTTGACTAAATGGGTCTGTGCAGAGTGATACCGTCCAAGAAAGTGCTTCAAACTACTCCTCAGAAATGTAAATCCCACAGAATGGACGGTGGTCTGGTTTTTCTGAGATTATGACTTTACCCGAAAGGCTGTAAAGGGTCTCCAGCTGTGTGGTTTTTCTTGACTAAATGAGTCTGGTCAGAGTGATACCATCCAATAAAGAACTTCAAACTACTCGTCACAGAATGTGGAATGGCGGTGGTCTGGTTTTTCTGAGATTATGAGTTTACCCGAAGGTTCTAAAGGGTCTCCAGCTGTGCGGTTTTTCTTGACTAAATGGGTCTGGGCAGAGTGATACCATCCAAGAAAGAGCTTAAAACTACTCTTCAGAAATGTAAATCCCACATAATGGACAGTGGTCTGGTTTTTCTAAGATTATGAGTTTACCCGAAGGCTGTAAAGGGTCTCCAGCTGTGCGGTTTTTCTTGACTAAATGGGTCTGGGCAGAGTGATACCGTCCAAGAAAGAGCTTCAAACTACTTTTCACAGAATGTGGAACAGCTGTGGTCTGGTTTTTCTGAGATTATGAGTTTAACCGAAGGTTGTAAAGGGTCTTCAGCTGTGTGGTTTTTCTTGACTAAATGGGTCTGGGCAGAGTGATACCATCAAGAAAGAGCTTCAAACTACTCCTCAGAAATGTAAATCCCATAGAATGGACAGTGGTCTGGTTTTTCTGAGATTATGAGTTTACCCGAAGGCTGTAAAGTGTCTCCAGCTGTACGGTTTTTCTTGACTAAATGGGTCTGGGGAGAGTGATATTGTCCAAAAAAGAGCTTCAAACTACTTTTCACAGAATGTGGGATGGCTGTGGTTTTTCCTGAGATTATGAGTTTACCCGAAGGCTGTAAATGGTCTCCAGCTGTGCTGGACTCGGCCCGTTTAGACACATTTATATCATGGTGGACCGCTCTCATTGACCAGAACGGCCACAATTCACAGCAGCTGGTTTGGCGCCGCCGTTTCACGCTCTGTGAGCTCGAGGGTCACGTCACATGAGGGTTAGTCCAGCTGTCTCGTACAGTCTACAGTAGGGGTGAGTATTGGGAAGGACCTTGCAATACGATATATATCATGATACTTGGGTCGTGATACGATCCGACGCCGTGGCGGCCGGCGAGGACACGTGAGGACACGGCAGAGTCATTCGAGCACTCATCTCTCCAAATTACTCCCTCTGCCGGTGCGTGCACGTGCTCGTGCTTGTTACGGGGAGCAGGAGCTGGTCAGCGAGTCCATTAGCTGTTGTTTGGAGCTATGATGAAAGAGAGTCATTACCCAGGAGTCTTATCTCGTGTCCGTGTAAGTGAGAGTAAACTGGAACATAGAGGCTCTAATCTGAGCTGGAAACACACTCAGAGCTGCATGTGTCTTTAATGGAGACGGTGAAATTAACTGTAGTTATCATTAGATATGAATGATAAATATTCATCAAGATAAACATGATAAAGGGAGAAGACATGTCATCAATATCTGTGAAAAAGGTGATTAATAAATGAGTCTCAGTGGAAACACAAGTGTGTTTAATGTAATGACTCAAGCTGCTTCTAATAAAAATGTGAACGTAACCTCACTGTGTTTGGCACAAAGTCACCGCCAGAGTATTTCACAGTCACAGTCGGAATTAGACTAATTATTTTTCAGGTTACTTTAGATCAGCAGAGAGACCGTCCACCTGCATGTGAGCGTAGCACGACGCTGAGCTAAAAACAGCAGGTCAACCCCAATGATTTCTGCTTCAAAACTGCCTCATTTTATCTTATTTTTTTCTCTGCTGGTTTTCCAGCCTCAGCCAAGAAGGCGACGGAGCTGTGCAGTTGGACCGAGCCGAGCCTGCAGTAACGAGGCGCTCGGTCTGTCAGAGAAAGCTCACCTGTCCTGACTTAGACTCCAGCACGGCTACGATTGGCATCAACCACGTAAACGGGTCGTTTTTATTCTTTACGACAGTTCTGCCTCATTTAAACCAGACAAACACAGAACTGTTGGGTCTCCATCAGTGGACGGGTTGCTGTTCCGTCTATCTGAGCTAAATACTACGCAGCAAGCTAACAAGCTAACAAGCTAACCCAGAATTCTGAACAGAAGTTAGACTCGCTAATATATTTATAACGCTTCGTAGGATACGAGGAGACCCACGGGACAGGAGGCCAGGGACACCCAGGTTAGAAGAAGACCAGGGACACCCAGGTGAGACAGAGACCAGTGACACCCAGGTGAGATGAAGACCAGGGACACCCAGGTGAGATGAAGACCAGGGACACCCAGGTGAGACGAAGACCAGGGACAACCAGGTGAGACAAAGACCGGGGACACCAAGGTGAGACAGAGACCAGGGACACCCAGGTAAGACAATACCAGGGACACCCAGGTGAGACAGAGACCAGGGACACCCAGGTGAGACAAAGACCAGGGGCACCAAGGTGAGACAGAGACCAGGGACACCAAGGTGAGACAAAGACCAGGGACACCAAGGTGAGATGAAGACCAGGGACACCCAGGTGAGACAAAGACCAGGGGACACCAAGGTGAGACAGAGACCAGGGACACCAAGGTAAGACAAAGACCAGGGACACCAAGGTGAGATGAAGACCAGGGACACCCAGGTGAGACAGAGACCAGGGACACCCAGGTGAGACAGACACCAGGGGACACCCAGGTGAGACAGACACCAGGGGACACCAAGGTGAGACAGAGACCAGGGACACCCAAGTTAGAAGAAGACCAGGGACACCCAGGTGAGACGAAGACCAGGGACACCCAGGTGAGACAGAGACCAGGGACACCAAGGTGAGACAGAGACCAGGGACACCCAAGTTAGAAGAAGACCAGGGACACCCAGGTGAGACGAAGACCAGGGACACCAGAGATTATTACGTTTATGAGCGTGTAAGAGGGACAAACCAAAGACGTCTGCTGTGTCTTCAGAGCCTCAGAGAGTGATAACGAAGTTTCATTAACGTTGGACATGTGAGGACAAGTCCAAACCCGCTCCTTCAGCACCACTAACTTAATAACTGGTGAGAGTGGTCACCCATTATAACCAGTATGGGGGAAAAAAACATCAGCAGCTGCTTTTCAGCTCTCTGAACGGGGCTGATGTAAGTATGTTAGCATGACCGTGACTCATTTTGTACCTTTTAAAGAAAAGTAAATTACCGCACAGAGTGACATTAGCTGAAGAGTGAAGTTATAAAACTCCCTCCACAATAATAGCGGAGAAAATTACTGTCAGAACATCATCAAAATGTCCTTTCAGAAGGGTTTTATCCACCAAGGCTCAAACTACTGAGTGCTTTTAAAAAGAGTCCTCTGAGGGGACCAAAAAACTGTTTTTCTGTCATATACCTACATTTATAGGTCATCCAAGAGTATCTTCACACAAAAAAACTGAAGAATAACCTTTATAAATCCTCAAGTAACTCCTGAAGGTCCCTTTTTCAACCTTTTAGTTTTAGTTTCAGGGCTCAGAGAGCCACACTCACATCCATTTCCTACATCCTATTATATCAGCCGTTATTTACATCCTAAACTCGGGAAATGAGGGATAATTATGCTGTAACCGCCTTCTAATTTTTAATTATCGCTAATTACAGGGAAGTTAAAAAGGTTAAAAAGAGATGGTTGTCGTTTCCCAGCGCACGTGGGTTTATATGAACGTGCACGTGTGTGTTTTCCTCACTGGTGCTTGTAGCAGGAAGTGTTGGCCGTGGCGGGATTTTGTGGGTGGTAGGTGACGGGGGGGCTGTGATAGGCGGACATCAGGAAACCGATGGCCAGCAGAGTCAAACTGAAACACGTACCTGATTGGAAAAAAATAAAAAAAATAAAAAATACAAGCAAAGATTAGCATTAGCATCCCTTTATGGTGCGGCGCTTTGAGGCTCCGCCTCCTTGCGTCTTACCGAGGCTGCTGCCTATTGTGAGCTTCCGACGCCCCACCCTCTCCACCAGCCACACCCCCAGGAGGGTAAAGAGGAAGTTGGCGAGGTTGGCGAGTCCTGCCAGCCAGATCGCCATCCTGTTGTCCCGCACTCCTGACATCTGCAGGATGGTGGCGCTGTAGTACCTGTGTGACACAGAGACAGGAGCCTGGTGAGGTGGGCAACAGGTACAACATGCTGCTGACATCACAGTTACTCTCGGGTAACAACGGTAGGTCCGGGAGGCTGAGAGTGCCATCCCATTTTCATGCCAACCAGGAAATAATTTATTTGAAGCTCCTCAAATGACCACCAGGGGCAGGCTCTAAAAGCAAGCAAAGATTTTAACATCCATGTTGAAAGCATTGCAGCAGAAATAAACATATTTAAAGCCTGGTTCAAAGAGCAGTTTTGGTATCCAGAGCTAGATTCACGACTGAGTGGGGCGCTGAATTTGTGTCTATCAAATGAGATAAAATTGTATAAAGCAATACAGTGATCCCTTAGTTTTCGCGAACTAGAGCCGGAGCCCCCCGAGCCTAAATAATGTGTTTAAAATATGTTTAAAAACCGCAAAAAAGTAGCGTGACACTGCAGTGAAACAAGACAAAGGCTCAACTGTGGTCTTTCTGTTTCTTTCACAGCCTCTGGTCTCTGAACCGTAGTAAATGCGTCTCGGCCAATCAGAGCACAGATTCTAGAGTTCTGGGCCGTCTGAGTTTCTCCTGTTGCTACAGGAGGCTGTGAGTCATCATTTAACATTTTGCTAGCAGCTGCAGCCTCTCGTCTGTTTTGGGGGGATTTTCAGCTTTCTGATTTCTGATTTTTTTATTAGAATATATTTCTGAAAAAAAATCTGCGAAGCTCTAAAACCACGGTACTTAAACATTAAGATATACTGAAATGTGCATTTCAGGCTCTAAATGCAGCATCATTGCGTCATCAGGTGCCAACCCAACGTTGGCGCCCAGTGGTGGTGTCTGTGAGCTTTGAAAAGAAATGAAATGAAAGACAAGAAAAGTGTCTTTTCTTTGAATTCCACATCCGTATCTCTGTTACGTTGTCCTGTTGTTGCTGGGCAACTGAGCTGTGTGGGTTGGGCTGGTGATGATGTCATTTCACGATGCGCTCCCATTCGGCTGGTTTTGCTGAAAAAGAGATCGTGGAGGCGTTGACGTGTGCTTGGTGTCCGTCGCCAGATTAGACTGGATTAGATACTTTAGAACCAGACTGAGGTGGACTGTCAGGATCCGGACTCAACCACCGGTCTGTGATCTCAAACCTGTCCCCACTGTGACACGTATCACCACAGGTGTCACGTTTACACATCCTTCGCCTGAAACGGCCAAATTCCACAACGTCAACTTGGTGTATGGTTTATGGACTAATATTTGACAGAACAATGCCACGTACGCCATTTGATTTCAAACTGGAACATTTTTGAAACTGTCCAGGCCAACCCCCTCCCCCCCGACATGGAAAGTTTCAAGAAAGTTTGAGGAAATTACCATAAATTTTCTTCCCACTTTGCTCCACTCATCCATCAATCCCAGCCTCGACGCTCGACTTCCCTGCACTCATGTGGAGACGGTTAGCAATCAGCTATAAATAGTCTCTCCCCAGTCACTTTCTGTGGCTCTTCCTCACACTGTGTAACAATTATATGAGCGAGTCTGGCACCGCGATGCTCTGTGTAGGTAGATTACCTCCAATCATCATCAACAGGGCACTCAGCCTTCGTACGGCTTCATTTCCCACTCCGGCTTTGATGCCGTGTAACCGAGACTGAGGGGACATTCGCATCCCTGCAAGGAGTCTAGAAACGCTAGGCCTCATTGTTGAGACCCTCAAAAATAAAGAAAAAAGCCCACAGCAAGCCTCTCCATTATTGTCTGCTCCTCTCTGTGTCTACAGGCATCTTTGAATTAGCATTCTGCCTTTCATCTCTTTAAAAGCATCATTATCTCTCTGCTGCCCTCCATCTCCATCCTCTTGTCCTTTATCTCAGACTTTCTTTCTCAAAACAAAGACACTCCACCGAGGGATTTGCGCGACACTTTGTTCTTGAGCCGTCTGACTGGGTAAGACGCAGAAACTCACCAGCTAACGCAGCTACATGCACACACCCACAGCAAACAAGTAGGTTTTGGACGAGCAGCGGGAGTAGAAGCTCTATTTCTGCTCTCGGCGGTGCAGCCCGCTGAGCTCCATCTCTACAGCACATTCACTAGCGCTCTGACTTAGAAAAAAAAACCTGTGAATAACAGCCAGCAGAAGCTAAATGACAGTTTTTCTGACCACAAGAACCGCAGCTTGAGTTAAATGTTAAAAGCATCTCATAAATGTCACGTCGCCACATTTCAGACACAAAAAGCCCTCGAGGGCGGCAGAGGGATTTAAGATGCCAAGCACAGATTTCTTCAGGTGCTTACAGTTAAGAGATTTCTTGTTAAAACACAAAGACTGGGACAAAGTTACTAAACCAACGCTTGTCATTTTGTTTATTTTATTTGTCTCCAACAATATGTTTAAAAGTGATTTGTCTTTCTTAATACACATCATAATGTGTGACAAAAGGCAAGCACGGGGGTCAGCTCTGAATAAACATTCCTAAATTCAATTAACATCAAGTAAATAACTTCTTGATCAAGGAACTGTATAACGTCCCTGAATTCAATCAGTCTGTTTTGAGACAAATGTCCCTTTGCCTTCACCACCACCTGCTGTGATCCACTCTGTATGTAAAAACCTGTAGAAGAATCAACAGCTTTTGTTTTGGTATAAAAGAAAAGGCTCATCTCTGTTTAGTCCTTATTCAGTATTCAGTGGAGTACTGACTGACAGCTCTCCTTATGTGCACATAAGATTTTTGTATTTTTGTTTCTTTTCTCTTTAATAAATTCTATTCTGATTTTCTCATCGAGATCGGATCTTATTTTTTTCACAACACGCTAATCGAAGAATTATTGATTAAAGTACAAACAAAAAAATTGGATAAGAAATTAATAAACTATGACTATCAAATATTCCTGAGCATGAATTTGAATAACACTGCACAGGTTAAGGAGAGAAATGGAAATTAATTCCAACATATCACATGATATGTGGGATGAAATTTGTACTGAAGTACATCTGGTAACCAGTTCAAACGTATGGAGAGAATTTAAGTGGAAGGTCGTCATGAGATTCTTTTCGGACACCTGAAATTACAGCCAAATTTAGCACTACAAACTCAAATAAATGCTGGAGAAACTGCGGCCCACACATTGGTAATCAGACTCACATACTCTGGCTATGCCCAAAACTTAAAGTATTCTGGAAAGGGAGTGTTTGAGACACGTAATAAAATGTTTGGGGTGGAAATATTACAATGGACCCAACGGTGGCCCTGCTAGGTCTGTTACCGAGAGGCATAGAAGGTAGAGCCAAAAAATATCTCAGATACTACTAGCAAAAGCAATCAAATGTAACAATAAGGTGGTTGAAGCCTGACCCTCCAACACATAATATGTGGACTGACAAAATAAAGGTAATATATCAAATGGAACAAATAACCTATTCCCTTAGGCTCCAAAAACATGTATTCACTAAAAGGTGGAGATGGTAAACACCATATTTTTTTTTGTGAAACCTCTTAAATTAGAGCTGCAGGTCAGGAAAGTTCCACCTAGCGTCATGTTTTTGAGGATGAATGGAGGACCCAAGCGCAGGAGTTCAGAAGAAAAGGATTTTATTTAACAAAAGACAAAAAACAGGGAGACAAGCAGCAATCCAGACGGGTGTATGAGCAGGAAAAACTCAGGACGCAAGACAACGGACCAGCCCAGACAGGAGAGATGACAAGACTTAAACAGACAGTGGGACAAACAAGAGACAGGTGCAGACAATCTGGATGACACCAGGAAGGAAGCAAAGCAGAAAACAACAGAGACGAGACAGACCTTCAAAGTAAAACAGGAAACAGAGCAGACGAGAGACAGGGAGAGACGCTAACTTGACACAAAACACTGACAGACTGCCATGGCTGACCTGAACCATGACACCTGGATGATAACGTGTCATTTTAGTTAGAGAAAACGCATCATTACAGTACGGAGTATTCTGGGAATTCTTGGCTGCGGTTTACATTTCATGCTGCAAATGTCCCTGAAGGTACGAGAGTATGATCATAAAACGCTGGTTTTAATCTTTAATCTGAGTTGACTCCGTCTGTCTGCAGTCTGTCATGTGATTCCCTCTGCTGTTAGCACACGATCACACGATCACACGTTCAAGGACTGTTCATGAGAGACCCTGGGGAGCGTCAGTGCAAAGCAATCAAGAGGAGGTGCGATCCGACCCCTATTCTCGACCCCCCCCCCCACCACCACCTTTTCTTTTTTCTAGAATGAAATAGAAACATTGATCCTGCTTCTTGTCACTCACCGAATCTGAACATCCAAGGAGGGAAAACTGGCGAGGAATTCATCACCTTGCACAATCAACATCTGTCTCTCATTCAAACTGATTGCAGATAACTGATGGAATATTGATTGATGCCGTCCTCTTCTGTTTTCGATCGCTCCTCACTGCTCTGAGCTTATATCTTATATCACACCGCTCCGTCATGGCTGACATTTACTGACATGTTTCCGGACCGCCTTGGAAACTGGTTGGGAGACATGTGGTCTGAAAGAAGCTCAATGTTTCAGCCCCTGAGCGGCAAACTGCTTTATTCATCTCAGCAGGACTCTTTCTAAAGGATCCCATGGAGGCAGCATGGAAATATCCGTCTGTCCTATCGGATTTTTTTTTTTAAATCAGGGTCAGTGGCAGAGCATCGGGGGGGGGGGCCCAGTGAAAGACGAAGAAACAGACCTCTCCTCAGGCATCAGTCACTACTGGATACAACAACTTCTCCGAGAAGTATATGTGCTTCGTATGAGGTTACTAATAGGTTTCTCCAGCCAGAACGAGTCATGGTTGGTCAGAAAAATTTAAGACTGACTTTGGTCATGTAGGTTTCTACACAGTGAATTAAATGTTGTGCTGCATGGCTGGCTTCATGTTCACTCTCACAGTTCCACATGTGAACTGTGTTGCTCCACATAAAAGCAACAAAACGCAAAGAAAAGGGGAAAAAAGAGCGCAGGAAAAGACTAAACTTAAAAAGCTGGATACATATCCTCCTGGAGATGAACCTGACATTGTTGGCCCACCAGAACTGGCACCACGGTCAGGGAGCCAGATTTACAGGTACAATTTATCACAATCACTGACACTGAAAACAACATATGAGTTAGCTTAAACTGTTGATGTGGTTGTTATCGGAGTAGCCCGACCGCTAAACATTAATATTAGGGACCAGGTAGCCTAATGTTTTTGTTGTTCTCATGTTTGTTAGACTTCATGTCGGTTTTGTCGGGTTACTCTTGCAAAAATGCTCGTAGAGCGACGTGGTCAGAGTTGGTATTTATTAACAGCAATGGAAACACATCAGGCGAAATCGGCACTAGGTACCGAGCAGAATGAATGAATGAATGAATGAATGAATGAATGAATGAACGCCGGCAGCTACTACAACAATAGCTAGTGCGTCTCCTATGTGACGTCACTAATGCTAATCAATCAGAACTAATACTACAGGTCTGATTGATTTCAAAATGATATGGTCGCTCTTCGTGGTGTTGAACTCTTACTATCAAATGCTTTGAGCTATGTGTCAAAAATGTAGTAATGCTCGTAAGTCCCGCTGTTGCAGGGATGTGTATGTCGTAAAACGATGTAATCACAAGCTTTATTGGGTTTAAAGGGCCCGGTCATGGGCCCCGCCCCCCCGCCGCAGTGACACGTTCTGCCGCTGATCAGGGTTGTTTGGACGCAATCAGTAATTAAAAAGGTGTGGCCAAATACTTTTGTCCACATAGTGCACGATGACAGCTCGACTGACTTTTTATTGCTTCTCTCACATTTTTGAACTCCTGCTTTATGCTACTATGCTGTTAAATGACTGGAAGCGTATCCAGACAAACCACGATCAGCGTTGAGGATCAGCGTTGAGGACCAGCGGCGAGGCGGCGGTGAGACGCAGAGACCGAGGAAGCAAACGAGTGACCGATTCCCTGAGTAAGAGACGAGGTGTTGGAGCAGAGAAGCAGAGGGGGGCCTGCACTGACGGAGAGTAGGAAGTGAGAAAAAGATTGAAGGGTGAGAAGAAGAATGAACGGGAGGAGAATGCAGAGACGGAGGGATGTGGGTGTGAGAAGAAGAACAAATGGACAGACAGGAAGAGGTGTAGAGACAGAGAGAGACAGAGAGAGACAGGAGAACGAGTGTGTGAGAGACGGAGAGAGACGGAGGTTCTCTTGGGAAGTGTCCTATTTTTCAAATGAATGTAAATGAACACTGAGCTGCCTCACATTAGTGCCTGAACAAAAGCGCTCAGCGCGAGTGGATCCACTTTAGATTTGATGTTCCGACTCCAAACTGCGCTCACACACACACCTGCACACACCTGTACCATCTTCAGGCTCTGGCCAGTCCAGTGGGGACTGGAGAGTCCTTTCAGCTGGAAGCCCAGTACGGGGAGGCAAGTTCCCCGGAGGCGTCTTTATCATCAGAATCACCTGGTACCTCACAGCCAACTCTGACCTCCGCACAGAAATCCAAACTGTTCTCCTGATCACTGAATGTCATTTGGGTTCAGTGCTATCTGCAGACTTCCAAAGTCCGATAAGGGCACATCAAATAAACGGCCGTCAGAAAGGCAGCCCCTCATAGAAAACAGAAAGTTAACTTGAATTGATATTCGCAGTATTTTCCCTACATGTTACACATAAAAAATAGAAAAATAGAAAAGGCCAAACGGACGACTAGCAAACGAGAGAATTTACGTTACACCTCGAATGCAGCATAGCGTGCTGATAAAAACAACATGGCGGCGATCGTATGGAAATTTCTTCAAAGTTTCAGAAGAAGATAGTTCGCTGGTTGTTAGTGACAAATGCTCTGAGCGAAATCCACAAGGAGGGAAAAATAGCACAAGCTTTAATACGTCAAACCTTTTAGCCATATGAAATATAATCACTTTGACAGAGTTTTGTATTTGCGCTAACGTGAGCTAATGCTAAAATGAGCTAGCCAGCAGCAGAGAATTTACCGGGACTTACACACATTGAAATGATGACCCACGAGCAAAGGTGAAATGGGTAGAAGGTAGAAATGTTTGAATCTAACTTGTGTCAGTGCATTAATTTTCTAAGTATATTTATTCTTTTGTCAACTTCTGTAATGAACTTTTTCAGTTTGTAATTCTGATGCATGTATTTCCATCAGTTCAAGGAGCCTTTATTTTTTAGTCAGTCAGTAATGCACCTTATTTAAGTTGATGTGAGATATCAAATAGGTTTGTTTGATAGCTTTATGAAAATGTTTTAGAACCTTGCCAATCTAGGTATATGTGTGTGATATTGGTTATCGGTATTGGCCTTTAGGAGCTGAAAGTTATCGGTTATCGGTTTTAAAAAAAAGTTATCGTTCATTCCTAGTAGACAGTGAATGCAAAGTATCCTTTTTCTGTCGATATTTTCAGCCTGAAAAAACTCTACAGCATGTTCCCCGTCTATCATGTTTAAATGCACGTCAACTAAACAAACCCCAGAGCAGCAGTGGTATTTCCACCTGTCACTTCAAGCAAACCGAGGCTGAAACGTTTAATTTCGGTGAGCAGGACGAGCTTGCATCACTGGTGAGCAACACTCTGGTAAACTTCATCTCTTGTCTGGAGACTCTCATGGATCCCGGGTTTCCTCTGAGCCGTGTCAAGGGTTTAAGTCTTTTCTGCCGTTACCACAGACTGTATGAGGAGAACTGGACCAACCCTCTGTGATGTCACCGATACATTTTCTGCCCCACGCCTTCACTGGCCGGAACTGACTCCGCCCAAAACTGATTCACCCAAAGAATGAGAAAATGCGTGAAGCCCGACAGTTGGAGCACACCCACCTTACCGTGGTTACCACAAACTGACCATTTAATCTTAACCTGTGATGCTAACGTTTCCCTACGTTCGTTCTGATCGAATGTTTCTACTGAAACGACATCTGAAATGAGGACTACTTAGCGGTCCAGCCAGCTTACCTGGAAAGGTCTGTGGGGCAAAGGCAGCCAAGACTCGGGACGAAGGTAGCTAATGCCGGCCTCTCTGGCAGAGCTACCGCTACCTTCAGACCCTTCCAGGTAAACCCAGAGCTGCAGCGGTGCAGCTAGCACCACTACAAGTCAGATTAGGCCTCATTTATGACATCTCTGGAAACTTGGGAGCTAACACATTAGCACAGAGCCACACACGGACCATCACATGAAGAGCTGTAAAGGTGCAGACGACCACGTGATTAACGTGACTTCAAAACCTTCGGGTAAACTGGACGAGTCATGAATCCAGGCGAAGAGTCAGTGTTGTTTCTGAAATGCTCCCAGTGAGCGCTCCTGCCACAGACAACCGCATCGTCTCCATTATCTGAGGAACCTCAGGAACCCACCACGGCTTCACGACACCACTGGAGTCTCTATAACGACCCGATCTGTAACGAGTTGCTGATCCACTGACACTTTCGGAACACAGACTGAAACTTAAATAAATAATGCGACTTATTAATCCTTTAGGTGCCAAAGTTTTTTCAAGAAAATATACAATTTTGATATCAAGATTTCAAAAGGCTATAACTTGAAAGCCGTTTGAGATAAAGGTATACTGTCAATTAGAAAATTGTTCAGTATGACTCAAAGTCTGTGATGGGAGTGAAATTATTCATATAATTTGCATATTGTGGTGTCACAAGGTGGCGGCCATATTGGAAAATGTTCAACTTTTATATCAAGGTTTCAAAAGGCTATAACCTTAAAGTGGTTTGAGATAACGGCATACTGTAAATGAGAAATACCTTCAGTGTGAACCAAAATTTGGAATGGAAATAGATTTGTCATCTAGTTTAATTATTGTGACATCACCTGCCCAAACCTGCCCACTAGTCTTCAATTTCAGATTTTTCCTCAAGCCCCATGCACAATGAAAGCTTTCATTTCAGCGACAATCACATCATAGAGTCATGAAATCTGGAGTTTGGTTTCAATATTTCCCTTTAGAAAGAACTGGTGGCCATATCTGTTTGATTGGTGATGAGGCTCCAGAATTCACCATTTGGAAAAGGGATGAAATCAATGGGCTCAGAATTTGTCAGATCGTCTCCACAAATCACCATCATCACCGTGATTTCCGGTGTTTTTTCCCGCGGCTTCTCCTGCGTTGCCAGGACAACCGTGGTTGTTTTCATCCCCGCAATATTTTTCCATATTTGCGGTGTCATGAGCCCCCTGACACCTCGACCTGCTTGGTGATCCCAGAATGCTTCCACCCCGGTCACGCTGAGGTGAAGCGTTCGATATACAATGTGCTGATTGTGGACTATGGCGCGCTGACTCGCCGTCACTACTAATGTCAGTTTCTGCTTCACTGGACAACTGCACGTCTTCCTCCTCTGAATCGGAGTTAGCCAGAACCTGACAAAGTACTTTGTGGACGGTAAACCGACGTCTTGACATTGTGAGTAAATGAAAAAACACTCTTTTACTCTTCTCTGCTCTCGCTAGCCTTAGCATTTCTACCACTGCTGCGCTGTGCGTCTCTGCGCCGGAGGGTGTTTTTCAAACTCATTTTACGCTAAAACTTTGAATAGCACCACCATCAAAAATGGTTGTCAGATTACAGGCGCATATGTCCGCCATCTCCTGGTGAAAAGTAGTAACAAGATTCGGCATCACATTTATAGATACAGCTTGTTATAGTCATCAATGTTGCTTGTCGCAATATTGCGACTTTGGCGCTTAAAGGGTTAAGATAAATATGTTACATTTCAAATGTATTGTATTTAAAACAGGTGGTTTAAAAGTATCGGCGCATTGTGAGAAGAACAGTCCGTATAAGGCAGATGTTTTTAACTCTGCAGCCCTGCATGTCTTAGATGTTTACCCGCTTCAGCGCACCTGAGTCACGTGAACGGGTGGTTAACACACCTGGATGTCGAGCTGATGGTGATCCATTGATTTTAATGGGTCATCTCTTTATCAATGCTCAGAATAATTTTCCGACCTCATTATTTTTACACTTACTTCCACTATGTTTATTTAGCATGTAATGATCAGCCACTGCCAGAAGTCTTAATTACTATTTAGATGTAGACTAGTATCTCATTTCTTATCATTTTTTTTTTTTACTTATGCACTGCTGGCGCTGCTACTGGGCATCACTTCTGTTGGTTTCCTCTTTAAAATTTTTCAGTTTGAAAGGCAAATATCTGCAGCCTGCATGGATTCATTCCGTGAAAATGTGTCCGTGTTCATGTTTTGTCAGTGGCTTTGTTTGCGACGCGGCCCAGTTGGCCCTCACAGATGGTCCACCAGACAAATGTCATGCTGGAAATGTCACAAAAAGCCAGTTTTATGTGGTCACTCTGCTGGTGGCCCACAGAGAGCTGGCACTCTGCTTCAAGTGTGTGCTTTGTGCACATGCTATAATAAAAAAAAAAAAAAAAAACAGAGAGCTGCTCTTGCATCCATATTTGTGTTTTTAAACCTTTCCTAACCAGCTCAATTAAAACAGCCTCGTCCTCCAGCTCTGGTGGAATCACAGCATGACCTCTTTAATGAGAAATATTCTAATTTTCACTCTAATCAGATGCCTGCAGAAACACATCACGCTCACACATCTTATCCACTGCATGAGCGAGCTTAGTCTGGAGATAATACACAGAATAAACATTGTTCAACCTAATGAAGTCTAATCTTTGACACCGACATCTAAACCTGACTGAAAGACCCAAGGTTTAATTTCACACCTTCAGTAAAGGTGTGAGATGTCCTGTAATGTCCCACCAAAAACACTGACTTTGTTATCCTCAAGTCACTTTTTAACCATTTTGACAGTATGTTGAGGGTCATCGTCCATCTGAAGACCCATTTCTACCCAAGTTTTAGCTTCCTGGCCAATTTCTTTTGACTCTCCCATGATTTCAAACGAGGAATCAGAGTGTTTGAGGTGTGGCCTTGATTACATCCTCAGGTGTGCTGTTATTAACTCACATGTTGTCATTTAACCAATCAGGAGCTTCCAAAGCCATGACCTCATCATCTGGGCTTCTCTACGTTGTTTAAAGACTTAGGACTTTTTATGTATGTAAACTTTTGACCTTAAAGAAAATAATATAAATAATATATATATAATATAATATATAATGGTACCTGAACCAATACTGGTTCAGGTACCATTAGTCCAGATGCTACTAGTCCAGGTGATACTAATCCAGGTACTACTAAAACTAGCAATGCTAGTCCAGATACCACCAGTCCAGATGCTACTAGTTCAGATGATACAAGTCCCGGTACTACTCGCCCAGGTCATACACTAATCCAGGTACTACTAATACTGGTAATGCTAGTCCAGGTACCACTAATCCAGGTGATTCTAGTTCCAGTAATACTGGTCCAGGCGAACTAATATTAGCAATACTAGTCCAGGTACCACCAGTCCAGATGCTACTAGTCCAGGTGATACTAGTCCAGGTACTATGAATACTAGCAATGCTAGTCCAGGTACCCCCTTACCAAAAAGTAGTATACAATAAGTATACTCAAGTACATTTACTTACTTATACTTAAATATACTACTTTTTGGTAAGGGGCCACCAGTCCAGATGCTACTAGCCCAGGTTATATTAGTCCAGGTACTACGAATACTAGCAAAGATAGTCCAGATATCACCAGTCTAGATGCTACTAGTCCAGGTGATACTAATCCAGGTAATACTAATACTAGCAATACTGGTTCAGGTACTACTAGTCCAGGTCATACTAGTCCAGGTAATGCTAATATTCGTAATGTCAGTTCAGGTACCATTAGTCCAGATGATACTAGTCCAGGTACTACCAATCCAGGTGCTACTAGTCCTGGTACTACTCGCCCAGGTCATACACTAATCCAGGTACTGCTAATAATGGTAATGCTAGTCCAGGTACCAATAATCCAGGTGATACTAGTCCAAGTACTACTACTAGTAATACTAGTCCAGGTAATCCCGTGAGTTTAGGGCTTTTTTCTCTTGTCACTGTTATCCGAATGATGTCACAGATCTGCGTTGGCGGGAGCTTGGACTACATGAAACAATCCTTTTTTCTCAGTCTTCTTCTCATTATAATTTGTTTATGAATTTATGCACCAAAACGACCAAAATAAATCCTACAGGCTCAGTGCTGCTGTGTCACTTCTGTACACCAGACGTACTGCATTTGACGTCACCTCATCTCTCTGTGCATGCTGGTCACTTCACAGCTGCAGCCAGTTCACACTGGACTCTGATATAAGTCATATTTAAGACATGAAGACCCGTAAGACCTGAGATTAATATCCATCAGTCCGCCATCACAGAGCACTGACCAGCAGCGGTGGAAACGCCAGGCAGGGCTCCACGGAGAATGTCAATGCTCTACAGAAAGAGCATTGTTGCTGCGATATACACAGTCCAATGTCCAATATTCCAATATCACCAGAACAATGTGCTGGTCCGACTCCACTGGAGCTTTATTCAGAAGCTCGAACACAACAGCAGAAACCCGTCGTCTCAGAATGAACCCGAGATGGAAAAAATAGACCAAAAGAACATTTTCACTTCTTGTTTCTGTCTTCCTGGACAGATCTATCTTGCGCTTCCTCTGCTGTCATCTGAATTTGTCTCCCTCCACACCACATCACCATCAATGTCATCCACCTCCTCATCCCCCCTTCTTTTCTTTTCCCTGCTGCAATCTTTTTCCCTCCATCTTTTGTCCCTTCTTTTCCAAAGCTCTGTCAACTCACTCTGCTGACCTGCCCTGACAAGTGTGTTTGTGATCACACACACGTGCACACACACACACACACTCATAGCAGTGCTCACCAGTCCATAGTGACCTTTACATGCAAGAGGCTAATTTAACTGATGGATGGATATCTACTGTGGCCTACAGCTGTATGAAGAACATTGTTCTGTTTTTACACCTGGACAACATAGATGGTGAATAAAAAAACCAAAACAATATTTGTAAAATACACTCAAACAGGAAGGAGCTCAAAGGAACAAACACATGCAGGCACAATGAGGTGCAGCCCAGACATCTGACATGGTTTCTTTTTCCAGAGTGATGTTTTATTTCTGTTTTATTTGTCCTCACTGACGAGTTTCTGTGGCAGTGAATTTATTTTTGATTGTGTGGGTGCACGTGTAGGTGCATGTCTCGGGGTGAAGATGTTCATATCAACCTTCCGTAAAAAAAGATATTGTTTTGGGTTCAAGGGGCTGCATGCAGTCAGCTTGATGCACACAACTGCAGTTCTTTGACTGACCACCAGGGGCCGGCTCTACGAGCGAGTCAGTCAGTCTTCATCGACCTTTTAGTTAAAAATGTCCAACTTTAGAGCAGAAATAAACATAGTTGCAGCCTGATACGAAAAACAGTTTCACACCCATGAGATCCGTACGAGGGTGAACGTTTATGTTCCCCATCAGGTAAAATGACATAAGGCCACAAATTTATGCATAGATAATTCACAGACAAAGATATCGATTAAATTCGTTTGTTGCTAGATGGTCCACCCTAGTGGGTTAGGGTTAGGGGTTAGCGTTTTCCTGCTTCAGCACACCTGCCTCAAAGGAATGGATCACCATCAGCTTGTAATACAGGTAGGCACAGGTCTGTTAATGACCCGTTCATTCGAATCAGGTGTGCTGAAGCAGGGAAACATCTAAGACATGCAGGACCCTCGTGGGGTGGAGTTTGACTCCAATTAACATTTCTTTAGACTCCTACTTCAGCCGCAAATGTTTGGTGGAGATAAAGACGGGGAAGCTGGGTAATTCTGGTTCTGAGAAAAGAAACTGAGACAAAGAGCGTGCAACGTGTCCCCTAAAACACAATCCTTAGAGCTATTCTGCAAGGATAAGACAGCTTCAGTTGACTCCTCGCAACACGGACAGCAATCAAAATCAAGAGCTCTTGAACACCCAAAACACAACATCCCGTGATGCCATTTTCACATTTCGTATCGTCTTCAAGTGGCAACAATCAGTTCCGGGTGTTGCAGAGAGAGGTTTTAAAACCTCCTTTAAAAATGAACATGGAGTGCAGATCTGCGTCATTTGTTCCAACAGAAAAAAAAGAAAAGCACAGAAAATGCTTCAGCATGTCCACTTTAGTCATAGCGGTACCCGGCCAGGTCCTCAGTGAATCCACCACGCTTGGAAACAGGCTCGGCATGACTGCATGTGCTACGCTAAGTTCAGCTGAATCCCTGTCCGTATTGATTATGCAGCGGTGTCTGAATGTCAGGACGACGCACCTTAAATAAGAAACTCCCAATTGTAATAGTGAAGTAAAAAGCAGTAATAATCAACGAATAAATATCTAAGAGGGCATTTTAAAAGTTAAAGTAGCTTGTGGAGAAGAGAAGAAGTTCCTCAGTCTAGAACAGGGGGGTCCAAACTCGGTCCTCGAGGGCCGTTGTCCTGCATGTCTTAGATGTTTCCTGGACACAGCACACCTGATTCTAATGGATGGATCACCATCAGCTTGTCATCCAGGTCTGCATGAGTTTGTTAACAACCCAATTATCAGAACCAGGTGTGCTGAAGCAGAGAAACATCTAAGACATGCAGGGCAGTGGCCATCAAGGACCGAGTCTGGAAACCCCTTGTCTAGAAGTTCTGCATTTGACACTTGTGTACCTCCTACCTGAGGGTAGAGGTGTATGCACAGCCACCTCCTCGAGCAAGGTGTCCCAGTTCTGCCCTAGAAACCTCTGCCCAGCTGAACGTGGCTGAAACTCCTCCCCTGGCAGGGGTCCATGAGGTATCCTGACCACCTCACCTGGTCCTCTCAACTTGGAGGAGCAGTGACTCTACTCCAAGTCCTGCCTGAATGCCAAAGGTTCTCATCTTGTCTTTGAGGAAGAGTCCAGCCATCATGTAGAGAAAACTCATAGTACCTATGACCTTGTACCTTCAGTCACTACCCACCGTTCATGACCACAGGTGTGTCTGCAGTACCGCAGACGACGCAATAATCCGCCAGTCAACATGACCCAGAGATACTTAAAACTCTCCTCTGGAGGTAGAAGCTCAAGCCCAGCCTGGAGAGGGCACCCCACCGCTTTCTGAAAAGGGCAGAAAGTACGTTCTCACATCAACGTCCAGGTGACCTGTTGGTGACGACCAGGAACTTAAAGCTGCTGATTCTCCCTGTTTCATCTTCATCTCAGCGGTTGGTGTTGTGCACTCACCCTCCTCCTGTCTTGTATCAACCACCAAACTTGCCGCCTCACTTCTGTGCGTCGCTGAATCACCCCAAGTGATGAGACATGACTGTGGTGCTACTGGAGTATTTCAAGATGATGCAGTGTGAAGAGGACAGGCCTGAGGACACACTCAGGAGGTGCTGGTGTTCGTCATCACTCAGTTCTGACGGATCGTGGTCTGCCAAGTCCAGAAGTCCACTCAGAGTGCAGGATTCAGGCTGAGGACGAGCAGTTTTTTTTGTCAGGATTGACGTAATCCTGACAAAAAAAAAGTGTCTTTATTTCCCAGGTGGCTGCAAAGATGGCATCCACAGGGGATCTTCTGGGGTGGTACACAAACTACAACAGGTCCAGGGATGTAGGTTTATTGTTCTGGATGTGGGCCATGTGCTCTCAAGCTCTTCAGCTCTGAAAAACAGTGGGAGGTCTTCACCTCTCATCTGCTTCAAGGTGTTTTATGTTCATCTACATTACATTTCCAGCGTTTGATGGTCCGTCACGGATGCCTCTGAGCCTAGAGATGCTGATGTCACCTCTGGATAAGATCAATGAGAGATTCTTCTCAGCACAGTACAGTTTTAAGTCACATTTGTGAATGCCACTCCTCATTGTAGTGACAAAAATTACCCAAAGTTCCCCAAAAATTCCTCGTGTCATGTCGTGTAGTGACTGATATTATGCACTGCAGAACGACGAATATGCAAATCCCTTCCACTGTTTGAATCCAAAGATTGGAAAGGATCCAGAGACCAGCAGACTTCACAGTTTTAAACATGTCTAATAGAAGAAGAAAAAGGAGATAATGGATGACGTGGTTGAATTAATTTCTATGGATATGAGGCCCATTAATGCAGTCAAAGACTTCAGGAAATTAATGAAGCAGACGGAGCCTGACTGCAGTTTCCCTAAAAGCTCCACCACGTCACACACCCTGTCTTTTAAAACCAGCGGTCTGTGATAACAGATTTCAGCCGTCAACACTGGCGTTTGGAGAAGTCCCTGTCATTTTATTACAGGGAATCCCGTCCTTTTGTTTTAGAAATGAAAATAATGGAGATTAGCCATATGGCTGTTAATACTGCACAACAGCTTGGAGAAGCACAGGATGCCTTTGCAGTTCCTTATTTCAAACTTGTAGCTGCTGTGCATGTTAACAATGCCAGGCGTATAAAACTATGGAGAGGGAAGTAGGGCTCTAAATAATACAACTCTTTAACAGGATAAATATGCTGAACAGATGTGGCTGCTAGAAAGCTCGTGCCAGGGCTTCCTGCTGCTTTGAAGGAAAAACAAAAGCATGAGAAACGTCCAGTACAAGCTAAGATGGGACAACCATAACCGTCGGAGCTCCACCTGTGAAAGGCTTGGACGACAGGTGGAACAGAGATCACTCATGACTGTCATTTCGTCAGATCCCAAAGTCACGAGAAAGGTGATCGGACGCTGGACCCAACAGGGAATCCGTGGAAACTGAGACTTCAACTTAAAGATGCTCCACATGTCCACAGAGGAGGATGAGAACCATTAGTTGGCAAACAGGAGATCCCTTTACTTTTACACCAAATCATCGTTACAATCGCCCAATGACATCACCTGTTTGAAATTAAATCATCATCATCATCATCATCATCATCATTATCAACATACAGCACCTATGTTGTCTACATGAAGGGACAGAACAGACGGTACTTCTTCAGGAATCTAGGGACTGTATGCAGCAAGATGTTGCATATCTTCTATAAGTCTCTTGTGGAGAATTGAATCTCATATGCAGTCACCTGTTGGAGGAGGAGCATCAGAGCCAAATGTCACTAACAGGTCAGCAGCCTTTGACCGTGCCTGAAGGCCACTTTGGCTGCCAACTTGGCCCCTGGCCGCTGCTGGGTGCATTTCCTAGACCGTCGGTCTAGAACCCACGTTCGGTTGCAGCCCTACGTTGGTCGAATTAACAGCACATCCATCCATTAACCTACACTATTATGGATTTGGGTTGCAGGTAGGGCTGTAAAGATACACTAATCTCGCGATACGATATGATATGTTATGATACGATATGCGATATTCGGCTCACGATATGATATGACACGATACAATATGCGATATTCGGCTCACGATATGATATGATACGATACGATATGCAATATCCGGCTCATGATATGATATGATACGGTACGATATGCGATATTCGGCTCATGATATGATGCGATACGATATGCGATATTCGGCTCACGATATCATACGGTACGATATGCAATATTCGACTCACGATATGATATGATACGATACGATATGCGATATTCGGCTCACGATATGATATGATACAATATGCGATATTCGGCTCACGATATGATATGATACGATACGATATGCGATATTCGGCTCACCAAAAGATATATATCTATATACATCTTACAATATATTTACATCATTTTCCGAAAGATTTTAAAGGGACAAAGTCATTTTGGTGACATCTTGTGAGTGTTCCAATGACTTTGAATTAATTGAACTGAAAGCATCAATTACACATTATATGTTTGACAGGCAGCTTGCAAATGCTGGACAAAATAAATAAAAGATTTGTTGAGAAAAATAGTTTCATTATTTAAACAGTGCAAATTGTTGCTTGCAAGCTTTTAAAGGTGGGACACGGGGGTTTTGAAAGAAGCTTAGAATATCGATACCCGCGGCTGAAAAATCGATCCTCTCTGGGAAATAAAATATCGATATATATCGCAGAATCGATGAACGGGTCATTACTGGACCTGTGCAGACCTGGATGACCAGCTGATGGTGATCCATCAGTTAGAATCAGGTGTGCTGAAGCGGGAAAACATCCGAGACATGCAGGACAGGGACCCCTGCTGTTTAAAAAGCCAGATAAAGCCCCCGGGTTGTGCTTAATGATTTAAATAAGATTCTATCACAGCAACTTAACATTTAAGCTGCACTTGTTGTTCTAAATCTTTGTGTTCAGTGGTTTATCTTGATGTGATTAGGGACAGACTGAGCTGTGCAACCTGCTGCAGAGGTTTTTCCACAGATAAACGTTGTAATCTCATGACAGCAACACTTTGGGACGTCATGAGGGCTTTAAAGCTGGACTGAGAAGAGGTCAAAAACAAGAAATGATGGTGAATAAATCCGTCAATAAATGAATGCGATACTCAGGTGTAGCAGGACGTAGCATTTATCGGTACTGTGGACTCTGACAGCATGTTTTTGGCCTGAACGTCTGTCTGTCTTTTACTGACTGATCCACCAGGAGGAAGTTCATCTGCGTTATGATGCATGAATGTGAACACATCTCTGAGGGAGCTGGCCGCTGCTCGGCACATCAATATGCAACAAGGTTCGGGGCTAATGAAAAGTTACTTTGACAGGACACCGTCCAGTCACTGTAGGCCTCATGAGCTGGCTGCCAGTCATGTTGAGCTTGAGTGAGTCAGACACTGGAGTGGAGCACAGGGGGGTTCGTGATGATGAGAGACCACTGGATGCAGAGCGACTGCTTCACTGCTCTGCACCTGTGCTCTGCGCTGCACCTGTACTCTGCTCCTGTGCTCTACTCTGCACCTGTGCTCTACTCTGCACCTGTGCTCTGCGCTGCACCTGTACTCTGCTCCTGTGCTCTACTCTGCACCTGTGCTCTACTCTGCACCTGTGCTCTGCTCTACACCTGTGCTCTGCTCTGCACCTGTGCTCTACTCTGCACCTGTGCTCTACTCTGCACCTGTGCTCTGCTCTACACCTGTGCTCTGCTCTGCACCTGTGCTCTGCTCTGCACCTGTACTCTGCACCTGCGCTCTACTCTGCACCTGTGCTCCACTCTGCACCTGTGCTCTACTCACCTTTGACCGCAGGAGGACCGGTCGGAGATGACAGCCAGCTGTTAGGACCACGGACTGCAACGTAGCAGTCACTCCAAAAACAACAACAACAACAAAATACATGGCTGTAGTTGTGGATACATTTGTGGCTTCAGCCCTTCATACAGCTGTCATCTTCTGTCAATCTATCTTTGACTCACTTTTGGAGCCAGCCCCTTGTGGTCAGCTGGTGAACTGCACCTCTCCCTACCTCTGCAGTGGTAGTTACTACGTCCCCTCCTGGGAAGCTCACGTAGCTGGAAAACAAGCCCAGACCATCACCCCTCCACCACCATGTTCAACATCCGTTTCCCTGTATCCTCCCATTTTCTATTCCAGTTTAATCTCGATCAGAATCACGTGCGTTTGATCAGCTGTTTACCCCGTTACTGCCTCCACTTTGGCCTATCTTTGATAAATAAATGTGTGAGAGCAAATGTCTTTTCCCTTTCACTTGAGGTCTTAAAGACTTCATGTGGTCCTCGTCTGTCAGCATCCTGTCAAGTTTGAAATATGTGATTTTTCTGGTTTGCTTTTGGTTTTTTTTTGGCCCGTCTGTTAGCTCCTTTCACCGGCCTTTTCCCTCCGCCGTCCGTGCCAGCGCAGCGGTTTAATCAGCAGCAGCAGCTGCAGCCTGGAAGAAAGGAGCTCGTCTCTAAGCCGAGCTGATTTACCGGCCGCTCAGACCTCGTTCATATCTCACCCTCTAATGAGGCCGGTCTGGCAGTTTCAGACGGGAAACGCCAGGCAGGTTGGTGGACGAGCAGAAAAATATGTAGAGGACGGGAGCAGATGGGATGAGGGGCGGCGGGAAACGGGAGCTTCGATAGAGGAGATGGTATAGACCTTTTCTGGCCAGCCCCCCGGAAGTACCCCGTCCCCCATTGCTGGGTTGTGCTACAGAGCGACACTTTCACCGGCTAGCAGATTAACCAGTGTTTTTCTCTTTCTACAAATATATATTTTTATAATGTCGAGTCGGTCGAGAGGGAATACATGTTCCGTCATAAACTATGCCAACAATGGCGTGAAAATTCAACAATGGAAGAAGAAAGTATGCAAATACACAAGCCTTTACTGCACGAAGACTGCCTTGTTTGCAGAACAAGAAGTTAGGAAGACGTGGGTGAAAAATATCAACAGAAAGGACTTTGTTCCAAATGAATACAGCCGGGTGAGTTTTCGTTAACATTCAATCTCGTACTATTTATAGTCTCGCTGAGAATCCTGGACGATTCTGGCCGAATGAACAGCAGTATGACGCTACTGTAGCCCTCGGCACTAGAACAAGCCTATAAAACAATGAATGAATTAGGAGAATGATAAAATAAATTAAATATAACATTAACACATAGCCTAATTTACTGCTAGCGTTAACGTTACAGTAGCATAATCTTTATAGCTTGTTGACGTTAGTTATAGCCAGCGTTGCATTTTTCACGTATTCCCACAGTTTTTAGTGTTTGATTATGGGAATAGATCATGCTATTTCCATAACCAATCATTAAAAACAGCGATAAACTACCTTCATCTGTAACTGGAGGTCACTGCCTAACATCATTAATCCAAGACATGTCTGCGTTATCCGTAACAGATGCTCCACGCTGCTTTGTTTGGGTTAGTTGGTGGAGCACCGCACACTCCAGTTATGGCGGGGCCACTAGGGGGCGCATGTCCACAATTTTTAAGTTGAAAAGGTCTATACATGACTGGAGGTATCTGAATCTCTGTCCCGTACACCGGACACTTTAAGAAGAATACACCTTGAGCAGGACCTGGATCACATGGGGGGACCTTCCTGATGAAGACCAGCCGGGTAAAGAAAGAAAAAGAGAGGAGAAAAAGACAGGACAGAGAGAGGATGGAGGACAGAGAGAGGAGAGACACAAATGACTGAATGAAATGACCACATAAACAGATGCAGGTAGCAGCACTGAGGTGAGATGGTCAGAGGACCAGATCACCGGTCACCAGCCTGAACACACCTACACACACAGGTGGAGGTAAACGCTGGGATGGACAGAGGATGGATGTCACACCGGTACAATAACGATTTGTTGCCTCAGTTTTCTCTAAGTGGGACCGTAATTTAGCAAACAGTGAAGTATTGAAAAAACCATGAAAGGAGTGTATGAGACAAACTCATTAGAAAAATGTTTGATTACTGAGTCATTTTCTTACAGGCAACAGACAAGACTCCGCCCACTTCCTGCAGTATTTGCTGTCCATGGCCCGGTGTTGCTAGCTAGGAAACGTTCCTGGAACTTAAAACGATCGGATTTCGAGGAAAATGATCGTACAGCGATCCCTTATTTTTCGCGGTTAATGGGGACCGGCGCCCCCGAACTGGAGCCGGAGCCCCCTAAGCCTAAATATTGTGTTTAAAATATGTTTAAAAACCACAAAAAAGTAGTGAAACAAGACAAAGGCTCAACTGTGGTCTTTCTGTTTCCTTCACAGCCTCTGGTCTGTAGTAAAGAAACTGCTCTTTCATCTAACCTCGTTTTCATTCTGCCGTCCCACGACACACACACTACATTACCCATAAGGCAACACCATTGCCCATAAGAGCACCTTCTTAAAGTGGCCAAGCTGGCTCACAGCATTTCTCTGCTGCGAGAGAACGCGCACAACATCCTGTGATGTTTCCGCAATTTTTCTTGATTTTTTTTTCTGAAAAAAATCGGCAAATAACTGAAACCACGGAACTTAAAGGGTGAATTGGCGAGGGATCACTGTACCTAATCTGCATTGTGATGTGGCTCAGGACCATCTAGATCAATAACCCATTATTGGAGCCTTTAAAGCAGTTTTAAACAACGAACCGTTGTTTAAAGGTTTAGAGATGTCGTTGGAGCATTTAGCTGCTAGTTTTTGAAACTGACGGTGTAAATATTCAGAGCGTGAAGGCTGAATCTGATTCAGAGAATCCTTTTATGTGAAATGATCGCCCGTTTGGGGATTTTCTTCAGTTGCACCGTACGGAGGTCAAAACTACGGTACAAACATAATAATTATTGTGCATCTGGCAGCTCCGTCCCTGGTGGCTCTGTGTGCTTTTATTACCCGTTTTACTGAGAATTAATGGCCAATTTAGTGTCAGATGAAAAGCTACTTGACACAGTTTTAATTAAAAAAACAAAACTTTTAAAAAGTACATTTTTCATAACCAGTGAGTAAATAACGCTGCTGCTTGTTAGTCTTCCTCTTTGGACTGATTGGGGATTGATGACCTGGTCTTTGGCACCAGATGTGTTTTAACCAGCTCCTGAACTGGCCTTTGGCTTTGACACAAAAACAAGTCAGTTACAAGTTTACTGACCTTTTTAAGATACCATTTCATTCATGTGTTTTTCCCCCAACAGGGATAAATGACACTCTCAGCACCGGCGCCGTGCGCACCTGTGGGTCGTCTCGTCATCGGTCCCGACCTGCCGCCTGCCTCCACAGCTGAGGTCCGTTAACCCCGACGCATCCCTCTGGTCTACATGAGGCTCTGGCTATAAACTGCTCTAGAGCAGGACGATGTTCAGAGTTTCAGATTTCAGATGTCGAGACCACGTCTCACATCAAACCGTTTCTGTATTGTCCTGTAAAGTGTTTTTAAGTTGTTGATTATCAGGATTTTGGTTTTTGGGATTTCATGAGTTATGAAAAGACAGACAGATGGTCTCCACAGCGTGCATCTTCCAATTATCCCGAATTATCCTTTGAATGGGTAGGAGTTAGATGCCAAAACTGGTCTCATAACACTTTCTGCATCGATGTGCAGCAGCAGTCGCTTCTCTAAGACGATAGCTTATGTTTGCCCTCTTGGCATTATGTTAACAGGCACCTGAACGCTCCGGGGGTCTGTTTGAGAAAGGAGGCTCAACAAACCCCGAGTTAAAGAACGATGAGTTTAAGAGGTGGTTCAGTCAACTCTGAGTCTGGGATCAATGGAGCTGTTACATGTCAACAGCAGGTAGGCACTCTATCCATCCATCATCCATCCATCCATCCATCCATCCATCCATCCATTATCAATCCATCTATCATCCATCCATCCATCCATCATCCATTCATCCATCCATCCATCCATCATCCATCCATCCATCCATCATCCATCCATCATTCATCCATCCATCATCCATTTATCCATCATCCATCCATTCATCCATCATCCCTCCCATCCCTCCATCAATCATCCATTCATCAATCCATCATCCATCCATCCATCCGTTTATCCATCATCCATCCATCCATCCATCATCCATTCATCCATCATCCATCCATCCATCCATCCATCATCCATCCATCATCCACCCATCATCCATCCATTCATCCATCATCCATCCATCCATCATCCACCCATCCATCATTCATTCATTCATCCATCCATCCATCCATCATCCATCCATCCATCATCCATCCATCATTCATCTATCCATCATCCATTTATCCATCATCCATCCATTCACCCATCATCCCTCCATCAATCATCCATTCATCAATCCATCCATCCATCCATCCATCCATCCATCCATCCATCCATCCATCCATCCATCCATCCATCCATCCATCCATCCATCCATCATCCACCCATCATCCATCCATTCATCCATCATCCATCCATCCATCATCCACCCATCATTCATTCATTCATCCATCCATTTATCCATCATCCATCCATTCATCCATCATCCCTCCATCAATCATCCATTCATCAATCCATCATCCATCCATCCATCCATCATCCATCCATTCATCCATCATCCATACATCCATCCATCATCCATTCATCCATTTATCCATCATCCATCTATTCATCCATCATCCATTATCCATCCATCACCCATCATCCATCCATTCATCCATCATCCATCCATCTATCCATCCATCCATCCATCATTCATCCATCCATCCATCCATTCATCATCTATACCCGCTTAATCCTCTGCAGGGTCACAGGGATCTGCTGGAGTCTATCCCAGCTATCTACCCAGGTGAAAGACAGGGATCCACCTGGACAGGTGTCCAGTCCATCACAGGACCAGATGTAGACAAACCACAACCACAACCACTCCTAGAGGTAATCTAGATCCACCAGTTAACCTGACATGCATGTCTTTGACTGTGGGAGGAAGCTGGAGAACCTGGAGGAAACCCACGCCATTACCAGGAGAACATGGAAACTCCACACAGAAAGGCCTGCTGAGGTTCAGACCAGGAACCTTCCTGCTGTGAGACAACAGAGACCACCAAGACACCGTACTGCCAGGTAAGCTCACGACTCCTACATTCAGGAACAGAATAAAGCTACTGAAAAATTAAAAAAAGGGTAGAAAATGCTTATGAGCTTTCAGCTCTGCCACACCTTCTCTCAAAGACGATGTTCAGCATCCTGATAGAGTCAACTGATGTTACTGACGTTCCTGTGCAGACAAACAGTCGCCCCAACACTCGTAGAGGTGCGAGTGACAGCAGCTGATCGTAGTAAACTAACTGGACCCTTCCTGCTAAACCCAGTAAGACAGAACAACATTTAGAGCATCAGCGTTTTTATTGTTGTTTGGCCTTAGATGCTCTTTCCTTGATTAACTTTGACTTATTCTAAAAACTAGTAAACGCGTCCAGCCTGATGGCAGGTCCAATGAGGTGGGACGTCACCGTCAACAGTCAGCAGCATGGAGTCTTTAAAATCACTTTGGGAGGTAATATAATCACCGCGGTGCGTCACGGCTCTCGCAGAGGAAAGGGCAGTCGGAGAGTAATCTGAGGAGCGAAGACACGTTTTAATGCCAAGAACAAACATCACACAGTCTGGACGGCGTCTTGATGGACGAGACAGCGGAGCGGATCGGCCGGTCGGTGGACCTTTTCAGGAGACAGAGACGAAGATGAACGTACAGCTGGAGAGGCAGACAGCTGATGGACAGGGACATCTGAGTGTCCCTTAGTGTCCCTGATCTGCCGCCATCTCTCCTGCATCTCCTCACCCCAGAACCGCACCCCCCCCCGCCACTCTCGCCGTCCCCCGGTTGCCAGGCAACAGCACACATCCACACATTGTTTACAGAGCCGTGTTCTGCGGTTCATCTCGGAGGGGAGACGCAGACAGATGGAGGGATGAGACGTATCAGAGGCCGAGCGGACGGTAACTGCTGCCGTCCCTGTGACTGATGCGCTTGGACGGATGAGAGATAAATGCTCTGTGTGAGTGGAGGGAAAAACATATCTGTCTGGATCCGTCGTGATGAGAGGGAGGCGTCATCACCGTTAGACGTACGGCTGAAAGACACAGAGACAGACTTTTCCTCTTCCATGGAAATCTGACAGCAGCAGTCGTTTAATAAAGACGCGCTACTTTATTAGCTCTGCTCACTGAAGGGGCCACATCTGGCTCCTCGTCTGACACAGTCCAGCAGGTGGAGACGGCTGCAGCTCCTCGACTGACCACTAGGGGCTGGATCCAAAACTGGTTCACTGTTAAAATGTCTACACATGTTAATGCATCGTTAGGCTGCCATCACTTAGCGCTACTTAGATTGTCTTCTTCTGAGCTGTGAATAAAGACCTTAACTCAGATTTATGCTGCTGCTTAGTCAATGTGTTATTTGGCTGTGTACAGTTAAAGTTAAATTATGATATAATATAATATAACTACAGGATTGCTGGTTTTAATTACAAAGACATTTATTTCTACAACATTCAATTGCAGAGAAAATTGTTTTGTTTTTGTTTTTTTTTTAAAAAGAAGCAATTTCACATAAATGTTTCTGGCACCGTTTTGGCACCGACTAGCAAACCTAATAAGTTTTCTCAAAATCACAACTTTTTGACATAAAATTGCAACTTTATGTCCCAAAAATCACAGCTTTTTGTTGTAAAATTGCGAATATTGCAGCTTTGTTGCAAAAAGCTAATTTTTATCACGAATGCTTAAAATTCACAGAATCACAAATTCTTGTCTTAAAACTACTAAAGGTACAAAAGGTACACATTTTTTTTGTTGTAAAAACATAAAGAATTACAATTTAAAAAAAAAAAAAAGTCATTTTCAGTACATTTTTTTTGTAAATTTCTTTTGTAAAATCACGACTACGCTGGTTCTTAAATATTTGAAACAAATTAGATTTATTAAAGATAAATACATAAATTTGGTCTTCACAGGTCCACTTTCATGGACCCGAACCCGAATGAACCCGTGAAAATTTGACCCAAAACCAACCCGACCCGAGCTATTATCATAAGTCCGGGGGTCCGAACCCGAATGGACCCGCAATATTTGGACCTGGAAGCAATATTTGGACCCGGAAATGACCCGACCTGAACCGAGTTACCTGAATAGAACCGAGATGATACAGCCCATAGTTTCTCATGTTTAAAGTTGTCTAGCGCGGAATAAAAAGATTTTCTTACCTAAAGTTGTCTTCTTCTACCCGGTTCAGTTGCTACATAGGCTACGTGATGGAAACAACAATAAATCCACGTCGTTATTTTCTTTGTGGATACAGATGCTATTTGTAGCGACTGCTAACACTAATAGCCTACACCGGTCAGGATGTGTCGTGAACATATTCTCTCATCCAACGTTGTCACGTTGGTGATCCGTTGTGCTTTACAGCTGCCGGGCAAACCGCTAATAACACGCTACGGCAACACGGTTGTTTTTGACAATTACGCCACGTTAATGAATAATTAATTTAACTGCCCCGAGTCCTGACATTAGCTGCCACCGCCAATATCTTTAACTCTTGCGTAAACGTGGACCCAGCCTGTCAGAGAGCACCGACCGGACCCGAGACTAACTGTACCGATTCCGACCTGAACCCGGAGTCATGTCTTTTGAATGGACCCGAGACCCGATTCGGGTCAGGTCAGAACTTCGGGTTTTCAGGTTGTTCCGAAGACCTCTAGTTAATTGGTATTATTACATCCAAATTCAATTGCATCCACGTGCAATTGAAATACATAGATATAAAAAATTAGTTCTAAATATTTCTGAGTGCGTTTCACAGTGAACTAGCTGCTCAATGGTTGCTCTGCAGGAAGGGGGAGGAGCTTCAGCACCACCTGTGCATGTGCCTGGCATGCACACATGTGCATTGTTGTTTGTGTAGATTATTTCTACAACCTGGTGAAGTCCAGTGGTCCAAAAAAAAAAAAAAAAAAAAAGAGAGGCTTTAAACCAACTCTTTAGAAACCTGATAAGTGACATCACATGGGGTTTGTCCAGTTCTTTATCTGCAGTCTGTGACTGGACCCTTTTACCTTCAGAGCCGCCTTTATTCCTGTTGGTAGAGATTCAATAAAGTGCTGCAAACATTCCTCAGAGACTTTGACCCATATTGACATGTTATCATCACACAGCTGTTGCACATTTGGTGGCATCACATCCATGGTAGCATCACCTTGCTGACACGTCTCAGAGGTTCTCTGTTGGACTGAGATCTGCTGACTATGGTTGCCATTCGGCGGTGTCTGAACTAATCAGACCAACAACCGTGACACATTCAAAGCCACTTAAGCCTTTCTTCCCTGTTCTGAAGCTGGGCTTGATCTGCAGCAGGTCTCCTTGACGACTGCTGCTTCGTGATTGGCAGCAGTCGTCAACCTGTCCAACTGGTGGACCACCTGGTCCACCAGTTTGACAGGTGGACCAGACAAAAGCAGAACCTTTTTGTTTTTTAACACTCACATGACTGTGTTGATTCCTGAAAGCTGCTGGAACATCTGAAGTCCGCAGCCCACCAGGAGAGCTCGCCGGGTCGGAGGGTAGGTCAGCATCCGCCAGATCACGGGACCGCCTGGAGACACAAGCAGGTTGCATCACAAAGTTAACTTTGAGTTCAACAAGACAGCGGGAGGAAAACTTTTAACAGAGTTTATTTCCTAAATAAGCCACTCCAGATTAAAAAATAAATAAATAAAACAGACGAACAAGCTGCAACATAAATAAGCAGCAACAGGAAGGTAAAAATAAACCTCGGTATCAACAACAACTGTGCAGCTTCCTCGTGCACTCACGGATGAATCTCCATGTTAGTGTCGTACCTGCTGGAAATGGAAAAGCTGAACCTTCTCTGCATACAGTTTTACATAATGGGAGCTGAACATCTTTCTTTCTTTCTTCAACCAACCTGGATCCCACCTCCATACTGGTATTGATATGCAAATGGGAGATTGACAACTGTCTATAACAGCCATTCCCAAACTTCAGAATACCAAGGCCCAATTTGAAATGTGAAAAATCTCCGCAGCCCACCAAAACCTTTAATAACAACTGTGATCAACATACAGGACTAGAAGCTATAAAGGGGTCAAAAAATAAGGTGACACTTGTCATATTAAGTTGACATGACGGTAGAGTAACACTCAACTGGTTTGTTTTGTTACTTCTTAATGTTTTTAAATCATGTCGTTAATATTTTACAGTAATTAAAAACATATTTTAAAAAGATCGAGGATTTAAAACATATTTGTTTAATTTTAATGACCTCTTGCGGCCCACCTGCAGTACCGTGACGTCCCACCAGGGGGCCGCGGCCCACACTTTGGGACTCACTGGTCTAGAATATTCCCCACTTGTGAATAATCTTTGTTGCTGTAGAATGATTGATTGACTTTCTGAAAAAGGTCTGAATCATCTCAGATTGATGGGTGGCGGCAAATGCTTCTCTAAGACTTTTGCTGATGTCTTTCCTCCTTGGCATTGGGTTAACAAACACTTTACAAATACACCTCCTTCTTTCCACCATGACTGATCTGGACTAAATGAAGGATCCTGGCTTCCGCCGCTGCTGATGAGTAACGCCGCCCTCCAACCAGAGGACCAGGCGCGACGGCAGCAGCCGTACGAGCTCCTGAAGTTTCCTTACGCACGACGCCGAGGCTTCGCTGGAGCCGGGAACGCTGTTGCTGTCACGACTCTGATCCCTCAACCTCCCCGAGATGAGAAAATTCGTCTCCGGAGGAGCTGCAGAACAGGGCAGCTGCCATTTCTCTTTTTTTCAGATGGTGGATCTCTCAGCGTGGGATGAAGCAAATATTTGAATTTGGCTCGGGCCTCGTGGAGTCCCACTTGGCTCAGCACCAGAGCCAGACTGTGATCTCCAGCACACACACACATGCACACACACATGCACACACACACATGCAGACGAGCAGCCTGTCTGGGAGAGCGACGTCGTGATGAGAGCAGAACGATCGGCCCGACAGGTGTGGAGCTCCTGGTTTAAAGAGCGGGAAAGAGACACAAACGCACGAGGAAATACATGAAATACGAGCACGTACGAACATGTAAACAAGGACACGTGAGCGTGCACGTGTCAGATGACAGGGTGATTATTGGGGAGCAGCTGTGAGTGGGAGGGCTCTGGACCAGTAAACGTCTCCTTTAACCGTTTGACGAGAGAAACCAGACTGTAGAGGAGACACAACACAACTGTCACGCTTCTCTGTGGAGACGTTACCAGCTTCACGTCCTGAGGTGCCACTCTTCATCTGAGACTGAATTAACTCAGAACAGTTAAAGCTAAAAACTTTATTGCCTGTAGGAAGGCTGGCTGTTTTTATTACTGTGAGTTCCTCAGTTTGCTGTTTTAGGTTTTATGACCTAAACGACTGGAACATCCTCCTTGACCCCCAACAGTTTGTGACTTCCAGATAAACAGTTGGTTTATTATCCTGGACTGTAAGACTAAAGAGCTGTTGGCCATTTGGATTCTGAGACAAAGAGTAATAAACTCAGAAGAATGCAAAGATCCGCCTCTATGGATCTTTTAAAAACTGAGACAATCTGGTATTCTGGGTGCTATGCACCATCGGCCGATTATAATATTCTGCATGGCATATTGAATCTTTGTGTTCATGTCAGATGCATGCAGAACATGCAGATCACGTTGTTGCCCGGACGAGCCCCCGACGTGCAGCGGCGGCGTGGCCGTGACCGGCAAACAGCCGCTCCCTCTGTCCAGCAGTCTACACGCCGGATGGGTCAGCTGACCTGGCAGGGGCCGTCTGGTGACCTGGTGGGGCCCAGCACCGCCGGGGGAGACGACAACGGCCTGGTCCGGTCCGCATGATGAACCGGGCTCTGGGACGGTCGGCTCCGTCACTCGCCGGACTGAATGGAGCTCAGTCTTCCCAGAGGAGACGGTTTGGTTTATCGGTGTTTCCTCCTCTGACCTGGAGATATCTCACTTGTCATCATTATGGAGATATACTGGTTTTAATGGCTGTTAACTGTTTTGAATGGCTATTAACTGGAGATAGCACTCGGACCACGGGACCGGGACATGAAAAGGAGCGCTGGACGCCGGCAGCTCCTCTAGTACACCAGACTGTTGTACTGAAACTTGAATTTCCCCCTTGGGGGATTAATAAAGTATATTTGAATTTAATTGAATTTGAATGATTGTATATTAAACCTTTTAATTGACCTTTGTTTCTAGTCTTTTCAATGGCACCAGATAAAAAGAACACGGATAATAACTTTCAAGACAATCAAAAAAATAAAAAATAAAATAAAATAACAGAATCAAGACACAGTGAAGTAGTCAGAAAGCTGATGTTTTGACTGGATTATACTTCCTGTACTCTATCATGGCTCATTGGGAATCTGAGTCAGATGACCATATTTTATCAACTATTTCAACAGCCAACAGCCTTCCTTAAAATAAAAAAAGACCATGCCTGGAAGCTTTAAACCCCGTCTGTACCATTCCTTTCAGCATTCTTTTCTTTTCCAGATGGCGTCCATCCCAAAAACACTAATTCAGGCTTTTTTTCTCCTCTTTAGTCTGGAGGTCACAGCATTCAGGTTTCCAGAAAGACTTTGAATTTCAATCAGTCTAACGACAGGACAGCGTTGGGCTTCTCCTCCGTCCAGGTCAGATGAGCTCCAGGTCAGGGAGCGTGGTGGCGTTTCTGGATCAAGTTCATATGTGGCTTCTTCATGGAGCGATGAAGCTTTAACCTGTGTTTGTGGATGACACGATGGTTTCAAGAAGTCTTCCTGAGGCCACGCCTGGTTTTGATGGCTTCTGTCACAGTGCTGTGCATTAAGGTCCAACATCTCCATTTTTGTCCAGTCTGTTGAAACAACACTGTTCCAGACGTCCTCTGGTTTGATCAGATGTAATTTTGCAAACCTGAGGAGATTTGTTCTGACAGCCGTTCCAAACAAGCTGTACTCGTTTTCTAATTGTACTGTCATTAACTTGTAAGCTCTGAGGTGTTGCGTTTGGCTGTTTTTTTTTATTGCATGGACCTGTTGTGACGTTTGCCTGCAGGAAGATTGGCAAATGATTTGAACATTTTTGTCCTGTGAGTGATGTTTGTCACTGTGGAGCGACTCTCGGGCTTGTGGGCAGTAACAACTGCTTCACAAAGATCTTTGCTGATATCTTTCCTCTTTGGCATTGTGTAAACACATATACACATTACTCCAGGAAAATGGAGTAGGACCAGGACCAGGAAAATGCCAAAACTTCTGCTCTTAATCTGTATCAATATTAATCACATGTAATATGTCAAAAGTATTTACAAAATTCTAATTTTTAAGACATCTGAGAAACTTAACAATGAACAACTGAAACTGATTTAATAATTTACAGCAACATGTGCTTCTGTCCAGTGCCTGATTCTTGAAATCGGTCGCTGATATTACAAATTTTACACTGAGGAATATTATTCTGAAATTTCTTCGATGTTTTTCACGTCCACGTGAACCTGAGATGGCCCTTTTATACCCGGCATTGTCACATAAACCGTCATCAATTAACTTAATTACATGCAAGGTGTTCCTCCGGGTTTTTATTTTTTAGTACCACTTACTTTTCCAGCCTTTTGTTGCTCACGTCCAAACACTTTTTTAAATGAGTTGCTGCCAACTGATTCAAAATGAGCTAACGTTTTTCATGAAATGTAAAAAGATCTGTTTCAACATCTGATATACACGTCTTCATTTCACATCTGTGTCCTCTTCAAACACATAAAGTCCTTGAAAGTTTGACTCCATCATATTCTGACGATCGGAAGTCCCGTATCGTCCTGAGATGATACGAAAGAATCACAAGAACCTGACTGAAATGGTTTTTGATTAAAGCACAGTTGGAGTATAACTGTCCTCCCACTGAAATAGTTTACTTTCTCCTTCAAAGTGACTTTTGTTGTGAGCCGGGGAAAAGCAATAAACTGAATTAAATCGAATTTAGTCATAGCATCGTCACTGAATAATGACACCTCCGCTTAGACGGAGAACGGCCTGAGCTTGAACTGGATCGTTTTAGCAGAACTGTCCAAAGATTATGTCAAACAAATGACTACTTGATGAGAATTATGTAAATATTAACGTGGCACGGAGGAGATTTTGCAATGTTTAGCTCTTTAGGTCCCCCTACAGGCGGTGGAGCTTATGTCGCTTTAACAGCGCTGCGCTATAGCTACTTTTGTTTGGTCTCTTCCTCGGTCAGTCTCTCATCTTCTCTTCTACCATGATTTCTTGAGCATCTTCGTCTCCTCTGCCATGATGTCCCATGTAGCTCTGTGAGCTAGTTTCATCGCACCGGAAGGATTCACGGTTGTCTGACTGGGACGGATGCAGGAACTAACTTGTTTCGCCAACAGCAGGGACGGGTGACGATGCTTCTTTAAAGGAATCAAATGTTCCTTTGAATTAAATAAGTTTTTTTGTTATGCTTTAACGCTGATTGATGTAGCACTGCAATTTCTGACCACATCGGGGCGTGTTCATTTAATTAGTTGACAAAAAAGCCGCTGGTAATACTTTACAAACTTATAGGAACAACCTGGCTCGTCTTGTAATGCCACTTCGTCCCACCAGATGGCCACTTCATTGTGTCTTACGCATAGACTGACTAACAAGAACTGGACCAGTCAGCCGCTGGTTTTCTGAAGAACAGGTGCGTCTCCATTAGCAGGGTCCCAGGGTAAAACCAGGAGACCAGCCGCCGTGTCTCCACAGAGCCGGTCGCACGTAAACTACCATTATATACCAACTGGTGGCACGGTGGCAGCAATAAAGAAAAAGACTAAGAAAACAACTCTTGTGGAAAATGACAACATCTATCCCTATTTATTTTTAACCACTTGGTGACACCTTCCACCTCAGCAGATCGATGCAGAATGACCAAGAGAATCAGGAATACAAATGGTTTTAACAAAAGACGCAAATACCCAGAACATAATATCAGAAACAATATGACAGACGATGATGTTTTACATTCCACCACAACGACAAACACTAAATAATAAAAGAAGAAGAACAAACTACAATGACAAGGCAAACAGTGGTGGAGCTGAGATGGTTCCTGCGTTTCTATTTGCTTTTGCACATAATGAGTGCCGCCGAACAAGAAGAGATGACTCATACACGCAGGAGACGTTAGCCAGCTGAATGACATCTGAAGGACATCGCTTCCAAAACAACATCTTAAATGATTACTGCTCGAGCTGAAACAAGAAGTGACAGAGCTGGGCCACTCAAATAACCAGCGCTCAGCTAACTGACCAAGGTCTTGGGGTCCCTGCGGCTCCATCAGGGCCCTGGTCCTTGCTGAGCTGTGATGCCAACTACCATCACCTGTCCGTCATCCTCATTTCTGTTGCACATTATTTAAAAGGCCGACTGCCAGAGCTGAAACAAGGACCGGCGGGACCCTCGATGAATAGACACTTGGCTAATTCGCCCAGCCTTGGGGCCCTTTGTCAGAGCTAGGATTTGTTGGGCAACGCTAAGCAATCTGAAGGGGGAGGAGCTGTCAGGTCAAGAGGTCAACAGGCCAGAGATTGATCTCTGGTAGCCCAAGTAGCAGCCTTTGAATGTAGGCATTTTGACATTTAAAATATCTTTTTCGAGAGTCCCCTGTCCAATAAGGTAAACAGCAACAGTTGTTAAAAAACACACATAATTCTTATATTCACATCTAACAATTAGATATACACCAAGATCAGCAAAGACTGCCAACATTAAAGTGTAAAATTATTTGGGCAAGGCAGCAGATACTCCTTTATTCATTAAGAGTCAGCTATTTCGTGCCTATCAGGTTAAATTCAACAGATTGCAGTTCCTTAACTGGGTCCAAAACAGAGCAAATCTCTATTGACTTCCATGTTAAAATGTCAAAATTTATTGCAGAAATAAACTTTTTTTTTTTTTTAAATACTGCCAGAGAGGATTGGTGAAAAAAAAGAAAAAGAAGAAAAATACATTTATATATTAAAAAAAATATTAAAATATATTAACAATGTTGTAAAAAAATCAGTTTTAGTTGCTACAGTTAGATTTAACATAAATATGAAATTTGGCATGAGATTTTTGCCCATTTAGGTTGCTAATGAAATCAAATGAACAGAAGTGGTCCCAGGGCTGATCCCTGAGGAACACCTTTAATTACTCAGAGTTAGCTAGAGCTAGCCCCTTCCACCTGAACACACAGATCTGGTTAACGAATAATTTTAAGACCTGGCAACAGCATGTTTTGAATGTACAGCAGCTTAGCATTAGGTTATTTTCACACTGCTCCTGTTTAGGTAGGATCAAATGAAAGTAACGCTAGCAGTTGCAGACGACTTCCAGCCACTACGTTTAGAAGCTGCGTAGCTCGTCCAGAGTCGTACAAGCAAATGATATAAAGAAACATGGCCAACTCTGGGTCAAAAACGTAGCCGTTGAGCTTTTCAGCTCTTCACTTCATGTCGGCTGTCATGGAAATGTGACGCTCTGCCAAGACTGCGACTGACCAATGACAGCACTGACCGCTGTCACATGACATGTGCTGCTGCTGTGTCTGGGCCTGTTTGCGGGCTCAACAATCTCCATGGTGCTAAGCTGGTGAGGTTTGATTGGAGGATCCACAGAGACACGAGCAGAGAGCTCTTATCTGATTAGCCGACAGAGAATCAGGATTCATGGACCAAAGTCAACTGGCAAGAGAGTTTAGGCTCAAAGGCTGCAAGAAAAGAGACCACTCACCGAGCACAAAAAGAGTTACGCGCTGTCATAAAAACTTCATATCTCCTTCATCCCTGCTTTTTTTTTTCTTAGACTGGAAAACACAAAGAATCAGCAAGGGGTTTAAAAAAAAAAAGCATCCTGAGCACATTAGACCTCATGGGTTTTCACACAGCTTCATTTCCTCAGCCCAACGCCACCCAGCTGTAATTTAATAAGATGAGACAGTGAAAAAAAATGGGAAGAGAAACAAGCCAGCGGGCTACCAGTGAGCCACAAGCACTGTGATTGGGTCTCATAGTAGCGCGGTAATTGCGTGTTAGTTATCCACATTGAAACCTTTCAGTTGCATCTGCGTCATTTCGATGAGTACAGTTTGTCTCGTGAAGTGCTCCGTAATTGTCCTCGGATAGACTGATGGAAACGTTCAACGAACAGATGCAACGAGGTGTGCGCCCAAACACCAGCGACATTAAAAGCACATATTTTCACCATGTGCAGGCCAATCTTCTGGCTCGTTAGTCGTGACAGGGTTGCGCACGGTCTAGAACATATTCTCAGAGTCAACAAATTCAATGTCGGTGTGTGAAATGACTCTGTCTGCAAGTTTGTAGAGTCCACATCAGAAAAATAGAGTACAATTCAGGGCCAAGAAGAGACAAGAACTGAGAATCTGTCAGAGAGTTTCTGATCGATTCCAACTGTAAACTCAAGATGATACTCTTTATGTTTGACGAAGATAAGCAAGTAAGGAGTGAATATGAAATGGTCTCATTAAATATGACACCTGTGGAACTGAAGCTTGGAAAGGCCTTGATCAGAGGCTATAAAGAGCCTGCGTATTTCTTTGTTCTTCGATCTTTCCCTCATCAGCTCATAGAAAGGTCCCAGACTCGCTGCAGGAGTCTGTTATTGTGCCTACTTTTTCTTGTAAATAAATATCTTTTTGCATTTAAAAGTCGGCCTGGACCAGTTTTTTTCTGAACCCATTTGACACATTCAGAACGGCGAAGCCAGAGAGGAAGAGGAAACAATAAGGGAATGCTCGACTCTCTGCTTTTAAAGGAAAGCTGATAGACTGGTTAAAGAATAACCAGAAGTGTGTCCACTAAGTAGACAGATGCTTGGAAATGTAAATTTGAAATTATGTATTTTGTATTTTGTAATTGTATTATTGAGGCAATTAACATCCTGCTCAGGGATTACAGTTGAAAATTAGCTAATCAGCTATAAACTGGCACATTTACAGAAATGTTCATCAATGTGCATTGTCCCTCAACAAATAAACTTAAATAAACAAATAAATAAAAGTCACATCATCGTCGCCAGGAGAATCTTCAAACGTCTTCTGACGACAGAAAACTACATTCCTTATTGTGGTTATTTATTATCTGAATTGTTACTTTACTGAATCAGACATTTATACTCTGTTGTTATAAGTTGTTACATCTGCACTGCAACTGAAAATGCAATAAATATTTTTATAAGACAATTTTAATTATCTCAAGCTACACATTTCGTTTGAAACGTATTTATAATGCATTGTATGTTTTCCGATTTTTTTTTAAAAAGTGAAAATGTGGAAAAAATGTGGAAAGTCATGACGTTCCCCCGCATACCACCTGAGAGCGCTCGCGTACCACTAATGGTACGCGCACCACAGTTTGCGCACCACTGCCATAACGGATATCAGGTGGGCGTCCCGTCATTTCTTTCATGGCGTACGGTACGAGAAAACAGAGGTGTCAGAAGCTCTGTTAAAAAAAGTCAGCGAGCGATTTTGTAAATGGGTTGGATGGTATCTGTCAACGTAACATCCACTCCGCCGAAGATTGGACACAAAGTCTGCCACATCACCTTTAAGTGGTCATTTTCAGAAGATCATTTTCAGATGTGACACGCAGCTCAGTGAAAACTCATAAGCTCTTCCCATGATTTCTTTTATTGCCCGTCGTAAAGGCTTTAAATCCAGCAAATACAAGCAACCTTCTGCCAAAACCATGAGATGATTCGATTTCGTAGGAACCAGGGGAACCTGGAACGTGTATCACCCTCCCGTTCTTGTCCTTCTCTTTGATATTCAGTAAAAAAAAAAAAAAAAACTCCAATTAGACCTTTTTCCTAGACTACCTGCTTCTGGGAAACGCCTCAGTCTTTCCGTACGTGACCCCCGCAGCCAATTAAGGCGTCCGCTTGCTGCTGCTCGTCCTGTCAAAGGCTTCTTCTTATTCATGCTTCTGGCATGTGCAACAGCCACCTTGATGAAATGGATTACAGGCAGGGGAATCCGGAGAAGAGGAACAAAGAGTCACACGACAATTATCCATCCAGCGACGCCGATGCACATGCTGGCTTTTGAATCAGTCATGAATTCATGGAAAGTATTTCTATGCACGGATCAATACCTGGTCCAAAGCATCACGAGGCTCCGGAAGAAGAAGACTGAACTGAACAATGTTTAATCAAGGAAAACAAGGAACGGCGCCGCCAATCAGAGAGTCCCGCTGTAAGAAGTCGCTGGAAACGGGATTAGCTTGTGTCACACAGTGAGCTGCAATCAAGGAACAAGGCCCAGCAATCCACCCCCCCCCTCCCCCGAACCAGCATCGCCCCTCGAATTATTCCTTCGTCATACTTCCTGCCTTTTCTTTCTCACCTCTGCTGAACTGCCTCATCATAGCAGGTTCAAGAGATCACGCACTCAGCCGACATTGTAAGGTTTAGAAAAGTGCAGAAACTAATCTGAATCTCATCTGATTCTTTCTGCATCGAGACGGATGTTTTAACCAAATCAGGGTTCCTTGATTCCTCCAGCTAGATCAGAACAACGTCCAAGTGTCTTCTGCTGTCTTCTTCTACATGTGTGGAGGAGGAGGAGGCGGCAGGTGGTCAGTTGGTCACAACATGCAACAACAGATGCCATTAAACCCGACACACTGCTGCTTTAAAAGAGACACAGAGAATAAACCATACCACTGAATGAATTATTTGACATTGTGGGAAGAGAAACCCCACCGCTGTCATGTTTATGTCAAATGTGAACCTGCAGAGACTGGTGAGCGTTTGCACTGGAAGCAACGCTTTTAACTGCGAAACAAATAAAATAACGCAGAGGAAAAAAAAAACGTGCCTAACTTTTCACGTGTGAAGGAGCTTGACAGATCCACCTAAGATCGTAATTACAGGAAACGGAGACAGAAACATCAGCTCTGAAACTCCGTAAATGGAAAATTTTTGTCTTTGACTTTCAGAAACAGAAGAAAGGCTGGCAGCTAAAGAATATCCAATATTACTAAAACAGTTATCAGTTATATTAGGGATAAATGACAGTAGCTGATCAGCGAATTCAAATCTGATCAAACATGATTCGCTACTGAAACTGGGAACCAGTTTAACATCTCAAACAATGAAAAAAAAGAAAAAAACAGTAGGTTAATTGTGTTTTTTTCTTGTATTGATTAAATAAAAAAATGTCAAAATGTTATTTTGCCATTTTTCTGATGCTTATCAACCGTATTTACACTACACTAGAATAACGTCGTGGTGAAATATTGGTGCTGGGGACCTGCAACAGTGACTCGAGGTGTCCAGAACGTTTGGAGGGACATTTTTATTCTCTTTCCCAAACCAAAACAAACGCTGGAGAATGCAGCTGTGGGTTAAGTTGTGTCCACACAAGCAACTGAACGTGGGGAAAGTTACAAAACACGCCTACATTTACTCCAAGTTAAGTTAGCTTTGTTTATTAGATGACTGATTTAACCACCGTTTAGTAAAAGTAATAATATGATTTAGCAGCAGGGAGGGTGATGAGTGAAAACATCTCTCCGTTAGCATTCCGGCTAGCTTGCTAGCCACCTATAAGCCTGCCTCGTTGTCTACAAATGGATGGTTACTTCTCAAGAGCATTTGTCAGTTCTGGACGGCCAACTGTTTCCAAACTGTGCTGCGTCAGATGTCACAGAGATGAAAGCAGTGATGCTTGAACTGGAGGCCACAGCAACCAGGTCTTAAGTTAACCAAACATCTCCAGGGGAACTGCTTCCCCCACCATCATCTCCCAAAGAGATGGAGTCGCTTCACTTTAAGAGATACATTAAAAATATCTGTTCAAAACTTTGATCTACCGAGGCACCAACGAAAAGATCAAAGTAGTTCTTTAAAATGGTTTTATTCTGCCAACAGGCATCTTAAGGATTTTTTGCAGCTCGCTGCAGGAGAAAGGAGGTATATGACAGGTAGAAAGAAGTAAGGAGAAAAAAATTAATGAAAACTGACCAACTTTTCACTTCTGGGTTTGGAAAATTATCACCTGCAGCATCTGCACCTGAGAGTCAGGTGACGGCCGAGAGAGGAGACCGCTTTCCCTGCAGGGCCACGGGCCGCCACTTGATGAAAAGAAGCGCATCATGAAAATTAAAAAAAAAAACAAAAAGAAAAAAGGATGTTGCCCTCTTTTATTTTCCTGCCTTAAACTGACAGCTCAGTGCGTGACCTTGTTTTCACAAGCGTCGTGCTAGTTGACCCAAGATTGGAAATGGTGCACGTGAGCGTGCATGTTTGAGGGATGCTGCCGGGCTCAGGAGTCACGGACAGAACAGAGCACCAGCAGAAAGTTTCCCATCTCTATCTCATTATTCTGCAGCGGTCACACACAAACGCTGTGATGAGTATTTTTTTTAACTTACGAGTGTGTGTGAAGCAAGTTTAAATTCTGTCTTCCTCTTCTTCCCCTCAACCTGTCGCATCATTTTCACGCAGGGATGCGTTTCTGTAATCTAAACCAGTGTAGTCACGCTGGTGGAAGAGTATCATCACTTTAAAGAGAGGAGAAAACAAACAGTTTTCCAGTTTGTTCGATCTCCCAGTCTCAGCTGGGGAGGAAATCACGACAGATCTGCCGTCGCACTCGCCGCCTTTTCTCCATAATTAATGAGCTGCTGAAAAACCTACAGGGGAGCAGAGGAATGCAGAGCTGCGAGAAAGAAACTCTTTTGTTGAATATTTGTCAGCCGTTCACAAAGACTCCAGAGTTTCTTTGTGCTGAAAGTTGTTGTGAAACGTTTGAGCGAGTATAATTGTTTCTTAGTTTTGCAAGTATGGCATCTTGACAACTTTACATTTTTATATTTATCCACGTCTCCAATGACTATAACTCTCAGTCAGACTGAAAGTAAAGGGTCCTTTTAGATTTTCCTAAAGTTTAATTCCACTGAACTCGAGGGATTTGGACAGACGCTGCGGTTGATGGTAAATGTGGGACAAAATGAAAGTCATAAGTGATGTTTGTTTGTTGCACCACATTATTAATGAAGCTGGTTTTTCTTTAACTGTATCCTGTGGTTTCAGCAAACATTTTTATTTATTTAAATGTGCTGCAAAAAAAAAAAGTCAATATAAATTACAATTTTTTTTTTTTTTTCTGTGCCGCCGGCTGCAGCCGAAACCCCACAGCATGACTGCACCACTCCCATGCTGAACAGCTGGACAGAGCTTTGCTCATGAACTAAATGCTGCGTGAATCATGTAGACTTTGAGGAACTGTGCAGGGTTATTCCTCTAAATATGCTCATCCTGTTTCTAATGAAAACCATCCCAATATCCTATGTTGACTACACATTTACAGATTTACAGTAGTATGTTTTTTAACACACACACACACACACACACAGTGGGAAAAGTGAGGGAAAATTTGCAATATGATGTGGGCAAGACTGTGTCGGCCATAGGTCCTGAGAGTCTGTATTGATTAAGTTTCAATTAAACACCCGTCCCTAGACAGACACAATTAGGGGTGCACGATAACTATCGGGCCGATAACAGGAAATTATGACGTCATCCCGATAACTCAGATTTCACGACAAATAGGCCCGATAACATATATATTTTTGTCAACAGGGCAGTGCCTCGCTCCCTCTGAGCCTTAAATGACCGGCAGTGAATGTTATGTTCGAGTAACGTCAGCATAATCAGAAAAACGATTACTCAAGGAAAATCAAAAATACCCCCTCATGCCAGATAATAACTTGTTAACTCGGTCATAATTTTAGTAGTTGCTGGCTTGAATTGATATTCGCAGTATTCTCCATGTTACACATAAAAAAAGAAAAAAAAATAGAAAAGGTTGAAAGAACGACGAGCAAACGAGGAAACTTTGGAATTTACATTACACCTTGAATGCAGCCTGCAGCACAGCGCTGATCACAACAAACATGGCAGCGGAAACTTGGTTAAAGTTTCAGAAGAAGATAGTTTGGTGGTTATTTGTGACGAATCCTCTGAGTGAATTCTACAAGGAGGGAAGCACAAGCTTTAATACGTAAAACCCGATCGGCCACCTACAACATAACAATCACTTCCATGGAGTTTTGAAATCGTGCTAACGTGAGCTAACGGAAGCTAATGCTAATGTGCGCAAGCCAGCAGCAGTCTCTCCTCCCCTCCCTCTCCCTCATTCCTCTCATCTAAAGCTTCCATGAGATAAAAAAAATATTTAAAAAAAAATCAAACTACTGAACCTCATTTACTTTAATTAAAGGTATTAATTTAAATGGAACCACAAGCCAAAATCCTTTAAATGTTAATCTTTTTCAGTTTGTAATTTTGATGCATGTATTTCCATTAGTTCAAGGAGCCTTTATTTTTTTTTATATCAGTCAGTAATGAACCTTATTTAAGTTAATGTGGGATATCAAATAGGTTTGTTTGATAGCTTTATAAAAAATGTTTGAGAGGCTTGACAATAGTTTTTTTTTTCCAATGAAAACTATCTGTTCATTTAAAAAGTCAAAACTATTTTTGATTTTGTTCTTAGTATTGATGTAATGATCTTAGGTATATGTGTGTGTTATCGGTTTTCGGTATCGGCCTTTAGGAGCTAAAAGTTATCGGTTATCGGTATCGGTTTTGAAATCATAGAGACTATTTTCAAGACAAAATCAGTTTTCAAGATGCTGGTTTAGACTCTCACTCATTCCAGGTCATTGTATCTGTCCTTTACAGTCATCAGTTCTCAAGGTAAAACCCCACGAGTGGGCACGGACCACAGACTGGACAGGAAGAACCCAAAAAAACCCACTGCGACATCATCCATGGGTTAACGTGCCATAACGATGATGTAACAGCGATCAGAGCGATAACAGAGAGCCGCCAATCAAATGATATCCAGACAGTCGACTGGCTGAATGCCATGAATTTACTTGTTTTGTTTAGTTTTATCTGATGTGGAACAAATAAATACTCTTCTGCAGAGTATTTTAACATGGGAGTCAGTGGGAGTTTGCTCCGTTTTATTTGACACCACTCCCCCTGTTTTTTATTTTTTATCTTTATAAGCGTGCGGGACACAGATGGGGCTTCAGAAACGCTCCCAGTGGAGCCCGAGGTCGTGCTGATGGGATAAAACCACGGCGCGTCCACTCCCAGTGGGACCAGCTGGTACGGTTTCACTGCCATTAATCAAACTCAGCTCTAAGAGTCGGAACATGAAATCAATATTCCAAAAGCAACTCATGAAAACACCTCAGTCTGAACATTGTCTTACTTAGAATAAAGTAAATAGCTGGATAATTGCTGTCAATGTAAACATAATCCATCTCACATCTGTTCCTGGACACTAGTGTGTGTTTTCAGTTGAATGTAAACTATGTCGTGTTGTGTTTTACTCTGCAGTAGGGATGTAACGACATAGAAAATGTAATATCTCGATTATAGTGACGATATCATCGCGGTATTCTTAATTGCTGTAAAATGTCCAAAAAACACATTTACATAATTTCACAAAATCTTGTGATTTTCTTGTCATACTAAAACATCAGAAGACAAAATCTTATCAAAATAAAACTTTCACATTAAAAGGGCAAACAACTGGCATAGAAAGAAGTTTTAAATTTAAATTTATTTAAATGAACAAAAAAAATAACAGGAACAAAGCTTATTTGTCTGGTGTAAATTTAAATAAACACTTTAACAACCATAGTAGGTCAAAATATGCAAACAATTATCAGGAACAAAAATTATAGTGAAGTTTAAATGAAAAAAACTTTGGACTCTAAGCTGAACCTTAAATAAGTATAAATGTGCAAATAAATAAACAGTTGTTTAGGAGCCAAATATGTTGTTATGAATTGTAGTTCACTCTGTGTGTCTGTGGGTGTCGCTGTGTTGTTACCTGAGGGTCAGGTATAAAGGTAGCTGCCTGTTATTGGTTAGCTGTTTGACTCAGAAGGGCAAAAGGTTTTTGACTCCTGTGGCGCTAACTGCCGGCGTTATGGTTGTCGGATAAATTAATATTTTAACTGCATCAGAAGAACATCGTTCAGGGCCTTTTTCGATCAACACGCAACGGTAACGTTTACGAAATGTGAGTTAGCGAAGCGCGTCAAAAAAATTTTTTTTTATATATATATATATATAAAAATATATATATATGTCCAGACCTCGGATTTCATTCTTTTAGTGGGTTAATAAATGTCCTGTGTGCTATCACCACTTTCCACCATGCTAACGTTACGATGCAGATGTTACAAGCTACATATTCACGCGAGACACAGTTGCGAGTCGCTCGCAGACGTGAATGAGGCTGATATTACATATCCTGGTAATCGACCGAGATAATGAGATGAAGTCAAACACTAACGGTAATCGTTATCCCATAAAAGTTTACCGCGCTTTACCGTGATACCAGTAACCGTTCCATTTCTACTCTGCAGACGTCAAATCTGCATTTTGGAAGATGCAGGAATGACTTTGAGACCTGAGCGAAGACGACACGTGACCCGACTGAGGACAGAATCAGTATAACTGGTGAAACGGTTTCTGTGTTAATGGGTCGGGAGATTTGATGCAAGGGATGTCAGAAAGGACAATATCAGGAACAAAGGAGAGGAAAGAGGAAGAAGGAAAAGAATGGGAAACGCAACAGAGCAAGGGAAATGAAAAAAGGGTTAAAAAGTTAAAGAGAAGAATTAAAAGACAAAACTGAGCAGGGGAAAGGAAATGAGAAGAAAAGCAAAGAAAAAAGGGCTGAAAAAGAAAGCAGCTCCTCAGAGATGGAAGTGAAGAAAAGGTGAAGTGAGTCAGGAGGCGACTTACTCTGATGGCATCTTTAATATCCTGTTTTAGTCCATGCAGGTCGGTGCGTGCGCGGTTGTGTAACGTTTAGTTGGATCCTGCGTAACTTCAGGTAACGTTCCTCCTGAAAAACTCTCCTCCTTTTTTATTTAGCAAAAACAATCAAGCCGAGACTTCAGAGATGCTGCTGCAGGATTTCCCTGAATGAGCGCACCAGAGGCGGCTGTTTGAGACGAACTTCAAGAACTTTGTCGAAATAAAAACCTTCAACAGATTCAGTTAACAAATGTGATGCTTCATTGGTCCATTAGAATCCAGATGTAACAGAAAACAGAAGGTTTTTGTTTTCTTTTATAATGTATTTTATCATTTACTTGAAGGGGCCTGAGAAGATGGGAAACAAAGGTAAGACACCTACTAGCCCTGTAAACTTCTTTATATTCAAACTGAATTCAACGCACTGATGCCCCTGTTTCAACAACATGTACCTGTGAGATCGCATATCTATGGAGAAAATTATAAATACATTTATCTACTGTCTGTATCTGCAGTGAGGACAGTGAAATGGTCTTTAGCTCTACAACAGACGTCCAGAAAACATCCAAGGTGCCCCAACAGCAGCCAGATTTAACTCCAATTTGCTTGTTTTTTTTATGTGATGTTCATTTTGAATGTAGTTCATTTGCAAGTTTTTTTTATTGCAAAGTGACAGCGTCTTTACCAGGGATGGACCCGGGTATCTGAGTACCCGGGATATCCGGGTACTCAGATATCCAGATATCTGTGTATCTAGGTATTCAGGTATTCGGACAGATATTCATTCTTTAGGTGGACATCTGGTTTTTAGTTTGGGAGGGTTATGGGTGAGTTTGGGGTGCAGAGAGTACCTTCTCGTCCTCTGGATATTTGTTTTAATCTTTTGTCTAAGCTCCGGAGCCCATGAACTGTTGTTATTCTCCACCTGCTGGTGATGGGTTGACAGAAATCCCAGAAATATCAACCAGAGTTGGTCTGACAAGTCCATGTCATTGCAGAAAACAGTTTTATGGGACCAAATATATAATAGAAAGATATGAAACACAGCTGTTTCTAAGCTAAAGTCTGAAGATCTTTAAAATGTTAAAGCTAAACTTTATTGCATGCAGGAATGCTGTCTCCTTTTATGACCGTGAGTCCTCAGTTTTGCTGCTTTATGACCTAATAACTGCAACACCCTGACTTCCTGACCTGCTGTCTTCTGTTAGGATTTAGAATTAATCATGTAGATTTTAACTTGTTAACTGAGAATTAGCATGAAGGAATGCTGTGAGTTTCTCAGCTCAGGTTTACGACTTAATTACTGCAACATCCGCTCACCCCAATCACCAGTTTGAAACTGCTTGAACAAACAGTTGTTGATTTACCAGGACTGTGACTGGACCATCTGGATTTTCGGAGACGATCATACAACCCGGGAGAGCAGGACCCGCCTTCTTGGGATCCTTAAAGGAGGGACAGAATTTGATTTCTGGGTGCATTTCCTGACATTTTTCGTGGTGTCAGGAGGTGTACCATCGGCCGATTAAAATATTCTGCGTGGCATAATAATTCTTTGTATACATGATTGTATTAAATTCTTGATTGATCTTTGCTTCTAGATTTGTCATTTAGGCACCAGATAAAAGAACACGGAGATACAGATTTTACACTTCCAAGGAAGTTTGTGACTTGCATAGATAAACACATTTTAGTGACATCTCATCTCCTGGACAAACAACACAACAGCATGTGTCTGGACCTGCGATCCAGAGTTGTTGGCCACCTGGATTTTAGACAAAGGACGATTAACTCAGAAGAACGCGAGGATCCGCCTTTCTGTAGCTACAAGAACGGACACAGTCTGACATTCTGGGTGCTTTTGTCCACGGCAGCCGACGCCGTGTACCATCGGCCGATTAAAATATTCTGCATGGCATATTAAAGCTTTGTAATTATCATTGTATATTAAACCCTTTAACTGGTCTTTGTTTTAAGTCTCTTCAATGGCACCAGATAAAAGAGCTTCAGCACGTCGTCGTTCTTCCCCGTTCTGTCCTCACCCTCGTGGTAGATCAGCATCTTCTGAATCAGTTGGCATAGTCACTTCAAAACGGGACTTTACATGACGCATAAAAACCCCACATGCAGCACTAACGACGGGCATCAACTGGTGCTGCCACCTAGTGGACCTGCTCTAAAGTGCTGGATCACTTTGAGGTCCTGGTGGATGGAAACTGCATCTTGTAAAGGTGAGCTCAGGAGATAAAGGCAGAAAACAGGTGCATGTGAAGATGTTTCTGTCATCTAAAGTCACTGCATTGAGAAAAGGTCTGCAGTTTTAGGCCTTAGGGCATTTTAGATGGTTTTAAGGTGTTCAGAGTAAGGTTGAGGTAAACTTTAAGGTGAGGCGTCAGGGTACGATGGCAGCCCAGAAAGCACGTTTGGGACATTACCTGTACTACTACTTAAACTTATGGCTCGGTTTTGGTGCGGGTGAGTGCTACGTAGGACAGATGTGTCCCAAGGTTCCTGAGGTGGACTAAAACTGGGCATGTTTTTTACGTGTTGTATGAGCCAGTTATGGCTCAAAAAAAACAACGAATCTGGCTTTGTGTCATCGATGTGCAACCGAAGGTTCAGCAGTGATCCTCGGCTAATTATGCATACCATCATTAATAATAATGATAAACATGAAAGACTGGAAGGTTTCTTTTATTTCCTTGAGTGCTGTTGTTTGGCCAGTCTTGAAGTGTTGGTAAGTGGAGCTTTAAAACGTCTCCTTGTGACTCACATGACTGATCACGTCATCGATCAGTCGTCTCTGCTTCTCGTGGACGTCAGCAACAGTCTGTGACACATTTGTAATTACAGGAAATCCACAGAGAAAGAAAACTCCTGCAGGCGAATTTCCATTTTTTTCTTATTTCTGTCTTCCTGGGAGGTTTTGTTTCCAGCTAGAACGTGGCTGCAGCAGCAGCGTAATTTATTTCCTTCAAACCTGATGGTGAAAATGCTCCACATGCACCATTTATACCCAGTGAATTTTATGTTAACGTTGTTAAACGCAGCTATCCCCCCTGCCACCGAATACGAGATGATCCTGTCTGGAAGGCTGCACCCATAGTGATGTTTTATTTATGCCACTCGCTGCATCATGGAGATGTTCAAAAGAACATAAAAATCAAGAGGAGGTTTTCTCCATTGGAGAATCTCTGAGCCCCTCTGAAGTCTGCTGGCAATAAATCTGACGACTTATTGACATTCATGAGTTCCCTCCTTCATACCTGCCCTGATGCAGATGACGAGGTTTCTCTGTGAGGACACGTGCACATGCTGAGACGTGCACGGAAACGAGACAGACGGAGACGTCACGGGGGCTCGGAGGAAACAGGAATCATTGCATATCAAATTTCACTTCTCTCTTTACCATTTAGCCCGGTCCAGATGATGGTTTTGTCAGAGATAATTTGCTAATCTAATACAGCCTCATCTCCAGACCGTTTGAGTCATAACTGTTCCTGTGCTGGTTAACTTCACTCGTAGTTCACTCTGTTCCCTGAGCCTAAAATTAATCCAACCTGCTCGTTCTCCCAGTGAGTCAGAGATTCAGCTCACACACGTGGAAATACAGGACAATAATGAAGAAGTAGCTTTAATTTGCATCGTAGGTTGATTCAAACCAGTGGAAAGCTCAAGTCGTGGCGTTAAACCCAGATACCTGGATATGTGGAGATGAATCCCGAAATACATCAATTTATTATCTGGTACCATACATATATATCAAAAAGACAAATTCATAATATTCCAACTTTACCGGAATGATTCAAGGTTGAAAAACTACAGAAGACAGAAAAAGCATCTCCTCAAAGTCTGAGATACAGTCAGAGTGTTGGGGCATCAGCGTGGCATCATGGAGGCGTCACCGCCTACTGCAGGGAGATGAACGCCGCTGTGGTCACTGTGAACTTTTCTCCCAAGCTGTCACTGCCGCCATCAGATGTGACTGGAGATACAGTTCCACGTCTTCTATCGTGGTTTCTGTCCCACCTCTGGTATCTGACTCTTATTTTGTAGGCGTCTTCCATCCACCTACGTTTGCTCCATCTAACCAGACTCCAGCCTCGCTGACCTCGCCACATCATCTTTTGTGCCTCCACAAGTACTTCTCTGGACTCCTGACCTGACTTGACTTGACTTGACTTGACTTGACCTGACCAGATTTTGGATTCTGAGCCTGTTTTTTTTTTGGGTCCAGGGGCTCAGAGAACAGAGTAAACCTGTAAATGAAGTTAAGCAGCACAGGAACAGTTATGACTCAAACAAGGGTGGATTAAGTCAGTAAATTATCTCTGATTAAGTCATTCTCTGAACCGGGCTGAATGCGAAACAGAGAAATAAAATTTTGTTGACTTTATGCAATGATTCCTGTTTTCTCTGAGGCCCTGTGACGTCTTGTTTCTGTGCATGACTCAGCATGTGCACGTGTCCTTACAGAGAAACCTCGTCATCTGCATCAGGTATGAAGGAGGGAAGTCGTGAACGTCAATAACCTGTTAGATTTATTGCCAGCAGACTTCAGAAGGAATTTTTCAATGGAGAAAAAAAAAACTTCTTTTTTTTAACACCTCCATTATGGAATAAATAAAGTGTAACTGTGGGCAGAGGCTTGAGATTTGATTGCTTTTTAATAACTGTGTATTTAAAGCTGAGTCTGAGCCTTATATTAATATAAAATTAATGGAACATTGGAACATCTTTTACCATCAGGTGCTTCGTCAGAAGATGGAAACAGCTGGAAACAAAACCCCCGGAGGAGACGCATAAAAGCACAGAAATAAGAAATACATTTTCTTTTTCTATGGATTCCCCATTATTACAAATGCATCGCAGCTTGTTGGAGAATCTCTCTTCACGTCCTCGATGGGGTCAGTTATGTGAGTAATAATCTCAAAAAGATGCTTCAGAGCTCCACTGATGCTAACCTGTTTTTGTCGCGATTCTTCAATGATTCTTAAAAAAACAGTTTATGAAACTTGGGCCAAATATAGCTCATGCAACAAAATTTCCAAGTTAGGTCCAGTTCATGAATTTGTTTGGATTTGAGAAATAGCTTAAAGATTTAGCGAACATTTAGCTGGTTTGGACATCCTGGCTCTCATATTTCTGCAACCTCAGATTTTGTATTTGGATCCTTGCTTTTTTGGGTTCAGGTTGTTGTAACAGCTGGACCCCTCTGACCCTCCTGGCTCCCCAGATGTGGGAGGCATCTCAGACAAACATATTTGGTTGACATCTCGGCTCCCGGACTGAGACAATCAACAGTTTGTGTTTGGAGTTGTGATGTTAAAGCAAGATATTATCTGGACATCTGGAAGACGAACACCAAAGGAAGATCACAAGACCCCCCCCCCACCCCCAGTGTAACAGTGTACCATCGGCCGATTAAATATTCTGCATGGCATATTAAACCTTGTATTCTTTGTGTACTAAACTTTCTATTGGTCTTTGCTTTGAGTCTCTTCTTAACACCAGATAAAAGAACGCGGAAAACTTTTCAAATGTTAGGACACACAAAGCACTTGCCAGTCCCGTAACGGAGCCATAAGTGGCCAGCTTAGACCCAGACTGCTGCCTGAGCTGCCATAAGCTCTCACCAGTCTGTTTGTAAGCTTCAGGCACTTAAAAACACTTCGTTAGGGTTGGGAAAACACATAAAACTTGGATCTGAAAGTGATCACAGAAGGTCCTGGCTCAGGACCGGTAACCCCCGGGCAACCGAGATGACGGCATGACATCAGCACAACTGCTGCTTTCCACATTTCAGTATATAAATTAGGTCTAAGCTTAAGATATTATGCCTTTTCTTGCTGCTACAACTGGCCAAATATCCATCTTCTGCTAAAACGCTGTAACTGAAATAACTCTTTCAATCCCCAGATCCTTAAGCTGCTCGGCAGGTTTCTGCCTCCACTCACCTGCTCTGTCTGCTCTTAAAACAAATAAATAAGCAAAGCCGAAGCACCTCAGTGGGTATTAAGAGGATTGATTTTTTTTTTTTTTTTGTAAAACATAATGACCACTGTGGCCACTTAAAACTGCATGCTGCTGGTTTAAGATCAATGAAGTTCTTCAGCCGAACAGTCGGGTCATAATTTAACAGCGAGAAACCAGCGGACGGCGTGAACGCAGAGTTCAAAGCCTCCGCGCTCGTCCCGCGCCCGCGAGAGAAGAGAGACAGTCGATGGAAAGCAATTACTGAAGCATACAGAAAGATAATTTCCTAATCTTCCCCTCCCGCTCTCATCGGGGAGCAGCTCGCCTTGCTTTGCATCCTCTGCTAATGGAGCCTCCATGATAAATTCCCAGTTGGGACTTTGGTTTCATTTCCCCGCTCTTCACCCGGCTCACCCCGACATGAGCTCATTACGGCTCAGGCTGCCAACACGGGCGAAAACGTGTCACTCCGACAGCGAGATGTTTGTCCGTGTTAGTCCGTAGATTTTATGAAACTGCATCAGCAGAGAAGAAAAAGCCTCTGGCAGGTTGAGACTCAATAACGTGATAATTAAAGGGAAGAGCAGCGAACCCTGATGACTGGATCTGAGCTGACACCTTTAAACCGCCTGAATTTATCAAATACCGTCACTTTATTACACTTTGACTCGGCTTCAGCTTGACAGTTTGCTCCTGGCGTGAAAATATCCTGGTGAATTTAAAGTTTGATCAAATATCCTGAATCATGAATGATTCAGTGATTCAAAAAAAAAATGGCAGTAATGGCGACAGAGAACGAACCTCCCTCCGGTGTTCATCAGGTGCGAGTTTGTTCCTCCGTGTTTTTAATTCAGAAGCAGCGGTAATAAACATGTAGAATCAATTATTTAGAGATGTGCAGCAGGAGCATAAACAAAGTGCTCTCCCACTGATGGCCAACATACTGAGATATTCAATTACCTTGAAACAGTTGATTAAAAAAACAGAGAGGTCCAGCGGAGTGTACGGTTGAAGAGGAGATTGCTTTTGACCACAGATAAAAAAAAAACAAGCAATTATTTTCAATGTGATATGAAAGAAGGAAAAAGGTTCAATCTGACAGAATTCAATTACGGGCACCTTGACCGAACTGACAGTAAAATAGCAGTCAGCCCAAACATTTCTGCTTTCAGCTTTCAAATTAGGTTGCATGTGTTTAAAACTAACCGTTCACCTTAATTGAGCTAATCTGTTAAAATCAAAAGAGATGTTTTTCTGGTCAGTCGCACCAGAGGTAACCGTCGTTGCTTCTCCTCCAGAGAAACGTGTGAAGTCTGCTTTGGCGCTCGGCCAGGAAGCCAGACAGGATAACTTCAAAATAAAACACAGGATGCGACCCGTACACAGACATCATGTCAACATTACGAGGGTTTTGGAACAGATTTGAACCACGTATGAGTAGGGATGGGATAAGATTTTTCCAATTCTGATTCCATTATCGATACTGTCCACTATGAGAAACCATGAGAGGCCACCAGGATCTACTGGGATTGTTGTCAAGTCAGAGAGGCAGATCTGAAAAGTCATGTGTGAACAAGGAGACCAACAAACCTGACTCAGTTCCTCCAGTTCAGGAGGACCAGGAGTCCAGCAGAGTCCTGTCAGAAGATGGTGGAAGGTTCCCCAAAACATTTGACCCAAGTCATGCAGTTCAGAGGAAATGCTACTGATACTAAGGATATGTATGTTAATTTTTTAACTTTTAACTTCTCTTGGTGGGATCACTTAAGTTATCTGATTCGTCAGAAGGCAAACGAGTCATTCCACTGCTTTTTAGAGCACCGAGAACACCTTAGATCAGTTCCCAATCAAAAAAAATGATTCACACCGCCACCAAATCATCTATTAGCTAGTAAAGAGTAAATATTGTCACTGTTCTGAAGCTACAGGGAAACCAAAACAAGAAAAATGAAATGAAAGTAAAAGCCAAAAGGCAACTCAAGGATTAACCGAACTAAGAGTTTACTGGCTGAATTTTAGGAATGAGAAAGGTAGGAATGAGCCAGAAGACACTCAGGAGATAATACGCCCACCTGGGAAAGTTCTTTCAGTATAAAAGAGGAAAAAGGCTAAACAAAAGCCTGGAGTCAATCCAGCAAACGAGCCAAGACAGAGACTAAACAGGACTCAGATGAACCCAGGACCCAGGAGCTTTGTTTTTTTGAGCCTCTGGTCATGTCTACGATGATAAGTAATCACAATAACAGTGTAGATAAGTCTGGAAACACAGAAGAACATTTTAACCGCTAAAAAACATGAATGTAACTGTTTGTGTGACGAGTAAAACTAAACAGTTGTTCCACTAAGAGGAATAGTTGCACGGCAGAGACATCTGAAGAGCTAGACTTGACCAGTAGAAGTGCAGAACATTAACTAACGATCTAGAAGTCACAAACAACAACTAGAAAAGCACTCGGAGAGTGCAGACCTCTGCCAAGCGCGACAATTCCCCCATATAGTGATTTGCAGATTGCTATAAAAACTGCGTTCTGGATCAGCCTTTAAAATTTGATAGAGGTTCCCATTGTCAATCCCTGAGTCAAATTTCGGAGTTTTGGACAATAATTAACAGAGATATTGAGAAACAAAATTTTCATCCCCATTTACTGCAATGTTATAGAAAATTTGAAAGTGATCCAGAATCCAGGATTTCTTCCAGATTACAGCCAAAATGAAATCAGTTCTTCCTTTTCACATTTCTGACAACTCCTGAAAATTTCATCAAAATCCATCCATAAATTTTTGAGTTATCTTGGAACAAAGACAGACAGACAAACGCAGGCAAAAACATAACCTTCTTGGCGAAGGTAATTAATACCATTTAATTTGACTTTTTGTTTGATTGATTTAGGTTACCATAATAACTGGCATGAATGGTTGCTGAACGAAGCCTCAAGAGGAAACAGCTGAATATGGGTGTGAAAGCTGAGCAGAAGGAGCCATTCATAAACGTTTGACAGTAAAACACGCTATTACAAGTGATTGATGGCGACTTTTATTGGCTTTTACTTTAACCGCGACAGCTGTAGTTCGGTGTTACAGTAATGCCATGTAACTGTCGATAAACTGATCAGGGTTGATGCCGTCTCCATCCCTCAGTGTCAGACACACACTTTGATATTGTAAGGCGACGGCCGGGTCCAGGAAAAAGAATTTTTATGAACAAGCTTTCTGAAGAAAACAGTGTGTTCAGTATATTAGATGTGAAGTTTCTCATGAAGAATGACAACATAATGGCGAACGGAACTGGGCTGAAATGCCGCCGCAGTATTGCTTCTCCATCATAATTGAAGCCCAAATGCCTCCATTTTCCACTTCAGTTTCTCTTCGTCTCTGACCTCTCCTCCCCTCTCCTCCCTCCATCCACAGAAGACAGCTATTAAAGCGTTTTGATTCGCGGTCTGACAGACATCATTATCACATCAAAGTGAGGAGGGCATTAAGGATGTCGGCGCAGCTTTGCTTCACCATCAGCTTGACGTACAACGCAGAATTAGAAAAAAAATTTGACATGCTTTGAAGAATGCAAAATGAAATAATAATAATTATAATAATGATTTCAACAAGATGGACCCAAGATATAAAGACTATTATTTGGAACAAAATGAGTGTGAGTTTTAAGGAATTTGTAGGAATTTCAGTGTGGAACGGGCAAGAGGACTGTACTTCCATGTGTTGAACACCGGAGGAATATTGTCTGATTTATATTGATTTATGGCGTACATATGGAAACAAGGGGCCCGATCTTCCGCCAGATCTCCTAAAGCCGCTATTAAGGGATAGCGGGTAGCAGGAGGGGCGTTCCCCCACAAAGAACGCAATCTCCCACCTTCCTAAACCCGCTATCCAACCTGTGCTACCGGCTACATTATGCAAAGGAGTGGTTAGGGCGTTCCACATGTTAAACCAATCAGTGCGTCAGTAGCCATTGCCTTTAAGAGCAGGTTGCGCTACCCGCAAGCCACTACCCGCAACCCAGCTGAAGATACTGAGTTTGCGGAAAGGGCAAAAGACACGCCCATTGCCACACCTACAATGTGAGTAAGGGTGTCGGCATAATGGGTAGCGGCTTTATCAATCAATCAATCAATCTTTATTTGTAGAGCGCTTTTCATGCAAGGACTTGCAACACAATAATTAAAAACAATTATCACAAAAAAAAAGTTACGATGAAAGCCCCTCCCTTCCACCCTCCATGCTATACACACACACACAATCACACCCAATAGGAAGACATGGCATGGCACTGAGGATCAAGGAAACACCACCTTTGGGGCCGTCCACACTGGAGGACCCGCAGGCATTAAGGGAGCGGAAGATTGCATTAGCAGTTAGCGGAGGTTTCTAAACCCACAATTTGCAGGTAGCAGTTAGTGGGTAGCAGCTAGCAGGAAGTGTACGATCGGGGCCTAGGTGTTAAGATGACTGAAATAACCACATGACCAAGGGGATGAGAAACATTTCTTATGTACTAAAGTACTTAACTACATTCACAATTGCCACGTAAATATTTCTGTGTTACAACAAGCCTTATGTTAACTTTAACCAGAGGCAGCATCGACACTTTTGAGCATCTGAGACGGATTAAGGTCATTTTTATGTATTGGTGTGCACCACATTAAATTGTTGATTTTCAGTTAGCTCGGTTCGTCATGTGGCAGCGGCCAGAGCCATCATTGGTCAACAGCTGTCTTGGCAGGGCATTGTGTTTCAATGACATTCAGCCTGAAGGACAGAGCTGAGAAGCGTGGTGACACCACAACTACCGTGTTATTCGTTTGTATAGATGCGCTAATCAAATTGTAAACAAAGCGTCTGGAAGTTGTTTGTCTGCAACTGCTAGCGTTACTTTCTTTTGTCATGTTTACGTGGTCCTTCACAGCAGATAACGTACCATCCAGCGAATGAAAGGAAGCCTCTTTAGCTCGAACATGTGTTGTGAACCCTGTAGTTGGGTTAGCCTGAAGTCGTTAAGCTTTCACACCGCCAACGAACTGCACCAGAGTTCGCCAACAGCCGTACGGAGACAACTTCTTCCGGCCTAACCTAAATAGTGTCCGTTTGAAAATGACCTCAGTGTCTCGAAGTCAGAAAAAATCTGTCGACCAGATCTTTTTTTTTAAAACCAACTGATGGCATTTTTCCCCAGAGAAAAGACCAAAAGGACCTTGTTGACTTTTATCACCAACAAGACCACAAGCACAGTCTACTATGGCGTGGGGCCGTACTAACACTTTGGCAGAGATTATTTACTGAGCATGTTTAATGTGGGAAAAATACTGAGATTGCATACTGCCTTTTGTGAGCTGCAGCTTTTGATGGCAATTAGTCACGACATAATTATAAAATTCACAAAAAAACTGAAATAAAGTCCTCTTGAAATGAATGGGGTTTGGCTGAAATCAGTGAAAAACCAAGCCCTCTTTGAAACTCTGTATCGCTGGCAAAGTTTATCGTGGAGGCATCATTCAAAGTTTAAACGGGTCAAGAGACTTTGAACTAAATTATTCTGAATATGTGTTTTAATTGTGCTTATGGCCTTTGAGAAATTGCAGTTCAAGTCTCTCTTTTCTAGACTTTTTTCACCTTAACCTTCAGTCTGGTTGACAATCTCATCCACTGTCAGTCTCTGGATGCTGCTTTCAGCCAGTGCGATTACCAAAGACCTGCATCCCACAGATTTCTAACGGATGAATCTCTAAAACTCATCTTCATCCTCCTTAGTGAGATGCATTATAGGTTTTTGAAAAACCTGGTGAAATATAGAAAGGAGCAGTTTTCTGACTTGCTGTTCCCACATTTTTCACAACTGGAAATCAAAAAGGACGATGCTGTGTTTCTCTCTCTCATGTGTATAACGGTAACAAAATGACTGTGATGTGATAGAGAATCGTCAAACAGGAAGGCGTCACTACCGACATGAACGAGCAGCTGACTGGCACCGATTCAACATTTCTTTTAGTTCTTTTGATAAAATTCTGGCGTGATTATTGTTTTTTTTGACTGCTGGGCATTTGAAGTGTTTGTACATTGAGTGTCCTGTATATCTTTGTGTGTGTGAGAAACAGAAAGGTTGTGAGTTACAAACTCTATTATCACTGATAATGTCTGAGGTGAGAAGGAAATAACTGCTGTCCCCATGGTAACCACTGAGCCACACACACACACACACACACTCACCCTCTGCAAGGTTAGTCAAACTACTGCATGGTCTTTGGTAAAGCCAGTTAAAAGGACCCATGACCAGTTACAGTTGAAAAAGGTTAATCTGGACATTACAAACTGAAGTGCATTTCTCCTCCAGAAGCTTCAGCTCCAGTTCAACTTCACTCCAGACGACAAAAAGCCTCGCTTTTTCAAATTCATGTTCTGTTGATCTTAAAGAGGTTAAAAATTTGAGAGGTGTTACACTCCAGGCACATCATGCAAAGGTTGTGACACTCCTTAGTATTACTCTTTAAATGAGATGTATTTTGGTTCTTTTTCCAAAGTGGAGTGGAGGATCACCAAAGGCACCTCAAACACACTGCTTCCTCACATGACCATCCATCCAATAAATTCTGCCTAATCCAAACTTGGATTGCGGGGGGCAGCAGTCTAAGCAAAGAGGCCCAGACTTCCTTCTCCCGAGCCACTTCCTTGGGAGGAACACTGAGGCATTCCCAGGACACAAATATAAAGCCGGATCTTTCGCCAGATCTCCTAAAGCTGCTATTTAGGGATAGCGGGTAGCGGGAGGGGCGTTCCCCAAAGAACGCAATATTCCACCTTGCTAAACCCGCTATCCCACCTGTGCTACCCGCTACATTATGCATAGGAGTGGTTAGGGCGTTCCACCTGTTAAACCAATCAGTGCGTAGCAGCCATTGCCTTTAAGAGCAGGTTGCGCTACCTGCAAACCGCTATGAAGCGTCTTTTCATCCAGATCGGAGCAGCTCTCATGTGCAGCTCGTCTGGGACTCTGCTGTAGAGCTTCCTCCTCTTCCTTCCTCCTCCTCCTCCTCTGCACTGATATATACATATAAATATTTTTATACAGACAATTCCTATCAGCTACCTGAAAGTCCCAGATAGTTGGTGCACTCCCAGGAAACACGCTCTGGTCGTCTATAACTGGCGAGAAAGCCGTTTAAGACGATCTCTGCTATTTTCTCAGGGGTTCAACTGAGGCCAAATAACGCTTTTTATACAAGAGTTAATTTGAGAGGTAGAGCCGTTTGTACACATCCACATGTGACCAGGTGGACGCACATTGATGCCATTTGGATGGGCTAACATGCTGGTGCGTGTAGCGGGTCAGACCACCCGCAACCCGCATGTCACAAGATACTGTGTTTGCAGAAAGGGCAAAAGACATGCCCATTGCCACACCTACAAAATGAGTAAGGGAGTCGGCATAATGGGTAGCGGCTTTAGCGAGCAGAAGATTGCATTAGCGGTTAGTGGATTTTCCTATACCCGCAATTTGCGGGTAGCGGCTAGCGGGAAGTGTACGATCAGGGCCATAATTTCTCCAATGGGTCCTGAGTCTTCCCACGGCCTCCTCCCGGTGGGACATGCCCAGAACACTATGTGATTGAGGCATCTATAGGGCATCCTCAATAGATGTCTGAACCACCTCAACTGGGTCCTCTTGATGTGGAAGAGCAGCGACTCTACTCTCCCTCCCAGATGACTGAACTCCTCACCCTATCTCTAAGGGAGAGTCCAGCCACCCTTCAGAGAAAACTAATTTCAGCCGCTTGTATGCAGGATCTCATTCTTTCAGTCACTACCTACCTTTCTTGACCATAGTTGAGGGTTGGAACAAAGATCTACCGGTAAACAGAGCGCCTTGCTTTTTGGCTCAACTCTCTCTTCACCACAACAGACCGGTACAGAGTTAATCTCCTTCTCCACTTTCCCCTCACATGTGAACAAAATCCCGAGGTACTTAAACTCTTCCTCTTTAGACAGAACCTCACTCCTGACCCGGAAAAGACCTTCTACCCTCACAACAGGCAATGTGAGCCAGCTCTCGCTCCATTTCTACAGGGACTGGTGTGGCCCGTAGCAATGGATCCAGTACCCCATACTCCTGGAGTACCCCCCAGGACCTCCCGAGGAACACGGTCAAATGTCTTCTCCAAGTCCACAAAACACATGTGGACTAGTTTGGCAGATCCTCGTGCTCCCTCCAGGACCCTAGTGAGGATATGGAGCTGGTCCACAACCAGGACAGAACCCCGATTGTTCCACCTGGATCGACGATTTGATCTACTACTGGACTCTCTTCTCCAGCACCCCTGCACAGACCTTACCAGGGTGGATGAGGAGTGTGATTCCCCTGTAACTGGCCACCATGCATCTTCTTGTAATGGAGTAATGGGAGAGTCCACCTCAGAGTCCACAGACTTCACTTCCTCTGTAGAAGATGTGCTGGTGGGATTGAGAAGATCCTCAAAGTATTCCTTCCACCACCCGACGACAACTCCAGTCGAATCAAACCACCCTCATTATACAAAGCGTTGGTGAAGCACTGCTTTCTCTGCCTAAACCACCTGACAGTTTGCCAGAATCTTCTAAGGGATGATCGAAAGTCACTCTCAATGGCCTCCCTGAACTTTACTAAATAGATGACATCATGAGGAAAGAACATTATGAAGAAATATTGAAGCAACATCTCAAGACACCAGCCAGGAAGCTAAAGTTTGGACACAAATTGTTTTTTTAGATGGACAGTGACTAAACATACCAGATTAGTTATAAACTGGCTTCAGGACAACAAAATCAATATTTTGGAGTGGTCATCACAAAGCCCTGATCTTAGTTTTGTAGAACATTTGTGGACGGAGCAGAAAATCTGTGTGTGTGTGCAAGAAGAAGAATGGATATTTTATAGATTTTTAATAGTATTTTCAATTTTTGTTTAATTCTGTGCCTTTTCTTTGGTAGGTGCTTGTCTGTTGGACTTCACATCTCTACAGAGGTTTTTTCTGTATTCCGGATCGCATATTTATCATGTTCTAATGCTGCTAATGCTGCCAGTCCATCCCATCACCATTATCCCTAACAGAACCAAACTAAATACTTTACTTCCAACAGAAAACTGGCAACATTTGAGCAGAAAACTAATTCAACATTTTCAAACCGTCTGACACGTTAATTGGAAAAAGCAAAAACGGGAGACACTGTAAGTAAAAAGAGCATTCACAACAGAAGACAAACTGGGCCTGTGACTCTTGTTTCTCAGATCAAAAGAAGTGTTAACCAGCAGCCTACATGACAACCAGACGTTCTGAGGCGGCTTCATGCTGTGTTTCTGCAGGTAAACAGCCACTGGTGATGACTTCTGGGCTACAATGACAGAAAAGAGAGACTGTGGAATGAAAATGAAACTTCTGGATTCACACTGAGTCCCACAAGAGGGACACTCCATCTCCAGCGCCTGCTCCTACAGACCGGCGAGTGATTATTTGCAAGCTGGTGTGATGAAAGTCTCCTCTATGCTACAGCTCCATGTGACCCCCGGGGACATGTGGATGCCATGCCTTCCACAGGCATTATCTTTGTTGTCAAGGTTGATGTGTTGCAGGATGAATCCAGTTTCCTTCCTTCTCCTTCTCCTCCAGCCCCTCGTCTACTTTCCTTATATGTGTTAATTTTTCATACACAACCACATGAATCACTGAAGCGGTGACTAAGGAACCATACTGTGGTATCTCCCAGCATGTTATATCTATGTTTTCATATTCAGTTGGTCTCTTGAAGCTCAAACAATTACTATATTGGTTTAAAATCTCTAGTGTTGACTGTAGGGTGCAGTGACATCTAGAGGCATGAACTGTAAACTGCAACCAACCCACCAAACACTGGACGTTCATGGACGTCTTTTTTTAAGGCTAAATAAGGTTGACCCATCGTGGACATTATTAAGCCCAAAATAAGACGTTGAAAACCGTCTTTGTTTTACCATTGTTTCCTGGTCCAGACCATCCTATGTGCGCTATGCAGGTAACTGATCCCCAGCACCACCACCAGCAGGTGGTGCTCTCGAGCATTGCTGGATCTTCAGATGGGTCACACTTGGAAGTTCCTCTTGGTTGATTTGTTCCCTCACAGGCTGTTACACACTCTGCTCTTGGAGTGATATTTGACGGCTGACGATGCTCTACGTGTCCCTCTGTTCCTTCACAGTCTGTCTGACTGTCGACCACCGAAGTCTGAACTTTTTCAGAGGCGGTTCTGTAACCTTGTTCCAAAGTGACGAGCATCGACGGCTCTTCTTCTGAGGTGCTCAGAAGTCTTTGACGGTCATATAATTGAGCACTTTCCCAATCACGCTCTCTGAATAAAGCAGGGCGCCCACTTGTACTTCATCTGTCATCAGATTGATAATTAATTCTGCCTTCAAGTGCACTGTGAATTCAGGAAGCTTCTGTTCTTTTCCTGCACTCAGCCTGGCAAAATTGGATCATTTTTCACAAGTAAATGAACAAAATAATCTTTTTTTCTTTTGCTTTTGAATGTTTCTCTTTTTATCAAGCATCAGTGGTCGCAGTCAAATTCACATCAATGCATCCTCTACAGCCCATTCACATGTAAACATTGATTTATTTGTGTGCATGCATTCAATTATCTTGCTCTGGCAGAGAGCGTCCTAAACCGATTTGGGAACTGGCTGAAAAGAGAGACGGGACAAAGATCTGCAAAATCAAATGTGACACACAAACAAACCCTGGCACCACACCTCAGTAATGTCTGGCTTCTGTCAAACATCTGGATGTGTGCGGGTAAGCAAAGGTCAATTCACACAATAAATGACCACGAAGATGGAAGTATTTGTATCTATTTGCTTTAAATCACCACCTCTCTCCCTCCAGCTCCATCTCTACCAAAGATCTCGATCGACAATTGTTGAAGGCTGGAATGACTCACTGTTAGTTCCAGCGCAAGGCACAAGAAAACTGGTTTGACATTTTCAAGCACCAGGGCTGATGATACATTCACTGTTGAGCAGTAAGTCATGTCCTTAAAGATCTTCCTGTAGAAAGGATCAGGCCCACTTTGATACCCCCTTTTGTCCTTAGAGTTGCTTTAAACCTTTGCGGCGCAGATTCAACAAAGTGCTGGGAACATCTCTCAGAGATCTTGGTTGATGTTAACGACGCTGCATCACGAAGTTGCAGCATATTTGTCGGCTGCACATTGAGAGCTGCTGAATGTGGAGAACTTCACTCACATGTTCAAGAAGCCCATTTGAGAACATCTGGGCCCTGATCGTACCCTTCGCCTTACCCATTAACACTAGCCGCTACCCTCAAATTGCGTGTATAGGAACCTCTGCTAACTGCTAATGCCCACTAATTCTGCCCACTAAAGCCGCTACACATTTTTGCCAACTCTTTTACTCACTTTGTAGGTGTGGCACTGGGCGTGTCTCATGCCCTCTCCTCAAACTTGGTATCGTACCATCGCAGCTTTAGAAAAAGCATTACAGGTGGTCTGACCACCCGCAACCCATGTTGGCTTGTACAAGAGCGCGTCCACCTGGTCACATGTGGACGTGCACAAACAGCTCTACCTCTGGAATTAACTCTTCTATAAAAAGTGTGATTTGGCCTCAGTTGAACCCCTGAGAAAATAGCAGAGATCGTCTTAAACAGCTTGCTTACCAGTTAAACCAAAGATGACCAGAACGTGTTTACTGGGAGGACACCAACTATATGGGACTTTCAGGTAGCCGATAGGAATTGGAGAGAAGCAGTGTGCTCCTTCTCTCTCCATGACGGGTTTGGTAAAGTGTATAAAGTAAAGCACAACGTGCTCTTAAAGGCAATGGCTGCTGACACACTGATTGGTTTAACAGGTGGAACGCCCTAACCACTCCTATGCATAATGTAGCGGGTAGCGCAGGTGGGAAAGTGGATATAACAAGGGTGGAAGATCGGGGAGCGCCTCTCCCGCTACACGTTATCCCTAAATAGCTGCTATAGGAGATCCAGCTAAAGATCGGGCCCTTGATCTCTGTGGTGTGGTGCGTTACGCTTCCTGTTTATCTTGTTTTTTTAACAAGGAAGCATGGAAGTTGGAATCTCCAATCTGTGGATGCGCTGCAATTCATAAGCACGACCTGCACTGAGCAAGAAAGCGTTGAGGTTTCTGGAACCGAATACCTTCAAATTCAAGCCCTTGTTACTGTGAGTTCAAAGCATCGTTTAAATCACAGCAGCTCTACCTCGTCTGTGTGCAGTGTCTTTATTACCCTCCGCCAAGGAGGTTATGTTTTCGCCGGCGTTTGTCTGTCTGTGTTCAAGATAACTCAAAAAGTTATGGATGTATTTTGATGAAATATTCAGGAGTTGTCAGAAATGTGAAAAGGAAGAACTGATTTCATTTTGGGTGTGATCCAGAAGAAATCCCGGATTCTGGATCACTTTCAAATTTTCGATAACATTGCGGTCAATGGGGCCGAAAATTTTGTTTCTCAATATCTCCATTAATTATTGCCCAAAACTCATGAAATTTGACTCAGGGATTGACAATGGGAACCTCTATCAAATTTCAAATTCTGATCCAGATCTGATCCAGAACGTGGATTTTATGGTGTAAATCGCTATATGGGTGAATTGTTGCACTTGGTGGAGGTCTGCGCTCTCCGAGTGCTTTTCTAGTTTTTAATGTTACTGTGCTGCTCCCCCCTTGTCCATGTCTTCCTTGTGAGAGATCTTTGATCTCAATAGGACTAACCCAGTTATATAAAGGCTAAATATATAAAATAAAAATCGTGGCTGAAGTAGCCATCAGTATGTTGTGGTCAAGAAGGGAGGGATATGGTCACAGGAGGATATTCCCGCACCATGATGCAACCACCACCAAGGGAGGACGGAGGCTTTTATGTTGTTTATGCTCTATTCTGACCTTACCTGGTCTCATGGGACCAGCTCACATGTTTCCTCCAGTCTTCTGTTGTTGTCTAATTTTGGTGAGCTCATTTGAACTGTACTCTTGAGTGGTTAATCCCGCAGTCTTGTCCCGCTGTAGCCACAGTTACAAACATCAGCTGGTTAAAAAAAGTGCTGAAACCTTCACAGTTGTTCAAACGGACCATAAACTGTCTTACTATTTCAGTTGGATTTTATATTTGCATTTTCAAGTGTGGCTTCTGTGTACCACGTGAACAGGATGCATAAGAAACAATTTGCAAGAAAATTCAATTCTGTTTTCAACCAAAAATAGTTCAAAGGCAACATCAATCCTTTACATGAGATTTAATGTGGGAAATGTGTTTCAAAAGTGTCTGAGACTCTGAGGCTTTCTTACCACTGAGTTGCATCACTTCTTCTTTTCTTTTTCTTTTTTGACAACAGTCCTAATGTGCCTTAAATCTCAGGAGACGCGTTTCAGTTTAAAGTGAACTGCTTCTTCATTTCTGTTGCCCAATAGTTTCAATTCAAGAGGCTCCTTCTGGGATTTTTTTTTTAATTCGTGCTTTCAGAGGATATCAATCTTATCAATCAATCAGGCAACGCCCCCCTTATTAATGATTGCTCACCAGGCAATCTGTGTATTTGACTCATAAGTTGCCATATAAGCATCTACGTAAAGCATTTACTGTTAATGCTCCCTGCTTTGTGCGCCACTATATTGCAAACGTAGAAATAATGTTATATCTAAATCTTTATATAAAGCTCTGGCTCCATAAAGTGGAAGAAGCGAAGCCCCCAAACCATAAAACAATGTTCTAGCCTGTCTGTGTGTTTTATTGAAATATCAACAGATTTGACGTCATCCAGAAATCCCCTACCCCACTTTTGAGTCAAAATTTTAACACTTTGGATGCCATGACTGCCATCACTCTGTTGGCAAAGCCATCCAATATATTTGCTGTCAGTATTTACTTGTCCAAATAATAATTTTTATATAAAAACTAACTCCTACATGAATCACTTTCATTTACAGAAATTGAGTAGAAATTACTTACCCTACCTTTAAAGTCTACACTTGTACAAGACCCAGTGCATAGGAGCACGTGTAGCCTAACGTCTAAAATGACATACGTTGATATGTGTGTGTGCCAGACTGCAGGTTTCCACACTGAGTAGTGATCCTGCTGAATAAATAAGGCACTTTACACGTGTACTTTCTTGTTGGTCTTTAGTTTACAGGCAGCACCCTGCATGGGCCAACATGGTGTTAAATATTAATAAATGACTGTCTAGGATGAAACACAGCTCTCTGTCTGGTAAAGAAACTACTGAGACTCTCAAACTGTACCTGTATTAAGTTTGAGCAAACATGCAGGAAAAGAGACCTCTAGTGGTTGTTTTTGAGTAGCTGAGATCAAGCTAACCCTTCTGGGTAACCCTCTTGCCCCACTCCTCACCTCCTCCGCCGTCCTTCTCCTCTTCCTCGATGCTGTTTTTGATGCTGTCGTACTCCTCGTCTATGTTCTGGTTGCCTCGGATCTGGCTGAGCACGCGCCGGGCCTTCTGGGTCAGCCCGTGCTGGATCAGCCAGCGAGGGCTCTCTGGCAGGAAGAGGAACCCCAGGAACTGGAGCATAGCGGGAAACACCGACAGGCCCAACATGTACCTGGAGGCGGAGGGGAGGAGGAGCGCACATGTTCATGTCATGTTCAACCAGCAGTGTCAGACAGTTAGGCTTATATCCACAATTTACCGTTAGCTTCATAATTATGAGATAACTTGTTGCTGTCAGTGACTTGCAGTGGTATGCAGACCACCAAATAAATACAGTACAAATGTACCCTTTTCAATCTTACCTTTCCAGCTGTGTTCACAGCAGTTGGTTTTAGGAGGTGGAGTCAAACACTTGACCACACCCCCCACTCGGGGTCCTGAATGCCACTTAATGGACATGGGAGCTTCAGCAGAAGATTACAACCAATATTTAATGCTTTTTTTTATTATTGCATGACATATATGACTCAGAGGAAGAGTTAATAACACCCTCAGACTGTATAGGTAGAACTGGACAAACGCTCCATGATGTCAGCATGCGTACTGCGCAGGGCCATGTTGCAAACTGGCAGAACGAGGAGTGTTGAATTGGCTATCCATCCTCCACAGGCACACGTTGCAGTCGGGGCAGCAAATCATGGGTCCGAGCATACTTCTGAGATGAAGGGTCCTGAAGTGACCCTCTGCGGCTCCTTCAGCCAAGCTGGTGGACCTGTAGGGCTGCCAGTAGGACATCTGCAGCAGGACACCTGCAGCAGGACACCTGCAGCAGGATATATGCAGCAGGATGCCTGTAGCAGGACACCTGCAGCAGGACATATGCAGCAGGACATCTGTAGCAGGACACCTGCAGCAGGACATCTGCAGCAGGACATATGCAGCAGGACATCTGTAGCAGGACACCTGCAGCAGGACATCTGCAGCAAGACACCTGCAGCAGGACGCCTGTAGCAGGACACCTGCAGCAGGACACCTGCAGCAAGACATATGCAGCAGGATGCCTGTAGCAGGACACCTGCAGCAGGACATCTGTAGCAGGACACCTGCAGCAGGACATCTGCAGCAGGACATATGCAGTAGGACATCTGTAGCAGGACACCTGCAGCAGGACATCTGCAGCAAGACACCTGCAGCAGGACACCTGTAGCAGGACACCTGCAGCAGGACATAGGCAGCAGGACACCTACACCAGATCACCTGCGGCAGGACATATGCAGCAGGACACCTGCAGCAGGACATCTGCAGTCTCGTCCTCAGACCCTTCCAGGCCAACCCACAGGCGGTCTCGGCAATCTGTCACTACAACAGGGGAAGGTACCGTGAAAATGGCAGCACCGGTTGAAACCGGTCGTTACAGCTACGTTTGGGGCTCTTCAGGTTTTGAAAGCGACTATCCAAAACTTCCACTGATTCCAAAGGCACTGATTTAGCGCCAGGGTAAGGACGAAATAGGAGAGAAAATCAACCAGCTGAACCTCACATGAAATTCCAGACTCTGTTTCTGTCAGTTCGGCAAAGAAAACATCATCACTGACAGCAACAAGAGTGGCGATCCCGTCTGCTTTGCCTGGAATAACTGGAGGAAGCCACAGTGGAGAGAAAGACGTGTGTCTGCAAAGCCCCGGATGAATGTGAGTCCTGTGATTTATGCACGAGATCGCGCCGGATCGCGCCGAGGACGGAGCTAAACCACAAATCCAGACCACGGTGCTTCTGCTGGCTGTTCAATGTGAGCATGAAAGCTTTGAAACCGGCTGTCTGTGAAAACAAACAGAGGAAATCTGGACACCGGATGTCCCACCAATGAACAAATATCCAGATATTTGAGGGTTTCAGGGATGTGAAGCTGGGTGACTCTACTTTGATCCGTCTCTGTGATGTCACAGCGTCCTGGAAATTTGAGTGTCTGCAATGACGTGTTGTAGCGATACAGACAGAGTGATACATTCAGGTTCTTAATTTTGTGTCTCCTGTGAAATGAAACAGAAATGTTGTTTTTCCCTGATGCTTTTTGTCCCCTTTTGAAGTGAACGACATTAAAATACACAACACTGACAAGTGGGCGCAGTTTTCCAATATCAGAGCAGAATAACTTTAGCCAAACAAATCCTTTGATACCCTGATATCATTAAATGAAAGCTGGCTGATGCACTCTTACGCACAATCGATTTAAAAGGTTCTGTAAACAGATCGCTAATGAAAAGCGTTGCGTGCCTGGAATAACAGGGCAAAAGAAAGCTGTAATCACGGCGCGTTTAAAAGCGAACATCTAGCCATGCGCTGCTCCTCACCTGCTACATCAGTCAGAAAACACTTTTAGCTCAATAAGACTCTCCAAAAAAGCTATGATCATGAAAGAATCATTCCAATCTGGGCCTTTGTGAGTAATCTCTTCAGAAGTGCTGCTAAATGAAATCCTTTCAAAGACGGGACGTTTCTCATCTCTGGAAACTCAATAATCAGACACTCTGGAGGCTGTAAACTCATGTTCAGCATGACGACAGGAGGGGACGCAGACGTAAGCAGAACATGTGCAGAACGTGTGCAGATGATGAAAAGAACAGAAGCACGTTGAAAGTCGTGGTTAGCATCGTGGCGTGTGGTGACATTTTGAATATGCCAGCATTTGAGATAAGAAATCAAAGTGAAGGTAAAATATCTGACTATATGGCCATCAAAGGGAGGCAGGGATCCTTGCAGCCTTTTAAAAGCCTAAGTATTTACACATTAGTAGCATCTGTACTGATGATGAATGTTGAAATGCCCCTCCTCGGTCCTCCTCATGTTGCTACAGCGGCTCTGGCCCAATGTCCCCCTGCAGAATTGTAATAAGATGCTCAGTCCCATCACGTCGCCTGTCTGAGGCTTAAATGTGGCGGCTGATACGTGTGTCATATTGCCTGCTGTTATCTGTTTTGCGTGCGGCACGTGTAAAACTTGTATCGGGCTGCCTGACCTCCATCCATCACGCTGCAGATAGCTGAAGGCGCCATCGATGAGGCTGGCGGTCAGCTGTCCCCCGGTGATGAAGAGCGTGTTAACGGTCACCAGCTGACCCCGGAGGTGGGGCGGCGAGGCCTCAGCGATGTAGACGGGCACCGTCATGGAGGCGATACCTACAGAGAGGAGGAAGCCACAGTTAGAGTTGATGTTTGAAACGTGACCATGTGTTGTCACTGTCACTCTGATAGAACATTTACACAAAAATAGCTGGTATTATCAGTACGAAGAGCATAAACTTATTCAGGTTATCAATACTTGAATAATCCCTGAAGGAAAATGATATAACATCATGGGATTGTGATGGCAAGTATTTAATTATACTGTGACACTGGACGACTGGCTACTGGAGGGAGCCACCAGCGAAGGGAAAGACCGGAAAGATAAGTGTCTGCAAGGCCCCGGATGTTCCCCGTTACTCGGGTAGCGTCTATTTCGGATAACTTAGCTTCATTTTAACATGGTACCTCCTCATTTTCTACGTGCTCCTGTGCATTCACAGGATACGTCGTTAGTCCATTTATTTCCATGGAAACCTCCGTTATCTCTGACGTAGTTGCAAAACTCCTCCCAGAGTTTTTTCAGAGCGTGATTTGCCTCATTTGTGTTGAAAAAGCAACGAATTTCAGAGACAAGGTGTACGTTGTGATAGCATCCGGTGCTAGCGAGCACAGCGTGAATAACAACAGGCTTTTGAAGAAAAACAACCTACTTTCCGTTTACTGACTGTATAGTGAAACGCTATGGGTGACAAGTGTTAGTTACAAGCTAGAGTTACATTTTTTTCACATGGCAGCAACAAGTTGGCATTAGCGATGCTAGCACTGTTAGCATTAGGTTGAGCCAACCCATCCATAAGGAACTGCACTGCATTGTGTTGAACACCTGGCTGCACGGAGTTGAACCTGCAGCCAATCAGCAGTGCTGGAATTGATTATAACAGTGTCCAATGTGTTCAAATGTGGGTTCAGCTAAACTGCAATTAAACCATAAGAACGCAACAATGACAAGATTATCCCTGCAGAGCCAGTACCGTCTACATGAAAAATTTTTATATGGAAAAGTGATTTCACATCCACCAGAAAAGTTGTTATTCACAGCTGTGAATTAAGGACATCTGCTGAGCCCTGTCATCATTAATTGTCATGAATTGTCAAATTTGATAGTTGTCGTCGTCATAGTACAGAAACTGCTTTGGTCAAAGACACTAGTAACCTTCTCGTGACTTGTGACAGCCGATCTGTCTCTGCTCTTGTCCTCTTAGATCTCAGTTCACCTTTTGATACTACTGACCACAAGATTCTTATCAACAGACTGGAACTGGCCACTGGTTTAAGTCATGTTGGATCGATTTCAGTTTGTCCACTTAAATGGATATTATGGAGTACCGCAGGGTTCTGTTGTTGGACGGAACATTTTCTCCTCATACAGTAATTACTAAGACGAGAACATTATCATCACCGAAGGCGACACATGGTACAGATGTGGGTGCAGATGTGTTTCTGATGTGTAATGATCCTGCTGAATAAATCTTAGGAAATAGGGGTTTAACACCTGATTAAACGTTAAACCTCAGGGAAGCTAGTGACAGCATAGCTGGTCCAGTGAAGCACTGAAGCTACAGAACAAAATATTGAGAATTAGCGAGAACAAAGCTACTGTTGCTGAAACAGGCAAATATTTGTCTTTACGTGGTGTAATTTATCTTAACAAGGCTACAGTGAAAATGGTATCATGTGCTGTTTTAACCCAATATAATTATTAAATCCCACATTTTAAAGCAGAATCTAACTAAATTCATACAATGACAGTTTCATGATCTACATAGAAAGTTACCAAAAACAAGCAGAAAACAAGCTTAGTTGTGGTTCAGAGTTTAACCCGTTTAACTCCCAAAGACATAATAAAGTCACTTGATCTCCATCACACTTTTGTTTACATCTGTGGTTTGACCCGCAGCTGAAGTTTGAAAAAACTTTTTAAAAGAACCACTAGAGGTCTCTGTTCCCGCGTGTTTGCTTAAATCTGATTCAGGACCATTTCAACACGAGTCTAAAGCTGGAGTCCCACAGAACAAGGAAAGCGCCATGATCTGGTTTTGGCATGGCTTCGCTCTGACCTGATGTCCCCAGGCAGCAACTCAGAGAGGAGCGGCGGCGAGCACCACCTGCTCGGCTGGATTCATGGAGAGACAACAAACTCATCATGTTTTGCTCTTTCTAGAATTATACATTTAAAAAGGCTGAGTGCTGTCAAATGCAATGTGTTTTTGGACTTATACATTGACCCTTTCCTCATACGTGTTTCAAATCTCTTCTAAAACCCTCTGAACTGTTAACATACAGTCTCTGCGGTTTAACGTAATGTTGATAGATAGATGATGCGATATTATCACGATATCGCGATATCACGATATATTGTGATATTCTACCAAGTTAATATCAAAATAAAAGTAGCGATGAAAACTCAAGTTGCTGTATATGTTCATCAGATGATATTGATCATTCAGAGGACAAATTGAGTCAAAACTATTTGCTTCAAAACAACCTATTTATTGTTCATTATAAGTATTTTTGCACATTTAAATTTTAAACCAGTGGTTCTCAAACTTTTAATACTGCTTACCACCTGAGAAACTGTTCAGCTCTCGGAGTACCACCATGATGACCAATTTTAAAATATAGCCATATATGCCTTCTCAACTAGCTTGAAATACACAGGAGAGATGTTTATTCCTTATTGTGGTTATTTATTACCTGAATTGTTACCTTATTGAATGAGACATTTACAACTAGGTCTAACAATTCTCACATACTCATACTTTCATACAGAGCAAAATAAACACACTCAAATGTTGTTACATCTGCACTGCTACTGAATATGCAACAAATGTTTTTTTTAAAGACAATTTTCATTATCTCAAGCTACACATTTCGTTTGAAACGTTGCATTTATTTTTTTTTAAAGTGAAATTGTGGAAAAAATGTGGAAAGTCATGACGTTCCCTGCTCACGTACCACTGCTGGTACGCGTACCACAGTTTGCGCACCACTGTTTTAAACAATTTAAATGTGAAAATTACAATTTTCCTAAAAAATCGATATTAGGAGCTGAAAAATCGACATTATTTTGGGCGGCCAAAAATCACGATATGTTGTCAAATCGATTTTTTTTCACAGCCCTATTCTGATCTCAAGTCATTTCTTGTATAATGTAATGATTTTATAAATATGTACCGTCATTTCTCTCATGTCGACTCCTAAATCTGACTAGTCAATCTACTTGTGAATTATCTGAAACAGACAGGTTGAAGAAAGCCGATTTCAGTTACTTTCACTGATGGCAATTTCTTTTGAGTCGTGTATTAAATTAAAAATCATTTATTTAAAAGAACTTTGAGCTCATTTCATTTAGGAAGCAGCGAGGATGCAGCTCATCTCAGAAATGGGCTCAGTGCCCCTCTGATCTGGAAAACATCCAGTCCCAGACACACACACAACACAACACACGGCAGGATACACACTGACACACCGGGTCACGTGCACTATCGTGTACTCGCATTAACACAGAGCACGGTGTGTTTGCCCGCGATGACGAGGAGCATCGAGACTGATGCTTTCTGCAGCTGGCTCCAGATAAGCTCTATTAATAGTCTGCCACTGCTTTCTGTACCCCCCCCCCCCCCCCCTCCCCTCCTGCCAACACCCTGCCCTAAACTGCCGCCATGACTACGTGGCTGCCCGTTGCTGTGGAGACCACTTGCTGGGAAACCAGCCGCGCTGTCTCCATGCGTGCACCGCACTGTGGCAGCTCTGGGAAGACAAATCGATAACCACGAGGGGGGAGGAGACGTTTTCCTTCTCTTGTTCAGAAGAGGAAGCTCCATCATTTACGGTTAAAAGTGCTTCCTTTTCAGGACGCTGAAACGAGTCGTCGTTGGAGCGAGGAGGTCGACTTCCTCCACGGCGCGATCAGAGAAAAGGCCCCAGAGCCAACTGGGAAACACCGCATCACACCAGTTCAGGTCCGACTTCAAAGCGCTTCCTTGACCAGACGAGCGAACCCCCGAGGACGGAGCGCCAAGTCTTTATCTTTGTTACGACTAAAAAGGATTATCGTCTGATGGCGGATATCCGAGATTCAAATCGCTGCTGAAATCTAATCAAAAGCTCTTCGGCGCGAGGCCTCCCTGCTCAGAGCAGCGTGTTAGGAAGATGTTTGTGAGGATCTGGAAGACAAACACTAGAAAACCCAACGTCTCACTGAGCTACGACAAGGAAATAAGCATTTCTCCAGTAGAAATTATCTATTTGTTGAGGAAAGAACAAACAAACAATCAAACCGAAACCTGAGGTCTTCCTGTATGTTCTGTGTTGCATCAGGAGTCTGACTTTATTTCTGCTCTGCAGCATCTCTGATGATGCAGCTTGGCAAAGCTATTATTTTTTTCTTTTTCTGTTATTTTGCAGGTTCGGTACCTACTTCTACTTCTTATGCATCCCCATAAGCATCTCTATAAATACCTCTCGTTCAGTCAGTGACTTCAACCGTGCAACAAGCATATTTTTTTTCGTATTATAGTTTTCCTTCACCTCTCCTTCAGACTGAGCTGTAAACTGCCTCAATTTCAAATAACTGCACAGAGAAATCAGGACATTTTAATTAACTGGCTGGATTCATATAAAGAGTTTATAAGCTTCGGCAGCCTGCGGATGAGGAGGTGGAGGAGTCAGCTGCCAATCAGAAGGTCACTGGTTTGATTCCTGGTTTGAGTCCACCTGTTGACGTGTACCAGGGGAAGACAACGAACCCCACATTTACTTCCAGAAGGTTCATCTGAGTGTGTTTGAATGACGGGAAGAGCAACGCATTGATATAAAATATTCTGTATCGATTCAGAAAGTACAGCCCTGACTCTTTCTTTCAATTCAGTTCAGTTCAGTTTTATTTGTATAGCATCTGTTACAATGTCAATTGTCACTAGGTGCTTTACAGAGACCCAGATCATGACCCCCGAGCAAATATCATTAACTAAAATTATAATATTAAATCCTAATCAAGGATAATGACAAGTAAAAAACTTCCAAAGTTGGAAGCTTTTCATGGCAACTAATGGAAAATATTGGAAATTACTAGAAAAAAAAACAGCAGGTTAGTCTATGATAGGGAGCTTAGATGTGTTGAAAGACATCTTTCACCGTAATATTACATATTTAACAAAAATTCAGAATACAGAGCATTTCTACGCAGTGTTTTCTTCCATCTCATGCGCATAGTTGTTATGAATCCTGCATGACCCCAGAGTCGTATCTGAAATCACTCTGCAGTCCACAACGTCACTGATTCGTAGTGCTCTTCGAATATGGAGGCATTGTTGAAAACTTAATTTTATTTTAGAAGCAGTTTCAGAAGATAAACTATACATTGTGGTTTAACTTTAGTTTTGTTTAAGTCCCACTCGACATAAATAATTATTCACTTATTCACTCGTTTTTAATGCAGAGAACCAAAACCAGGGAATGAGCACCTGGTGGACAGTTGTTAAATCTCTCTACCTGGTGTTCCAGTCAGCGGTTTTTGAAGTTCAGTTTATAAAAAGTTATTTTAAAGCAAGAAAAGAAGAATTCTCAAATGTCCAGTCCAGGTTTTACCTCTGGCCTCCACAATCAAGACAACCTGAGCGTTAGCATCTTTAGCATCATCGCCGTCGCCACCACGACGAAGGGAAACATACTGGTATGAAGTGGAGCTTCTGGTAATGTCTGCAGCCCTCGTGTAGCTGGTTGAAGGTTCAACTCCCAGCCCCCCCCCCCCCGATTCCTGTGCCTCTCCACCATGAATAAAGGCCACTAGTGTCTTTCCCTGATTGTCTCACATCCCCTTGTGAGTCTGTCTCTCCTCAGTCCCCTGCTAGTCCGTTGTCATTCTCTTCATCATTTTGTTTGCCATTATTCTTTACTCCTCATTTCCTTGTTGCCACACCTGAGCTGTTTTGGATTTATTGCTCTTTAGAATATTCTGCGGTGGCCGTCCTTTTCATTCATCCGTTTTTATTAAAATAAAAGGGAATTGTTTATTGCCGCTGCCTCCAAGTCTCCTGCATTTGTGTCCTACTGCTGCATCTCCCTGACATCAGCTACATACCTGTGGATGGGATCGCATCAGTGTGTTTATTCTAATCTTATTCTACATGCAACAAACTCTGAGTCACAAAACTAACTCAGACTCAACAAGCTCTGAGTAAAGAAACCGAGTTTTTGGTTTCAGATCAGGTTGGTTCAGTCGACTCGGAGTCTGTTGAGTTAACACGACTATGAAAAGATGCGTTCACTTTCTGAGAGTCTACGTTCAGCCTCCCTGTTGTTATTAAGAAAACTCACATTTGCAAATAAATGACAGCTAATTAAATAAAACAACCCAAGGTATTTTGTGGGAAGTTTGGGTGATACGACGGGTAATATTTGTGATGGAAGGGTGAGGTTGTGTGTATAAGTGATGTAACTCTGCAGAACGGAGGAAACGGGGACAGAAAGAAACTCAGGGTACGTTGAAGTAAATCTGCTCCCGACCAGGTTTAGCTCACAGAGTCAGTTACCATGGTAACGGACTGAGGATGCGTTACCTGGGTTTCTGAAGCTGAAGCCTCCAGCTCGGGGTTAAGTTACCTGGCGTTGTGAAACGGACCCCTGACGTTTGGAAACGCTTTACTCCAAACAACGTAGCCTGAATATGATTTTACCATTGCAGGGAATATGTTCAGTTTATTCATGACTGGTTTCAGTTCTACTCACACGTCTGTCAAAAACACCTTTTTTCTTTTTTTGTGTTTCTGCTTATGACCGAATATGATGTTTCTATTCATGTCTGTATATGATACATTACATAACATTTACCTGGGGAAGAAAATAAAGCTTAGAAGGACGTTTTATAGCTGCTGGTGAGAGGAAAACTGCATATAATGAAAGTTTCTTTGATTGTTATCATCATCATCATCTCATATTTCCTCTTTATTAATTCTGGGGGGACAAACGTCGACGGAAGTGTGCAGAAAGATTAATTCACTGCCTGGACCGACCTCACACAGCAGCTCGGGTGTTAACCCGCAAACATCCGCCCACTAATTACTGAGGGACGTCTGTATAAACTCGTCAGCATGCAGCCACATACCTGGACCCCGACCACGTCTGCTCGGCCTCATTTTATTGATTCTGGCAGCAGAGCGGCATAATGATTGATCGGATAGCTGCTCCGGCGTGTGTTCCTCTCAAATCCATCGACTGATATGACTGACACGGGGGATCTCGACAAGACTCGACAAGATGTATGAATGCAGAAGGAGTCAGCGTTTGTACCTCCCAGCAGATTCATGTAATGAGGGAAAAAATAAACCCTTCGTAATTATAAAGTGAGTGTAAAGGTTGGATTCTATCTGACGGTCAGACATTAAACATGTCTGCATGCCTAAATTATCTACAGTGATCGCTTATTTTTCACGGTTAATGGGGACCGGCGACCCCCCGCGAAGATCAAAATTCGCAAACGGGACCCGGAGCCCCCCAAGCCTAAATAATGTGTTTAAAATATGTTTAAAAACCCCAAAAAAGTAGCGAAACAAGACAAAGGCTCAACTGTGGTCTTTCTGTTACCTTCACAGCCTCTGGTCTCTGAACCGTAGTAAAGAAACCGCTGCTATTGTGCTATTTTTGGCTCGTAATTAGCGGCTAACACGCTAACAACAACAAAAGAAAAAGTCCGGTTTTCTCTGCATGGAACGAGCACTTTATTCTGGCACTGCAGGAAGTTGTAACATCACACAGGTTGTATTGTGACGTTAACAGAGAATGTAAATGTAACCCTGTTTATGTTCTGCTGTCCACACTCCATTACCCATAAGGCCACACCATTACCCATAAGGCCACCTTCTTAAAGGGGCCAGGCTGGCTCACAACATTTCTTCGCTGTGAGAGAACGCGCACAACATCCTGTAATGTTTCCGTGATCTTTTCTTGATTTTTAAAAAAATATTATATATTTCTGAAAGATCCGTGAATAACTAAAACCGCAGAACTTAAAGCGCGAATTGCGAGAGATCACTGTATTACCACATGTATTAGATGTACACACGTGTGAGTCTTCCAGACTGTCATATGTTTCAAAAGTCCAGCGTGCAGAGATGAGAACAGACCTGAATCATTTCAATTTAGTCAAAAAAATCATGTAAAAATAAAAATCTCCTTCAGAGCTCCTGGAACACTGCAAAAAAATATAAAAACACTGCAACTAAGGAAAAATGTTCTCAAAACGAGTGAAAAAAATCTGTCCGTGCAGCAAGATAATTTCACTTGGTAAGATTTCTTAAATTAAGATTGTAGGAACACTTGTTTCTAGATTTAAGAAAGGTATAATTTGTTATTGAATCTTAAAACAAGATTTATTTTGAAGAGGAGAGGAGATGAGGAGGAGGAAAAAAATGTAAAACATCTTATTTTAAGTGTTAATTGTCTCATTTTAGGATTCCCTGCCTGTTTGAGACAAAAAAGTAAAATTTTACTTGATATAAGATTATACTGAGATTTAAAATAAGAAAGTAATTATTAAAACAAGAAAAAATATCTAACGCTTCTAAATTTAAGAACCAAATAATTTGCAGTGAAACAACAGTTTCATGTGGATATTCAATGCTGAACTGAAGGAAAAGGTGTCAGTGTTTTTTTAGGCTTCAGCAGAAAGCAGGTTCACGTGCAGACGTGCACGGTCGCAGCCTCAGTTTCTGCACAAATAAAAGAAGGTTCTGGAAATCCTGCAGCTTCTCTGCCAAACGCTGGACTCTGGAAAATGAACTTGTGTCTGTGTTTGACTCCCACAGCGTCCTCCCTCTTTCCTCGCCTGATTTTCACCTCCTTGCTCTCCAGTTCATGGACGGTGTTGGAGGTGCGTCTCCGTGCACGCCTCGTCTGCTGTTCCAGACAGCCCATACGCCTGCTGGCGAGACGGCGCAGCTGATGTTGATGCTGTTAGCGAGTGATGGATCACATCCATCTCACGTCTACAGCAGGTGTTGACAGGGAAAATATGTTAGAGGCCTTTAAAGCTAATGTGCTGCCAGATTACCGGTTCTGCTTCAGTTTACTGGGAATATAAAATTACGTTTCTCTGTTTCTGGTTTAGAGACTGTTCACTGGCTTTGATGCTATGATCTTATCATCTTCAACACTCACCAGCATCTCTATTAGATAAACCTGGGGACTGATACGGAAAGAAAACTCTGAGTATGTTGAATCTGAAATGAAGGTAGCTTAGCCTCGAGGAAGAGGGGGAAGTTAAACCCGTTTCAGAAACTGAGGTAACTCATAAACCAGACTCAAACTCCTTCTGAAATGGGTTTAATCTCATCAAATAATTGATCTCGTAACGCACATTTAGGAGATGTTCGAACAACGACGGGTCATTTTATTGATTGAAGAGGCTGCGCTGGTCTGACTTTTCCTCAGGAAAGTGTATTGAGGATCCAAATAAACTAAGCACAAAAAGTAATTTGTGTTTGGTCGACTATTTCTTTAAAGTAACAAAGCTTCTTGACAGTAAATCTTATACTGTTGGAAAACCTGTTCATTTCCCTTTTAAATGGAGCCACATTTGTCAGGAACAAACAGAAGGAACGTACACAGCTACACCAGCCTGGCTCCTCCTCCTCCTCCTGCTAGTCACCAGTCTGGCTCCTCCTCCTCCTGCTGGTCACCAGTCTGGCTCCTCCTCCTCCTCCTGCTAGTCACCAGTCTGGCTCCTCCTCCTCCTGATGGTCACCAGTCTGGCTCCTCCTCCTCCTCCTGCTAGTCACCAGTCTGGCTCCTCCTCCTCCTGATGGTCACCAGTCTGGCTCCTCCTCCTTCTGCTCATCACCAGTCTGGCTCCTCCTCCTTCTCCTGCTAGTCACCAGTCTGGGTCCTCCTCCTCCTGCTGGTCACCAGTCTGGCTCCTCCTCCTGCTGGTCACCAGTCTGGCTCCTCCTCCTCCTGATGGTCACCAGCCTGGCTCCTCCTCCTCCTGCTGGTCACCAGTCTGGCTCCTCCTCCTTCTGCTGGTCACCAGTCTGGCTCCTCCTCCTTTTCCTGCTGGTCACCAGTCTGGCTCCTCCTCCTCCTGCTGGTCACCAGTCTGGCTCCTCTCCTCCTCCTCCTGCTGGTCACCAGTCTGGCTCCTCCTCCTCCTCCTCCTGCTGGTCACCAGTCTGGCTCCTCCTCCTTCTCCTGCTGGTCACCAGCCTGGCTCCTCCTCCTCCTGCTGGTCACCAGCCTCTGGCTCCTCCTCCTCCTCCTCCTCCTGCTGGTCACCAGTCTGGCTCCTCCTCCTCCTCCTCCTGGTCACCAGCCTGGCTCCTCCTCCTCCTCCTGCTGGTCACCAGTCTGGCTCCTCCTCCTCCTGCTGGTCACCAGTCTGGCTCCTCCTCCTCCTGCTGGTCACCAGCCTGGCTCCTCCTCCTGCCTCCTGCTGGTCACCAGCCTGGCTCCTCCTCCTCCTCCTCCTGCTGGTCACCAGTCTGGCTCCTCCTCCTCCTCCTCCTGCTGGTCACCAGTCTGGCTCCTCCTCCTCCTCCTCCTTCTGCTCGTCACCAGTCCTCCTCCTCCTCCTCCTCCTCTGCTCCTCCTCCTCCTCCTGGTCTCCTCCTCCTCCTCCTGCTGGTCACCAGTCTGGCTCCTCCTCCTCCTCCTCCTGCTGGTCACCAGCCTGGCTCCTCCTCCTCCTCCTGCTGGTCACCAGTCTGGCTCCTCCTCCTCCTGCTGGTCACCAGTCTGGCTCCTCCTCCTCCTGCTGGTCACCAGCCTGGCTCCTCCTCCTCCTCCTCCTGCTGGTCACCAGTCTGGCTCCTCCTCCTCCTGCTGGTCACCAGCTGGCTCTCCTCTCCTGCTGGTCACCATCCTGGCTCCTCCTCCTCCTGCTGGTCACCAGCCTGGCTCCTCCTACTCCTGCTGGTCACCAGCCTGGCTCCTCCTCCTCCTCCTGCTGGTCACCAGTCTGGCTCCTCCTCCTCCTGCTGGTCACCAGCCTGGCTCCTCCTCCTCCTCCTGCTGGTCACCAGTCTGGCTCCTCCTCCTCCTGCTGGTCACCAGCCTGGCTCCTCCTCCTCCTGCTGGTCACCAGTCTGGCTCCTCCTCCTCCTCCTGCTGGTCACCAGCCTGGCTCCTCCTCCTCCTCCTGCTGGTCACCAGTCTGGCTCCTCCTCCTCCTGCTGGTCAGAAGAATAGCTCCTCCTCCTTCTGCTGGTCACCAGCCTGGCTCCTCCTCCTCCTGCTGGTCACCAGCCTGGCTACTCCTCCTCCTGCTGGTCACCAGTCTGGCTCCTCCTCCTCCTGCTGGTCACCAGTCTGGCTCCTCCTCCTCCTGATGGTCACCATCCTGGCTCCTCCTACTCCTGCTGGTCACCAGTCTGGCTCCTCCTCCTCCTGCTGGTCACCAGTCCGGCTCCTCCTCCTCCTGCTGGTCACCAGTCTGGCTCCTCCTCCTCCTGCTGGTCACCAGTCTGGCTCCTCCTCCTCCTGCTGGTCACCATCCTGGCTCCTCCTCCTCCTGCTGGTCACCAGTCTGGCTCCTCCTCCTTCTGCTCGTCACCAGTCTGGCTCCTCCTACTCCTGCTGGTCAGCAGCCTGGCTCCTCCTCCTCCTGCTGGTCACCAGTCAGGCTCCTCCTCCTCCTGCTGCTGTTGTAGCTGAGTACGGTTCCTCCACACGCTGCTGATGCTCCTGTTTGATCCTGACAGATGTGGCTCCATTTAAAAGGAAAACAAACAGGCTTTTCAACATAATGACATTTCTTCCCAAGAAGCTTTGTTACAACAAAGAAATAATCTACCAAACATAAATTTCTTTACCCTTTTGCTTCGTATAGATACTTTTGAACACCCTGATGAATTGTGTAAGAGCGCCAGCTCTGCTTTTCTGAACAGTTACATAATCTATGTACATGATCTTATCTTTCAGTGCAGCACAAATATCACCCATCATATACCCAATACTGCACACAAACTGACTTTGGTTATTTATTTGAAAATGTCAGATCTCTCCATCCATCAGTGACGAGGATGATGAACGTAGAAAGAGAACGATAACCAGCTTTTAAATCATTTCTATCCCTTTATATTTGTATTTTTTTCCACTAGCTGTATCCTAACCACGACTGCATGAGTCATCAAAGGAAAATTTCACAGTATTTTGAATAGTGTACACCATTTAAAAGTTAGCCTCATTTATGATCTTGAATAACTTTTTAATAACTGCTTCAGTCTTTTTTTCTCTTTTGCAGCAGGCTTTCACCTGCTGTCAATCTTTGGTATAAAACATCTACCCTCCACCCCTCCTTCCATAATGTAACAGCCTATAACTACTTTAATTATACTTTTAGTCTGTCTGTAATTTCTCCCACACCGGGAGTCTTTCCATCACCGCTACATCCATCTTACTTTTCTGCAGAAAGCTGTGCTCAAATTTACCAAATGACAAAAGCTCTGATTCAACAAAGAAGAGTCGGACGACCTCTTCCATTTATCTGGCGTTGCCGTGGTGAATCACAGCGGGGGGGGGGATCCACTGATGACGTCTTTGTATAATCAACGGGTTCGTCAACTCTGAGTTAGTTTTTCAAAAGCAGCTAATCAGCCAATGAGACAACAGCAGCTAAATACATGCAAGTAAAAGTAAAGACAACTTCCTGAAGTTCAAGCTGAGCATCAGAATGGAGAAAAAGGGGATCGAAGAGACTCTGAATGTGGAATAAGCTTATTGGTTCAAGATGATTGGGTTGATCACCCGTGCATCCTTCAGATAACCTCATCACACTGCAAACCAAGATTTAAGATCTTATATCTGGAAATATTGGATTATTTATCTTCTGTTAAATATAATTTACATACTGAGTCCATCCGTATGGTCTTTTATGCTTTAATTAGCCAGGAAATCATTTCAAAGCTGTTAAAACAAGCAACAACACCCAAAGACCAACTTTTGTTGTTATTTTTCACGATAAAAATCTTTCCAGTCACCACATTAAGAAACTCCGGAAGCGTTTAGAAACATCCACTTTCATTTATTCTCTTGTTCCTGAGTCTTTTTCCAGGGATCTAGGCCCCGATCGTACACCTCCCGTTAGCCGCTAACCGCTACCTGTAAATTGCGGGTTTAGGAACCTCCGCTAACCGCTAATGCAATCTTCCGCTTCCTTAAGCCGCTATCCGTTATGCCGCCTCCCTTACTCACTTTGTAGGTGTGGCAATGGGCGTGTCTTTTGCCCTTTCCGTAAACTCGGTATCTTACAATCGTGCGTCTAAATGGCATCAATGTGCGTCTACCTGGTCACATGTGGACATGCACAAACGGCTCTACCCAGCTATCCAGGTCCTGATCAAGGTTTCTTCCTCAAAGTCGAGTTTTTCCTAGCTACTGTTTGGCTTAAAGTTTTTTTTTTTCTCTCGCTATGGTAGTTTTTTTTGTTTTCTTGCCATTTTCTTTGATTAGGATTTGATTTTATAATTTTAGTTCCTGATATTTGCTCAGGGGTCATGCTCTGGGTCTCTGTAAAGCACCTAGAAACATTGACATTGTAACGGATGCTATACAAATAAAATTGAATTGAATTGAATTGAATGTGTGTGTAAATGGGTGAATGAGAGGTCAATGTAAAGCACTTTGAGGGCACCTTGTGGTGTGGAGAAAGCGGTTTATAAGTGCAGTCCATTTACCATCTACATAAAGCTGATATTAAATAGCTTCCTCCACTGAGCCTGCTATTAAAAGTGAAGAGCCCCCCCCCCCCCCCCCCCCCCCCCCCAAAAAAAAAAAAAAAAAAAACATTTTTCAGAACAGGCACAGATTCTTCAGTCATCTGGAAATTAATTGTTTTTGTGATGTCCAACAGCGTGCAAAGCTCTGTCTGCTGAGACGCTTGTCTCTAGTCATCTGGAGTCAACAAAAAGCAGCGTCTTAAACGAGTGTGTCGCACCCACAGATGCACAGGACAGGCGACACTCGCTGCACCGTTTCCAGCACATCACAGAAAATATTCAGGGATGTGAAAATAAATCGGTTAAAATCGAAAATCAGGTCTGGTGTTTAAAAAAAAAAGGGTCACATCGTCTAGCCGAGCCAGAGGAAAACTTGCTGGACATCTGGGCTCTCCATTTAAACGACGTGATTCAAGCAACATGAGGAGAGCGATGACCTGCTCGTTTTCCTCTGTTGAAGCTGCCCAAACGACAAGCAACTAAGCGGCATCTTTACTGCTGCTTTTCTCGTTAGTTGAATGCAAATCGCTTGAGGAAACGGCCGCACTCCCTTTCTCATTAACGAGCTCTGCGCTCAGCACCAAGGACAGCTCCCAGCGCTCAGCACCAAGGACAGCTCCCAGCGCTCAGCACCAAGGACAGCTCCCAGCGCTCACGTACACAAACACAGCCCGGGGTCAGCGTCTGGTCAGCCGGAGCCTCGCTCCTGTTCAAAGCTGAGGACCGACTCACTTGATCTGACGGCCGGGGAGGTTCTTCAGGGCGCCCTGTGGTCAGCACTGTGATCTACTCAAGACACAGTCGGGACTTTTTCAATCAAAGCGTGAGGAGGGGGGGGGGTCAAATCAAAACTCCCCGCATATTAGCTGTTGCTGGCTTTCAAATCCGCCAGTGAAAGCTGGAGAGGTGCTGCCCTTTCTTAATTAAATGCAGTGAAGTCTGCTTCATTTCAAACACAATCCCACCAACGGATGCGACTGCGGTTGTGGGTGTTTTTATCGTGCAACCTCACTTCAGAGATAAAACTGTAAAACTATGACTTGGCACTTTCACAAAACCATTTGGACGGCTCAATATGCACAAATGTCAGGCTGGACAGAACTCGTTTTCTGAATAACGTTGACATTTTACTGGCGGGAGTAATATGCACATTAACAAAGTCCTCATTAGGACCACACTGGGCTTCCACCTAGTTAAAACGAGGATTATATAAACCGACCAATTAGTTAGAAAGCTTCCAGGTAATGCAATGCTATTGCAGTCTAATTAGCAGCAGTATTTTTGACACGGCGCCATCTACAGTTTCCAAGGACGTAACTATTCAGCGTTTTCAGCTGATTTGTCCAGACAACGTGATTATAGATCTGCCGTGAGGCTGATTGTGTGTCCTTTTGTTTTGCATCGTTTTGTCTGTGTGATGGAAGAGATAATGATGAAGGCTGCAGGCATCCGTGGCTGAAAAAGAATTATAGTCTATGGGTTTATTTTTTTTCAGCCATTTTCTTTTATTACAGAATGAGAACAATAAAGAGGCCAGGTGTGCATGGCAACAGCAAATGTGTCCAGAAGGTTCAAAAGTGCATGAGTGTTTTCTGACCTGTCCAGTGATGAATAAATATCTCATCACTGTAATTTGTTTTATTTGCTTCACTATGTAGAGATAACTCTGCAGACCAAGTGAAGACCACGTGTCAACCCCTCCCATAAAACACAACACCCCACCACCACCTGACGCATCTCAAGTTTCCAAACCAGAAGGTGAATATGACTGCAGTTCCTCAACTGACCACTGGGGGCTGGCTCCAACAGTGAGTCATCTCCACTGCAGAGGAGACAACCCAACAACCCAACAACCCAAAAACCCGAGGTTCCGACCCGACCCGAATCAGGGTCGGGTCCATTCACAAGACGTGACTCCGGGTTCGGGTCAGAATCGGTACAGTTAGTCTCGGGTCCGGTCAGTGCTCTCTGACAGGCTGGGTCTGTGTTTACGCAAGAGAGGTAAAGATATTGGTGGTGGCAGCTGTCACTCAGCCCCCCGTCCCCCGCCCCCTTCCATCCAATAGGCTGCGAAATGTCAGGTGACAGGTCAAACAATAGTAAACAAACAAACAGTAGTTTGGTTTAATGTGGCGTGTTTGTCATGAAACAATCGTGTTGCCGTAGCGTGTTATTACCGGTTTGCTCGGCAGCTGTAAAGCACAACGGATCACCAACATGACAACGCTGGATGAGAGAATATGTCCACGACACGTCCTGACCGGTGTAGGCTATTAGCATTAGCAGTTGCTACTAATAGCATCAGTAGCCGCAAAGAAAATAAGGACGTGGATTTATTGTTGTTTACATCACGTAGCCTATGTAGCAACTGAACCGGTAGAAGAAGACAACTTTAGGTAAGAAAATCAAGTTTTACCAACGCTAGACAACTTTAACATGAGCAGCTATGGGCTGGATTGTCTCGGTTCGCTTCATGGTCGGAAACTAAAGACTCGGGTCGGGTCGGATCCGGGTCCAAATATTGCAGGTCCATTGGGGTTCAGAACCCAGACTTATGTTAATAGCTCAGGTTGGATTCTGGTCGAATTTTCATGGTTCTATTCGGGTTTGGGTCCATGAAAGTGGACCCGTGAAGACCTCTACTCCACTGATCTCCATCTTAAATGTCCAACTTTACTGGAGAAACAGTTCCAGGTTGGTTTTGGTCTCTATAACTAGATTTCACATACATTTGACAGCTTATAAAAGTATAAAAAAGGCACAAATTGGTGTGGTCTTTTGATTGACAGCTGGCTTTGGTTAATGTCCAGCCGCCATCATTTTAGCTACATGGTACATAATCGTTCTTATTTTAAAGATAATATGCTTTGTTGAGCTGTTAACCACACTAACAGCTGTAAGTTGGCCAGGAAAGATCAGAGGATGAAAATGAGCGAAGCAGCAGCTACCTGGGCGAATCCGTAAAAGGCCTCGATTTTGTTGGCTGCTTCCCAGGCAGCAGGAGCAGCCAGCCCCTTCAGCTGAGCCACCCTCCAGGTTGGCGTACATCCTTTCTGACTGACTGAGTTTATTCAGAGCTTCTGGCAAAGCCCCAAATACCAAAAAGCTGCAGTCACTTTCTTGAGACCCTCTGGTGCTCGATTGGCACTCCCTTAGTCCTCATTGCAGCTCCTCATGTCAAACATCAGTTCGGTACCAATGTCAGAAATGAGGGTGGGTGGAGAAATTCGATCAGAATGAGTGTTAGGTAACATGACTTAGCATCCCAGGGCAATGATGCAGCCCAGTGGGCCAAAAGGTTCTGTCAATTAGCCAAGCAGTGGCTCACAGAGAGCCCTAATTGTTGCTCCATCTGAGCTCCAGCGGTCCTCATTTCAGCTCAGGCACTTCTCATTTCTGACATTGTGTCAAAAACTACATCAAAGATGTGGGTATACGGAGCGATTTAGTCAGAATCAATGTAAGCTAACGTAAGTTCGCATCACAGGTTAGCTAAAATAGCTAACGAGTAGTAACTGAGGTAAAGTGCTCCAAGTAGCCTCTGGGCTTGCTCATCCACCCATCTGCCCGTTTTTGGATAAACGGGGGGGGGGGTTGGGTGAAATCTGTCTTGGTGGGACCTTGTCCAGTTCTTCTTATAGAGTCTATGGTTTACAACAGCATCTGTAGAAATAACACCACAATGATTCCATTGTGGAATAGCCAGCATTACATCTTTAGAGTAAACAATAGAACTTAGCATATGTTAGCAACAGTAGATTATCTGACTAACCAACTGGAAGAAATGTTGCCAGTTCAGCATCACGTTTATACGAACGATCGGCGCCGAGGCGAGTGCTGACCCTCGGTTTGAAGGTTGGCGTGCTGCTGAAACAGAGCTGAGGTGTCCGACCTGCATCAGAGGTGACGGTGCTGTGGTTGACTTCTTGTTCTTGCTCATCAGTCAACACTTAACCTCTCACACACACACACACACTCACGCACACACACACACCTGTTATGTAAAGTGCTCGTCCACACGTTTCATACCTGTTTATTTGTAATCACTGACAGGAGTCTGTCAGTTCTGGCTGCTGGTCATGTCCACCAGCCGGGGCGGTCCAGCCCAAATCAGCCGTCCTCACTCACTGACGAGCCGTACTGCAAACACACACTGGGGCAGGTGACGTTTCTATAGCAACAGGCTCGTAGATTATAGGCTTTGATGCAAATTCTCGGTTGAAACGACGATGGAAATGTGCCAGAGTTCATCCGAGGAGGCCGAAACAAACGGCATCAGCCACGGCGAGCGAGAACAGAGGTTTCCATCACTGAGACTGGAAATGTCCTTAACCCGCTTCGTCCCGTCCTCCCCGAGTTAAAGACTGAGGACAAAGCTCAGGATACAGTTCCATCCTGATCACTGTTACCATGAGAACATTTTCAGGTTTTATAAGCCGTCAAAATGTGACGCCGTGTCACAGACGTCCAACTGCAAAGATACGATCTAATGATCGATTCAGTATTTCATTTAACTGTGGACAAACAGTTTCACAAAGTTTAAGTTAAATGTTTAACATGTTGTGACATTAACACAGACTTTAAAACAAAACGCATAAAGAATTGTCCAGTATCTTTAAGTCTCTGGATCTGATGCTGCTCCTCCAACAGATGACTGCAGATGGACTGAACTCTCCACAACAGACTGATAGAAGATCTGAACATCTGGCTGAAACACTGAAGGACCTCAGCTTCCTCCAGAAGTAACGTCTGCTCTGTCCTTCTCATCAACAGCATCAGTGTCTCCAGTCCAGTCTGTTGTCCAGGTGGACACTGAGGTATTTATCCTCCTCCACCACCTCCACTTCTTCTCCCATGATGGAAATGCTGTTGGACTTGTTCCTGGTCCTCCTAAAATCAACAATCATCTCCTTTGTCTTGTTGACATTCAAGATGATCTCAACACCACAAAGAGGTCCACCAGTTCTCTGTCCTCAGTCTCTGGTCCACCACTGATTCACTCCACAACTGCAGAGTCATCTGAGTGTTTCTGCAGATGTCAGGACTCTGACTGGTTCTGGAGATCTGAGGTGTCCAGAGTGAAGAGGAGTGGTGAGAGTACAGTTCCCTGTGGTGCTCCAGACCACCTGCTCTGATACACAAACTGTGGTCTGTTCATCAGGTAGTCAGTGATCCAGGTGATGGTTGAGGCCTCCACCTGTGTCTTCTGGAGTTTCTTTGGTAGTAAAGCAGCTGGATGGTGTTAAAAATACTGGAGAAATGGAAGACCATGATCCTCCACCCAACAATGATAAACATCTACAGTGGATCCTGGAAGGAGCTTGTTTGCTGTTGAGGTGGACCAATAAAAGTCTCTCCAGGACTTTCATGATGCGGGACGTTCAGGCTGCAGGTCTACAGTCATTGAGAGAAGATGGATGAGATGTTTTTGGTCCTGGAATAAGGCAGCAGAAGGTTGAAGAGGTTTATCAGAACTCTTTTTATACAGAATATATGAAAAAAGTGGCGATGTAGCTGAAAAATGTGGACTATCCCACCACAGTATCTGATTTTATGGTCCAGTAGGAAGACTGACTCATACCTGTTTCACTCCGTACACCTGTCCATGTCTGAGTCCTTCCATACGTGCTGGAAGTCTGATGTGAAGTGAATCTTAGATTTAAGCTTTGAGTGTTTAGAAAAATTAGATCAATGAAAAAAAAAAAAATCCCAATTGTTATTTTCTCCAAACTGTTCACCTTTGACAAGGAGAACGGTCCCAGAGTCGACATGGGAAACGTCTAACTGAGCGGCAGCACTAATAACCAGCCAAAATTGCTTCCCTCAGTTCAATAAATCATTATCAGTCCCTTCGGTCCGGCTTCGGTCCGGCTCAATATTTCCCGTCTGCCGAGGCACGAATCAGCCCGTATCAGACGACATTCCTTGTGCTTCAGCAAAGGTCAGCGCAACAACATCCGGTCCGGAGCAGATATACCTCAGAGAAGAAACGGCGGCAGGCCCGGTGGTGGGCGGCCTTTCCCGGCTCGACAAACAGTTCTGATGACCTTTCTGCTGAGTTCAGTCCAAAAACACTAAGCATTCCTGGGAAATGGCACTCATGTTCATACGCCGGTGACGGGCTCGCGCGGGGATAATTAAAGGCGATGAAAAACGTTGCCTTATTAGCGTCTCCGACGGCCAACTGTGGCGCCGGGATGCGCCTAATTATCTGTCAGGGCTCGCCTCGAGCGCGCTCGCTTTAATGAGAATCGCTGTATTGGATAATGTCGTAATGGCAGCAGTGAAGGGGATACTTAACATGAAACGGCGACGCATAATTCACCCGCTGAAATGACCCGCGTGATGAGCCCCCTGCCCGTACGGGTAATCTGAGCTCGTTTTGTCAACGGTATTACGTGGCTGCCATCGCATCTGTTATGATTATTTCATATGTGTTCATTAGAAAGGGGATTATTTTTTCACCCCAGAAGAAATAATCAACAAAAAAAGCATTTCCTCTTGTTTTCATCAACATTAATTCTATAAACAAAGATGCGTTAATAGCACCACTAGATCAACACTGTTGGTGTTGCTACTGGAGTTTCCAATTAAAGCTCGTTCTTGATGCCAAACAACCACCAGAAGATATTAATGTTTTATTTCTGCTCTTTATATAAATGATGAAAGTAACTTTTGGAAAAATAGTTTATTGTTTGTGTTTATTTATTATTTATTGCTTTTCCCTTCAGAGGCCACGAAAGCAGATTTTTCATTTCCATCAGTCTGTATTCTGCATCTTCATCTGTCACACCAGCAAACTCCATCTCCAGCCTCCTTCTACCAGTCTACCTAACTCTTTATGTGTCCAAACCATCTCTTTCTTAATCTCCCAGATGTCTAACCCTGCTTGTTCCTGTGATGTGCTCATTCTTAATCCCATCCATCGTTGTCACTCCCCAAATCTCTTCACGTCGTCCTTTCTGCCACCTCCAGCTCTACTTCCTGTCTCCTGGTCAGTGCTGCCGTCTCTAAGACGTAAGGAATCTTGTAACCATTTCCCTTTACTCTTGCTGCTATTCTTCTTCCACAAATAACTCCAGACACTCTTCTACACCCTGTCTTTACTCTCCACTTCACCACTTGTCCTGAAGATTTGAGCCCAAGTATTTAAACTCCTGCAGCTTCTTCACTTCTATTCCTTGCATTTACCGGATGACTCCGGACTGTATGTTGCTCTTTTTTAGTCATTTGGCTGGTTATATTTTAAAGTGACTTATGTATCAAAAAAATCCTCCACGTCATCAATGACAACAATAGAGCATCGACTTCACTCACGACAACTGAACACTGATACTGAAAAAAATCCAAGAGTAAACTGAGACTGAGTTAGACTGTAGATTTTGGGACCTTCAAAGTCTTTGCAGTTCAGTTTGTCTCAGACTGGTGAACCTCTGCACATCTCTACATCTGAGAGGTTCTGCCTCTCTGAAATGCTCCATTTACATCCAGTCATGTTACGGACCTGCTGACAATTAACCTAATTAGTTGTCAAATTCTCCTATATTACTTTTCCAGCCTTTTGTTGCCAACTTTTTTAAGGTGTTTTGCTGCCATCAAACTCTGATATTTTCCATGAAACGATGATGAAACGTCTCAGTTTCAACACCTGTTATGTTCTTTAAGCTCTATTTGGAATAAAATATGGTTTTGTGAGATCTTCAAATCACTGCATTGTGTTTTTATTCATGTTTTAGACAGTGTCCCAGACTTTTCAAGCAACTTCCACTGTTGGGGGAAAATTATGAATGTTGTTTGAGTTGGGGTCCGTAATCGGTGCTCACAATCAATAGTTATTCTACAAGATCTCAGATCTTTAGTCTGCAACTTAAAACTCTGTTTTATTGACTTCAGATGAGACAGGGTGTCTTAATGTACCATTAATCCATCAGAACCATCTTTCCAGCTGTTTTCCAAAATCATAACAGCTGTTTAGGGTGAGTATTGGCAAGGACCTCGCAATACGATATGTATCATGATACTTGGGTCACGATATTATATTGTCACGATATTGCGATATATTGCGATATTCTACCCAGTTAATGAAAAATCAAGTTGCTGTATATGTTCATCAGATGATATTGATCATTCAGAGGACAAATTGAGTCAAAAATATTTGCTTCAAAACAACCTATTTATTGTTTATTATTAGTGTTTTTGAAAAAAATCGAAAAAAATCGATATTAGGAGCGATATATAGCGATATATTGCCAAATCAATTTTTTTCACACCCCTACTGTTCGCACATTTCCAAAGTCATATGAAAGGACACGTGCAAACCAAGAGCTGGTTGGTCCATAATCACACACCAAGAACCAAACTGGCAGCCGGTCATCAAAGGAAGCTGCAGACGAGTTGCTACAAGTGCTCTGAAATGATGAAGAACCTCGATTTGTAACAGCAGGTAAAAACAAAACTCTTCACTTTGGGAAGCCATATTTATTAAAGCCTCCTCTGCCGTCCCCGAGGCTGACAAAGAAAGGGGAAATGGTCTGCAAATCCTTAACGAATAATTGAGTAGAGCACTTATTGCTCTCAGAGGAGGTGACGAAGGAGCAGCGAACCTTTTAAAGTGAGTTTTAACAGGCCTCTCCACAGCGCACGAGCCACAGCAGCTGAGACATAAAGGAACGCTGAGTTCTGATCAAAAGCACCGCGGTGATTGCAGGTATGCAAACACATGCAAACATGAAGATGTCAATGAGGAAACATCGAGCATCAAAACTGTCACTTGTACAAAGTGAATTTAACATGGCTCCCCTTGAGCATGCTGCAGTATTATCTTATCTTATCTTATCTTATCTTATCTTATCTTATCTTATCTTATCTTATCTTATCTAATCTTATCTTTCACCCCTCATCACTTAATGGCGCTCAACAAATTCGATGAAATAATTACAACAATGATGATGAGGTTGTCTCCCAGCTGGAGGCATCCAGCTGAAGAAGGGGCGGGCCACGCCGGGTAGGTAATTAGTAGCTGTGAATAATTGCAAACATCACGTACGGGAGCGACGAGCTGAACTGCTAAATGCTTTAAGATCTGCACCTTTAAAGAGACTCTTGAAGTTTCAGCCTGGAACATTTGGGGCGATAAATTCACACGGAAACACCAGCAACAACAGGAAACACAGAGATGGACGTATGATGTCGTCTTCCATTCAAACTCTGCTCTGATTTCTGATTTGAATATGGACAGATGATGCTTTTTTGTCTGGTCGGGAGCATTCAGGTGTGTGATGACACAATGCCAAAAGGGAAAGAGATAAGCAGTTATATAAGAGAAGCAGGTTTTGCTGCACATCAGTGTGGAAATGGATACAAACCATTTCAACCTTTCACATTCAACAGTTACCAACCTTCCTAGAAGTGGATATTACAGCAAATTAACCCCCAAGGTCACGCAATGCTCAGAGAAACACAAAAAGTATATACATGACTACATCTCAGACTGTACAGACTTCTCTAAAGGCTGAAGTCAATGACAGCAGGATTAAAATTAGACAGTTTAAAGTACAGGAAGAAAGTCTCATCTGTCTAAAAAGACACAAGTGCTTCAAACCCTGACTGCAGAATAATAACCAAATGAAGGTTTTAGACTTCAGACCTCAGTGGAAACACTGTGGGACTTTCAGATAACTGTGGATATGTGAAAACTTCAATGAACTGAAACAAAGTTATAATGGACCAAAATTCCTCCACAACAATAAGACTGATAAAATCATAAAATAAATTAGGCAACAACTCTAAGTTACTGCTGCTAAAGTTGGATCTACAAGCTACTGAATGATGGGGGTACATGGTATTTCCCACATTATTATTTTTTTGCTTTCATTTTTGTAAAAACAATAATATCAGGGGGGAAATAGTTATATTTACTTGCAAAAATGGAAGGGTGATTTTATTCACAACTTTGTGAAACTCCAAACTGAAGGAGGAGTGTTGAAACCGTTTAATCCAACACCGCAGGACGCGTCTTACCGAGCCCCACTCCCACGACGAGCCTCCCCGCCAGGAGCACCTCTTTGCCGGGAGCGGTGCCCAGCACGATGCCGCCGACGGTGAAGGAGAAGCTGGCCAGGAGGATGCACGCCCTGCGCCCGAAGAGCCCGTTGAGGAAGCCGCCCAGCAGGGCGGAGAGCGCGGCGGCGGCCACGGTGCCGGATATGATCAGCTCCTGCCAGAGCGCGCTCAGCTCCAGCTCCTTCTTCAGCAGCAGCATCGCCCCGGAGATCACCCCGGTGTCGTAGCCGTACAGAAACCCGCCCAGAGCCGAGAACACGGCCAGGACGTACACGAACCCGGGCGTGACATCCTGCTGGAACTGCTTGCGGGCAGCCCTCTCCAGGTCCCCGATGTTGGAGGAGGAGGGCGCGGGCGCGGACGCTCCCGCTGGCGGCGCGCCGCCGGCGGACGCTCCGGACGCGCCCTGGCTGCTGATGCTGGAGCTGGAGGGAGTTTTGATGAGACTCTGCTCGCCTCCGTCGCTGATCTTCTTCCAGCGGTCGCCCATCAGGTTGCTCATACCGCGGAGGGTGTAGTCATGGTCGGCCTGCTTTCGCGACATCAGGGAAGCGCAACACAGAAGCGGGCGGGCTGAGTTGCACCTGATGCTTTCTTTTAAAAAAAAAAAAGAAAGAAAAGAAGAAGAAGAAAACACTAAACAAAAACAACACCTTAACCTGAAGTCAGAGCCAGGTGAACAACCCTCTAAAAAGCACTTTAAAAGGCTGCAGAGGAAAGTTGCGCTCCTGCCTCGTGTTTATCAGCGTCCAGCATCCCCGTGGTCCTGATGCGAGAGTTGATGGGGAAGAGTGGGGAGGAAAGGTGAGAGATGGGAGGAGTGTAGTGAGCCTGTCCGTCACTGCGAGCGTCGGCGTGACGTCAGAAAGTATTGTTTTGGAAACGTGCATGTGGAGATGGTGGTTCTGCTGCGTCTCGGTTGGATCACTGGACTGCAGGAACAACTGAACATAGGAACGTTTACATTATCAAAGAAAAAACAGCTCTGCTACTTACTAACATGGCTTCATCCAAACATCTTTCTGATGAGCAAACCTAAAAAAGGTATCATCTCACCTGCTTCTGCAAAAACTGAACTTCTGCCTCCCTCTACAGGACAAATAAAGTATTACAATGTCCAACTTTCCTACCAGTCACGTCTGTCTGTGACCATCTCCATATGAAAATTAAATTAAATTAAATGAAAAATACTTTATTAATCCCAGAAGGGAAATATCAAAGAAGCAGTTGGATCTGGTAACTTTAAATGACTTTGATCAGGTCTTCAGGTAAAGTAAAAAGCCATAAAATGCTTAGAAAAGCCCAACCCCAAAAGAAGATCTGAGTTAAATCCACTCTGGAACCAGTTTTGCAGATCAACAAAATAACAACAAATGATTGACTAACTGTCCTTTGTGATGATTTACTCTCATTATTAATTCAGTGTCAGATTTCATTCCAGTCTGTCAAATACTGTAACTGGCTGAACTGGTGCTCACAATGAAGGAGCTCATCGTTCTCAGGAAGTCGATCCTGGTATCTATTTACCTCAAACACCTCCTTCCACATATTTATCCTGAAAACACAGGAGCTGTTCCAACTTCCAGGATGAGAAAGGAAGACAAGTTGCAGGTCCTTCAATGACCACTAGGGGCTGGCTCCAAAAGCAGGTTAATCTCCACTGACCTTTGTGTTAAAATGTCCAACTCTGCAGCAGAAATAAACGTATTTACAGCCTGGGGGGGTGTAAATATGGGAGTATTGGTACTTGAGTACCTTCATCACTTCATCAGAAGTCAACTTCTTAAGGACTGGAACCAGTCAGGTCTTCCACAGGAGCAGCAGCCTTTTCAGGCTGGATTTATCCGACTACGTAGGAACTATGAGCATAACCTACAGATGTGACAGATGTCAGCGTTGGCATCTATGCTTGTGCATTGTCATTTGCATCACTGTGATTACACCTGGAAATGCTAGGTGACGCTGTGGGTTCTTTTCTGCAGCGCTGTAGCCAGCTGTGCTGAGCTTCCTTTCATTTACTTCCCTTATGTACCTCAGACATGGCAACACAGCAAATAAAATATACATGTTACCTATTTGAGCAGAAGTCAAGCACCAAAATCCTCACTGCTGGGCTGAAGCAATCCAGGAAATAATTAAAAAAAAGAAATGCAGCTCCTTAACTGACCACTAGGTGCTGCCTCCAAAACAGAACAAATCTACATTGACTTTTCAGTCAAGTTAAAAAGTCCAACTTTACAGCAGAAATAAATGTATTTACAGTCTGGTAAAAATAAAAATAGAACAACAAAAGAACAAAACAGTTCAGGTAAAACTATAAAATGCACAAATTGATGGTGGTGTGCCATTCAAATGGCGCTCAGCGTCATTGTCTTACTGTAATGTCTTATATGTTCGTTTCAGCTCTGGCAGACTGGTTTCAGATGTCGATTCAGTAGCAACACTTACATTTAGGATCGTTGGATAGATTTGATCCAAATGAATGTAAAGTAAAATAATTATCAACCCTGGTTAACATAACCTAAACCAGCCAAACTGAAATATCTTCTCAGCGCTGCTCATTCTGCTCTTTTGCAACATGCTGCGACGCAGTAAAAAAGAGATAAAAGAGGCTTCAGAATCACTGTAGAAACCCCATCGGTGACGTCACAAGGAGGTTTGTCCTGTGAAGTTGGTCATCTGAACACATCACATCCTTCCAAGCCTCCTCTGAATCATTTGAATGTTCACAGCAAAATTAAAACGGGCCTTCTTGAGCAGGAGGAACCTCACGGTGCTGCAGAGTTTTAGTCCATCGCGGTGTTTTCTGGGTGACCACGGTCCTAAACTGTGGTCCATTCCAGCCTGGTCTTCAATCCCGTCTCGTCCTTTTAGGTATTATGTGATTAAAATAAAAAAAAAAAAAACTTTCATTGCCAACCCAACATCTTCTTTAAGACAACAGAATCATCTGGTTATCAAATAATTCATTCTCTAAATTATTAACCAACTAGCAAAATGTTTGCCATGATCTGAGGAGCTGCTAATAATTAACTTTCCTTTTGAATCTCTAAATACCCTTTAAACACAAGATAAATGTGTTTAAAGGGTAATTTCTTTGATAAAGCTGAGTTTGAAACAGAAACGTCTGGTTGAACGCGCTGCACAGCAGGAAACACAACACGTGCACGATGCTCTTTGCTTCAGTTTTTAACGGCAGCTGAAAACGAAAAAGAGAAATGAAAAAATGATTGTTTTATTTCTAACTTGTATCAATAATAATATCAGATGTGATATGTGAAATGCACACAGCAGCAGCTGTAACATTTAACTCTGCCTCTGTTACACCTCTGTGCCAGTTTGAGAGGTAGTAACAGGGATGAAGCTGCAGGGGGCGATGATGAGCTCAGAGTAGGTGATTTACTAATGCTGCCTGTAATCAATCACACTGATGCAATGCTAACCTACCTTTGTTTGGTTTGCGTGACTCACCAAAGGGGAACAGTGGCAACTAAACAAATATGTTAAGGATTAATTTGTGCCGATATAACTCTTAACCACTGCGTGAAAGAACTTCAGAGAGGTAACGTCTTTTAGAGGTGAAGATGGGCAGATGCTGATCAATCTGTGAAAATAAATGTCTGTGGCACCAATTACGAAAGCAGCTTTTGGAAAGTCCCAAACTATCTGGAGTATAATGAAACAGAAATATGACAAAGAAGCCCCATTACTGAACAACTCAAATCTTACACCAAAACAAGCATGAAACAACACGGGAATGTGACATTTCACAAGTCATTGGATTCAGTTTTTGTTAACAATCCAACAGTGGAACAACTTCTTTGGTTGCACAAAAATCAATAATGCTTGGCATCATGGGAAAATTAGTTATGTAACTGATCTTCTGCCAGATCTGCTAAAGCCGCTATTTAGGGATAGCGGGTAGCGGGAGGGGCGTTCCCCCGCAAAGAACGCAATCTTCCACCTTGCTAAACCCGCTATACCACCTGCGCTACCCGCTACATTATACATAGGAGTTGTTAGGATGTTCCACCTGTTCCTCTTTCAAAATTGGTTTTGCAGCAAAGTGTTATCTACTTCTGAGGTTCAGCAAACTCAGCATCATGTGATCAGAAATAAAGATGTGGAGGCTGGAGACATCTGTGATGTCACAGTCATTCACAAATCTTAACAGCTTAGTGATCAACATAGTTTTTATTCCCTGGAGTCTCCAGAACGAGCTAGAATTATATGATACATTTCTGACAGACAGCCACATGTAAGCGCTCAAGCGTGCTGAAACACTTAATCCACATTTATGACCGTCGCTTCCTACTGTTCCAGCTCAGGTTTCAGACTCATAAGGGACTTTTTCTCAGCTCCGACACTAAAAAATAATTAACTACAATTTTTTTTTTTTAATTCTGTTTGTCTTTTTCTAAGTTGATAGGCATTGTCTGGAGTGCCAGTCTTTGACAAAAACCAGCTTCCTTATTTGCTCATAATAAAGTTGCTTAATAGTTTACCTGTTACAGATGAGGCTGGTGGTGAATGAAAGAATGAAACATGACAGAAAAAGCAGTTCACACCAAGACTATGTGTTATTAAAGCACAGATGACCTTCTGTCTTACAGATGGAAAAGAAAAGAACAAGCTGACATCCAGCTTGTAAAACATCCTGAGCACACATATATATATACATATATATATATATATATATATATATATGTGTATGTATATATATATATAATATATATATATATATATATAAAATCAATGATATATGTATATATACACCAGGATGTGCTTGAAAGTAAAATGTTCCAGCACTTCCAGCAGGCAGGATTTCCCCGTTTGTGCTCCGTTACTTAAATCGTTTTAATTTCCTGAAGGCTTCTTTGGGAAATGTTCAACTTCAGATGTATGCGTGGTTGCACACCTGCATGTGTGCACAGACGCTGCATATATATAAAAGCCCAGCAGTGGCTGTTTGTGCACTTCATCTTCGATCCTTCAGCATCTGGCGTCATGACCTCACAGCGATGGATCCCTGTCTGCTTCCACCTGCTCTCAGGTACCAAACCATCCTCTCATGCACTCAGAAAACACAAAAAGTGGAAATTTTGTAAAACTGGTCTGAAGTTTGGCCTGGTTGTTTCCAGTCGTTCTTTATTTCATCTTTTTTAGTTATCTAGCTTTCTTTCACTCAAAAAACATTAAGCAGGATTTTTAATGCACAGCTTTTTCTTTAGGTGAAACGTTTTTTTTCCATGACAGCAGTATTAGTTCTTTTACTCCATATTTGATCTGTTTCCTCTACAACAACTTCATTCGTGCTTCACCCAAAGCATTTTAGTCTCGATTGTTCTGGATGCTTCTAACAGGTGACTGTTTTCTGTCTGTAGTGTTTGGGACGGGAGCGTCTGTGGCGACATCACAGTCTCAGAAATGTGAGTATGAGCGACTCGTTGCAGGAGAATGATTCATTATATTTGATTTTAAAGGCAGATGACAACTATTTTGGAATCAGCTTATTCACCGTCAACCCCAGATTTTATCAACTAAAAAAATGATCAGCTAAATTTAATGATACTGAATATATAATGTGCAACATTAACATCAACTATCACAGATGGACTGTTTTTAGCTCTTTGGGTTCCCCGACAGGCGATGGAGAAATAATTATGTCTGGGGTCGATTCATTAAGCTTGAGGATGAACTCTGGGTCTTTAAATCTCATTCATGAAACCTGAGCAGAACTAAATTTATGAAAATGTTAGTAACTCCCAGCTTTTTGTAGCTACAAACAAAATCTACTTTACACGTCTGCCACTTATTTAAGATGCTGCACTAAGTTACCGTACCGGCCTGAATATAGGACGACTGATTAGAAGACAACTGCTATTTTTCAAATATCATTTTGGGAAAATAAAAATATGATGAAGACAATAAGGTTCTTTATAAAACAACTATTTTTGTACAAGTACTGTAGGAAAAAAATCACACAGAGATAAGATTCTGAGTATTGTCAAACATTTTAATGATTTCATGTACATGTCAGGTTTCCATGTTATTTTAGATCAAGGTATAGTACTATGTAATAAACTTTATTCTCTTAAAATCTGAGACTACAACTCAGTGAGTCAGCATAAACCATGTAGTTAAATAACTGCATTAAGCGAATTTTTACTTGTTCCATTGGCAGATTTTTTTTGCTTATTACAAGCAAAAATATCTAGAATTAATTTTTTTTTAACTTATTTTTTTGAGTGGCCTTTTTTCCAGTGTAAGGTGCATTTTCTTTTTGAAATTCCAATTTACACCATTTCAAGAATATTAGAAATGCACCTAATGCTTTTAAATGATCATGTAAACTGAACAGATGTACTGAGTGGAAATAAAATGTGCTTAATAACCCAAAAAAAAAAAAGATAAATTTTAGTTCTATTTTGGCCCGAGCACAACATGATTAAGTTGGGAGCTATATAATGATTAGTCAAGTCAACTTTATTAATATAGCACATTTAAAACAAAAGTGCTTCACAAACAAAGATAAAACACAATACATAAAAGAATAATATTAGATGGTGATCACATTCACTGGAACAACACCCTTAAATTGAACCATTAGAATAATAGAACTAATAAAACTAGTTAATGAGTACAAGTCAGCTGAAAGCACAGAAAGATAAGATGAAAACACTGTGATTGTTACATAAGGAAGGAAGTTTAGAAGTCATTGTCTTCTAGGGTTGGAGATGAAGAAACTCAGCCATCGTTGCCTTGAATCAAAATTGTCTCGCAGGCACAGACGAGAGAGATCTAAGGACCATGTGGTTCTCAGCTGGACTATGGTCCCTCTGGGTCTGGGATGAGGTGTCGCCTCGAGTAGAGGAGTTTCAGTATCTCTGAGTCTTGTTTACAAGAGAAGAATGAAACGGGAGATCAGTCACTCTGTACTGGTCTGCTGTGGTGAAGACAGACAGGAACCACAAGACTCTTCGTTCTGAGACTCACTGATGGTCGTAAACTGTGTGGTAGTGACCAAAAGACAAGGAGCTGGACTCTCCCTGAGATATCCTGCCTCCTAATACACATCTGTATTACCCCAGAAAACTGGAGGAGGTAGTAAATAATAGGATCAATTTATCCGCTGATAGCAACTCCTTCCAAATGATCCCAGAATCAGTTGTGTTAATGATCCATTACATTCACGCCTGATGGAGCTCAATGAACCTCCCACAGTGGCTGAGCGGTAGCGCTGTCACCTGATATGTGACGGGTCCAGATTTGAGTCCTGATTGGAGGTGGGCGGATCGATCCAAATATTGATAATATCAATACCAATGCTGGTATTGAATGATACTCATGTAAAAGATCGATACTCAAGCTTTTTTTTCTCTCCCACAACACTAAGACTTCATTCCCCCCGCCCCTCTCGTCCCCCCCCCCCTCATTTTTGATGTTGCATCATCACGTGGCTCAGCGGCGTCGGCCAAACAAGCACGCAGGTAGACTCAGTCTGGCCCCTCCCCCCAGGCCCGCCCACTTTGAAAAAACATTAAGAACAGAACAATTCAACTCCAATAATTATTTACACAAAAATGTTAATTGTGATAATAAAGTATTTTGCTGTCACCTTTAAAGTTTGCCGAAATGTTATCCTAGGTTTTAACAAAATAATCCAAAGACAAAAATTAAAAAAAAACGGCAAAAGGTCAGCAGTTTCATGATAGATTAAGCTTAATACAGCGATCTCTTATTTTTCGCGGTTAATGCCCCCCCCCCCCCCCCCAAAAAAAAAAAATGTGTTTAAAATATGTTAAAAACCCCCAAAAAGTAGCGAGTCACTGCAGCGAAACAAGACAGAGGCTCAACTGTGGTCTTTCTGTTACCTTCACAGCCTCTGGTCTCTGAACTGTAGTAAAGAAACTGCTGGTATTGTGCTATTTTTAGCTCATAATTAGCGGCTAACACGCTAACAACAACAAAAGAAACAGTCTGGTTTTCTCTGCATGGAACGAGCACTTTATTCTGGCACTGCAGGAACTAGTAACATCACACAGGTTGTATTGTTGGGCTTCTGTCGGTTAACAGAACAGTTTTTGTTCTGCCGTCCTACAATACACACACTCCATTACCCCTAAGGCCACACCATTACCCATAAGGCCACCTTCTTAAAGGGGCCAGGCTGCATCACATTTCTTCGCTGTGAGAGAATGCGCACAACATCCTGTTATGTTTCCGCCATTTTTCTTGATTTTTTTATTATATTATATATTTCTGAAAAATCCGAGAATAACTAAAACCGCGGAACTTAAAGTACGAATTGGCGAAGGATCACTATATGAAAAAGTATTGGTAATGGTATTGGTATCGGCGATACCAACTTGTATTTACTTGGTATCAGATCGATACCAAAATTCCCAGTATCGCCCACCTCTAGTCCTGATTGGATCAGGAAGGACATCCAGGGTAAAACCTGTGCCAAATCAATCATACGGATCGGTCTACTGCGGTGATCCTGAACAGGGAGCAGCTGAAGTTGTGGCGAGATGATGCAGCGCCATGTCATGTGACCTTAAAGATCATGACGTTAGAAGTTTGGATCTGTTGCCAGGAGCTTCTCAGGTCGTAGATGTTTGTCAGAACTCAAAAGCAGAAAGTTAGAAACCGTGATCAACTCTGGGCACTCATGAAACAAGAGTGGATCTCCATTAGTCAGGGTTTCAACCAAAAACTGATCTCTGACCTGCCAGATAAATTCTCTGTATGAGCTAATAATACTGAAGCAGCAGGAACTGTTACCGCTACCACTCCTGAGTAAACTCTGTGTCCGCTGTGATCAGACACCTGCAGGACCTTCGGCAGCGGCGTCGTCCGGCCTTTCAACGGTCCAGCCTTCTACCTGCGCTCCAACTGCCCGGTCACCCTGACCCGCTTCACCCACAACCGGGTCGAGTGTGACATCACCGTCCGGAGAGGGGACAGCGGCCTGCTGACTCAAGTCGAGATCATCGTGAACAAAGTCAGGACGGTCATTCAGAACGGAAGCATCCAGGTGGAGAAGAGAAGGTCTGGTACCAGGTTCCCCCCAGATTCTGCTGGGTCATATTTTAGCTCCTACATCATAGGAAGAGGTAGTTTATTATTAGCTTTGGCTTTGGGGGATTATCACATAGTTTTCCATGTGGCTGAGTTGAATAAACAGCTCTTTCACATCTTCAAGGTGACTTAATGTTTGACCAGAAAAATCATTTTGGTTCATTTCTTTTTGGTATGGAGGCTTCAGATCAGCGGCTTCACTGACAACCCTCAACTTGTGTTTGCTCTTGATGACAGTGTTTCACTTCCGTACGACCACACCTACCAGCATGTGTTTCATTACGGCATCTACACCAGACTGAGGAGCTCGCTGCTTCCTCTGTCTGTCACCTGGCACGACGTACCTGGAGGAGCCGACACTCTCTGGGTGAGGAGGACCTAAACACGGGAACACAAGCCTGAACAGTTACTCTACATACGACACCTCCTGATGTGTCTGGATGGTTTGTTTTAAAGGTGGAGCTGGACCAGGAGCTCAGCTCTGACATGACTGGACTGTGTGGGAAACGCAACATGACAGGTACGGCATCTAAATCACAAAGGAAGCTTGAGAAGTAGCTTTACTGTTACTGGATGATTATTAGTCACGTTTTCTTTTGGCCAATAATTAGGGCTGGGCAAGTAAACGCGTTATTATCGCGTTAACGCATTCATTTATTAACGCCGACATTTATTTTATCGCGCGTTAACGCATGTTGCTCACATGCTTTTATTTTGAAAAGTTTTTTACTGGCTGCTGCAGAACCGGAAGAGAATTAGCAGGTAAACACGAAAAGCTAAAACAGACATGGAGAACGGTAAAAATCTGTGAACTTTACAGTTCAGGTAGCAACTCAGGTAGAAATATTAACAATTCTGTCTGAAAACAAAAATTTCTGGACTGCAACAAAACTTTCTTGTAATCCCTCCATGTTCCATCAGATCTGCTCCATGTGTTCACTGTCCTGCTGTTCTCTAGCTGGTTACTGCAGTGCAGCTCCATCTAGTGGCACAGATGTGTAATGACAACAGAAAGTCCAGTCCTCCATTATAAAACTAATTCAGTCCTGTGGCCCGTTTTTTAATTTCGTATTTTTGATCCAAGTCTAAAATTGAAATATTAAAAAAAAAAAAAAAAAAAGGCATTTTCATGTTTTTTTTTTGTGTTAGATTAAAAAACGAAAAAAGTAATAAAATGTCACTTTTTATTTTTTTTTTTTTAAATTGACAATTGAAAATGGAAAGAATGAATGATACATGGATTGGTAAAGTTACTGAACTTTAACATGGACATTTTTATTTTAAAGTTCTCCCAGACGGAGGATTCAACAGAAACAAGGTTATTTGTAACAACTGACAAGTTGAACTCCCCGTTAAAAGTTACCTCAGAAATTACCTGTTTTAATGTTCTGATTGTGCTGAGCCACAATCATTTTGTTGGATTTTATATGTAGACTTTAAAATTGTTTTTATAAAAAAACAGGATGAAATTAATGCCCTGGCAGTGGCAATAAGCTTTATTTTATTTTACATTTTTACACTAAATATGTATTATGACAAGTGCTGATGTTAAAAGTGTTTGAACAACAAATGTTATGGCACTTTAGTTCATATGGCAGCAGAACATTTAAATAAAAGTGCATTTTACACTACTTTTGAATTACTTATTTGATTTTGCGTATACAATGCGAATTAATCGTGGATTAATCACGGAAATAATGCGATTAACCGCGATTAAAATTTTTAATTGTTGCCCAGCCCTACCAATAAAACACTGCAACTGTTGGACTTCTCTTTGGAATTATAAAATGTAGGTTTTCGGTCAAAATTCAGTTTAGTTTATTGAAATAACAATAATCACAGGCTGTGATGGTTCTCATGGACTTTGTTATTCCTGTTTTATTTTGAAAGTCCTGCATTTGACCTTAAACGAAGATTCTGGTACTGAACAACTCTAGGTTGGTTATCAGAAGGTAATTAGTATAAACTTTAATTGGAACAAAGACAACGTGAATCAAAGCAGCTTTTGAGTGAGAATGAAATGTGTTTGCAGAAAATAGCAGTTAATGTTAGAAGTTGTTGCAATAACTACATCAAAATAAACAGCTATTTTAAGATAAGTGACGAGATTCAGAAATGCCCTCGAAAATGCACGTACACAAATAGATAGAGTTAACATTTACTGTATCTCAAAATGATGCAATTTTTCAAAGGTCAATATTTCACTAAAACTAGTTGTAGTAAGTTAAAAAGTTGCAATTCTGCAAAAATCAAAAGTTGCAGCAGGAGCAACCCGACTACCGTTGAATATCCCGTGTAAAGGGGCAGAAGTCACGTTCATCCGGGGCTTTGCAGACGCAAGTCTTTCTCGTCTTTAGCTTCCTCCAGTTGTTCCAGTAGAAGCAGACTGGACCAGCACTCGTCTGTCAGATAAGATATTCTTCCCGTTTTGTCCTTACGCTCATGCTAAATTGGTACCTTTCGAGTCAGTGAGAGTTTGCATCGTTGCTTCAAAAGTGGACGTTTACATGACGAGCAAAAGCCCCAAATACAGCGGTAAAGACCGGTTTTGACCGGTGCTGCCACCCAGTGGACACAACTTTTGAGTTTCCCCTATTTTATGATAAAAAGTTGGGAATTTGGGTCAGAAGGTTTGTCAAAATTCGCAATTTACAGAATGTCCTGATTTTACGACAAAAAGGTTGCAATTTGAGGGCTGAAAGTCCAGATGTTGTGAAATTTGAGATTTTATGACAAAAATCTCTAATTGATTTCAGGACATAAAATTGTAATTTTATACCAAAAAGTTGTGATTCTTTTAATATTTTACAGTGAAAAGTTAACTGGCTAAAAAATACTGTGATTTTACAACAAAAATTACAGATTTTTATGACAAAAATGTTCAATTCGACAGAAGCAGCAGTTTTACAACAAAATGGGATTTTGTAAATTTTGTAAATTTTCTGATTTTATTAGGAAGCATTATAGTATTGAATTAAAAGGTTATAATTTTTTTAAAGGCCATTTGAAACTGAGACAAGTAGTTGTAGTTCCATAAATAAATTAAACTGTCATTTCTTCTTTTCAACAAAAGGACTCTTTAGCAGCTCTGTGTTTAGAACATTCAGTTACATTTTTACAAATTTCTATTGTCAATAGTCATAATTTTCATTTTCAAATTTTTAAAATGTAAAACCTTCTGAGATATCCATGACAGAGCTTCCTACAGCCAATAAATGCAACTAGTAAATGTCAAAACTGATATGCAGTATTCATGACAAAACAATTTAGGAAGTTTGGTTTCACACGTCTTAATTTTAGATAACGATGTATTTTAGTTCATTTTTGTTGGGAAAAATTGCAGATATTTGTGATGCATCTTCTGTCCAGCCATTAAATGTCAAAACGGCTTGCCATACACCCATAAAAGAGTCACAGTTGTAGCAGGTGTCATATCCTGCTGTCATTATCCCCCATAGTTTACTAATTTAATCTGAGGAGTGAGGTTGTCTTTTATTTTCACGTATTTAACTGTGGCTTTACTTCTAAATAAAATCAAGCTTGAAGATAATCTAAAGTACAAAAGTAAAATGTTTTTCCAAAAGGATTTTTACCACCATGTTTGATGTTATAGGTATGTACTAAGTTCTATTCATTCATGTAGAGCTTATTAGCTGATTTCTTTTTTAAATTATTATTATTTTTAGTCAGCAGACAGCAGCTGATCACGGAGAGTCTCCTCACAGAGGACACGTGTCAAACTCGAGATCCTGAATCTGCTCCTAATTCTGTAAGTTGACGCCTGCAACCACACTTTCATTTTAAAACACTGTAAAACAAACCTTGTAATGTACTTTTACTTCTTCTACTGTTCATTTTTATATCTGTATGAACCTCATGGATTTCCTTCTTTCTCGCTGTGAATCGACATTAGAGGATATTGTTTAAGTCGTAAAGTATTGGTCCATAAATGTTGTATTTTAAGTGATTTTTGTAGGAAGCTGGTACTAATGCTAATGTAATGAAACATTTCATTACATTATTCATGTTGTGAAATGTTTCACTGCATACACTGCATGCAAGAAAGTAAATCTCATAAATCCTGATTTTATTACCATAAATTTGTGAGAGAAGATTCAGAAATAGGGAATTTGTGAGACCACTCTTTTAGATCGCAACTCAGCCGGTGCATATCTGAGGAATCATTTAGTTGCTTCAGCGTTAGGCATTTACCAGGGGCGCCGCTAGGGATTTTGGGCCTCATGAAAAGAATCTTAACCGGGCCCCCCAACACAGCGGCGAAATTTGTTGATGCTATTTTTGATTATCATTAGGGGCCTCTCTGGGCCCCCCTCAATCATGGGCCCCTATAATCCGTATCCTTTACCCCCCCTTTTCGGCGCCCCAGGGCATTTAAATATGTTTATTTAGAAGACTGCAAATGAAGACAGATCATTTTAATTCTCCTTTAATACTGTTTATTGAGACTTACCTTGTAGCTTGGGGGCCCCCTAGTGATTACAGAGAGCCTTTACATCTGTGTAGTCAGAAAAACGACTCTAATGAGCATGAACAAGCCTCAGCCACATTTTTTTATTTTATTTTATATGTGCAGGTCTGCATGCAGTTCTTTTCCCGCGCAGTGGCCTGTCTGGGAGCCCAAACACTGCAGTACATCCAGCTCTGTCAGGAGAATATTTACGGCCATGAGAACAACATGGACATCAGCTGTGGTTTCTTTAAAGAGGTGGCCCTGAAGTGTGGAAGCAGCAGTTATCTCTGGGACATCTGGAGATCTGTAACTGCATGCGGTGGGTCGTCTCTCACGGATACACTCAAACCTATTTCATCTGTTTATGTACTCACTTCAGTAAAATTTCCTGTCTCTGCAGCTCAGCCGACGTGTCCTGGAGACCTGGTTTATGTAGACCAGGGTGATGCTTTCGTTCCCAGCTGCTCAACCTGAAGCCCAGAGTCTCCAGTCAGGAAACCACCAGCTCCTGCGTCTGTCCAACAGGTGATTTCAGCTCTTCACCAGTTCAAACCTGCTGCTGCTGCTTGTTTAAGAGCCTGATTATAAAGGAGTTACCATTCCGTGCTGCAGGTACGGTACTCAATGATCATGCAGATGGATTCCAGTGTGTGGAGGCGTCCAGCTGCCCCTGCGTGTTCAACGACAGGAGCTACTCAGCCGGGGAAACCCACAGCACCAGCTGTCAGTCCTGGTGAGTGGACAGAAAATCTGACTTCCTGTGGAGTATCAGGGTAAACATACAGCATTTAGAGCACTTATCTAGTCATTTAGAGCCTGTTTTTATTTAAATGAATTTTTTAAAATGTATTTTGTGACACATATCAAGATTATTCTGCAAATTTATGTCACTTTAAAGATATTGGACCCACTGTTAAAAGTTGGAAGAGATTGTTTTTAGCTTCAAGATGGTTTGTGCCGTAATCTGAAAACCCTTTTATTTTTAAGTCAGTCATATGAGCAGTTTGATATTGCGTGTATGAACAATTGAATGTGTCCTTCACCTTCCCCCTCTGACGGTCTGTTCCAATATATTTTAGATTTTTACAACTCAGTCAGAGACGACAAAATTCACAGTGAAGTAAGAAATCAGAGGACAGACAACGACATCAGACAGGCAGTGATGGTGGTGTGTGTGTAGTATGTTGATGCCGTGTGGTGTGATGGACGTGTGATGTAAGGGTGCACGATATTGGATATCTGCCGATATACTTATATTTCTGAAATAAATATTTGCTGATTACTGATGCCGGTACCGATATAATCCACCTCTGCTTCTGATCCAGAACATCAACTGGCATAACATTCAGGAGAAATTGAGATAACCGGCCCTCCAAGGCCGACACAGGGGACCCACTGCAGATAACAACAATTGTTTTTGGCCAACTCCGATGATTTGCCTTTAGAGTCTCTCTGGTTCATCTCAGTGGGTGAAATTCCAAACAGCCGAATTCGGGTTAGTTCTTGCAACTTGCTAGCTAACGATTCTGTTCAAGAATCGCATCCAGTTGGCAGTTTAGCTCACTAAGCACCACAGTCTGAGTCTTTACAGCCCGACTCGTTCCCTCACACAGGACAGGCAGCCTCACAATGACCAGGATAACTGCTGTTGTTTTCCGAATTTGTCGATACACCAGTTAAATGCCAACTCCAAACAGCAGAAATCCTGTTATCAGAAAACTGAATATGTAAACATCTTCTGTATCCTCAGTGTACCAAGTAGCCATGAATAGGATCTTCCATTTATTCCAGGAATCCATCATATATCCGGCTGCTAGTGTCTTTTCTTCTCGTTGAGGAAATGTGGTCAATTGAGTTGAGACACCAGCTGACCAGATCCATGGTTTAAAAATTAGAAAATCTTCACAAATTTCTTGTACTGGAGGGACGACGGCACTTAAGATGAGTTATTAAATAGTGGTTGACTTTGACTTTAAGTTCTCATTGCAAACAGCAACTGTGTTGTCACTTTCCAACAACACTTGAAGTCCTACGGAGACATCGTAGGTGTGTCCCTCTTTTACGCTCAGATAACATCTCTCTCCTTTTTTTAGCCGTGTCATGCTAGCGTGCTTATGGTGTGCTTGGCAGGAAAAAAATAAGACTTTATTAGCTTAGGACCATCGGTGCTCTATCGATGTAGATGTTTCATTTTTTTAGTTTTTATTGCCAAGTGGTGCCATGACCTTTACAAATATTGTTCCAGCTAATCATCGAGCTCCAAGTATCCAAGTTCTAAGTATCAACAGAAAAGATGTCATCCATAAATCCCTGAGCCTCTGACGCCGATGAACTGGGAACTTCAGTTTGAGAATCATAGGATGCAGCTTTGATGGTTGAACCCAATCTTTCGTTTCTTTCCTCAGTTTGTGTGATGGAGGGAGGTGGAACTGCTCCGAAAACTCCTGCCCTCCCAAGTGTGTCATCGAAGGACAGTCTGTGACAACGTTTGATGGCAAACATTACGCAATCCCTTATAAATGCAGACACACAGCCTCACAGGTAACTGTTTCTCACAGTCCAGTTGTGTCACATTAACTCATCGCTGCATGTTTGTTTTACTAAAAGAACATATATCTCCAACCACATCCAGGGCCTGGACTGGACTGTAGAAATAGAGTTTTCTGAAAACGGAGCGTCTTTGCAAAAAGTTGTGCTACAGATCTTTCAGGTACAAGCAACCTAAATGTACTTTTCAGGAGGTTATAGTCCATCAAAAAAGTATAACTGATTATATTCTCTGCAGGAAATATATACGTTTACAGTCAGCATGGTTAAATTCAGGGATGAGGAGATTACTGAGCTTCATCAGTCCGGTAAGAAGAAACATACTATTCATGGTCTTTGAGCCTTGAAGTAGATCCATAATCACCAACCTCAAATCAGCTTCTCTCTCGACTGTCAGATCATGCCCTGGTTTTCTGGCAGTCCTCGATGTATGTTCAAGTCCACACGTCCTTCGACATGAAGATCCAAGTCCAGGTGTTCCCTGAAATCCAGCTATACATCACACCTCCGAGAAACCACACTGGCACCATCTCAGGTTGGAAACTCAGAGCAGATCCAGTTTCAGCCCCTTTGGCTCTACTCCTTAACCCGACCCCTGCGCTTTACACATCCATTAAAGATCCAGTGGTGTTCCAGTTGTCTCTCAGATTGAGAAACACTCCCATGGGAGTGTCCCATTTCAAAGGGTGGTCCTTCCCCTCCGTCCTATATTTGAGGGGGGATTGGAGTCAGCGTCATGCAGCAGGTGCTCAGTCCAAAGAAAAAGGACAAAATGGGTTAAATGATAATTAGAATAAAAATATTATTAAATATAGCATCATATTAATATAATATATATTAATATAATAATATACTTACAGTTCTCATTTTAATTCCACAGCCATTTACTTCTAAAACCATTCAGAGATAATCACCAACTTTTTTCATAAAATGAAACGTTTTGCTAAAAAATTGCAAATTTTTGCCAGATTGTGACAATTTAGCAAACTTGCAATATCGCAACTTTTTGTGATCAAAAGCAAATTTTTAGAAAAGACATAAAATTTACATTTGAATTTACATTCCAATTTAAATTGGAAATGTCATATAACTGCAACTTTATGTCCTGTATTTACAACATTTTGTAAAAAAAAAAAAAAAAAAAAGACTTTTATAGTGTTACAATCTTTGACATAAAAATTATGGGTTTCTCCCCTGAGATCAAGAACTTTGTTGTAAAATCTGGAATTTTGCAGTATTGCAATTGCAATCTTGACATTTTACAAAATTGTGACTTTTTAACCTGAATTTACAGCTTTATGTTGCACAATCAAAGCAAATTTACAAAATTGCTAATTTTCAAGTCTGAAATTTCAGCTGCTTGTTGTAAAATATTGACTTTTTGAAATAAAATTACGACGATCCCCGAAAATCAAAGCTTTCTGTCAGAAAATTTTGAATTTCACAAGATCGCAACTTTGTCACAAAAGGCGATTTTGCATCATAAAAATTTCTAAAACTGTTTTTTTAATATAATTGCATAATTTTGTCAAATTAAAAAAACATGAATCTTTGCTGTAAAATTGCTAAACTACAATGTTTCTACGTGATACTGTTGATGGTGAAATAGCTGCCATGTCAAAGAATAAGAACTAAAATACAGTTTCATAACTAGTTTTTCCTTCAAATTTAATTCTAAGAGCTAAATTCATGTTGTTAATTTTTACTGTTAGACCCTGACAATTAAGTAAAAACTTAAAATTTTTTTAAAATAGTTAGCTTGACAAGGGTACTTGACAAGTTGGAGGGCGAAGGGACAGGTGCTAGAGCACCACCTGGTGTCTATCTGTGCACGTACCTGATTGGAGTTGTGAGAAAAATACATCTTTACATTTATCCATGTCTCTATGACGTATCTGTTGACTCAAGACTGAAAGTGAAGACTCCAAAACCTCTAGATTTAAATTTAACTTTGTTGCATGCAAATACAGCAAGCTGCAGATGATGATTAAAGACCCCAGAAATAAGATCGCACAATGGATTGTTTTCTCCCGCTGGGGAAGTTTTTTAGTTGTCATAGTTTCTTTAATAAGGATATAATGATATTGCTTTAAATGATGAATGGACTGCACTTATATACAGCTTTCTCCACACCATCAAGGTGCCCTCAAAGCAGTTTACAATGGCCTCTCATTCACAGACCTACTGGGAGAAAGTTAGGGTTCAGTGCCCAAGGACACTTTGGTATGTGGACAGTTGGAGCCGGGCTTGAACTGCCAAACTTTCAGTGACTTGATGACTCGCGCTACCAACTGAGCAACGGCCATCCCTTTAGTTCATATTTGCTCGGGGGTCATGCTCTGGGTCTCTGAAAAGTGCCTAGAGACAATTTGTATTGTAATAGATGCTGTAGAAAAGAAGTTGAACTTGATCAGCAGATCACAGAAAGTCAGTAATATCTGACTGATCTATATCAATAAGGCCTCGGAGCTGCTGAGAGAGATGTTTTGTCTTCCAGCAACAATAACCGCCTTTACCACCTCAGCTGGTAAGGGTAGGGAGAGGTAAAAGGCATGAGCACAGGGCAAAGGGGTAATCATATCCATATATACAAACTAAAACCATCACCGCTGCTGACTTAGTTTTCTATATCCTGTGTTTCGTGAGTGACCCAGTTGGGTTTGTAGTTACAGTCTGGCTTCCTTTCAGGTCTTTGTGGCAACAACAACAACGACAGCACGGATGACTTCACCAGCAGCAGCGGGATCATCGAGAACTCAGCTAAGCTCTTTGCTTCATCCTGGATTTTGGATAGTTGTACGCTGGTTATACCCAGCCCCTGCATCAGCACCGACAATGGTACCAGTTACTGACGCGAATTAATGCTCCTCTAAGACGGCGACTGTTTAACTTCTGAGAAGTTAACTTCTGTATTACTTCCTTGTATTAATATCACGTCAAACAGGCGTGACATTAATACAAGGAAATGGTTTTTCCCAAATGCTTTTGCACGTCATCGTACTCTGTTACTGTTTCAGAAATATTTGCAGATGAAAAATGCTCTGTGCTCAATGACCCAGCTGGGATATTTGCCAGCTGCCACAGTTACATCCCAACCGATCAATACCACGAAGTAAGAACACACCTACTCACCAAACAATACCTCAAGAGGTGTTAAGTGTGTTTTCAGGAGTTAACTCACGTTGATTTATTAATGATGAACTTCGGTTAATATTCATCTGTTTCTAGGCATGTCTCCAACGAACCTGTAACTGCGGCAACAATCTGCAACGCTGCTTGTGCGTTGGCTTGGGGAACTACGCTAAAGCCTGTGCCAGTCTGGGAGTTGAGCTTGGAGACTGGAGGAAGGCTGCCAACTGCAGTGAGTTCAGCTTGAATTGATACGTAACTAGAAAAACACTCGGAGAGCGCAGACGTCCGCCAAGCGCAGCAATTCCCCCATATAGTGATTTACACCATAAATATTAGTGTACATATAGCACTGAAAATATGGGACTGCTAAAAAAATACCATATCTTCCTTTATTTTGTGATGCACATAAAAGAAATAATAATGCTATAAAGATTTCATGCAATATTTGTTTCCAAAGTCAATATATTGAAATTAGACAACCTCAATGTTTTTATAGAGATTGCGATAAACTACGCATTCTGGATCAGATCCTGATCAGCCTTTGAAATTTGATTTGAAATTTGAAATTTGAGGTTCCCATTGTCAATCCCTGGGTCAAATTTCATGAGTTTTGGGCAATAATTAACGGAGATATTGAGAAACAAAATTTTTGGCCCCATTGACCGCAATGTTATCGAAAATTTGAAAGTGATCCAGAATCCAGGATTTCTTCCGAATCACACTCAAAATGAAATCAGTTCTTCCTTTTCACATTTCTGACAACTCCTGAAAATTTAATCAAAATCCATCCATAACTTTTTGAGTTATCTTGAACACAGACAAACAAACAAACAGATAAACGCCGGCAAAAACATAACCTCCTATGCGGAGGTAACAATGTAAATAAATACACAAAGCATCATTATATTTCCTCCATCCCATCACTGGAGTCAAAGAGTCCAAGGTGACAACAGGATCAGGCCTTAAATCAAAAAAGATGTTTTTTACCATCAACTTCATGACAATTATTAATATACATCAAGTTTTGCTATTTAGGTTGTAACACATTCTGAAAAAGTTGGTTTAAAGGCAATTTAATGCCAGTAGGAAGGTGAAAGAAAATGAAATATTTCAATTAAATTAAGAGTCAAGATCAAGATCGAGAGAAGGACAGCTTCTTATGCGTCATTGTGTCACTGGCCTAGCCAATGGGAGCTGGAGATATTACCAGTCAAGTGTAAAAGCTTGATGTAACAATACCACTTCTGACCACATGGGGGCATATGGATCTGCTGTGTTGACAAAGGAGGCACTGACAATACTGTGCTCGTGAGTGGGCACGGACCAGCAACCCAAAGACATGCACTTTGTTGAGCCTTATCCCAAGGACTCACACCTGAATGTTGTGATATGTCGCCCCTGTGTGGTCAGAAGTGGTATTGCAACAATCAGTTGCATATACTGTTCACTGGGAACACCCTGGTTATAAAGAGATGGACATGGTCAGCAATGATTCTCAGCTAGGATGTGGTGTTTAAATGATGAACAGTTGGTACTAAGATGTCCAAAGTCTGCCAAGAAAGTCTCCCCCCACACCATCACACCACCAGCAGCAGCCTGAACCAATGATACCAGGAAGGATGGGTCCATGCTTTCATGTTGTTTCCACCAAATTATGACCATCTGAATGTTGTTGTAGCCTCAGTTTTCTCTTCTTAGCTGACAGAAGTGGCACCAGGTGCGTCTACAGCCCACCAGGTTGAACATGTTGCGCGTTCAGAGATGGTATTCTGCAGATCTTGGTTGTAACGAGTGCTTATTTAATTTACTGGTGCTTTTCTACCTCTCCAACCAGTCTGCCCATTCTCCTCTGACCTCTGACATCAAGGGGGCATTATCGTCCACGCAACTGCCGCTCACAGGATAATTTCTCTTTTTTTGACCATTCTCTGTGAACCAAAATGACTCCACTTTGCAATAATTTTATCCAGAGGCAGCTGTCATGCTTCATCCTTGACATCCTCAGTGCCAGAATACCTTCAAAGTGTTGTGAGAAGCAAAATTACAAAGTGTAAAAAAAACATTTACTTTGTCAAATTCTTTGGAATGTGTTGCAGACCTGTAAAGCAATGGATGTATATTGAGAAACTGAATGAAGCTGATAAGAAAAAAAAGATAAAAAAATCGTGAGCCGAGAGTGTCTGTAAAGAAATAAAAGTCAGTAAATATCAGAATTACTGCTTAATTTTCTGTGTGTGAGAAAAAGAGATGTTTGTGTTGTGTAAGCATCTTTCAGTCGCTTTTCTTTAATGCTAAAGCAGCAGAAGTGCACTGTAATGTCAAAAATATCATAAATTATATGTGCATACTCCAATGTGAATCTAAATTTTGTGTCAAAGCTCTCAATTGTCCAAAGAACCAAAAGTTCTCTTACAACATTCGGGCCTGTAACCGGACCTGCCGCTCCCTGTCCGGACCCGACCCTCGCTGCGAGCTGGAAGATGCTCCGGTGGAGGGATGCGGCTGTCCGGAGGGAACCCACCTCAACCAAGGGGGCACCTGCACCCCAAAGGCGCAGTGTGATTGTCATCATGGAGGCGGTACATCAGCACCAGGACCCGTGGTGATCGATGGACGACAGTGGTGAGTTCAAAATGGATGCTTGTGAAGCCCTGAAGATGGTGGAACAGTGATAACTACTGAAACTACAGCAGGAATGTCAAATCAGCATCAGCATCACAGTTACCATCTTTGTTTTCTTGATTGCCCACCAGTTTCTAGGTTCAGTCTTTGAAGGTGTTTCATGACAAACTGACGTTAGAAGTCTGTTTCTACTCAGAACAAACCTGCTCATATTTGCTCAGCATGTGCTGATTTAAAAATGTTTATTCTGGAAGACAGTTGGAGTCTCTGAGCTTTGAATTCTTGGTTCTTTTGTTGCTTTTCTTGGTGTCAAACTGTGATGCCAGGCATAGTGCGAATTATGGGGGGGTTTGGGGGGGTTTGACCCCCCCAATTACAACTTCGACCCCCCTAAAGACGGGACAAATTGTCATTTTTGTCATCTCTAGAAAATGTTGACCCCCCAATTGTCATTGTATAATTTGCACTCTGATGCCAGGGTACGACATCAAAAAGTGCAACTTTCTGTCCTTAAATTTACAAATATTTCTTGTAAAAAAAAAATAAAATTACCCTGCCAATTTACCCTACAACAAAACAAAAATGAACAATAACAACTTATTTTTTGCTTTTTTCTCATGAAAAAAACAACTTTTTACTGCAAAACTTCAAATTCTACAACTTCCTGATGTTTTGTCCAAAAGCCAATACTTTCGTTGTACAATCATGACATTTTTATTCGTAATATCCAAATTTCACAAAATTGTGACTTTATAACTAAAAATGACAATCATTTGTCAGAAGATATCAACTTTGCAAAATTGTAACAAAATTATGACTAATCATAAAATTTTGAGTTTTGTATAATTTATTTGTACTAAAATGAGGTCTGAATTTTACAAAATTTTGCAATTTTTTGTTGTAATAGCAAGATTTACGTGGAATTATATGTTGTTGTTGTTGTTGTAAAAAGAAAATGGTGACTTTTTGATGTAAAAATGCTACTTTTAATCATAAAATAGCTGCTCTTTGTTATTCCAGTGTTTAATGTTCATCTAAAATCAAACATGCAGTCGCACTAGCATCGCGTCAACATTTCTTCATAAATGTTCTAGTTGGACATATATTTGCCTTTCATGCTCTCCTGCTCCAGATAAAATGAGGTGATGGGTCAAATTTCTTCCACGAGCCAGGAGTTCAGATATGTAATCTGTTGTATAAAAGTTATAGTTTTTTTATGTAAACCTCATGTTTTGTCTTTCAAAGCCTTTGTGAGAATGGAAAACTGAACTGCTCCAAAGACTGTGGTAAATACATGATCTTTTATCATCAATTATTTTAGAACTTTTTAATTTGCTAATGCTGGTTAACAGATCTATGTCAATGCCTCCACTGACCTGTCTGTCACTAAATTTGCTTGCAAGTTTTGCATGTTTTACCATCTGTAGCTGAATAACTACATTTTAAATCCTGCCTAGTGTGCCTTTGCTAAAATAATTTTGTTTCTAATCTTATTCAGTCAGCTTGTCAATGACTCGTCTTGACTGGAAATTAACAGAACACATTCACGCTGTTGTCTTAATAAATGTCAAACTTCCTGTTTTGCATCAGGTTGCAGAAATGGGAAGGTTTGTGTTCACTGCTCAGACGACCCGGTGAATACAGCTCGGAAAACTTGTGACAGTCTCAGCAAACCCTTGGTAAGTACCATCATTGTCATCAAACGTTAACCTGGATGTAGCTGTTGGGCTCAGATAGTTTAGCTTCAGTAGTTCTGATGCAGGATTCTCAACATTATCAGCAAACTGTTGAAACTCAACAGAATTGACATTAAATCAGTTTCATACTGAAAAGATTAACATTTTGTGTTTTTGTTTGTCTATCTGCAACATTTTAAATTCTCTGAAAATTGCATCCCAGTTACCACTGACAAATGAATGTGTCTCATTCTGATTAGATGACTTTTTCTTCTGAAACCTACAGCGACTAAAATGTATATTTTTTGGATAATTTTATATTTGTCTTTGTCACTGAATTTTATGTTCCATTACCACTTTTTTTGTTAACTAAATTGAGCTAAAACTCCTTTCTCTGGTGTGACTTCCAGCGCTCCAACGTTACCTGTAAGAATGGCTGCTTCTGCCCACATGACCAGTATGAGGATCACCATGGAAACTGTGTTTCCAGAGACAACTGCACCTGTGTTTACAGCGGCAGAGTATTCAGCGCAGGACAGCATGTGAAGACCAACTGTAAAACATGGTAACACTCTCACTGACGCTGCTGCTTCAGTCTAAACTGTCCCGTCCGCCTGTTAACGACCATAGTAACGCAGCTCTGTCTTGTAGCGTCTGCGGTCACGGCCAGTGGCAGTGCACGGATGAGCCATGCCCAGGAACATGCCAAGTTTATGGAAACGGACATTACCAGACGTTTGACTCTAAATGGTACCGCTTTGACGGACACTGTCAGTACACGCTGGTGGAGGTGAGAACGCTGGGCGGTTCTTCGCAAGGAGGTGTGGATGAATAGAGGGAGGTCAAACTAACATGTCTACCGCTGGAAGAAAATCATGAAGATCTTTGCTTGCTTCGTCAGGCATAAAGGGGATATCGGAGCACAAGAACTAATATTATCACAAGTCTTTAGTCTTGTCTCATACAAACTGTGTTGTTTCATGACACAGTTTGTACCAACATCCAGTGAGGAGCGTTAATCTACCAAAGAATCTGGTTGTAGCTGTGTGAATCAGTGACCCCTCAAGGTCCTCAATGTTTGCAAAAATATGGCTTATAGCCCTAAGAACCAGCTAAAGCAGAGATAGAAAACTGATATACGGCTCCTTTCCTCACCCGTCCGTAACGCTGCTCCTTTATTTCAGGATTATGACGCTACCTTTTCTGTCAGAGTGGAGACCGTACCCTGCTGTGATGAGGCGCTCACATGCTCTCGCTCCATCATCCTGGACCTGAAGGTGGATAACTCTCTGAGGAATTGGCCAAGCATTACTATTATTTTATTATCATTAGGGTTGCACTGAATGTGGAACATTTATTGTTATCACAGTATCAACATGCGCACTATCAGTGTCGCATAGACCAGGGGAGCCCAATCCTGGTCCCCATCCATCATGTTTTAGAGGTTTCCCAGCTTCAACACACCTGATTCTAATCAATGGTTGTTATTGGGTTGTCATCAAAGTCTCCACAAGTCTGTTGATGACACAGCCACTTGTATCATGGTGAGCTAAAGCAAGGAAACATCTAAAACCTGCTGGATAAGGGCTCTCAAGGACCAGGATTGGGCAACCCTGGCATAGACTACAAAGGTCATTTTAAACCAAAGGGAGGATGGGACTAAGGGTGGTAAAATGAAGCACATTGAACCAGGAAGTGAACCAAAACAGGGGACAGGAAACACAAGAAAACAAGAAGAGCTAAGAAAAATCTCAAAAACCAGAAGCACAAAACTGAACCAAGATCGTAACAGTATATACAATGTTTTCCGAATGTCGTGCAGCCTTAATTATTATTATTATTATTCTAACACTACAGCTGCATTGTAAGTGGTGTTATAGCAACAAAGCAAGGCCTAATCTTATTTGTGAAAACCTCTCCCATTAAGGACGAAGTTACATTGACTCTGAGTGACATGAAGGTGACCAGACAGCTACAGAGTGACTGGACTCTGGAGACAAGTCCTCTTTACAACACGCACAGCGTGGGACTCTATATCATAATCTCGGTGCCGAGCGAAGGTCTGACTCTCATTTGGGACAAACACACCCGGATCACCATCGAACTGGACCCACGCTGGAGGGTCAGTGATGAGGACGATTATGAATGTTAATCATTCCTGTTACTCATGCATTGTTCCTCCTCACTTTGAAAACGATTCTTAAAGAAGTAAAGTAGAATTTCGAAATACACCTTTGGTACGCTTACGTATCTCCATGCATGAACTTTCCTCCAGAACAAAGTCAGTGGCCTCTGTGGGAATTTCGACTCCAATGAGATGAATGATCTGCAGATCAGGGGCTCAGCAGGTGAATTCTCCTTGTTTCATGTTGCAGTAATGCCTTTGTCCTCATTGTAGAAGTAAAACCTGACCTGTGTTTCAGTGGTGAGCAGTCCTCTGGCCTTCGGCAACAGCTGGAAGGCTGCCACTCCTCCATGCTCTGATGTGACCACGGAGATATTTCCATGTGAACGTAACTCCTATTGTTCAGCCTGGGCCCAGCGGCGCTGTATGATCCTGACAGGAGCCACCTTCAAAGACTGTCACGATAAGGTATATTTAGAGTCCCCCTGACACCAGGTACTGGGATACGACTGGGGCTTCCTACACATAAGAGAGGGAAAAAATGAAGAGCCTACAAGGAACTTAGATCATCTGTGACTCATTTGCCAGCCCAAGAAAACAGTCAACAGTAAAGATGCAAGACGCTGCAACATTGATTCCCCAGTCTCTGAGCACATGGGTGAAAGTTGTGTTTATGAACCCTCAGGTGGATCCAGAGCCCTACTACCACGCCTGCGTGCAGGAGTCTTGCTCCTGTGAGTTTGAAGGGAAGTTCCTTGGCTTCTGCACAGCTGTGGCGGCCTACGCAGAAGCCTGCAGCGACCAGGACATCTGTATAAACTGGAGGACACCTGATCTCTGTCGTGAGTTGGGAACCCTTCGCCCCGTGACTTTAAAGGGGGAAATGTTGCTTTAGTGTGTCTTCTGAGCTATATAGATTGTGCTACAATGATCTTAAGATGTGACCAGAGGCTCAAAAACCAAGATACTTGTATGTTGTAGCATTTATATCCACAAAGCATTTGGTGTTTAGGGTGCTGAGAAGGTTCCCTTTATTAGTCCTATATGCAGGTTGACAAGTGACATCATGCTCACCTGCTAAGTCTGCCAGAACAGCTTTAGTTGGTAAAACATTGGCATTGTTATTTGCAAGTAAATTGTAAAAACAATGTAAACACAAAATTGTGAGTCATGCCTTGATGTACAAATTGGCTCAGCAACAAAGTCCGTATACTAGAGTTCTTTCGAACAACCCCAAAACCCGAGGTTCCGAATTGGTACAGTTAGTCTCAGGTCCAGTCGGTGCTCTCTGACAGGCTGGGTCCACATTTACCTGAGAGAAATAAAGATGTTGGCAGTGGCAGCTGCCACTCAACCACCCCCCCACCCCCATACAATAGGCTGCAAAAATGTCAGGTGACAGGTCGAGCAAAAGTAAACAAACAAACACTAGTTTGGTTTAGCCTATGTCGGGACTCGGGGCAGTTAAATGTTTATTCATTAATGCGGTGTGTTGCCGTAGCGTGTTATTAGCGGTTTGCCCGGCAGCTGTAAAACTCAACGGATCGCCAACATGACAACATTGGATGAGAGAATATGTTCACAACACGTCCTGACCGGTGTAGGCTATTAGCTTTAGCAGTTGCTACAAATAGCATATGTATCTACAAAGAAAATAACAACGTGGATTTATTGTTGTTTACATCACGTAGCCTATGTAGCAACTGAACCGGTAGAAGAAGACAACTTTAGGTAAGAAAATCAAGTTTTATTCAACGCTAGACAACTTTTAACATGAGCAACTATGGGCTGTACTGTCTCGGTTCTATTTGGGTATCTCCATTTGGTTCGTGGTCGGAAACTAAAGACTGGGGTTGAGTCGGTTCCAGATCTAAATATTGCGGATCCATTTGGGTTCGTAACCCGGACTTATGATAATAGCTCGTGTCGGGTCAGTTTTGGGTCAAATTTTCACGGGTCCATTCAGGTTCACAGTTCTGGCTTAAAGATGTATGAAAGGATTTGAAATGTTGAGGTCGTTTACAGGAAATGATGAAAAAAAACGTAGCATTGATAATGAGTTGGAATTTTTTAAAACATGCGCATCTGAATGCCAATAGGAATTGGCACACCCATTTATAAGCCCAGCCCATCAATAGGCCTCCAGCTGTTTGACCAATCAGAACAAAAGCTGAACCAAATTGATTCATTCATTTTCAGTTATTTCTATGATCAAATAATTATAGAATTTTAAAATTAAGCTGAGCGCAAAGGTATTCAAGAGATACCACGCAAATAGAGCATAATATAGCCACTAAATCTTAAAACTATTGTATACTATAACTATATTATTTTTAAAAACCCATATGACAGAAAGTGTACTAATCACATATGGATTTTACCTGTTATCGCCACTCTTTAGCGGTCTACTGTGATTACTACAATGAGCGGGGCCAGTATAGCTGGCACTACGAAGCCTGTGGTAGGATGCTGACCTGTGGCAAAGACAACTACTTCACTCACAAACTGGAAGGTAAGCAAACATTTTAATTTGGATTGGAAATAATTTAAATCTTTTTTATATCTGTGTTTGAATCTCAGTGGTACAATCCTAAATCAGAAAAACATGGGAAATTTTCAAAAATGAAAATGCAAAAAGCAAACACGGTCATTTTCATGATTTACGTAGATTTCTTTTTATTTTTAAGCAGTATAAACCCAAGGTTTTTCCTGTTTTTGCACATCATTTTTAATTTCATGAAATGTGTTTGTTATCCAAGGAATCTGGAGGGAACTGAATGTAGACAGGGTTTCGTACAAGCCTAAGCATGTCTCCCATGATCTCATGAATGCTTCACACAGCACTGCGTCAAGAAGTACCATTCATCAATGACTTATACAACCACAAGGAAATGTTTTGAAACTTTTGTCAAGCACTACAAATATGGAGCTTTGTTCCCAAATGCCACGTAAATGCCTACTGTGGAAAAAGGAATCCTTATGTTAGCCTTGTCCAATGACAATGTCGGCATCTAGAATGGGTCATCACGCTGGAAACATGTATTATGGTCAAAGCAGCATTCAAGATTGTTTTTGGAATAAATGGACACTGTGTGCTCTGGATCATAGATGAATAGGACCAGCCAGGCCTTAATCAGCAGTGTCTGAGATGATAAGAGGTTGTATCCATACCCTTAGAAAAACTCATTTTCATGTCTTGCAACATGTGCTGCCTTCAGGGTCACATTTATTTTCCAAGGGCATACATATATTTTTCAACATGACATTACAAAACCACCTTCTGCACACATTACTACAAAGAGGTGACTGATGAAGAAGAGGGTATGGGTCCTGACCAAACGGCAACCGTCCCATGTCCAGTTTTGTTTCAGTTCCTTGACTGACAACTAGGTACTGGCTCCAAGACAGAGAAAGTCCCAGTTGACTCCCATATTAAATGGCCATCTTTGCAGCAGAATTAAACATATCCTCAACGTGGTACAAAAAGGTATACACAGTCCATGATCCTAACCTGTCCTGAAGAGAGAATATGTGGAGAATTTTGAAAGGCAAAATACCTCAAAACAATCCTGTACTGTTGCACACCTTAAAATGAGTTTGCAGGAAGAATTGGACATAATACCAAAAGAAACACTTCAGGTTCACTTGGTACCCTTAATGTAAAAATCTCTTTTAGAAGGTTTTGAAGGAATGGCAACATTAGAAAGTGTTAAAAGCTTGACCGTCGAAACTCTTTTTTTGAAATGCGTTGAAGACCCAAAGTGCTAGTGAGTAAGAAATTAAATTTAATGGATAAGAGGAAAAAATAAATATTTTGGATTCATACTGTCAGCAGAGATAAAATTCAAAAGAACACTTCACCAAATAAAAATGATAAAATTAAGATTTATTCTTTGTAAAGGCTGTTACCCGAGATGTCCAGAGGAGGAGCCATATTATGATGAGAATACTGGTGAATGCACCACCCTGAGGAACTGCTGCTGTAATTACAATGACACTGTTGTTCCAGCTGGAAAAGTGGTGATTATCAACTCCGTTCGGTGGTAAGTTGACCCTTTCATGCTGGATGGTTTATTTTATGTATTACCAAAAACTGAAAATCGAATTATTATTTCCCTGAATAACTCAATACTTCTTGCTTTTTCATTTCATCTAGTGTTTGTAATAATGGAAACTTTAATTGTGGTAAGTTTGAAAACATATTTAATATACTTTATATCCATTATCTATACCCGCTTAATCCTCTGCAGAGTCACTGCTGGAGCCCATCCCAGCTCTCTTCGGGCGAAAGGCAGGGGTACACCTTGGACAGGTCGCCAGTCCATCGCAGTATATATTAGGGCTGTCAGTCGATTAATTCACAGCAAGAGTAAATACGAATAACCTTTTTCTTCTAAACAGACCCATCTGGCAGCACCTTAAGGCTAAACTTGCCATTCATAAGAGCCTTTTCTGTCGCCATGTCTGTCCCACATGTTGACTGTAAATACACTTATTGTCCATGAAAATATTTAAAAGGAGCTGTTGCATTTTACATATGTGTTTCCAGGACCTACAACTACTTCAGCCACCACAATACCGACTTCTACACCAACAACTGCAACTACTTCAGCCACAACAATACCGACTTCTACATCAACAACTGAAACTACTTCAGCCACAACAGTAGCCACATCTACACCAACTGCTCCAACTACTTCATCTACAGCAATAACAACATCAACAACTACATTTACTTCAGCCACAACAATGCCGACTTCTACACCAACAACTGAAACTACTTCAGCCACAACAATACCGACTTCTACACCAACAGCTGAAACTACTTCAGCCACAACAATACCGACTTCTATACCAACAGCTGAAACTACTTCAGCCACAACAATACCCACATCTACACCAACTGCTCCAACTACTTCATCTACAGCAATACCAACATCAACAATTACATTTACTTCAGCCACAACAATACCGACTTCTACGCCAACAACTGAAACTACTTCAGCCACAACACCCACTTTCACACCAACTACTGCTAGTACTTCATCCACTACAATACAGACTTCTACACCAACAGCTACATCTTCTTCAGCCACAACAGTACAGACTTCTACACCAACAACTGAAACTACTTCAGCCACAACAATACCCACTTCTACACCAACAACTGCAACTACTTCAGCCACAACAGTACAGACCTCTACACCAACAACTGAAACTACTTCAGCCACAACAGTACCCACATCTACACCAACAGCTACATCTTCTTCAACCACAACAGTACAGACTTCTACACCAACAACTACAAATACTTCAGCCACAACAATACCCACATCTACACCAACAACTGCATCTTCTTCAACCACAACAATACCCACATCTACACCAACAACTGCATCTTCTTCAACCACAACAGTACAGACTTCTACACCAACAACTGCAACTACTTCAGCCACAACAGTACCCACATCTACACCAACAACTGCATCTTCTTCAACCACAACAGTACAGACTTCTACACCAACAACTGCAACTACTTCAGCCACAACAGTACCCACATCTACACCAACAACTGAAACTACTTCAGCCACAACAAAACCCACATCTGCACCAACAGCTACATCTTCTTCAACCACAACAGTACAGACTTCTACACCAACAATTACAAATACTTCAGCCACAACAATACCCACATCTACACCAACAGCTACATCTTCTTCAGCCATAACATTACAGACTTCTACACCAACAACTGCAACTACTTCAGCCACAACAGTACCCACATCTATACCAACAACTGAAACTACTTCAGCCACAACAATACCCACATCTACACCAACAACTGCATCTTCTTCAGCCATAATACAGACTTCTACAACTGAAACTACTTCAGCCACAGCAATACCAACATCAACAGCTACATCTTCTTCAGCCACAACAGTACAGACTTCTACACCAACTACTGAAACTACTTCAGCCACAATAATACCCACTTCTACACCAACAACTGCAACTACTTCATCCACAGCAATACCAACATCAATGGCTACATCTTCTTTAGCCACAACAATACCCACATCTACACCAACTACTGCTAGTACTTCATCCACTACTATACCAACTTCTACACCAACAACTGCATCTACTTCAGCCACAGCAGTACCCACTTCTACCCCACCTTGTATCTGTAACGACCTGAAGATTAAAAAAATGTGGTCCTGCGGTGTGACTTGGACAGAAGACTGCTTCAATAAGACTTGTATAAATGGGAAGATCGAGTTAACTCCAGTGGTCTGTAAAGAGTCTCAAGCTCCCAGCTGTCCCAGGAATCTGGTCACAAAGGTCACAGATGGATGCTGTGAAACATGGACTTGTGACTGTGAGTGACTTAACTAAAAAAAATTCCCCGCTTTCTTATTTTTTTCTAATATGAAATAAAATTAGTCCTTTTTTGCAACATTCCCAGGTCGTTGCGAACTCTACGGGGACCCTCACTACATCTCTTTCCAAGGTGTGGCCTTTGATTTCCTGGAGGAATGCTCTTACATTCTGGTGGAGGAGAGGTCACCACGTCATCATCTGACCATTGCTGTGGACAACTTCTACTGTATACCAGGCCTCAAAGGCTCCTGTGCTAGAGGCATCGTCCTGAAATATCAGAACAATACAGCTACACTTAGAATTCACAACGTCTTTGGAGTACAGGTGGGAAGTTTGTTGTTAGTTTTTTTTTGTGTGTGTGTGTGTGTTTCAATTAGACAGAGGAACCAAACTAATTCTTTGTATTGTAGGAAAGAATTAGGATGGCTGTCCAGTATTACCAAAATAAATCTCTGATATAAGATATTGATTTGTGAAATATTAAAGGCTTACCTTTCAATATCTAAAAGTACAGTCTCCTGAAACAGATGATTTTAACCTGATCTGATCTGTCTCAGGTCACTCTGAACAATGTGACCATACAGCCACCATATGAGGAGAACGGACTGAAGTTTGACACCACAGGATATGAAGTCTTCATCCATCTCCCAGAGATCCGCTCTTTTGTGTCTCTCTCTCCTTTTTATACCGTCATGGTCAGTGTGGCCATGGAGCACTTCCTCAACAACACCCAGGGACAGTGTGGTACGTTTTGGATGGAAAGTATTGATCCAGGCATAAACTTATCTATGCTGAATATCCATCTGAGCTTAAGTCTTAAGTCTAGTTGAGCATTTCGAGTCACGCTTGCAACATACTGTCTACTAGTCAGCTTAGTTGATTTAACCATTTCAGACTAGTATAGCACAAATAGGTGGCTATCTTATTGCTCATTGTCAATTTCTCTATTTTAGAGTTAATAAATGTCTTACATTAGAGTGTTTTTGATGATTAGACATGGAACAAGGTCTATGTGTCACCCACATTATCAAAACCATGTCCAAAAAGTGCCTGAAAATGGTGGAAAGATTTTGGTGTTGGACCATTTGTCTTTTTTGATCCAGTGGTGATATCAAATAAATGGAGAGCTTAGAGAATGTACCTTCTGCATGGCAAACATAAATATTTTAGACTTAACCACTACTGTCCAATTCCAGTACAATTCTGATCCAGTAAAGATCTCCATCGTGGAAATGCACACAACTAAAATGCAAACTACTGGACATCGAAAGGTCATTGCAGAAATTTAAAAATGTTCTAAGGGTTATGAACAAAAGCACTTATTGACCAAGAAGGCGTAAATCTTCTTTATCTTTAATAGCATTGAACTTTCATAATTTATAGACTTCTGATCCTTTATCATTTTCAGTTAATACATGAAGAATATTTAATTGTAAAGCTACCACTGTGAAGGCATCAGAACATTTGGTAGTCTTTGCTTTAGTGGTGCAAGTTCCTGCATCGGCATGTTGCATGGCCACATGTCCACTCCACATGCAGAAGGGATTCAATTCTGAAATTCAGTATTGTCTACTGGATTTCTGAATCTATACAGCCATGAAAAAAGATCTGATTAGGTCACTTCAGATAAGCAGTCTGGTAGAAACCTCTTGCTTTTTTTAATATGAATAATTAAAGGAACATTCCAGAGTTAAAACAACCAATTCAATTCAATTCAATTCAGTTTTATTTCTATAGCGTCTGTTACAATGTCAATTGTCTCCAGGCGCTTTACAGAGACCCAGATCATGACCCCCGAGCAAATATCATTAACTAAAATTAGAATCCAAATCCAAATCAAGGATAATGGCAAGTAAAAAACTCCCACAGAGGGAGAAAAAAACCTTTAAGCCAAACAGTGGCAAGGAAAAACTCCACTTTAAGAGGAAGAAACCTTGATCAGGACCTGAATCATATGGGGGGACCTTCCTGATGAAGACCAGCTGGGTAAAGAAATAAAAAGAGAGGAGAGACAGGAGAGAGAGAGGATGGAGGACACAAATGACTGAATGAAATGACTACATAAACAGATACAGGTAACAGCACTGAGGTGAGATGGTCAGAGGACTAGATCACCAGTCACCACGCCAGCCGGCAACCCGAACACATCTACACCCACAGGTGGAGGTAAACGCTGGAATGGACAGAGGAGGGAACTGCAAGTCAGCATTAAACTCAGGAAACTCTGCTCTGCAAACATACAGAAATAAAAGAGAAAAAAGAAGGGAAAACAGCACAACAAACTACAAACCATAGGTCTATTATGAGAAGATGAGGAGCATAAACTTTACGTATGGACCAAAGCAATGTGAACTGAATCAGTTTTGAGTGAGAATAGAATATAGAAAAAAGGCAATTAATGTTAGCATGTTGGGAAATCGACCCACGTAAACAAATTAATTCCTATTTTAAGCCTCTGATAAGATTCAAAAATGTCATTTCTCTTGAGGGATAGAGTGGGTAGGGGCCCTAGTGACAAACCAAGGTCATTTTAGCTTTGCATGTGTACAAAAATGATTTGAAAAGGATTTTTTTTGGAACGCTATCTTTCTCCAGTCGCTAGCATCTTATAGTTTTATAGGGTTATGGTTAACACGGTGGTGTTGACATTTGATTAAAGAAAAACCTGGAAATGGCAAACAAAGAGTTCCCAGGTGTTCTTGAACAGTGTCTCTTCTAGACAAGAACGGTTCCCTTTGATGAACGTCTTATGAATAATGTCCTCTTCCACCTAAATTTAACTTCATATATAGTATAGTGGTGTATGTTGGTATGAGTTTGCATTTATTCATCTCTAAGTGTCCGTCTCCATCTTGGTCCTCCTTCCAGGTGAGTGTGGTGGTGCGTCGTGTATCCGTAAAGATGGGGGAGTGGAAGACGACAGCTGCTGTGATAAGACGGCCTATGACTGGGTGTTCGCTGATCCTCTGAAGCCAGCCTGTTCCTCTGCACCCAGAGATGTTCCCTGCCTGGAGACACCTCCCCCACCCACCAGCCCACCCTGTCCTCCGAACCCTCTGTGTGAACTGCTGGACCACCGGTGAGCTTCACCCGCTGCCAGAAGTGGTGGTAGAGCTCGTAATAGGCACGATTGTGGAGAAATGTGGCCAAAAAAAAAAAAAAAAAAAAAAAATCTGCAGCTGTTAATAATTCATGAACCATTTTTCCTCAGCGTGTTTGCAAACTGCAGCAACTATGTGAATTTTACACTCATAAAGAAGAACTGCGAGTTTGATTCATGCAGAAGCCCAAACGCTTCGTGCTCTTCTCTGGAGCGAGCTGCTGAGGAGTGTAAACCTCCTGGTTTCTGCATTGACTGGAGAAATCTAACTAATGGAAGCTGCGGTAAGCACCTTCATCTGACTCATTATTTTTATTGAAAACTGATATTTAAGTTAACATAGATATTCCTGGTGTTGTTTTAGATGTCAAGTGTCAAGAAGGATTGGTTTACAGAGAATGTCAAGAGAAGTTGGATGACTTCTGCTATGGAGGGTTTGGAAATTTTATTCTTGCTACATAATATCCTAATGTGTCTTTAAAGCAGCACAAAGAGCTTTTGGATGTTAAAATATTATTACATTTGAGGGAACATTTCCTTTTGGGGAGTGTAGCTCTCTGTCTCCTCTTCCTGCTGATGGTTCAAAACAAATGAAGTCACTTTGGACTCCGGTCTTGGGCGTCTGTTGCGACAACTGCATCTTGATTTATGGACCAGTGGACCAGTTCAAGAGCCTTACTGGGCTTCTGCATGGAACATGAGAGTCTGCCCAACCAATCTACTTCTTCTTTGTGTTCGAGTTTGGTCCACCTTCCCAGTAATAAGTCAGATTCATTTCAGGTGAGGTGATGCACCTGTGATTGTGAGACCAGAGACCGCCAGTGCAGGAAATCCAAGATGGCAGCCCACTGCAAAGTCAAAATAATTTAACTATTTTGAGGAAAAGAAAACTTGAGATCTTCAACACATCACTAGCCAACAGCTTAAACATGTCACCCTGGAAGATTTAGAGGATTACATCGAAGCCTACTTTAACCGATTTTGCGTTACAGCTGATATCGATATATTAAGTATAGTGGAGAAAGCTCAACCTACTCCATCCAAACGGAGCCAAAAATCGGACTCTACCCACTCCTCTCCAGAAAAGCCTACCAGCTCTGAGGTTAGTGACATCTTAATCTCAATCAATGAGAAGCTCTCAGGCTTGGATTCCAGGATCGCGCTGATTAAAATCATGGACAAAGAGTTCCAGCAGTTACGAGAGAGTTTGGAATTCAGCCAAGAGCAGATAGCTGCGTTGACGCAAGAAAATAACTCACTCCGCCAATCTGTTTCAGCCCTGACAGATAAACTCGAAACTGTAAATAAAGAAAATAAGGATATGAAAGAATCAATTCTAAATTTACAGAGAGATAATCTCGTCTTCTCTGGCATCCCAGAGGAAACAAAAGATGAGAATCCTGAACAGCTGATTAAGGAATTTATGGTCACACAGCTTAAAATCCCTGCGGAAATTAGCTTCCACCGAGTTCATCGGATCGGTTATAAAAATCCAGCGAACAAACGTCCGTGTCCCATTGTGACAAAGTTCGAACACTTTAAGCAGAAGCTACATGTACAGGGCCACGGGAAAAACTTTTGGGACTATTGGGACTAAATGATCAGTTTCCTCTTGAAATCCTGAACAGACGGAAAGTTCTTTTCCAGATCAGGAAACAATCCATTAAAGTAGGAAGACGGGCCATCGTATCGGTTGACAGACTTTACATCAACGGACAACTGTACCAGGATAAGAACACCAACCCCTGGCTCTTCTAACTTCCCATGAATCATTCACAAAAAACAATTATTAACAACTAAATGTATCTATAAACCTCTATGATTTACTAAATCACACCCAGGTCACTAACAACACTTCTCCCTTCAGCTTGGCTCCAACTCACATATATGATGGTTTATTTACCCCATTGCCATGTCTGTCTTATATAAAGGGAGTAGATAAATTAAAGCTCAGGACTGCAAGCTGTAGCGCTGCAGAAAAAAACCCACCACCGTCACGTAATGTTCGACGTTGGAATCACACAGCAACACAAACAGTGGGAACGTATCAAAGCTGACTAAGACGTAGGTCCTGTATGAAGGCTGTGGGCGTAGTTGCTACGTAGAACCATAAATCGGGCTTTAGACAGCGTCATGAAAGAGACTCAACCTTCAGGTCTTTAGTGGGACTCACTGAGCTTCTTTGAGCTGCTTTAACATCCAACTAAATCCAGTGTAAGTATTTAGGTTGCATAGATTTTCATCACTTGTACTCCTCTTCTGGATTGGCTGTTCAGGGTGCGTCAACCAGGAGTCTCACTTGAAAAGATGAGCGCCGGCTGCTTCTGCCCCGACGGCCTTTTCAGGGCAGGAAACCACTCAAATGTCTGTGTGGATCGCTGCAACTGTGAGTACCGTGGTCCACAAGGCTCATGCTAACTCCTCTATGATTTATATTTATAATTTGCTGTTGTACAGGTAAATTAATGAGTGATGTCTGTTCTTCTTTCCCCACAGACTGCAAAGGACCACTTGGGAACCCTAAACTAGTAAGAATCCTTTCTCTCATGTGTGTAAAGGCTTGGATGATGATGGTGATGTAGCTGTTGACGTTTACCAGCCTATATTTTCATAAAATAGTCCTGTATCTCTCTTCCAGCCTGGTGAAGTTTGGGAGTCCAACTGCCACGTGTGCACATGTAACAACCAGACTTGGACTGAAGAGTGTTTTCCAAACCCAAACCCTTCCTGTTGCTCAGTTGACCATGTTAATGGTAATGTTTATGTGTTATTTCCCTCCAGAGTTAGATTCATTTTTTTCTTTACCAAGTTCTTGCTTTGATGATGGGACAGTCACTTTCACAGTCAGGACTGGGTTGTATTTGCCTCACACTAAGACCCACTGCGATTTGAAAACTGTTATCTGGTACGAATATATGGTACTAAATTTTGCACATGACTGCACCTGCTGCTTTGAACTGAGGTGTAGAGATGTGGTTTAACAGGAAGCTGTTGTCTCTGACCAGAACACAGCACGGATATTTCATGAAGGCCACAGGAAATTGTTTGTTCGCTAAAAGAAGGCATAAAATATCTGTGTTAAGCAGTTCTTAACCTAACCAACAAGAGCTACTGTGGTTTAGACAAGAACTTGGACTGAAGGTTGGTGAAGGTGAGTCAAATTTGTGAGCCCTCTTGCTAACACGTGCCTTAAGCTGCTTTAAAGCGTATATTGACAATAAACTGCATCTCCCATAATGCATTTCGTAGTTACACAAAATATAACAGTATATAACCATGAGCAAGACATCAGGACGATTTTCAGAACTGATGAACTTAAGAAAAATAATACAAGTTTGTACCTCAAGGTGAAGACACAGTAGGCCTGTCTTTTGTGTTATGAGGCGGTGTTAGTTGTGAAAGAGTATAAACTCCATCTGCATTTTGACAGCAAACACAGAGCTAAGTATGCTAAATTTAGCCTACAAGAAAAACCAAAAACAGCTTCCGCTTCTAACTGTTACCTGTGCGAGAGCAGGTTTACAACCACAAACCCTGAGTTTAATATAATAATGAGTTAAAGACCCTTGAATACATAATAAATATAGAAACCGTTATTTAACAAGGTGTAGTTTAATTCATTTTGTTTTATATTGCATTTTGTTACATTCATGCTGTCAGTCTGGCCCTTCGAGGGAAACCATGATGCTGATGTGGCCCTCAGTGAAAATGAGTCTGACACCCCTGCACTACAACATTCATCCCTCTTGCTCTAATTATTATTTTTTATAGATTATTGTTCCTCCTGTTTTATGTCTGTTTCATCTACAGGGCCACAGCAGAGCTGTGCTCCAGTACCGTCCAGCATGGCCATCACCATCGACAACTGTACGTCTGTCGTAGAGATGCCCGTCTGTCAGGGACGGTGTGAGTCTCATCCCAGGTGAGAGGAAACCTGACCATCACTGTTCAGGTGCAGTTGTTGTGACACAACCAGTTAACAGTCACCCTCCTTCCCATCTGCGCCTCGGCCCGGTCCGACAGTTTGGTGGTCCGTGGTGATCTGAGAGTGGAGCAGGACCACAGATCCTGCATGGAGCAGAGTTCAGAGAAGAGATGGGTGACCCTCCGCTGCTCGGACCGGACCAGCAGACGGTACACCTACAGACACGTCACCAGCTGTGGCTGTAGACGCTGTGGTACAAACTGAACAGTCAACACTGCAGGAAATTAATTGTTTTTCCAGTGTATCCATTCTATTCTAAAATCAACATCAAGTGTGTTCAAATTTCATGAGTAACGGAGACAAATACATTTCTTCTTCTTTATTCTGCTGTTTCTTATTTCTCATTACTGGTTTAATTTTAGATAATACAGGTCCCAAATAAAGTGTGTTTTTTATTTGGCAGCTATGTGTAAACACTGAGGTCCACAAGTATTTGGACAGGGACAATGTTGAGACGATTTTAACTTCAGACACCCCCGCAGTGGATCTGAAATGAAACAATCAAGATGTGATCAAAGCGTCTAGACTTTCAGTTTTAATTTAAGAGGTTTCATTTTTTAGCAATTACAGACATTTTAAGGAAAATAGCAACATTTGTGGAAGCTGGAAAGTATTTGGACAACTTAGTAAGAAGAAGGTAAATGGCCAGATGTGGTTCATTCAAAGTCCTACAAGATCTCAATACAAGCAAACATAAATCTAAAAATCTTTAATAATCTTAGATGTAGCAAAGTCAACAGTTAAACAGTTAAAAGGTCTGGAAGTCAGTGGAAAACAACTGAAGAGGATGATCAGAGAATCATTTCCATCACGACATCAACAGAAGTCAAGAGTCCTCCAGAGATATATTTGTATTTGTATATGTGTGTAGCTGCCAGACGGAGAAGGGAAGGAAAATCTCGTGATCCGAAGCAGATGCATCAGGTGAAAAACATGAGGGTTAGTGGATGGGCGTGTACGGCTGCAAATCAACTGGGTTCATTGGTGTTTATTGATCATGTGGCTTTTAGCAGAAGTAGGGAGATGAACTGTAAGCTGTATAAAACAATACAGATGGTAAAAGCAACTCAAGACCAAGTCAGTTTCCTAATCAAGACTTTTAGTTACTGAAGACATAACTGAAGGTAGAAAGGCCCATGTGATGGAAATTAAACAATATTCTTTATTGCTTCGTTATTGTCCAGTGTGTGTAAATGAGTTGACTTCCCTCATCTGACTCAGCTGTGAGACGTTGTCTCTGCTAGTCTCGTGTATTTAGTCTCGTATATTCTGGTGTGTCCTGTTAAAACAATCGTACGACTAATGTTCTTGGTCGTTCTCCATGGATCTGCTCTGATGTACGTATGACCCCTTTGCATGTAAACTGATATTAAAATTCACTGAAATCCAGTCATTGCCAAGTCTTATTATTTAAGTTTATCCTCACTTTTACTTAGATATTGTAATCACCAGGTGGTTAAAAAAATATGAATATAGGCTCATGTATTATTTTTTCCATGACACGGCAGCTGTATTTTATTATATTCTGCTCTGTTAATGTTGGATCATGTACTGGTTTATGGCTGCTGAGTGCATTTTATGCTTCGTGAACAACTGATCTGTGTTCAGTTTTTTGTCCCACTTTGTTAATCTTATATAAATCACCAGAAATAGAATAAAAAGAAAAAACAGGAAAAGAGATAAAGCAGCATTGAGCTTAAAAAAAAAAGAAAGACCATCTAGAGGTGTCTCGTTATTTTAAAAAAATCACCATAAGCTCTAAAGCTGTTTAAGTCGACAACTGGAAGAACACCACAATCTTTTATTTAATGCCACTTAATGAAAAGTGCTCATCCTAAAGCTTGAAGCAGTGACCAGCGAGGGAGCAGCGCACCCTAGTGGCTCATATACGCTCACATGAACCACAGAGGAGCTCCATCACAGGTAATTCCCAAATAACCTGACATTCAAAATAATCCACAGTAACAAACCCACCAGTTTCTGTGTTGGTACACCACAAGATAACACTCTACACTGACTTTGGTTTCGATCTTGTTCACAGTTATTTTGCTTCTGAAACAGTGTAAATGTTTCAGACCTTCTCATCCTCATGTGGTTCTCTCTTTGGGTTCTGATGAAACTGGTCTGAACTGGGTTTTTAGTGGATGAGTGTGTGTGCATGACTGACAGCCGACTGCTGACCCCGTTGCTTTTTTTTATGCTAAATATCATATCATACGTCACTTATCTTAAAAGCTCAGGTGCACATAGTGCATGCCTGGAGGATGAGGAGGATTTCTGACTGTTGTCTGGAACTGATTTGGGACAAAACTCCAGCTCTAAAGGAGAAACTTTTGGACCAATAAAAATTGTGGAATCACAGAGAAATCTTATTAACGTCTTCGTCAACAACAATATTTTGTAACTGTGTTACAAAACCCTGTTTCTGCAAACTAGTCTTCTGTTGTTCTGTTTTAGTGTTCCTGTCCATCCTGATAACCAGTTCTGGGTTGCTTCCATCTTGGAGGCGGAGCCTTTGACATCGACCTGACTGTTCCAGGATCAGTGAGAGTCTCCTCCCATCTATGATGCTACTTTGAGACACAGCGTTGACCCCCTGATGGTGACCCCCTGATGGTGACCCCTGGTACTGCACTTCTGAAGTACACCGGTGACACTTTGTTGGCTGGTCCTGCAGTGATCAGTGTGGAGGTGATGTAATAACTCCTTGTGGAGGCTCGTCTGTCTAAAACGTGTTTGTGTGGCAGCAGGTGACTTTTCTAGACCTCATCATTTCAGTCGAAGACAAAACTTTGTCCCTGAGAAGCAAATGATGTCATTTTTGGTCATGTGGTCCTATTGTAGAGTGTTTTGCTGCAGTTTGGAAATGCGGGGACTTTTTGAAGTCTGATTTCTACAGGTGATGCAGAGGTGGATGCTGTTGTTAGCGTCTCTGCCAGCTCTCCAGTTCACTATTCTGTTTCCACAGCCACACCTGACGATGAGGACGTCCTTGGTTTGTTAACTCCAAAGCAATCCTTTGCTTCACAGGATGAGAGACGCCTGTGGCGGCGGGCTGGCTGTTGTTTTGACCGTGGTGTCTGGTGATCAGCTGACCTGAAACTCTGTCTGCCTTCTTTCCTCATTTTGCAGAGTTGAATCATGGTTTGGATCACATGAGGAGATGATGTTGTCTCCTGTCACTATTATATAGTGTGTAAAAGGTTTTGCACGTCCACCACCAGGTGAAACCTTCTGATCATGTGTTGATTGATTTCATTGAACTGACTCATGAGGGAAAGAAGTTTTTTTTTTTTTGTTTGTTTTTTAAATTTGGTGGTGGTGGTTGACATGTTTCCTAAACGGGTTGAAGTTTTTCTTTCCTCTGAGGCTTACAGCTCCTCGGTGGTGAAGGCTTTGCCAAGAGAGATTTTGTAGATAATGGCGCCCCCTTTTAAATAATGAAGCTCTTTCACGGCTGAAACAGAAAGTGGCTGCAGTTAATACCTGGTAAAGTATCTCCAGTCAGTCACTGACTGTAAAGGATCAATAAACACCGATGAGCCCCTCCCTCTGGCAGCCATGTCTGCCCTCCCACAATGCTGCCTTATTTGGAGCAGCTCCTTTCTTTCTCCAATCTTTTCTTTCAGCATCTTTCTGATAAAATCTCATTCTGGTTTCATTTTAATTTTGTCCCAAAACTCCTCCACGGTGAAGTGACAGTTGAGTAGCTGTCTCCTGTGTGATTTCATCAGTCTATCTACAAGCTGTTCAATAATGGAATTACTTACTGCCCACTCATTTGTTTTCTTATTTCCCCTTTAATAAATAATGGCATAATTAACAGTGACATAATTTCCTTGTTGATGATGTTTTTAAATAAAGTAAACCTCCAAGGTGGAGGTGTTTCAGAGTGGCCTGCAGGTGGCGGTAGAGAGCAGTGACCCCCCCCCCTACATCTGTTCACCTTATCAGCACACCAGTACACCTCCAACAACTATTCTTCTAAATTTAGAAAAACAAACCCACGAATCCTCTTTGCCTCAGAGAAAGTGAATGTTTAACTGATCAAAGGTCTGATTTTTGTTTTCCTGCAGACCGGAAAATGAAATCCTTTCTAGTGTTCCTGCATAGAGCAGATGTCCATCCGTTATCTGGACCTGCTTCTTCCAGTTCAGGGTGTCAGGGGTTTACTGGATTCCAGTCCAGCTGTCTTTGAGTCTTCGAGGGTCTACAGTTTTGAGAATTTATATAAATAAATTATAAAACTACACAGAATCAAACTGTTCAGCTAATTATTCCATACAAGACTCACGTCCATATTCTTTAAGATGCTGATTTGAAGCTGAAATGGCAAACTTGCAAAAGAAGATTCATGACTAAGAACAGGTCTGGAGAAGAGCTGAAGGAGTCCTAAAGCTCTGATGAGCTGATTTAAGGTTTAAATGGAAATATTTTCCAGAAAAGTCCCTGTAATGATCTGTAAAGCTGATGTGAAGAGTCTAATGAACAACTACTGTTTCAGGGTCTGATAAGTTGATGTGCTGCATCAGACATGAGGACACAGGCAGAAAACCATTGTTATGAACTATCAATAGAACAGGAAGACTTTGATCGGGCCGAGGAAACTCCCAGCCTCACCAAAGCTGAGCTTCTCTGGGAGAGGAAAGAGTTTCAGTCTTTGAAACAGCAGCCCTGCGCTGCTACAATAAACTTTGTCCAGCTCCATGCTGCTGCTGCTGTTTGTTGTGCGTTCAAAAAGGATGGACAATCGGTGGGGTGGGGGGGTGGGGGGGGGCTTGTGATGTTCACAGAGGAGGATGTGCGAGTTTGTGGCTGGAGGGGCGGGACGGCTTGTTATTGACATGATCAACGGGCGCACGTGAGCGCCGGGTTACTGATTACATGTGATTTTATAATTGTTCCGTGATAAGGCCCGAGCTCCGAGCACAAAGTCCTGCCAGGTACAGCAAGGCTTCAGCTGCTGCTGCTTCATTCCTCCGGAGCTCCTCTGCCTCCTCTTCCTCCTCTTCCTCACAGGTAAACACTTTCACTTGTTCTTCAGTCAGGATGCTCTGCTGCAAAAATCCTCCACTTCAGTTAATGTAAATATTACTGACCTTTTCAGCGTAATGATGTAAAACCTTTGAAAATGTGTTTGGTATCAGTCAATAAGCTAATTTAGGTGAAGAGCTGGTTTTCTTGTTATTTATAACCAACAGACACTGAATTTATTACCTGATATGATATTTACGGTGCAGTTTAAAGCAAACAGGACATAAGAAATACTTTACTTTTCACATTTTTAATCTGTGGAAACAGCTCTCTTTTATATGATCTGGAGAAAAAAAAAAGCCTCAAATTGTCGTGTTAATAATCTTGTGTTTTTGCAGGATTTTGGCTATAATTTCATTTGTGGAGGAGACGGCAGCATCATGAGTGTAGAGTCCAAAAAACCACGTGAGGCATGTTGCTCCAAGCTCAAGGTTAGTTCAATGTTTGCACTTCGTCTGTATTGCTGGGTCATTGGCCTTATTATTATCCATCCATCCATCCATTATCTATACCCGTTTACTCCTCTGCAGGCCTTATTATTAAAAAAAAAAAAAAACATATATACTTGAAAAACACACATTGACATCTTAACCTCTCTGTCATTGATTTTTGATTCAACTTCTGAATTGTCGCCCAGATAATAACTAAGCTTCCCATCAGGCTGTAAAAGCAAGAACTTTAAAGTTCACCTTGTCTCTTGGACTGTCACGTCCTGTACCTGTTTGAGTCTAAATGATGAAAATGATTAACTAATAAACTGATTATGAAAGTTTGGATGTACGGCTCCTTAGTAAAGTGGTCCTGGAGTATAGTTGCTACCTGTGTTCATATATATGTTATATATGTTAATTACCGCACTTGTTTGCATACAGGGTACATGATAAGAGGCCGATTAATAATAAGGCATTATCAGTTCGAAAGGAAAATAAAATGAGCTAATTTCATACAAAAATCATCTCAGAAGGAGACTAGGAGACACAAAGAGTGAAACTCTGGACAGGTTTAGTTTAAACTTGGGGAAAGCAGCTGTCTTTACCTGGATAATCGCAGAATCATCTGCAACCTCCAACCTACTACGAGTCGCCGTTAACCATTAACGGTGTTTGTGTGTCAAGGTTATGGCCACATGGATGCTGGACTGGAGATAACTGGAGGAAAATGGGAAGTTTTCCAGCTACAGAGAAAACAAAATAAAGGCTGTTTTTCTTCTCCAAACACATGGACGTCTATAACTCTGGAACAAATCGTGAATCTTTTGGAGGACCAAGCGATCTCCATGCTGTTTTCCAAACCTTATACAGTCATGGAAAAAATTATCAGACCACCATTTTTTTTTTACTTTCTTGTTCATTTTAATACCTGGTACCACTAAACGTCATCATGTGACTAAAACAGACAGAGAAGAAAACACTGAATGAATAAAAGCAGTGTTTTTGGCAGTACAACGCCATAGCTATTGATGTAAAAACTTAAGTGATTTAGGTTATAATCAAGAAAACCATGGAAAATGGTAAGATATCAGCTCTTAAATAAAACTCTTATGAGCAATCTTTGTGGTTATCGTTATGTTTGTTAAAACAAATGTACCTTTAGTTGTACCAGGCATTAAAATGAACAAGAAACTGAAGAAAACAAGGGGGGTCTAATAATTTTTTCCATGACTGTACATGGAGGAGCCAGAAAGCTCGTCTCATCTGAGCGATGGTCCCATCATGTCTGGCTTTGTCCTGAACTCCAGTAATGATTGATTGTCTTTAAACTTTCTGATTAGAAAGCTCTCCTCTTTTGTCTTTTGTTCAACGACCCCCCCCCCCCTCCCCCCCAACATCTTTATAAAGACCCTAATCCCATCACATGTATTTTGTTGTCAACCTGATTAAACTTGAACACAAACTTTAAGTGCATTATAAGTTTAAAAATGTTGATAAAACTAATCTACTATGTGAGTAGAATTGATGATAGCACATTCTCCCTCCTTTATTTGAGGAACTTTTACTTAATCAAGCTTTAATCAGAGATAAGGAGTAAAGTAATTGTTTGAAGCTACAACAGCCCTCTCCCACAGGACTCTAACAAACTGTCACACCGCTGTGTTTTCCAGCTCTTCCTGGTCTCTCTGGCGTTCGTGTATTTCGCCAAAGCCTTCGGCGGAGCCTACATGAAGAGCTCCATCACCCAGATTGAGAGGCGCTTCGATATCCCCAGTTCCCTCATCGGGGTGATCGATGGCAGCTTTGAGATGGGTACGTGCGAAGTTTACTGAATACACAGATGGCCGGGTGTCATATTTCCTTCATAAAAGTATAACCTTATTCTTCTCTTTCCCAGGCAACCTCTTGGTAATCACCTTTGTGAGCTACTTTGGAGCGAAGCTCCACCGGCCCCGGCTGATTGGGATAGGCTGTTTGGTCATGGCCGTAGGATCCTTCCTTGTAGCCCTGCCTCACTTCCTTCAGGGACTGTTAGTACACAGCTCACTTCCTTTTCTTATTCAACTCGTATGAGGCCTTATTACGTAGTGGAATCATATAATCAAGAGGCTCCTGGATGTAAAGGCGTGACTGAAGCCCTTTGTAGAATACAAAAGAAGGATAACACTGTCAGGAGCTTTGGGACAGAGCTGTTAGAGCTGAAATTAGCTCACTCAGCAAGAAGAAAGGTTTGAAACAAAACCGTAAACCAGATGTCCTTTTAATACTTTTGTGCCATAATAAGAACAAAACAATGGTGTTGGCAGTGTTGGGCAACTTCACTTTCTACACAAACTAGTTAGGTTCATAGTTCATAGAAATTAAAATGAACTAGTTCAATTCACCATTTCAAAAAATGAACTAAATAATTCATTTTTAGTTCATTTTTTTAAATTCTTTTTTAATGTTGCTGCGAGTAGTTATTTGTCAAAATGATTGCCACTGCCCATATACTACACCACCACAAACAGCAGTTATTTTATCTATTTTAACTGTTGAAAACTATGTGTCCAATTCTGAATCCTTAACCAACCAGGGTTCACATTAGCATTGAAGGAACAGCCCATGTAAAACTCAGGGGTGTCAACTTGAAATTGGAAGAAACTCTGAAGCGGGGGGGGGGGGGGTGAGAAAATGTTGAGCACTCTCAAGGTGCTGCTTTAGGAGGCATATAGAGGTTAGATATCAAAAATAAAAGTAGTTGTTATGAAACAATTAAGTTGCCTATTAAAGGTAAAAATTCAGAATGACTAGTGATTCAGTCACTCGTGAACTTCAACAGTAAAACATCACTGACAACAAGATACATGGATCCAAAACTTTAGTAAGCAGTTGTAGAAAATAGCATGTTAAATTCAACATGTCCTTTTGATGCCTGTAACTCTGAACATTAGCTTTTCTTAATTTTTTTAATCACAAAAAGCTCGAAACACTGAATAACTAATACTTCAGGCATGAAAATCCCTCACCTTTTGGCGAAATTTGCCGTTTTGAAGTCATAAGGTGACCTACGTGAATCATGTAGATCTGAGGAGTTTTCTATTTTGCCCTAATATGTAAACTGAGCACTTCAGAAATCTGTAATTTAAATGTACTTGGAGGTTACATTGCTAAGCAGTTTTTAATGTTAATTAAACGAGGCAAACGAGTTTACGTTTCCTACCTACATTTAATATTGGTGAGAAGCGCTGTATATTTCATCAGCGTTGTCTAACAATAAATAAGTACAATAAGGAATAAACATCTCTCCTGTTAAATTAGAGCGAATAATCATCCATCCAAACAAGAAAGGGAGAAGTAATATCAGAAAATATGTGCTTCGGGCTACTTTTACTTGGCTGTTGATTTGGCTGTGTGGATTGTCAACGGGGTCAGTGCGCATGCCCTGGTCTCAATCAACCAATAGCAATGGAGAATTCACGTCACGTTTGTAGAGGGTACCCCCCCCCCGAATATATTAAACAGGATTTGCACGTATCTCAAAAATGACCCCCAGGATGAAAAAAAAAACTCGGAAATCCGCGAATCCACGGAAAATTGACACCCCTGAAAACTGTAATTTCCGTTTCAGCTTCTCTCTACAGCAGCCATTCCCAAACTTCAGAACATCAAGGCCCAATTTGAAATGTGAAAAATCTCCGCAGTCCACCGAAACCTTTAATCACAACTGTGATCAACATACAGGACAAGGAACCATGATCCGATATTAATGTAAGGGGTCAACAAATAAGGTGACACTTGTCATATTAAGATAAGATGACAATAGAATAACAATTAACTGGTTTGTTTTATTACTTCTTAATGTTTTTTTAATAATGTCATGAATATTTTACAGTAATTAACATATTTAAAAAAGATCGAGGATTTAAAACACATTTGTTTAATTTTAATGACCCCTCATGGCCCACCAGGGGGCCGCGGCCCACACTTTGGGAATCACTGCTCTACAGTAGATTAAAGATATGAGGAAAAACTTGCTGCCAAATGGTCTTTATTATAAGACAAAAACAGGTCCTTAAGGTGAAAATGTTTTTTCCCATTTCAATATTTCAATCCCCTCCAGGAGTCGGGGGTCTCCTTCAGCTCGGGGTAACTGTAGCTTTCATCTTCCTGCTTGTTTTAAACGTTTGATGATACAATTGTAAGTGTGACAGCAGTGACAGCCGTGTTGCCATGTTTGATTGATTTCCTCAGATACATATCAGGCTCGTTTGTGGTGGATTTTAAATGGAGTTCACTGGAAACCTGGAATGGTTTTGACCGTGCGTAAACTTTGAAAGAGCGTCGTAAAAAATATGAACTAGTTTGTGAACTTTCGTTCAATAAACACGTTCAGGTACAACACTGGGTGTTGGTGGGATGGTGTTGATTAGATGCTGATTGGATGTGCTGTTGGAATATCACCTCTCCTCATTCAGATCCCTTGTTGCCATGTCTGCTCGGTCAACAGCTACAATCTCAAATCCTTCCATGTTGATTACATGGAATTTTTTTCTTCATCTTCCTGGTTTTCCTTTTCTTGTTTCATCAGTGGTTGGCAAACGGTGAAAATGGTGCATTACCGCCACCAACTGGTGTTTTAATTTACGAAGTCAGTAGATCCTACTGGGTCCAACGCTTAAATTGGCTAAAAGGCACCATGGAGGAGGTCGCCAGGTCGGCCCTTCCAGCCTGAAAGAAATTAAGTAAACATAAATTACCACAGGTGTTCTTTGGAGCCAAGTCTCAGGATACGTTCTTATTTTCAAGAAATGTTTAAACATTTCATATCTGTAGTAATGCTCGTACAGACTCTGCCGCTACGCTTTTCCATAGATTGAATTTACTTGCCTTTGTGTATTTGTATGCTTTCAAAAAAGTAATATTTCTCTCTATTTTCTAGGTATAAATATGAAACCAGCATGTCTCACAGTACTCACGCCAACAGCACTGAAAACATCCTGCCCTGCCTGTCCAACCAGAGCATCATTGAACCGGAAACATCCGAAGTAGACAAACAAGGTATTTCGCTGTTCAGGTTTGAGATTCACCTTTGTCACAGTGATTTTTGTCCCTTTACCAGTTCATTCAAACGGTGCAGACAGTTTTTAAAGCCCATATTTTTTCCCGCAGCGTGTGAAAAGGCAGCCGGCTCGTCCATGTGGATCTACGTCTTCTTGGGAAATATGCTGCGTGGAATCGGAGAGACTCCCATCATGCCCCTGGGGGTGTCCTATCTGGATGACTTCTCAAGAGAGGAGAACACTGCTTTCTATTTGGGTTGGTCATGTGATTTGTAGTCATTTCTAACAATATTTACATCACTTTTTGGAGCTCAGCTCTATATACATTGCTGTTGGCATTCACTAGAAATCATTTTTGTCTCTTCTTCTCTTCTGTTCCAGCCTGTATCCACACAGTGGGCATCATCGGACCGATGGTTGGGTTCATGTTGGGGTCCTTCCTAACTAAACTCTATGTGGACATTGGATTTGTGGATTTAGGTATGAAAGCTCTCCCTACTGGGGCTTAAAGAAAATACTAGAAAAATGCATTTCCGCTTGTTGTGCAACACTACACACATGTAACATGTAATTTTGGTAATTTTCCGTATCTCGGATCAATATTGGTTATCAAGGGCTTTATTGCGTCAGTGATACTCTGGCCGATAAGGATAAGACTGATGTTTAAAATCGACGAGCGCTGTGGTTGGCGTGTTCGAGACATACTTTCAAAGAGCATCAAAGAGCCCCGAAGCAAAGCAGATAACCTTTTTTCCCTTTGAACCCTCGCGATGTTGCACTGACAGAGCAAAGGGATCATCAGTGAGCGACTCGTGGTCCTCCGGAGGCCAGAGGACTTCTCAATATATGATTCTGTCGACAAAGACGAGCCAACTGACCGTTTACTGTTAAAAGTGAACAGAAAGCCCCATCGCGCTGCTAATGTCTAAACTGTTTTTTTGAAATAGGTGTAGGTTTATAAACCAGTTTGTGTTCATAACCCGTTGTCATCCCACAGACACCATCACCATCACCCATAAGGACTCTCGCTGGGTGGGAGCCTGGTGGCTGGGCTTCATCGTGACCGGCACGGTGGTTATGCTGGCGAGCATCCCCTTCTTCTTCCTGCCCAAGTCTCTGCCCAAGCAGGGGGAGGAGGAGAAGAGCGAGAGCAAAGGCACAGAGCTCGCCACCGTGGCCGAGCAGGAGAACTTCCTGCCGGAGGAGACCGGCGATCACGAAGAGAAGGAGAAGCCGATTGAATTCCAGGAGATGGTCAAAGGTAACGTGGTGTTTAGATTAACCAGAGTAGTATGGAGCCCCGTTTGGGTCATAATTCAATGAATAAATGTGTCTATTATTATGAAACACAGGCGTTTATTATTATGAAATACGTATCCATTATTATGAAATGTTTCCCATTATTATGAAATACATGTTTATTATTATGAAATATTTCCCATTATTATGAAAAAAATGTAATTATTATGAAATATATTTTTAGTATTATTACATTTTTCAGAATGTCTTTTTTATATAAGAATAATTTTTACATAATGGCTTCGTTTTTCATAAGAATGAGCTTTTACATAATAATGACATTTTGCCAGTGGGCGGGACCAGTGGTTGACCTGCATGCTCATTGGCTGATCCTTCTCCATGCAGTTGGTGGGGGACTCACATCGAGCCTGTAAACTGAGGTGCCTTCACCTCAGTTTACGGTTAAAAGTTGACATCGACTAAGAAACGTAGCGCGAAATGTAGAGAAAACTTCATTTTGACGTCATGGCGACAGGAGAGAGATCCTTTTCTGACTTATTCTGAGAGGTAGCCAACAGGCTCGATGCGAGTCCCCCACCAACTGCATGGAGAAGGATTAGCCAATGAGCGTGCAGGTCAACCTCTGGTCCCGCCCAGTGGCAAAATGTCATTATTATCTAAAAGCTCATTCTTATGAAAAACAAAGCAATTATGTAAAAATTGTTTACTGTTTACACTGTTTACAGCGTTGAGCAACTGCATCGTTGCTTGTTTATATATATTGTTTTGTGATTTTCAGGAATGAAGCTCTTTTATTGATCAGATTGTGCAACAATGGACAGTAAAGCTTTATTTCCTGAACTGCTTGTGAACTCAGCATGAAGTTCAGCTTTTTATCACAATCTGGGGAAAAAGAAACAAACAGTAAATGTGTTTACTTGACACTGGGAAAAATATACCATAAATTTTCAGACCGTAAGTCGCACCGGAATATTAGTTGCATCCGTACAAAAAATATGTAGTGAAGAGGTACAAATGAAATACAAGTCACATGGGACAAGAAGAGCGGGTGATGATTGAACCATTGATGAGCCCCAGTAGCAGCTGGTCAAGGACCCATCTGTGGACTCTTTCCTCCGTCTGTGGACTTGTTCCTCCGTCTGTGGACTCGTTCCTCCGTCTGTGGACTCGTTCCTCCGTCTGTGGACTCGTTTCTCCGTCTGTGGACTCGTTCCTCCGTCTGTGGACTCGTTCCTCCGTCTGTGGACTCGTTCCTCCGTCTGTGGACTCGTTCCTCCGTCTGTGGACTCGTTCCTCCGTCTGTGGACTCGTTTCTCCGTCTGTGGACTCGTTCCTATGTCTGTGGAATCGTTCCTCCGTCTGTGGACTCGTTCCTCTGTCTGTGGACTCGTTCCTCCGTCTGTGGACTCGTTCCTCCGTCTGTGGACTTGTTCCTCCATCTGTGGACTCTTTCCTCCGTCTGTGGACTCGTTCCTCCGTCTGTGGACTCGTTCCTCCGTCTGTGGACTCGTTTCTCCGTCTGTGGACTCGTTCCTCCGTCTGTGGACTCGTTCCTCCGTCTGTGGACTCGTTCCTCTGTCTGTGGACTCGTTCCTCCTCTGTCTGTGGACTCGTTCCTCCGTCTGTGGACTCGTTCCTCCGTCTGTGGACTCGTTCCTCCGTCTGTGGACTCGTTCCTCCGTCTGTGGACTCGTTCCTCCATCTGTGGACTCGTTCCTCCTTCTGTGGACTCGTTCCTCCGTCTGTGGACTCGTTCCTCCTTCTGTGGACTCGTTCCTCCGTCTGTGGACTCGTTCCTCCTTCTGTGGACTCGTTCCTCCGTCTGTGGACTCGTTCCTCCATCTGTGGACCCGTTCCTCCATCTGTGGACTCGTTCCTTCATCTGTGGACTCGTTCCTCCTTCTGTGGACTCGTTCCTCCGTCTGTGGACTCGTTCCTCCGTCTGTGGACCCGTTCCTCCATCTGTGGACTCGTTCCTCCGTCTGTGGACCCGTTCCTCCATCTGTGGACTCGTTCCTTCATCTGTGGACTCGTTCCTCCATCTGTGGACTCATTCCTCCATCTGTGGACTTGTTCCTTCATCTGTGGACTCGTTCCTCCGTCTGTGGACTCATCCCTCCATCTGTGGAGTCATCCCTCCATCTGTGGAGTCATCCCTCCATCTGTGGAGTCATCCCTCCATCTGTGGACTTGTTCCTCCATCTGTGGACTTGTTCCTCCATCTGTTGACTCGTTCCTCCGTCTGTGGACTCGTTCCTCCGTCTGTGGACTCGTTCCTCCGTCTGTGGACTCGTTCCTCCGTCTGTGGACTCGTTCCTTCATCTGTGGACTCGTTCCTCCATCTGTGGGCACTAATCCTTAGGCTCAGTGCACATACGTGCACCTCAAGACTTAATGGCATGGTTGGTACATATCTTTTTGATTCTTCTTGTTGCCAGATTTGTGGAGCAGTGGCAACAGTTGTTGCTAAATAAACAGTCAAAGTGAACATACGTACCCTGCTTCTTTGTGAAACTAACAGTTTTATTGATCTTCGTTGAAGTGGACAGCTAGAATTGTGATTGGTCCACTTGGTGGATTTGTTCTTCTTCGTCTTCGTATTACCTGCCTCTACTTCACCTTTGTCGTCCTCAGAGGCGATAGTTTTCTGCAGTGTCAGTTAAAATGACTTTGCTCAATCTTTATCAGCTCCATCTCAAATAAGATCTGATGTATAGGCGGAGAGATCTTTATGTATGGAAAAAATTATCTCTCGTTATTCTGACATTTAAGAACATGAAAACTTTAGTCCAATTTAATATTCGTGAGGAAAAAGGTAATGTGTCTTTTTATAGTGTCTATAAACTTCTGGTATCAACTGTATTTTCACATCTAGACAACCACAAATAAAGTGAAAGTGCTGAGTCATGTTGGAGTTTTTGCTAATAGGTCACTTTGAACATCCTATGCTTTCAATCACAGAGTTTTATTTTTACATGACTGACCCTTTACTGCTTAAAACTCAGTAATACATACTACATTTTATCATCACAGTATCTCCAAAATGCTCAGTTATTTATGCTAATCAGCAACAAATAAAGAGCTAAACCATTTGACTTTTGTGCCTTGTTGTCCACCAGATTTTGTTCCATCGCTAAAGAGGCTCTTCAAAAACAGCATCTACTCGCTGATGATCCTCACCTACCTGGTGGCAGTCAACGGCTTCATCGGCATGATCACCTTCAAGCCGAAGTTCATGGAGCAGATCTTTGGCCAGTCACCATCCAAGGCCATTTTCCTCATAGGTACGGAGCAATAACTGGCCCCCAGTTTGGTCGAGGCAACTGAAACAATAATGTTATTGAAGGGAAGTGTGACTGCGTGAGATAAAACAACTGACTTAAAATGTAAGCATTAAGTGGCCCACTGTGGGCTCTCCCTTTGTGTGTGTGTCTACGAGTGTTGATCAAGACTCGTGGCTATTAATAGCCTTTAATGACTGTTTATCCGAGTGGTTACCTAACCCTGTTGTTCTTTGAATACGGATTGTTCTGCCAAAGACAGAACAACAGCTGGCTGCTCAGTGAAGCCATTTCACTTTGGTAAATACTGTTTTCAACTGCCATCGTTTGAAAACCCAAAACAATTCAGCTGTGGCAACGTGACTGCAGAGAAGCATAAATGCTCGTAATGTGCGTCTAAATCAAGATACCATTGAACAAGATGAACACTTGTCATGTACTGAACCTCCATCTGTCTGTCCGTATAGGTATTTCAAATCTGCCTGCAGTAGCTCTCGGCATCATCACCGGAGGGTTTGTGCTAAAACGTTTCAAGCTGGGTATTGTTGGCGCCGCCAGGGTGTCCATCGCCGCATCTTTTGGGGCATTTTGCATGCTGTCCATCCAGGGGTTCTTGCACTGTGACAACGCAGAAGTGGCCGGTCTCACTGTCACGTATCAGGGGTGAGTGGTAATGGAAATGTCTCAGAAATGTCTCACCAGCGAAGTGTCCCTGAGTGCTTTCATGCCTGTGTCCACCAGGGTTTCAGAGGTGTCCTATAACCAGCAGACGTTGCTGTCCCAGTGCAACATGGGCTGCTCCTGTTCAGTGAAGCACTGGGACCCAGTTTGCGCCTACAATGGCGTGACGTATGCCTCGCCCTGCCTGGCTGGGTGCCACGCCTCCTCCGGCAGAGGCAAATCCATGGTAAGACGGCAACCTGCAGACCGCCACAAAGATACAATAAACTCATATATAAGCAAACACACACAATTAAATTTCATTTGTCACACAATTACACACAGTACAATATGCTGTGAAATGCTTGGTGAGCAAGTGAAATGGTTGCAGCGATAATGAATTTAGCAGGTAAAAAAGTCCTTTAGGTGTCTCGGATGGTAAAGACATCGCCTTCTTCAGCGTGATAGACCATGCATGATGTGAACACTGTCTCGTCCTTATCGGAGAAACAGTGTCGTCAATAAACTTAACAATGATGGTGGAGTTGGAAGTGTCCGCACAGTCAGAGAGAATACAACAGGGGACTGAGAACACAACCCTGGGGGGCTCCAGTGCTCGGGGTGAGACAAGTTTGCCTACCCATACTGATTATAGTTCGTCAAAAGTTGGAGATCCATAGACACAAGGATGGACGAAGTCATAGAACCTCAGACTTGTTGGTAAAAGAAAGACAATTAAAAGAAATCAAAGTTCTTCTCAAGCATGATTTCTTTCTGAAACATTGATGGATTACATTACAAGGAAAGTCATAAAACTAATAAACAAAAAAATGCATTACATTGACAAAAAAAAGCTCCTGTTTAATTGGCTGAAAAAAAGGGAACAATCACGTTCTAAGATGCTTGGTAAGTACTCCCGCTCATTGACGACTGGCCTTAGCGCCCCCTTGGTGAACTGCAGGCTTTTTTTCAGTATGATGGGATTAATAGGAAACCCTCGGGGAGTGATATAGTGAGATAATATGAGAAAAGCCTCAATAATAACAAAAAATAATTCAAGTGACTGTTTTTCTTTTCTCTCTTTAGGTATTCAATAACTGCACTTGCATCGGGGAGGCCATGATGGCAGCCTCAAACATGTCAGCCGTGCTGGGCCAGTGCCCCAGGAAGAGCGACTGTGAGAGTAAATTTAAAATCTACATGGCTTTGTCTGTAATCGGGTCTTTCATTTCTGCCTGTGGGGGAACACCTGGATACATTGTGCTGCTCAGGTAAGAGATGCTGACGATAATAAAGTCAAGAGCTCATGTCACAGCCCTTATAAACCTCTGTATGACGACGCCTCACAGATATTCAGTTTTGCTAGTCCTTGTGATTTTATGGCATTGGTTTACAGGTTTCAAGATGCATCACAGTGATACTTTGATGACTTTTAACAGGGGCATTTATATTGATAACACATGTAGTTGTTTAATTAGTTCATGTTTCACTGTTTCGTGTCTGAAAGTGACCTTTGTACTACTTTACTTTAGATCCATACAGCCAGATCTGAAGGCCCTGGCTTTGGGTGTGCAGACGCTGATTGTCAGGACCCTGGGTGAGTGCTCAAACTAAAAGTGAGACGCACGCATCAAGCTTGTACTGATGCTTCATTATGCTTTTTACTGAATGTCAGCTCTTGTGACTTTTTTGTTGCCAGGTGGGATTCCTCCCCCGATATACTTCGGCGCACTGATCGACCGAACCTGTTTGAAATGGGGCACCAAGCAATGCGGAGGGCGTGGAGCATGTCGACTCTACGATTCCAACGCATTCAGGTACGGTAAAGCCAAGCAGAATTCCCAGAACCTCTGCATCAGGTGTATTTTCTATTCGCAATTACCAGGTTGTGCAGCTCCAGAGGTGTGTTTCAGTTTCAGACACCCTTTAGGTCAGGGGTCCTCAAGAGCTGCAAACCTGCACGTCTTAGATGTTTCCCTGCTTCAGCGCACCTTCTTCACATGAACGGGTCGTTAGCAGACTTGTGCAGACCTGGATGAGGAGCTGATGGTTATCCATTCATTTGAATTAAGTGCGCTGAAGCAGGGAAACATCTAAGACAGGGATGTCAAGATCCAGTCCTGGAGGGCCACTGTCCTGCATTTTTTAGATGTTTCCCCGCTTCAGCACACCTGATTCAAATGCTGGGCCATTAACAGACTTGTGCAGACCTGGATGACGAGCTGATGGTGATCCATTCATTTGAATCAGGTGTGCTGAAGCAGGGAAACATCTAAGGTATGCAGGACAGCGGCCCTCGAGGACTGGAGTTTGACACCCCTGACCTAAGACATGCAGGGTTGTGGCTCTTGCAGCAGCATCTATCTGAAAGTGGTATATTTTAAAGATATATGGAGGCCAGTTTGGGTTCAAAAAGGAAAGACAAATTACTTTTGAGTCCTTTAATTTGTTCACATATTAGAATTTCAGTTTCACTGTAAGTGTGCAGCAGTTTGCTTGACATACCCAGAAACATAACCATGAAGATGGTGCAGTGTATGGGATTACTGGGTCCTTTCCATCTTCCTGTGTAGGTTTTCTCCAGCATGTGAGGTGGACTGGAGAATTCAATTAAATTCAATTCAATTTTATTTATATAGCGTCTGTTACAATGACAATTGTCTCTAGGCTCTTTACAGAGACCCAGAGCATGACCCCCGAGCAAATCTACATTGAATAAAGGAAAGAGTGTGCATGGTTGTTTGTATCTTTGTTGACCAGTAATGAACTGGCGGTCTGTCCAAGCAGTGTCCTACCTCTTGGGAATATCCTCAAGCTACCCAATAATTAAAGATCTCAGTGAAAATGTTCCATTTACCCTCCTCCAATGTGCTTTACCTCCAGAATGACATTCATGGGGCTGATAACCGGACTTTACTTCCTCTCCAACTCGTTGTGGGGATTCCTCTACTTCAGACTTGTCAAGAGACAGAAGAAGTTAGCGCTGAGGAATCAAGCCAAAGAAAATGGACAGGAAGGAAACGGAGTGAGCAATGGACATGCCCATATCAGCATTGCCAAAGACAAAGAAGACACAAGCAAGGAGAGCACTATTTAAGGTGTTGTAAGGAGATAATGGAGGTAAACTGAGTACTGTGCTGCATCCAGACTGGACCAAATGTGGTAACGGTACAGTGTCAGCACTGTTTGGTCTTTGAGCAGTATCCTTCTTTCTTTTTTATTTTCATATTATGATGGTGTTCACTGAGTAAATTTGTAAATTATAAATTCAGTAATTATGGATAAATGATATCAGACAAACTAATTTATTAGTTTGCATGATGTGATAATAATATGACAACCATAACAGAGCTTTTAGTTTGTCTCCGCCTCTTTAGGTCGATTAGCGTTAGGTCAGGTGATGGTCGTAAAGTCTGCAGAAATGCATGATGGTCAAACTGGGCCCCGCCAATTACGGTGCATCGCAGCATCAGTATTACTAATCAGTCAGCCACCTGCCTTCCTCTTCCCTCTGGTCCTACCAGCGTGATAAAATAAACGTCCACTTTGTGGAAGTACGTGACATGGACGAGAAGATCACAGCTGTCCGTCAAATTAACGTCGTCAAGAGTCTGACATCGTATCTCAGGTATGACATCAGACATCTATGCAGTATAAGGCTGGAAACATTTTACATTTTTCAATTTAGATACCAAAACCAACACCTTGTTTTCAATACTGATACCTGAATGATGCTTTTTTGACAACAGTGTATTCAAATTTCAGCAGACAGGAAGTAATTCTAGACATTAATGCTCAGATCTGACCTTCAAATCAAATGACTTATCGCCTTTGTCAATGGCGTTAGTTTGTTAGTCGGTCCCTGGCCACGTCCCAGGGGCACTTTGTGTTCAGACTACGAAGAAAATATGGACACAAGTGTCCCAGACCACCTTCAGATGCATCCTGGGTGATCGGATCTGAAACCATCCTGGACATTAGCATTAGCGTTGGCCACTTGTGCTTGGATTTAATTGGACACATCTTAATGCAAAGTCTGAATGGGCTTTAATTGGACGATGTCTCATCTGGACATGTGTGTCTCAGGTCAGGCAACTACTCACATCAGATGAAGACAGATCAAAATAGCTGCTACTAATGTCCAACCAGAAACTACCTACAGCTGCCATTTACAGGTATACAGCAGGTGTAGCTTCACATTTACCATGCATGTATGAGAGGGGTGTCGGTGTCGTCATATACCACTTGGATTACCTAAAAGCCTGATTCTCAAAATGTTGAACTTTTTTTAGGGTTTTTTAAAATAGTTTTTAACAGAAAAAAGCTGGACAAACTAAAAGCCAATTAGGAGATATATCATATTTTCTACAGTTATTTGACAGATGTCATGTTCTCAGAAATAGTGAACAGGATGAAATATGAATTTGTTGTGTGAATATCAGTGTTGAAGGTGTATTTGTGTTGCTTTGTGTGTCGCTCAAACGTCAGTGAGAGCGTGTAGCAGTTATATGAGAGCTTATCAGTCATGCTCCCAGTTTATTACCTCTCAAACTACTTTATCTGGCACACTGTTTATATATATATATATATATATATATATAATATATATATATATATATATATGTGTAGGCCTACAAAACTGGGAAGAAAACACACCAGAGAAAGTCATTTCTTTCAACAGGTTTTAGCTTCACTAATCTTTATTTGAACTTTTTACAGTGTGCCCCGACAACATTTGCCATATCTGGATCAATTATCTTTTCTGACATTACTCATCTGTTACATCAGATTGTTTTACATGTAGCCAACGGGTCACGTGGGTCATGACTCACAGGTGTTTGTGTGGTAAAGTTCACTGTGGTCTGGACGGTGGAACATAACTGTCCCTTTACCCCGCCGCCATCAACTGTGTCATCGGTCAACGTATCTTACATAATACTGTCAACGATGTGATCTCTATACGTTGATCAGATGCGTTTTTATTCTGTCCATGTATTTTGTTTTACCATAATTTCCGTCTTACCATTTTTTCAATGTTATTGTAAAAAAAAAAAAGAAAAGCATGAACATTAAAGACTTTTTTTTCAACATCGATACCATTTTTTTTTTTTTATTTCTTCAGTTTATACATTTTTGCTGTGATTTGTGCGACACCACAATAAGTGAAATAAAACAATCAGGTTGTGTTTAAAATGGAGACTTTCAGCTTTAATTTAAGAGGTTTCTTTAAATTGTGGCATTTAGGAATTACAGCCATTTCAAGAAATGTCCCTCCATTTTCAGTGGCTGTAAAGTGTTTGGAAAATTGAATGAAAAGAAGTTAAATGGTCCGTTCCCTCATTAGATAAAAGGTCTGGAGTTGACATCAGGTGACTGAAGCTACCGATATGAAGTCCAAGGAGATCAAGATTCAAGATTCAAGATTCAAGGCTTTATTTGTCATATGCATAGTTAACACAGGGTCAAGGATGCAATGAAATGCTTGCGGGGAGAAAGAACCGTTCGTGACTCGCCAGGGAAAAACCGGATAAAAAGAGTAAGATAAAAGTACAGTACACTCTACACAGTAGAGAATTCCGACAAATAATGCAGTGAAAAATAAAAATTTCAAGCATATGCGGTAAGTGTACAGTGGGTCACAATGTGTAATATAATAATAATATAATATAATAGTAATAACAATAATGATAATATAAGTATAGGTTAATGTAAGTGTATATATAATGTGATATAGTATAGTACAGATACTCAGTACGCATAAGATATGGCAATATGAATTGTAAATTCTATAATATAATATACGTATATAACTATGTATATGATATGTATATATAATATGATAATGATAATAGTGCTAGTAATGATAATATGAGACACAATATACACAGAGTGGGACAGATCTCAGTGTAAGTGGAGGGAAAAAAACAACATAAATGTGTAAGAGAAAAAGCTTAGATGTGCACAAATCAACAGTTTCTCAAAAAGAAAAGCACCGGTGAGCTCAACAACATCAAACAGCCTGGAAGGAGAAGATAGAATAGATAGATAGAACATCCTGGAGAAAGCATTATCAACATCTACAACCCAGAGATGCCTTCATGAATGGAGGGTTTACGACGAGGTACAGACCACCGGTAACGTTCGAGATTATCCTTCAATGGCCAAGTCAGTCACCTGATGACAGCCCAACGGAGCAGACTGTTGCCCGTGCAGCTCGTGCACAGTTCAGTGGGCTGCAGATTTCAGACAGACATTAACAGAAAATTATTACAATTATCAAAAGTTCAGATTTACAATTATGTCACTTTGTCCAAACAGCCCCTGAAATTAAATACATATTTATAAAACAGCTGTAACTCCTAATGGTAATAACTACAAAAACTCTTTGTCCAAATGTTTCTGGTTTATTTGCAACTTTATCTGCTTATTTTTAATCACTGTTGTTTCAAATCTAGAATTTTACAGACTCTCCTGATGTGAATTGATGCTACAAAAATAATTTTGTTTCACTGCATCATTTCTGGCCAACTGTATCCACCAAAAACACAGAAACAGAAGTCATGTATCTGCATGTATGCAAAGTTAGAAGCTCTGTGAACAGTCACCTTCCTCTCTAACGTCTGTGTGAAGGTAACGTAGCTACGAGATCTTCAGACTGGAGCAGAGAAAACATAAACGTTCCTAAAACAGAACTCGATTCTTTGACTTACAGATTCTACTCGCTTGAATTCAGGATGGACATGACGTGCTCCTCTGCAGACTGGTACATTCCTACCAACTCACACACTGAAATATCATCTGAAAGTCTTATATTCCTTTTACAGCTTTAATGAAGGCCTGAAAAGTTGGTCGGTTTTGGTCCGAATGGTGTCTGAAATTCAAAAAGTGTTGCAACAATTCTGCCTCCTGTCATTTGTTTGACCCTTCACACATCATAGCTATGCTGCTATAGGCCTACACTGCAGGGGGACGCCAACATGATCTGCTGCTCTTCTCCCTTTCTTTCCCTTTCCTCCCCCCTTCTTCCTCCTCCAGCTCATCCTGTGTATGTAGATGTGTTCAGGGTGGTGACTGGTGATCTAGTCCTCTGACCATCTCACCTCAGTGCTGCTACCTGCATCTGTTTATGTAGTCATTTCATTCAGTCATTTGTGTGCTCTCCTCTCTCTGTCCTCCATCCTCTCTGTCCTGTCTCTCCTCTCTTTTTCTTTTTTTATCCAGCTGGTCTTCAGCAGGAAGGTCCCCCCATATGATCCAGGTCCTGATCAAGGTTTCTTCCTCTTGAAGTGGAGTTTTTTCTTGCCACTGTTTGGCTTAAAGGTTTTTTTTCTCCCACTGTGAGAGTTTTTTACCTGCCATTATCCTTGATTTCGATTTAATATAATAATTTTAGTTAATGATATTTGCTCGGGGGTCATGCTCTGGGTCTCTGTAAAGCGCCTGGAGACAATTGACATTGTAATAGACGCTATACAAATGAAATTGAATTGAATTGAATTGAATCTCGCCACCTTTCTGCCTTCATATAGATGTGTTTGCCAAACATATATCAAGGAAAACTGCCAGGTAATTTATCTCATGATGAGAGTAAATCTAACCATATTCCTGGTCTGTGTGCCCGTGAGGATCGATGTCTCAGTCCACTCCACCTGAAGTTGAAGGTTGTTGTTACATAATGTTGTGTGATCAAACATTGACTCTAGTGTGTTTATTTGGTCCATCCAGATAATGTTCCCTTTCTTCTATTGGAGCACAAGTGATGTTTGAACTCAGGCCACGAAGTGACCGGTGAGCCGATCTCATGACAATGAATCCCTTTAATTATGACGAGAAAAGCTTGAGGGATCGAGAGAATGTAAAGATTTTTTTTAAAAAAAAAAAAGGTGAAACGCCCAAAACAGCAGTTATTTACATTAATTGTTGTTATGAATCAAAATAGTGACAACAATAATAATTATTATATCATTTCAAGCGGGTCAAGCTCCTCCATCTTATTAGAGAGAAATCTGACATTCCCCGTTATGAAAGCTTCCTCTTCTGGGGTCTCAGTCTCGATATGATTTGGCTTTTTAAAATCTCCATCAGCTGCTCCTTCAATAAACAACCCTCTCGTTGCCTTGGTTACTCATTATAACAGGTGGTCAAAAAAAATGACAAGGTATCCAAGAAAGTCCCTCAAGCAACACAGCATCCAAACCGCAATGAAAAATAATTTTTAAAAAAATGTTATCAATTGTGACGACTCCTCCACCTGTACACTAGGTGGTGGTGTTGGTTGCATTTTTTTAAAGAGTGCCTTTACCCATTAAAGAATCGTGACGCAAACATTGAACAACCACCTTAAAGGAAATCTATTATGATTTTTGGTTTTCAAACGTTGATTGAACTTCCAACAGTTTTTCTGGAATATCAGTAGCATGTTTTTTTTTAATCAAAATACCACAGAGATATGATACAAGAGTTCCTTTTCAATGATGTCTTTACAGCTCTGTTCATAGCAGCTGGTTAAAGTGGGCGGAGTTACACACTTATCTCCCCTCCCCCCTTCCTGCTCTGTGGGTGTGTCTTCCTCGAAACTGGTTTTAATGGTTTTCCCCACCTACTTCTGAGATACAGTAAACGCAGCATGATGGGACGTTTGTTGGAGACTGAGAGGGAGAATCTGGATAAATGCAGTCCGAACTGGTTCTGAGATCTGAATGGTTCAAGGACTGACACATTTTCAGACCTAAACTGTCTCAAACAAAGTGACAGGGTCGTGTTGTATCAAAGTATTTGACTTGGGAGGAACTACAAACACCCAAATACAGTCATGGAAAAAATTATTAGACCACCATTTTTTCTTCACTTTCTTGTTCATTTTAATACCTGGTACCACTAAACGTCATCATGTGACTAAACAGACAGAAAAGAAAACACTGAATGCATAAAAGCAGTGTTTTTGGCAGTACAACACCATAGGTATTGATGTAAAAACTTAAGTGATTTAGGTCATAATCAAGAAAACCATGGAAAATGGTAAGATATCAGCTCTTAAATAAAACTCTTATGAGCAATCTTTGTGGTTATCGTTATGTTTGTCCAAACAAATGTACCTTTAGTTGTACCAGGCATTAAAATGAACAAGGAACTGAAGAAAATAAGGGTGGTCTAATAATTTTTTCCATGTCTGTAAATGGTTACAACCGGAGAAAAAGTAATTTGTTTTATAAGATGTCCCTTTTAAAATGCGTTTAACAACAACTAAAATGCTTCATTTTATTCTGACATTTAGAAAATTCCAGAATGCCTTTTGAGAAATTCCAACATAACAAAGTGACAAAGGCTTTTTGTGTTTTTTAGTGTGTTGCAGGCTTGAAATGCAAAATTGGAAGACGTATGAGAGGAAGTTTATATTTTCAAAATGCCTAAGAAGAAATAAAAGTAAGTAATTAAATAAAAATCACTACATGCTTCTATATCCACAGGAGCTCAGGGTGAAAATTTGTTGTCTAGTGATGTCATTTACGTCTATGCGTAAATGTGTGTGCATGTGTGCATGCACGCTCGTGCACTTCTTTGTTTCCTTCATTGCAAGTCCAGGAGGGGCTGTAAGGTGATGAAAATGACAGGATTTGACATTAAGTTCAGGCAGAATACAGGAAAAACAGAGAGAAATAAAAGAAAAAACACCCCTCCCTCTGTTAGAGCATTCCAGTTTCAGAATACATGCACCGGTTGTGGGTTTGGCCCCTTCCTCAATGATTCAGACCCTGAACCTCATCCTCGTCTCACCAGCAGGTGGTGCTCCACTCCAGAGGATGTCCATTACAAACCACTGCTGTGCCGCTTCAGCAGTCTCATTATCTCTGCTCCCACAAAGCACAGCAAATCAGAAAAAAGCACCAAAAACATGCACACTCTGAAAATGTGGGCGTCTGCAGAAGGTTCGTGGGCCGACTGTGCAACCCCGGGGTTCTGGAGTCTGAGAAGGTGGACAACACCTTCCTGTTTCCGTGCAGGAATGCGAAGGCTTATAATCCTTGGAATTTGTGAGGGGACAAAGCTGATTGTATGACCTGGATTTTTTGGCTGCCTGCCTTGACAGCAGCCCCCCCCCTTCAACCCCGGCGCTACAGTAACCGGGCTGACAGAGCGGTCCTGGACACATGTTGGTACCCAGATACACCATTTCCCCTCCTTCATAATCTCATATCAGTCCAAATGTGGAACTCAGTTTGTGAGATTCCTGACATGAACTGATCTTTATAACATTTATATTTAATAACGTCAGAAACCTCTACTGGCTTGTGAGAAAATTAAAAAAAAAAAGAAATCTGTGGGGATTGGTTTGAAGTTACTAATCTGCGCCCCAACCCAACCCTCGCCCTCCCCTCTCCAATGACACCAATCCAAAGCGCTCACCCACCCGCCTGGACTGGCTGCCATGTGTGCTGAATAAAAATGTGTGGGGCCTTTTGTCCGCGGGTTTCGGGAGAACAGGAGCTCGGGCTTGTCTCCTCTCAGCCGGAGGACAGACACATGGCTGCTTAAAGACGAGCAGACGAGGAAGACGAAGCCCCTGGTCCCCCTCCCCACCAGCCCAGGAGATGCACTAGGTATTATATCAAACTTCCTCCCTTGTTGTTTTGCTGTGATTTTTGCAATAAATCTGGTCACAAAATGAATCATACGTTGCAGTCAGGCTGCCCGGTGGATGTGGGTATTAACACGTCTAAATCTGAGGGGGATTAACGGGGTTACGAGGTGAAAAACATGCTTACGTTCAGTCAAGTTTTCCAACTTTACAGTCCTCGCTTTCCTCGCCGACAGCTGAAGTCAGAGTCTCTGGACTGAGCCTTTATCACCTGACGTTTACTCACCTGGGAGGACTTCAAGCCTGCAGAGTTTACACAGGTAGCATCTGCTTTTACTGCTCTTCTCTTTCTTCTCATGTAGCAGAAACCCAAATCTGGAGTGAAAGGATTGAATTTGCAATATTTAACCATCCCAAACCTCCAGAAATGTAAGTACTTTGATCTCATCAATGTTTATCTCATTTAAGGAGACTGTGGCATATTCAGGTTGATTGCTAAACTTCTGAAACCAGCTGATAATGTCACTTCTAACTCATTATTGATGTTAATAATCATTAAACAAACCTTTTCAATAGGATTTGTGCTATAAATATGGGATTAACCATGACAGTATTGGGTGGCTGCACTCACATTTATAGGTTAAAGCAACACAGAGGAACTTTTTGTGTCATCATTACTTCATTGAGTCTCTTAGTTGCTTCCTCCATGATGATCTGTAGCTCTATAAACTGGCTTCATCGTCGCTGATGTGTGACAAACAGTAGTTCTGCAAAGCGAAGAGACGACCACGACGTAAGTTCGCTTTGTTTGGTTTTTGCTGATAGAACGGACAGAGAACAAAAAGCTGCTTTGTGTTGCTTTAATATGCTGCCACGATTAAACTAACAGGGATGTGTTGAGTTTTTGACTCTGTTGTAACTTCAAACACCCACATAAATGGTCAAACCAGTGCACTTACAATATGTTACCTTCAAGACGTGTTTGCAGAAAGACTCGTTTTAGTGACATAAAGTTAGCATTATGCTACGCTAAGCCCATCCTAATTCTTTTCTTCTGGATACATAAAAATCAGTCTGGATTCAACTTTGATTTCCAGGGAACAACAGACGCAGAAGAAACTGCCTCCGGACACCACTGGACAGGCGCTCAACCAATCAGAAACACAACGTGTGTGATGTAGGCAGAGCCACAACTAGACTAGTATCAACAAAAAACATGGGGTGTTATCTGACAACGCTGTTATACTGCGTACAGATGAATCTGGCACTTTCAGCCATTCAGCTGGAGTGACCAGAACTACATGATAATAAATACTAATAAGACTGAGGAGGTCATCGTGGACCCCAGGTCCATAGGAGACCATGACGTAATCTGTACTCAGAACAATGACATCAGTCAGGTCTCCTCATATAAGTACCTGCAGATTGATTAGGGGTGTGAAAAAAAATTGATTTGGCAATATATCGCAATATAATATTGATTTTTCAGCTCCTAATATCGATTTTTTAGGAAAATTCTTCAATGCTGTCAGTATGTTGTAATGGTTACTTAAATGTGCAAAAACACTAATAATAAATAATAAATAGGTTGTTTTGAAGCAAATAGTTTTGACTCAATTTGTCCTCTGAATGATCAATATCATCTGATGAACATATACAGGAACTTGATTTTTCATTTTTAATTTTGATATTAACTGGGTAAAATATCACAATATATCGTGATATCACGATATTGCGATATCGTAATAATAATAATAATAATAATAATATCACATCGTGACCCAAGTATCATGATACATATCGTATTGTGAGGTCTTTGCCAATACTCACCCCTAATATTGATAAGGATATGAGCAGGAGCCGCATGTAACATCTTTTTGTGCAAAGACGCATCAACGGTTACACTTCCTTCGTAAACGGAGGCTGTTTGGAGTCAGTGTGAATATGTGCTGATTTTCTACAGGGTGAGCGTAGCATCGATGCTAAGATACGGCATCGCCAGCTGGTTTGGCAACCTGACTGTCAAATATAAGTATCAGATCGAAAGGCTCGCAATAATGGCTGGCATGTCCGCCCCCCCGATGACCCCTCAAGCCATTTTCGAACAAGCAGTAATTAGACAGGCTCGAAACATTGTCTCCGACCCCTCACATGTTCTCAACTTTGAGTATGTGTTGATGCGAACTGGTAGGAGATACAGCAGAGATACAACAGGTATAAACGCTCGTTTGTCCCTCTCTAGATTAAACTTCTCAATGGCGACTAGACGCACCTTCTGAAGGAAATGAACCCACTAGGGTGTATGTGTGATGTGTATTTGTAATTTTCTGTGTTTGTGTCTCTCTGTCTGATCTGTGACTCCAAGACAAATTTCTCCCACAGGAGACTAATAAAGCGAACCTTAAACCTTGAACCTTAAACCTTGATCCAGTTGAGTAGGAATGCAAGTGAATGACTGTTGGTTTAGGAGGATGCTCGTGTTGACCCAAGGTGTTATCTGCAATTCTGCCACCATCTTCATCATTTTGAATAGTGAATCTTGGACGCTGCTGTATGAGTCATAACGTAATGCCCGCCTCCCTTAGCCCCCCACACCCCCACACTCACCCTAATGAGACTGACTAGGTTGTGAACGGGAGGGATACCAGACTCATTTCACCAAAGAGAAATTTTGCGAAGGCCAGACTAAAGCAGATAAGCTGAATGTAAAAAATAAAATAAGATATCAAAGTGCCAGTGGGCTTTTTTTTTTAGACTAGTTGCTGAATCCAGCGCCATGTTCAATGTATATTCTCACATGTAGCGTTGTCACAGTTCAGAGAGTTTCCCGCTTTACCGTTCTTTATCTCAACCTAACGAGCACATCATGCTCTATTTCCTGTACCTCAGAAGTGTGTAGCACATGAGCGTGACGCTGAAGTTTAAAAGCGGCCCGTTCTGAGGCAGAGGGGGTTGGGATGGAGGGAGGTAGCTGACTCCGCCCCCTAAAAAGAGCTGTAAATACATGGTTGAAATGGGAGCTGTTGTAGTGTACTTAGGGATGGGAATTGATGAGATTTTTCCGATTCTGATTCTATTATTGATACTGTTTAACGATTCGATTCTTTATCGATTACCTTATCGATTCTAATTTGGGGAAAAAGGAAAACAAACAGTTTTATTAGCATCAATTTTTTTTTTTACTTAGAAGTCACGACCTTACAAACTCAACAGCGAGGTCAAAAGAGGCCCAAAGCCTGGATAACGTGTTAACTGTTGTAATATGTAACTGTGCAAATACACAAGAATGTGTAACATTTTACCAACAGATTTTTCCTAATAGAAATGAAAAAAATTTAAAAGGATATATGAGCTCACTAAGCACTCAAAATTAATAATAAAGAAAGATACATGATCTTTCTGGAGGTAGGTAATCTGGATAAATGCAATCCCAACTGGGTCTGTGATGTCAGAGTTCTCTCAGGATCTGAAAAAGGATCTATAACGTCATTAATGACCTTAAATGTTTTGTACCTTATGAATGGCTGTTTGTCTACATGTGGCCCTGCGATGGACTGGTCCAGGGTGTATCCCTGCCTTTCCTCCTAAGAGAGCTGGGATAGACTCCAGCAGATCCCCATGACCCTAGATAGGACTAACTGGGTATGAATAATGGATGGATGGATGGATTTTGTACCTTATCTGGACTTCCCTCTTCTCGCTCTCTACCTCAGTGACCTGAGGGCAGGTAGTCATCGAGGGGAAGATGGAAGACGGCGTCCAGGCCGTCGGAGAGATGACCAGCCAGGAGGCTCTGTGTGACCCCAGCAGTCAGAAGACCAGAAGACCTTCTGGTCTCTCCACCCTCAAAGTACCTTCAATGCCTGGAACCAACATTCCACTGCTGGCTTTTCTCATTCTGTTTTCATAGATCTTCTTTCTTCTTTTCCTCTTTCTGTTCTGTTCTGTGTAACTTGCACTCATTAAAAAAACACAAATTAAAAGAATTAAAAGTCTAAAAGACAGTGTAGTGGCCAGTAGCCGCTGGTGATAAAGATTTTTGGGCTTGACAGCCGTCAATTTGTTGAAAGTTTGCTCTTTTTGTTCGTGTTCTTTTATCTGGTGTCAAGAAGAAATTGAAAACAAAGACCAATTAAAGAGTTTAATACACAAAGCTGGATGCAAAGTTTTAATATGCCATGCGGATTATTTAATCGGCCGATGGTACACTAACTCAAATGCACAACGAATGTTGGAGTGTCTCCGTTTCTCATAGCTCTAGGAGGCTGGAGTCTAGCATTTTTTTTTTCTTTTTTTGGTGTTTCTTCTTTCAGGGCAGCTTTCTGTCTTACAGGGTACGTGTTGACATTTGTCACAGTCCAAGAGCAAAGATAACTCGAAAAGCACTCGGAGAGCGCAGACCTCCGCCAAGCGCAACAATTCCCCCATATAACGATTTACAGATTGCGATAAAATCCGCCTTCTGGATCAGATCAGCCTTTGAAATTTAATAGAGGTTCCCATTGTCAATCCCTGAGTCAAATTTCATGAGTTTTGGGCAATAATTAACGGAGATATTGAGAAACAAAATTTTCGGCCCCATTGACCGCAATGTTATCGAAAATTTGAAAGTGATCCAGAATCCAGGATTTCTTCCGGATCACACCCAAAATGAAATCAGTTCTTCCTTTTCACATTTCTGACCACTCCAGAAAATTTCATCAAAATCAATCCATGACTTTTTGAGTTGTCTTGAACACAGACAGACAGATTAACGCCGGCAAAAACATAACCTCCTTGGCGGAGGTAATTAAACAACTGTGTCTATATGTGGAGATCACAAACCTTCAAAGGTCAGGAGGTCCTGGTGTAAACACTAACTTGCCCCTTTAGGTTATTATACAGAAAGAACAGAATGTAAACACTGCGGCATTCCTGAGGACCATAAAGGTTTAGTCTTTAACCACCTGATGCGCACTAAACTTTAGAGCTAATTCTGAAATCCTAACATTGTCTAAAGATTCCACCACAAGTCAAAGAAAAAAATATAAAGTATACTTATTGAATATTTTAATGTTTCCCAAAGTAGCAAGAAAAAAAATCTTAAAATCTTTAGATACAAATTTGAAATATGAACTTTCAACCCCCAAACTGGGGCACTACGACTACGAACCTATTTGTATCAGGGCTTAGTCCGTCTCTCTGGAAAGTTGGCAAATTAATCAAGGACCTTCGGTTGAAGTCAATTATTTCAGTCACCGGCCTCATAAACAGATTTAGTTGTTTGAATTTTTAAGGAGAACTTGAACTTTAATCAAAGAGTGGAACATGCTTGAGAATTGCTCCTGATAGGGATTCATTTAACCCTCCACAGAGTGAAGTAGGTGGTAGGTCAGAATCCCTCCATGTTGTTGTGACCATGTAAAAGATCAGAACCAGAACTGTGAATTCTCATACTCTGATTTCTTGTGAGATCACGGCTGAATGAGAGACCTCTCATGCTCTTTTTCTTGCTGTGCTTTCCAGCTGTTTATTGTGGCGCTCTCCTTCGCCTACTTCTCCAAGGCCCTGGCAGGGACCTACATGAAGAGCTCCATCACTCAGATCGAGAGGCGTTTTCGACCTCTCCAGCACGCATGTCGGACTCATAGACGGCAGCTTCGAGATGGGTACCGTTTTACTTCTAATGTCACCCTAAACCTTTACGGTCTCACTGTTTTTGTCTCTCGTTTTACGCTCCGATCTCCGCTCTCTCTCTCTGTTGTTATTGGATGTAGGAAACCTGTTGTTTCTGGCTGTGGTCAGCCATTTTGGGGCTCAGCTCCATCGGCCGAGGCTCATCGCTGTGGGATGTTTCCTCATGGCCGTCGGGACCCTTCTCACGGGCCTGACACACTTCTTTATGGGACGGTAAATATTGACAGAGCGCTCCAATTACCAGAGACCACGTGATTCGGACTCTTTATGAGTAAACGTCTCATGTTTTTGGGTTTATTTCACAGCTATCACTATGACACAGTCATCCAGCTCTTCCAGAACGACAGCGTGAACATCGCTGCCTGTGTGGATCCTCTGAAAGTAGCAGAAGAGCCAGAAATTCAGTTGATTCCCTCTGTGGAGGACAACAAAGGTATGAGGGCAACGTTCTGGGGTCAAAGAACCATGTTGCAGTCATGAAAACACGATCCGTTTAGTACATTATAAAAACGATTCTTTCAGCGGCCAACGTCTTGACCAATCTCTACATAAATGAATTCAGAAAGCAGTACCCTGGCTGTTTTCATCGTGTCTTAATACAAAACCGGTTCAATAATCATTAACTCTTTTTTTTTTTCCAACCATTGCTGGAATGCAATGATCCCGTCTGAGCTTCAAAGCAACAGTGTAGTTTAATCAAATACAGCCGCGATCAGAATTGGATATACAATCACTGGTCGTTTTTTTATCAGGTCCACCTGTTTGTTATCACAAACAGCTCATCAGCCAATCACATGGCAGCAACTCAGTACATTTATTCATGTGGACGTGGTCAAGACGACTTCCTGAGTTTCAAACAGGCATCAAGAAAGGGGATTTAAGTGACTTTGAACGTGTCGTGGTTGTTGGTCTGTGTATTTCAGAAACTATTGATCTACTGGGATTTTCACCACAACCACCTCTAGAGTTTACAGAGGATGGTCAGATAAAAGAAAATGTCCAGTGAGCTGCAGCTGTGTGGACCAAAATGCCTTGTTGACCTCAGAGGTCAAAGGAGAACGGGCTAATTGGTTGATGGAAAGGCAACAGTCACTCAGATAAACACTCGTTACAACCAAGGTCTGCAGAACACCATCTAAGAACTAACGACACCTGGAACCTTGAAGCAGATGTTCTACTGCAGCAGGAGACCACACCTGGTGTCACTGCCGTCAGCTAAGAACAGGAAACTGATCCTACATTTCACACAGACTCACCAGAACTGGACCACAGAAGACTGGAAGACCGCTGTCTGGTCTGATTAGTCTGGATCTCAGTTGCAACATTCAGATGGTCAGAACTTGGAGGAAACACCATGAGATCATGGATCCATCCTGACTGGTAGTGGTGGTGTAATGGTATGGGGGACATTTTCTTGGCACACTTCACGCCCCTTTAGCAGTATATCTGAGTACTATTGCTGGCCATTCCTTCATGACTACAGTGGACCGTCTTCTGATGGATACTTCCAGCAGGATGATGCACCATGATCATCTCAGACTGGCTTTCTGGAACATTTACTGTACTCCAGTGTCCTCCACAGTCACCAGATCTCAGTCCAGTAGAGCAGCTCTGGGATGTGGTGGAACTAGAGTTTATCATCATGGATGCGCAGCCAACAAATCCTCAGCAACTGTGTGATGCTGTCATGTCAATATGGACCAGAATCTCTGAGGAATGTTTCCAGAACTTTGTTCAATCTATAACATAAAGAATAAAGGCAGTTCTGAAGGCAAAAGGTGGTCCAAGCTGGTACTAGTAAGGTGGACCTGATAAAGTGGCCATAAACATGTTATGATTCTAATTTATTCTAATGTTTAAAACAAGTGTTTTAAAAGGTATCGGCATACAAGAACAGACCATAGAACACCTAGAACACAACTAGCCCTAAGCGTGGTCGGAGGCAGGAGTAGATTTGGTTTGTAAATTAAGCGTTACTGACAAGTGCTGATGTTAAAAGTGTTTGAACAACAAATGTTATGACACTTTAGTTCATATGGCAGCAGAACATTTAAATAAAAGTGACCTTTACACTACTTTTGAATTCATTATTTGATTTTGCGTATACAATGGGATTGATTGTGATTAATCAGGGAAATAATGCGATTAATCGTGCTTAAAAATTTTAATCGTTGCCCAGCCCTATTGTAAATACAAACATTTCCATGGATGCTGAAACACAAGTAAATTTTGCTCTGCTAACAGGCTACACATAAATTTGATCTGTGTCATTACGCAGTCTGTGTGCGAGAATCTGGTTCCAGCATGTGGATCTACGTGTTCCTGGGGAACGCTTTACGTGGAATCGGGGAAACTCCAGTCACGCCTTTGGGCATCTCCTACATCGACGACTTTGCAAAAGCTGAAAACTCCCCATTCTACATAGGTAAAGAAAACTGCTTTATTTTAAGTTTCCAGTGGGATTTTCCACTATGTGAAAAAAAAAACCTGTTACTTCATGGACATTTTTTTTTCTAAATGTAACATAAATAACTATCACCATAATAATTTTAGTATACATGTCTGTTTTCCATTAATTTTAGGATGTTTTTTGAAACCACATACCACACATACAGTGTAATATATAGTATATACTGCATACTAGTTCATCCAATTTTATTAGTGGGTAGTATGCGAGTACTGTACACTAAGTAGACTCATCCAAGGTGGTGGTGGTGGGGGGGGGGTTCCTTGCTACCATTTGGCTTAAAGAGTTTCTCCTGCTTAGGGAGTTTTTTACTTGACATTACTTTTATTTGTCCAGGGGTCACGCTCTGGGTCTCTATTGTAAAAGCGCAGATAGACGCAAAGTCAATAAAGGTTAAATTGAACTGAATTGAGTTGAATAATGCAGTTGTTCGTATACTCCACTTTTCCAGTATATACTACATTTTGGCAAAATCAACACACGCTGCAGTTAGTGGTTTTGAAAATGACCTTCAGTTTGCAGTTTGCTCTTCGTGAAGGCGCTTCCTCGTCATCTTTCGGACACATTCAGTCTGCAGTTGAATGCAAATGTCTCTTTTCTCCTCCACACCACCTCATATAAAATATTAATCCTCTGATCTGATCGTTGTGGCAGCTTGTCTTCAGACCATTACTCTCCTGGGCCCCATGTTTGGATTCCTCCTGGGTTCCTATTGTGCCAAATTATATGTTGACATCGGATATGTTGATATGGGTAAGTGTGTTGTAATTCTCTGCTGTGTGCAGTGATGAAATATACCTGAGTACAAGTTTACAGACCATTCAATTTAACTATATTTTAGGGTGAAATCATATCTCTGTTCCATGTTTAAAGCTTTAAATAGTATTTATTTTACAGTTTTAATTTACAAAATATGATCTGATTATTTTCATGGAATGCACTTCTAATTTATTTAATGAATAGCTGTAATAAAATAATATTGACTGATATATGGTGATATTCTGATATGGCCCATATTTCATCTAAGTGGATCATCTTTTTATGATTCTTGATGGAAATGCTTTTTGATTTTCTTCAGTTTGATTTTGAAATTGGGACAGTTAAAGCGGGGTCACCATTAAAAATCTGAGGACTTCCTGCTTGAAATAAAGCACCGGTTTCATGCAATGACGATGCATTCATGGCTAAATTAGCAGTGTTATGAAGTAGCGCGCTACGTGGAACAAAACCGGCTTGAAATAAAAGTTCTGGATTATTTTCTGGTAGTTTGATTACATCCACATTTGTATTCAGACTGAAGTACTTCACGTAACACGTTCTTCTTCGGGTTCAGTCATCAAGTCCCAGCTTTTTTTCTTTAACAAATGTTGTCCAGAGACAACCTCGATCATTTGCATCTTTCTTACCACTAAAAATGACACAAAAAACCTGGAATACGCATGCATGAAACTCCAAATTTATGCCTTAAACGGCATGGTGTTTTGATGTGAAACATCACAAAATCATTCATGCGCTTCCGTGAAAAAATGTGCACTTTTTTTGTTTTTTAAAACCATTCAGTGCCTCATTAAGTCAAAGCAATGAGGGCTTTTTGGCAGGAACATCTCGTTTTTGATAAAGGAAACACAGGCTGGAGCCTCATTTAAAGCAAGCCTGCTGCTCACAGTGCAAAGGTTTGACACAAAGACAGCTGCATATTTGTCAGATTAGTGAGGCCTTTTCTAAGAGTCCCTGTGAGCCTTCACCCTTAGTCACTCTTTTTGAAAATTAATTATTCATTCTCCACAAAAAAAATTGTTGAAATTCTCCTGCTTATTCCCATCTCTAATTGTTCAGACAGAAATAAAGGGTGAATTCCAATTCCTCCCTTAACACTCAATCTCAACCCTCAATCTCTAAAATGCGCACTCCCGTGAAATATAAGTGCTGTCCTGATTCTTAGAACATCAAGTTGAGGGACAAGTTTGAGGGTTGTATCACCCCCAATATTGAGATTCTCCGGCACCACCCGTGGAAGTAAGGGCTACCCAGAAGGTATTGCGTATTTTCGCCAAAATGTCTTCGAAAAGGATGGCACCGAAAAAAGCGAGCTTCAAATGTAAGTATTTTCGTAGTTAATAAAGATATAAATGTTACGAAACTATCTTATTGTCTTCGTTATATATATATACAGTGGTATCTCTACTTACCAAATTAATTGGCTTCTGGAAGTAGTTTCGTAACCTGAAAATTTCCTTAGTAGAAACGTGTTTTCCATGTAAATCCTCTAATCCGTTCCAAGCCCCCCAAAATTCGAACATAATCTTTTTTATAAATTATAAATAATACATGAAATGAAATAAAAACCTGTAAGAAATACATGTTAGAACTAGAAAAGCACTCGGAGAGCACAGACCTTCACCAAGCACAACAGTTATCGAAAAATTGAAAGTGATCCAGAATCCAGGATTTCTTCCGGATCACAACCAAAATGAAATCAGTTCTTCCTTTTCACATTTCTGACAACTCCTGAAAATTTCATCAAAATCCATCCATACCTTTTTGAGTTATCTTGAACACAGACAGACAAACAGATAAACGCCGACAAAAAAATTGTTCGTTTATCTGGGTTGCTGGGTTACGCTCATACAGACAAGAGGCCCTCCTAGCCAATGGGATGCCAGGAAGATGCTGAGTGATAGCCAATGGTAGAGCAGCTCGGACGCACCGCTTTCAAACTGAGATACAGAGCCGAACAACTATGTTTACGTCCAGTAAACATCTGGGAGCTATGTAGTACTGTAGGCTACTGTTTTTTTGCCTTTCGTATCCTGAAATTTTTTTCGTAACAAGAGGCAATATTTTCCCTTTGAGGCGTTAAATTTCGTATGTAGAGACGTTTGTAAGTAGAGGTACCACTGTATTTATATTATCTTATTCTTCTTCTACGTCTTCTTCTCCTTCTTCTTCGTCGCCGTCGTTTTCTTGACAGACTGGACGTAGCTTTGGCGTAAGGCCGCCCCCCAACAGTCTGAAGACGTAACTGCACTCAAGTGGTGTCCCATTTCTAAGTCACAAGATAGACCTTACCACTTACTTTGGAAGGGCCAAGATTGAGGGCCAAAGACTGAGGGTTAAGGGCGAGGGTTGAGATTGAGGGTTAAGGGAGGAATTGGAATTGGCCCAAACTCTTGTATCCGGTGTGAAACAACAACTGAATCTCTTCTCTGCTTCTGCTGGGTGATCATTCAAACACCTCTCGTGTCCTGATACAGAAAGCATAACCATCACTCTCGAAGACGCCCGCTGGGTGGGTGCCTGGTGGCTGGGCTTCCTGGTGTCCGCGGCCCTCCTGCTCATCTCCAGCATTCCCTTCTGGTTCTTGCCTCGCTCGCTGCCCAAACAGGGGGGTGACGAGAGTCAGCCGACCCCAGACGGGCCGGAGGACGAGCTCAACAGTAACCACAATCTTAAGCTGACGGACATTGCCAAAGGTACAGTGCAAACAATCTTCCTCCGGGGGCATGCGCCCAGTCTTGTGAAATTTATTTGTACTTTTAGTGCATTTCCTGTCACAGGGTTTCTTCCATCGCTGAAACGCCTGTTGGGAACGCCGGCGTACTTCCTGCTTCTTTGTGCGAGCATCCTGAAGTTCAACTCCTTCATTGGACTGTTCACTTTCAAAGCCAAATACTTGGAGCAGCAGTTTGGGCAGTCTGCATCAAGAGCTAACTTCCTCATAGGTAAAAAAATACTTGATCACACATGGTCAACTAATGATAATTAAAGGAGTACGATGCTGGAAAAAAGTAGTTCATACTTGAACTACTTAGGAACACTTAATTCAACTAGGAGGCCAAAATATATGTATGTAAGAAACCCTATTAATGTTTTTCTTATTAAGATATAGGAAGAAGCAGAGAAGAGCATTATTGTGTGATAGTTTAGTTAAAGGGGTCAAGAGAAGAACTGTTCTCTGAGTAGCCAATTAAAGTGTCCATATTATACTCATTTTCCAACATATAATTTAAATCTTTGAAGCTTTAGATTTTGTAGCTTTTTTCAGCTTTGTAGCATTGCATACAAAGCCTGTAATAATTTGAGAACGACAAAAAACCTAGAATCACAAAGGAGAGCTTCTTCCTAAAAACTCGCAGATTTGGGTCAAGTGCTTTTTGATTGGTTGATTTCCTGGAGGCCTGCAGGCGGCTTCTTTCATCATTTTCTGTAAATGGTGTCAACACCTCAAACTAGAGGTCTTCGGAACAACCCGACAACCCAAAAACCCGAGGTTCCGACCCAACCTGAATCGGGTCTTGGGTCCATTCACAAGACATGACTCCAGGTTCGGGTCGGAATCGGTACAGTTAGTCTCGGCTCCGGTCGGTGCTCTCTGACAGGCTGGGTCCACGCTTACCCGAGAGAGGTAAAGATGTTGGCGGTGGCAGCTGCCACTCAGCCCCCCCGCCCCCCGTTCCATCCAATAGGCTGTCAGGTGACAGGTCAACCAAAAGTAAACAAACAAACAGTAGTTTGGTTTGGGCCAGTGTCAGGACTCGGGGCAGATAAATGATTATTCATTAACGTGGCATGTTTGTCATAAAACCATTGTGTTGCAGTAGCGTGTTATTAGCGGTATGTCCGGCTCTAAAGCACAACGTATCACCAACATGAACACGATTGCATGAGAGAACATGTTCACGACATGTCCTGACCGGTGTAGGCTCTTAGCGTTAGCAGTTGCTACCAATAGCATATGTATCCACAAAGAAAATAACGACGTGGATTTATTGTTGTTGTAGCAACTGAACCGGGTAGAAGAAGACAACGTTTAGGTAAGAAAATCAAGTTTTATTCGGGTATCTCTGTTCAGTTCGTGGTCGGAAACTAAAGACTCGGGTCGGGTCGGTTCCAGGTCCAAATATTGTGGGTCCATTCGGGTTCGGAACCCGGACTCCGGATGATAATAGCTCGGGTCGGGTTGGTCAAATCTTTCACGGGTCCATGAAAGTGGACCTTTTGCAAGTACAGTGAAAATGCTATCCACCAGGTGGCAGCACCAGACGAAACCGTGTCATTAACCGCTGCATTTGGGGCGTCTGTGTGATTTGTACACGTCCGGTTTTGAAGGGACTACGCTTATTTCCACTGACTCGAAAGGAGCCAAATTAGCGTTGGGGTAAGGACAAAACAGGGAAAGAATATCGACGTGCTGAACCTCACAAGAACTTCCAGGCAACGTTCCCGTCAATTTGGCAAAGGAACAGCCCAACACTGACTTATGAGACGATGTGATGATCCTGTCTACCTTTACTGGAATAACTGCAGGAAGTCATAGCGGCGAGGGGATTGTGTCTGCAAAGCCCCAGATGAATTTAAGTTCTACCCTCCTACACGTCATATTCTGGTGGTCAGTTTGGTCCAACTGGATTCAGAACACAAACCTGGAAAACTAAACGAACCGCAACAAAGACATTTCCGTTCGGTAAAAATTATGCTTATTACCTGCTGCTGCATGACATTAGGGATTATCTTTAAGTCACTCACCACGTACAGACACAGAAGGTTTTTCCGTAAACATCTGTGTTAATATTTATCGATGTCAAAAGTGTGGTAAAAAGCCAACTCAGTCAGGAAACATCTGCAGCCAAGAAACACAAAAGCTAATGACTCTGTAGGTGCCAGCAATCAAGGCTGTCTTGGTTTAATAATCAGTGAAATTGTGAGATGCATTTTTTTTTTCTTGCTGCTGTGAGCATTGTGGGAAGAATATATTCTTCATTTATAACCAATGTCTCCATGACACCTGTCTAAGCAAGACTGACAGTAAATACTTTGACACTCTCTAGACGTTAGTGAAGTTTAATCCCGCTGCATGCCAAGCCGGCCAGAAAATCGACCTGCACATCAAGTTACAGATGACAGAAGTGACCACCGGGACAGTCTGACATGAGTGATTTGCGCATAAGCAGAAAGATTTTAGAAGGTGCTGGAACATCCCAGACAGACAATAATGTCTGATTGACGCGTGGCACAACCTCGGAGCTCTGAGAGAGACACCTTGTCCCCCATGAGCCGATGCCTGCGACCATAATTATGCATTTTCCTGTGTTCATTATTTCCATGTCATTATTTATTACTTCCTCTACTATAGCAAGACAGACACTTGGCAACTGTGCTTAAGGTACCCACGATGGGCTTCCTTCAGGAAATCAACCTACTTAACAAAAGCCCTGCTCTCGCCAAACAAAGAGGTGTACAGGTGCATCCTCAAAAAACAAACTTTATCCACTGAGTTATGATCGACCAACTCTAGCCTCCAACATAAAAGGCTCATTGAAGGAAAAAAAAAAGAAAAATACTAGAAAGAAATACTTTCAAGGTTGAACAGGTCATCAGGGATAACAGCCTTGGTTTAGAAGAGACGCCAAGAGACACTTACGGATAGATCGATACGCTGAGATGGCAAATACTTTGGAAATGATGATGGTCATCAGGTAGGAATGAACGGTCCAGTTGGACCCCGAGTATAATGGGGGTCCGAAAATTCACGCAACCCCAATGTGGAGATACCATCGCTTTCTCGTGTGCAGACCCCTCCTGTGTGTTTTTTTTTTTACCCAGGTGTCTTAAACCTGCCGGCGGTTGCAGTGGGGATCTTCCTGGGAGGACTTCTGATGAGGAGGTACAAGCTGAGTGTGGTGTCGGGAGCTCAGCTCTCCTTTGGCACATCCTTCATGGCATATCTCCTCTTACTGCTGCAGTTTGGTACCAAGTGTGACAACATGCCTTTTGCCGGACTCACCGTGTCATACAATGGGTCAGTGCTGAGATAAACCCAAAGGACGCGTTTTCGAACCTCAAATGTTTTCAGCGTGCGTTCTTTGTTATCACTTGAAAATATAAAGGACTCCATCCCCCTGCAGGTCGCAGGATGTATCATACAGCGGAGAGATGCTCTTCTCCGAGTGTAACAGAGACTGCTCGTGCTCGGCAGAAGAGTGGGATCCCGTCTGTTCAGACAATGGGATCACTTACATTTCCCCGTGCATGGCTGGCTGCCTGAGCTCCAGCGGATACAGCAAGGAAACAGTAGGCTCACACACAAGAATGTAGTGTTCACAGCTGCCCTGCGTACCTCTGGGTAATCAGCTCATGCACTTCAAACACTGATGCTTCTTTTCACACATACGTACAGTGTTGCCAGATGTACGATTATCGTATTGTGCGATAATTATCGTACAAACACGATAATTATCGCACAATACGATAATCGTATTTGTACAATAATAGTGTTGTACGATAATTATCGTATCTGTACGATAATTATCGCACAATACGATGATTATCGTATTTGTACAATAATTGTGTTGTACGATAATTATCGTGTTTGCACGATAATTATCGTGCAACACTATTATTGTACAAATATGATAATTATCGTATTATGCAATAATTATCATACAAACATGATAATTATCGCACAATACAATAATTATCGTATTTGTACAATAATTGTGTTTTACGATAATTATCCTGTTGTACAATAATTATTGTGTTGATCAATAATTATCGTGTTTGTACGACAATTATGTTTGTACGACAATTTAGCCCTTTGTACGATATACAATCAATAATTGTAAAAAAAATCCCCAAGTGTACGATAATTTCGACCTTTCCATGAAACACTTGTTTAGCTATTTCAAATTAAAACCTTTTAAGCAACAAAATGATCGGGGTACTTTTATTGAGAAGCGGCCATAGGAAATGAAATGTGTTCATGTCGTGTCACTTGTGAGCGTGAGTGAAAGGTGGTGATAGTGCGCCAAACCCGGGAGGCCGAACTACTGTAATGCTAATGTGAAGAAGAAGAAGGCTCCGACAATTCCTGTCACTACAATAACGACCAAACGCAGCCAAAGTGCATGTAATCTTATGGTTGGATTTACTGTACGATAGTTTGGGCTAAAATACGATAATTTTGGGGTCTCTGTACGATAATTTCATTTTCAACATTTGGCATCACTGCATACGTATGACGTTGTTTGACTAAGAACCACCAAATATGAATTATAATGTAGAAATTGTATTTTTTTCATCACTGCCATTACCAAGTGATTGTCAAACTATTAATATGTTGTGGTAAAAGTGTACATGTGATAACAAAACAGTCAATTTGCTTGTTTTTGGTGTTTATTTTTGTAGAAAAAGATCAGTGCATCTCTGGTTTATTCTGAGATTTCTCTCTTCTCAGATCTTTCACAACTGCAGCTGCGTGTCCACCTCATTTCCAGCGGGCAGCTCCATGTCGGTGAGACTGGGCCAGTGTCCTCGTGCCAACGTCTGCAGCCGCAGTTTTACGTCCTACATGGCCATTTCTGTTCTCAGCTCCTTCATCAACTCTCTGGGAGCCACGCCTGGTTATATGGTCATCATACGGTTTGTGCCACCTCACGCTATGACTCGTGTCAAACTCGAGGCCTGCGGGCCAAATTCTGCCCACCGCTTCATCATATCTGGGCCGCGACAGCATGGAAAGACAATCATATGCTTTTAACTGGAACATTTCTGAATACAGTGGTACCTCTATGTACGAAATTAATTAGTTCTAGAAGTAGTTTCGTAACCTGAAAATTCCATAAATAGTGACGTGTTTTAAACAAATTCCAAAACTTCATGGAATTTTCCTAAAATGTCAAAGGGATGCCAGGATGCTAGCAGATAGCCAATGGCAGAGTAGCTACAAGTATGTTTACGTTCGGTAAAGTACTGTATTTTTGCCTTTCGTATCCTGAAATGTCTTTTGTAACAAGAGGGAATATTTTCCTGTTGAGACATTTCATAACCTGAAAATTCCGTATGTAGAGACGTTCGTAAGTAGAGGTACCACTGTATTAGTAAGGGTGCCAATGCGACTTAGCCTTTGATCTGGTGTTGGTAGTCACGATTATGCAGCTGCAGCAATTTTACAAAAAGAAAAAAAATAGTTGTCGATTTTTGTCCTCATGTCACAATTTTGTAAAATTCACTGTTTAACAATGAAAATTCACAACTCTAGGACAAAATGTCATAAAAAAATGACATAAAATTTGGAATTTTACATTAAAAAAGAAAAAGTTGCGACTTTGCAACAGAAAGACTGTAATTTTTTAATGAAAAAGCTAAAAGATTTTGGGAGGCTTTTGATTTTAGGACAAAGGCCTGATTGTCAGGCCAAAGTCTTAGTTTACAATAAGAAGTTTTGATCTTGCAAAATTCGCAATTCTACAACAAAAATTAAAATTTGGGATTTTACAAGACAAATTTGTGATTTTTACAAAACTGAGATTTTTCCGCAAAAAATGTACTCTCTTTTTTTAATGAAAAGCCATGATGTTGCAAATTTGCCATTTTAGAACATGAATGAATGATGAAAGGACAGAAAGTTTCTATTTTGATTGCAAACCTTCACATAGCAGCTGCTATGACACCAAACAAGGAGTTAAGTCAATCGATCTTAGCCAACAAGACAAACACAAGCTCTCAGTCCTGTATAAATAAACCAATTAATAGGAAAGATGTTTTGAATTATTATGATAAGCTCATATCATTTCCTAATTTTCTTGTGTTTTTTTTAATACAGATGCATCTCACCAGAGCTTAAATCCTTGGCGCTGGGCATTCAGGCTTTGGTCACGAGGACTCTAGGTACGCTTTATTATTGCTGAATGTAAAGCTCAATCTGTTTAACTTGTTTTGCTTTTGGGTGTCATCATCCTCTCACATTCCCCCTTATGTTAAAACAGTCAGCGTTCTGTCTACGTATGTTAAAGTCAAAATAAGGTAAGAATAACTGAATGAGTGACATATTTCAGTCTGCTGGTGATATTTCGTCTCCAGGTGGGATTCCAGCACCGATGTATTTCGGAGCTCTGATTGACTCGACGTGTCTGAAGTGGTCAGTTAAGAAGTGCGGGGGCAGGGGGGCATGTCGCATTTACGACTCTGACATGTTCAGGTACGCCATCGGAGACCAGATCACGTGCATTTCTTCTCACGTTTGTAGAGTGTCGCTCTGAACTTCGTCCACCTGTTTGTCTTTAAATTGCAGAGTCATTTTCTTGGGTCTGATCACCTGCCTCAGTGGTTCCTCCTATTTCTTCATGATCGCCGTCATCGTCCTCCTCAGACGACAGTTTCGGCATCCAGAGCAGGAAACACTGACGCAGACAGGAAAACCTTCAAAGGAAATAGAACTTAAGACTCCATCTGAGCCCACTGAGGAGACCGGGACCGGATCTGGAAGTCCAAATCAGCTTCACGCCCCAAAGGCTTGTGTGAGGGTTGCGACAGATTTAGACGGAGAAGAGGAGGTTGACAAACTCCCTCGAGATGACGGGCTAATCTCCACGAAAGCTGCAGAGGTCCCTCAAAGCCTCACAGAGACCACAACTGAGGTCACTCTTCACTTCTCCTGGTGCAGCAGATGTGGAGGTGGACTCTGTGGAAACCTCATCAGAGGTAGAAAACGAAAGACTGGACCATCACACAGATGACAAGAACAAATTAGTGACAGGAAGTTAACAGTTCAGTTAATTTCTGGCCAACACAAGCCGGCTAGTGTGGTTTCAAAACACGGAGCCAGTTTAATTTACTCTACGTATCGATGACTAGCATGATAAGTGCTGGCAGTATTTCCTCTTCATCTATCACAGGACAGAACATTTACCATCCTAACTTCAGGAATATCGAGTCTTTCATTCTTTCACAACAACAGTGAAAGGAAAATACATCCTCCATGCAAAACATGCACTTGAACACAGTTTATAACATCCAGGGGAAGCCAGTGTTAGAAGTTATATCATCGTAATGCCAATGTTCTTTATCCTTTGGGAGCTTTAGCTAGTACTTAGTAGGGGTGCAACGGTACAGGTGGCTCACGGTACGATCCGTACCTCGGTTTTTGTGTCACGGATTCGGTATGGATTCAATACAGTTTCAGACCACCCGCTACCCGCTACCCTAAACCCGCGATCTCAAGATACCGAGTTTGCAGAAAGCGCAACTCGCATGCCTAAAAGGCGCGCACGTTCACGTGCAAGTCCAATGCAAAGTTATTGGAACATAAATCCCGCGGGACATAAAAGCATATTGTCCCATGCAAGTTGTACCAAACGGTTTGGCATTTTACAGAGTACCGTTGCATCCTTAGTACTTAGCCATTGATAAGATAGCATAAGTTAATCTTGAGATCAAAAACTAGGTGTCTGTGTATAAACTTGTCTGGGCCAGAGTCCAGCTCTGCTCTTTCCTCATCGTGAGTCTCCGACCGACCAGCGTAGGAGCATCGAGTTGGAACGCTGGGCCTGACAAGTCGTCGTTAAGCTAAGCTTCAGTCATGGGTTCCCTTTCTCCTCTTGTGTTTCTAGTTGAGGATTCCTTCAGAGAGCGAAAGCCGACAAGAAAAAGCAAAGGAAAGGACAACTTGGTTAGATGAGCCGGTACCCGACTGCTTCGTTTGCAGTCTTTGTTTCAGAGCGCAGCGCGTCCTCCCGAGTCCCAGGAGCCTGAGCTTTTCATGTCAGTCCCCTGCTGCAGGGCCTCGTGTCTTCAGTAGCTGTAATTGGCGACGTGTCCTTGGCAAAGGACTTGCTCCTGGAAGTTGTACCCACAACACTGCCAGAGCAGGGAAATGCTTTTCGATCTACTGTAAGTCACGCTCCTCTCAAAATGAAGGTGCTATATCGAAGCTGTTCATTTTAAATATGAAAGTGCCTTAAATTAATGAGTAATAGTTTTTTACTTTTGTCCCCTGCAAGCAGCGTAACCAGTTGTTATTCAACACATGACCTTTTAAAGTAAAAAGGCAAATGAACAAGGGCTTGCTTATACAAATCCAATATTCTCCTTTACTTTAAATTGGCCATATTATGTTCATTTTTAGGCTCTGCACCCAGTTTAATTCCAAAAGCCTTTGATTGTTTCACAGCAACAAAGACTGATAATCAGATCGAGACACTCTTTCTGAAAATGAACAGTTTGGCTCAAATTGTTTCTTTTTGGGCTGAATTTCTGCAGCGGATCTGCTTTTAAGATGACTGCTGATGCTCTAGCTCTTGTGGATGCACACTTCCTGAAGAATAAGATCGTGCAGGGAATTTCGAATCCGGTGCAGAGCAAAGACTAGTTGCAGTTCCTCAACTGACCACCATGGGCCGGCTCCAAAAGTGAGTCGATCCCCATTGACCTCCGTGTTAAAATGTCCAACTCTGCAGCAGAAAAACAAATTTACCGCCTGGTTCAAAAAACGATTTTGGTCTCTAGAACTCACATCCATGTCAAGTGTTTGTTGTGCTGTCAATAGAGGCAATCCGAGTACCACAGAAGACGACGTGGCAAAAAACACTTATCCGGGGATTTCCAGATCTTTGCCCTTCCAGTTTTTTCCTCAGCGCTAGTGGCTTCTCTGCAGTTATGTAAGGATCTGTGTCACTTGTTTTGGCTAGTTGCTTTCTTTACCAGATGTAGTCCAGTGTCTGCAAAAAGCGTTACAAGTGGTGCTGCCACCTAGTGGATAAAAAAAGCAACAATAGCAGTACTCAGGCAGGTTCTGTTGTACTATTGTCCCAGCAGAGCTCCACTAGTCCTCGTCTCAGTTCTGACAGCACTCCTTTCAAATGTCAGTTTTGGTAGCAAAACTTGAAATGAGGATGTTTGGGCAGATTTATCCAGAATGATTGTAAAGTAACATTAATTAGCATCATAGGTAAACCAGCCAAGCTAAAATAGCCAACTGTGACCAACGAGCCATGCTTGTTCCGCCCATTTGCAACATGGCACCGTCCAGTAGAGATGGGTGATACTGGGAATTTTTGTATCGATCCGATACCAAGTAAATACAGGGCCAGTATCGCCGATACCGATACCAATACTTTTTCATATTAAGCTTAATCTATCATGAAACTGCCGACCTTTTTGCCGTTTTTTTGATTTTTGTCTTTGGATTATTTTGTTAAAACCTAGGATAGCAAATTTCGGCAAACTGTAAAGGTGACAGCAAAATACTTTATTATCACAATTAACATTTTTGTGTAAATATTGATTGGAGTTGAATTGTTTTGTTCTTAATGTTTTCTCTAAGTGGGTGGGCCTGGGGGGAGGGGCCAGACTGAGTTTACCTACATGCTTGTTTGGCCGACGCCACTGAGCCACGTGATGATGCAACGTCAAAAAACAAGACGAGAGGGGAGGGGGAGGAGGACACAGTAGTATGGCCACTTTAAAGATCTTTGCACATGTTTTGAAGATGTAAATCTGCACAGAATATCTGTTTTGTGTATCTAAAAATCCAATCAATGATGGTACGAAAATATATTTTTTCAATTTCAAAGGTTGACATTGATTAAAGCACCACAAAGAAAAAATAATCTCTGTCGTTTATTTATTTGTGTGCATAATCTCACGTGACTCGACATATTTGATGTGTCTGGTATGCATTATCATCATGACCCCACCCCCGTACATGAGAAGCTACCCCCGAACATGGATGTTTGGGTCATGGTAGCATTTCTCACGTGAAACATCTTCCATCCCTTTCGAAAAAACATCTGGAAAATCAACTGTTCAAGAAAGGTGAATGTATGCCGTATCACTGTGTCTCTCACACATCCTGAGACCATCAAGGTCTGGGTTTTCTTACAATTACAGTTTTTCTCGATTGCTTACACACATTTTCTGAAAGCAAGCTTCATACTCTCAGAACTCTACACACAAATCCAAAATCACACACACAATGGTCAAAACCTCTCACTCTCCTGCAAATGAAGCTCTACTTTCAAAACAATGTAATCTCTTCTCAAAATGGTGTTTTGTTGTCAAATGACAAACACAAACCATCAAATGAGTAGACATTATAAGAACCATTTGAACACTGATGTGCTCAATGTAAAACACTGTGATGAATGGAAAACACTTTTCTCACTTCTTCTCCTTTCATCATAAGGACTTGGGCCTTTTTTGTTCAGTGTTACACTTACTACAGACAGTACAGAAAAAAGTGTTGTAAAATATTTTTAGAATATTGTTTTATACTCAGAACAGACAAATACACTGTAACAAATATATTTTATTTTTCCAAACAAAAACAATGTACCAGTGTACATCCAAACCAACCAAAGTTTGCAAATTCAAAATAGAAAAATGCAGTTATGGTAAATAAAAAAAAAAGAAAAAGAAACTATGCTGCATCCTGTCTTCTGTTTGGATCTGGCCACAACACCTCATCCACATCACAGGCAATGTTTTCCCTGGCCAAGCAGCGGGGGAAATATCGCCTGGCATGGCGAACCCAGCCATGAAAAGAATCGGGTGTTACATCTCCACATGCATCTTCCATAGCTTGGAGAAGGGGTATACGTGTTTGTGGTTGTCGTTCATACACCTTCCCCATCTCCAGGCAGAAAGAATTCCTCAATTGGATTGAGGAATGGAGAGTATGGAGGGAGATAAACAACTAAAAAGCGTGGGTGGGCAGTGAACCAGTTAGAACCAGAGCAGCCCGGTGGAAACTTACATTGTCCCAAATGACATGACCTGAGCTGTTCTGGGCCATCAATCTGATCTGGTGGAATGAGTGTGTTGTGTAGGGTGTCCAGGAATGTGATCAAGATGAGCAGTGTTGTAGGGGCCAAGGGTAGCATGGTGATGGATGACGCCGTGGTGGGAAATCGCTGCACACATTGTGATGTTCCCTCCGCGTTGGCCAGGGACTTCTACAATGGCAAGCTGGCCGATGACATTCCTTCCCCTCCTTCTTCTTTTGTGAGGTTGAAACCAACCTCATCGATGAAAATGAACTGGTGCTCCACGCAGCCACCTCCTCTCAAGGACTCTCTGAAATTCACATGACAAGATCAGAATTAGACAGGGAGTGGTCACTATTGTGAAGCACAATCATTATGATTACAATACTGAAATATGTATTGTGTATTTATAGTATTGAGAGTTCATCAATTGTGGGATTGTATAGGACTTACTTGCACATAGTTATATCGCAATTCTTGATATTCTTCTTGAATATATGAATATATGAATATCTTCTTGATATTCTTGATATTCAGAGTGCCATTCTTCGAATGGCACTCTGTAGGCCTGCTTCATCCTCACATCATTTTTGCGCAAGACACGGTCCAGTGTTGATAAACTGATGCTACCATATTTTGAAAATGTCATTGTTGTCTATTATTTTTGTTTGTATTGCCGCAATGTTATGATGTTATTTTTCTGGACCATGTTGACTATTGCAGTTTCCTGTTCTGGAGACAGAAGGCGTTCTCGACCACCATGTGCTGGTAATCTTGCAGTTCTGCAATACAAATAGTAAAATACTGTAAATACTGTGTAGGAATATAAAGTAGGAATACATTTCCCAAACTTGAAAGATACTTTACTTTTACAATCCTATAACAGTCCACAGACAGTACTATCCTACTACTGTACTCATTGAGTACTGTATTGATATGCAGTACTGCAAATTTTCAAGTGAGAGTAGATTTCTTACCTATTCTCATTTCTGAAAGTCCGTATGATGGATGCCACAGTGAATCTGCTCAAATTTGGCTGTACTCGTTGCCCAGCTTCCCTCATTGTGAGACCATGGTTGACCACATGGTCAACCAAAGTGGCTCGGATCTCATCTGAAATTACAGTCCTTGGCCTTCCTCGTCCTCGTCGTCCTCGTCCTCCTTGTCCTCCTCGTCCTCCTCCTCTAACTCTCACTCCTCTGCCTCTGCCTCTGTTGGCATCCATTGTTCCAAAACAGACCAGCTCACCTGTTGCTCTTTTATGCTGAAGCTGTGATTGCTAATTGTAAAACTATGTGGCAAGTGTTTGCTGATGTGGTGAGTCAGTGCACATAGTAGGGCAATTAAGTTTAGAATTTTGAATGACAGTGTGTTCCTTGTGAAAACAAGAGATTTTCTTCATGAAAAATTGTGTCTAATGCAGAGAATTGTGTGTAGTGTTTGAAAAAAGTGTGTTTTAGAATTGAAATTTGAGTGTAAAGCAGAAATTGTGCTTGTAGTTTAGCAGAAATGGTTCAGGGGGCTGGTGCATGAGTTACATGTTGTGGTCATTGTGTCTAAAGTACCAGAAAATGTGTGTAAGCAATCGAGAAAAACTGTAAGAAAAGAATAAAGAAAAGTATCCAAATGTCTTTCCAGAGCAACTTCTTCCCGCAGCCTGATATAGGCCAGAAAACTCCCCAGATCTTGATCTTATTGAGAGTCGGAGGTCGATGCTCACAGCAGTTTATGGACAAGCAACAAATGTTAACTCTTTGAACAAACACAATTTTTTAAAATATAATTCAAACAAGCGTCCTTCAGCACACGACGCAAGTGTGGAAAACATAATCAAAGAACACTGAAGCAGCAAAGTCTGCAGGAACCGAAATCTGCGTCCCTGCTAAAACCTTTGGCCACGACTGTCAATATTCCCAGCTGGAGATGTGGATCCATCCACCACAGTTAACCGTAAACCCGTAAACACCGTAAACATTGTAAACACTGTAAACACTGCAGATGTGGATGCTCTCAGTCATTATCAGAGGCCACACACAATTACGTCTGCTGGCACTCTCTACTAATGTACTAATATTTCCTGGTGACTTTTGATCTCAATTATGTTGAGTACCACAGGAGTGATAAACCATACTGAGTGTGTGTGTATTGGAGCTTATGAGGGTAAATCACTAAGCATGAATGGGAGAAAAGTTGTTTTTCAACAGGAAATAAGAAATAAGAATGAACTAGAAAAGCACTCGGAGAGCCCAGACCTCCGCCAAGCGCAATAATTCCCCCATATAGCGATTTACAGATTGCGATAAAATCCGCCTACTGGATCAGATCTGGATCAGCCTTTGAAATTTGATAGAGGTTTCCATTGTCAATCTCTGAGTCAAATTTCATGAGTTTTGGGCAATAATTAACGGAGATATTGAGAAACAATATTTTCGGCCCCATTGACCGCAATGTTATCGAAAATTTGAAAGTGATCCAGAATCCAGGATTTCTTCCGGATCACAGCCAAAATGAAATCAGTTTTTCCTTTTTTTACATTTCTGACAACTCCTGAAAATTTCATCAAAATCCATCCATAACTTTTTGAGTTATCTTGAACACAGACAGACAGACAGATAAACGCCGGCAAAAACATTACAGGAAACGTTTTCACTCATCACCCTCCCTGCCGCTAAATCATAACATTACTTTTAGTAAACAGTGGTTCAATCAATCATCTAATAAACAAAGTAAACTCACCTTGACGTAAATGTAGGTGTGTTTTGTAACTTTCCCCACGTTCAGTTGCTTGTGTGGACGGACACAACTTAACCCACAGCCTGCATTCTCCAGCGTTTGTTTTGGTTTGGGAAAGAAAATAAAAATGTCCCTCCAAACATTCTGGACACCTCGAGTCACTGTTGCAGGTCCCCAGCAGCAATATTTCACCACAGGATTATTCTAGTGTGATGTAAATACGGTTGATAGGCATCGGAAAAATGGCAAAATAACATTGTCCTTAATGAAGGAGCAGCGAGAATGTCCGACCTAGCAACAGTAACTAAGAAGGGGGCGGCGCTTACCGAAAGGTCAATTGCGCTCGAAAGGCACACGATAAATTTGCTTCATTTGAATATGGTTTTTTATTTAGGATGCGTGCCAGCGTTGATGTTGAGACCTGATGAATATCGTTGAAAATGGCGTGGTTATTGACAATGTTAGCTTGGAGCTGATTGAGTGTTATAGCATTGTTGGCCAAAACCATGTTTACTATCTCCCACTGTTGCTGTTCTGTGAACATAGGAGCCCCCCCCCCCCCCCCCCCCCCCCCCCCTTGTTGTTCCTGACCCTCAATCCTATGTAGAAAAAAAAACGGTAGTACAGTAAAAGGTAAGAAGTGCTGATAGTGCATAGGATACAGTACTGTAAGCAGTTACTGAAACCATGCAGATGTTTTTGATATGATGATATTTTTACAATACCTATTTTCCAGTCGAAATGTTCTTATCACACCTGGCACTGTATATCAGCTTAGATTTGGCTGTACTTAGGGTTGCCACCTTCCAGACATGAAAATAAGGGACAATTCCGTATTTTACGGGACGGGTGGCAATCGTAGGCTAGGCATTTTTTCAATTATTTTTAATTAATCAAAATAGTAGTCAACATCAAATGTTTAGTTCATTTAACCGCGATATGTATTTGAGGTTATTTCACCCAGCCCCGTGTCATGGCCGTTAAAAGATTTTTTAATGCTTTATTTAGTCATGTCCAATAAAGTGAGGACTAATCTGGAAACTGTAGTTGATACTAATAGCAGATGACATCAGGACCTCCAAAGCTGCAATGTTTGACATCAGTCTGAAAGCAGATGACGTATAATAGTTGCGATTTAAAAATGATAGAAAAGAAAAGGGGGCGCGGGATCACCATAGCGTGAATGGTGATTGAACATTGGGGTAGACATTTTTAAAATGTGCAGGTAGCAGCGCAGCACCAGCGTCTGTGGTAACTAGGCAACCGTGACAGCGTGGGGCGGGGCAGGCACTGAGAGTGACAAGATGACTGGCACACACTTTTATAAAGATATGGGCACAGAGCGCAGCAGGTCCTGTTGTCCCACCACAAAGATTTTGGTGGCCTAAATGTTTCCTCTGTTCCTCTGTTTTATTTTGTTCATTATTGTTAAATTTAGTGTTGATGTCTGTGTGACAGACGTGTGTATGGGGGGTTAATGAAAATACGGGACAAATCGCGTCCCGTATTGAACTAATACGGGACGCAACATTTTTTTCTCAAATAAAGGACAATTCCGTATTTTACGGGACGGGTGGCAACCCTAGCTGTACCCGCAGTCCAGCCTCCCTCAGCATCAGGCCGTGGTTGACAATGTGGTCAACAAGTGTTGCGCGGATCTCATTTGTCAGATTCGGTCCTCTTTGAGCACCTTCTTGTCCTCCTCTTCCTCTTCCTCTACCTCTACCTCCAGCATGGCCTCCTCCTCTGTTGATTCCTCCTCCTCGTCCTCCTCCTCATCCTCGTCCTCCTTGTTCTCCTCGTCTTAGTCTTTCTCTGACTCTTTCCATTGTGTTTGAAGACCAATGAACTCACCTGCTGCCTTTTATAGTGAAGACACACCTGATTGGTGTGTCTACAATTAAGCAAACGAGTGTTTGCATATCTGATGACTGTGTTGAACCAGTTGGTTGGACGGCGTGCTAATTTGACAGTCAGCGCTTTGGTGTTGCAAGGAAGTGACTTCTTGATAGATTTTTGTGTGTAATGTACGTTTAGTGTGTTCACTGTGTGTAGAGTTTTTGCAACAAGTGTGAGGTTGACAATGTGCTTATAGTTGTGCAAATGTGGGCTGATGTTTTGCTTCTTGAGTAGCGGGTAGCGGGTGGTCTGACCACCAGCTACTCGCAATCCTAAACCCGTGATCGCAAGATACCGAGTTTGCAGAAAGGGCAAACCTTTGCCACACCTACAAAGTGAGTAAGGGAGTCGGCATAACGGGTAGTGGCTTTAGGGAGCAGAAGATTGCATTAGTGGTTAGCGGAGGTTCCTAAACCCGCAATTTTCCAGACGTCTGCTCCACGACTCTCAGCAGCTCCAAGGCCTCGTCATGCGTCAGTCATATTATTGTCTTTTTTTCTTCTTCTATCTCTTTGCAGCTCTTTCTCTCTTGCCTACATCCTTTGTGTTCTCCTATTTTTACAGTCATGTTACTATTTGCGGCCCTTTCGCATGCAACAGAATTAAAATTCACCTCAAAAACTCTAGAAGGAGTTGCTTCTTTACTTCCAGTCTTCGTTAGACAGACATCGTCACAGAGACATGAGCAGATAGTTTTCTTCCCCCACAGCATCAGGAAGGTCATGTGACATAAAATCTGTCCCAGATCAATATGTGGAGCGCAACGATTCGCTGTGGCAACCTTTCGCCCCTCGCAGATGTGTCACCGTGGATCATTTTCTCAAAGAAATATGCGGCCGAATGCAACAACAGTGTCTGTTAATGTTTAAGTGGGATGTCATTATCTGCTTCTAGGATTTGTGTGAAGCTTTAACGCCGAAATACTGAATTTAATAAGGTCCTCGCCAACTTTCAAGCACTAACCTTGGCGCGGTTTGCTACAGTCATCAATAATTGAGCCTGCAATTATTTTTTATTGCGCAGTTAAGGGAATAACAGGCGCTGAGCTGAAAGCAGCGAGATGATCCACGTACAGTACAGGACGAGTATCAATTACACCGGAGGAAGGAAGAATGGTCTACTTTTCAGCTTATCGCATTCTCAGAGTTATATTTCTGGTGTTGGTGAAATCTGAGCAAAAGCAGAGTTAATTCCACTCTGAATAGAGTCAAATCCCCTATATGTAACTCCAAATTTACAAATAGTAAATAGTATAGTTGGAGGTTTTAATATTTATATTACCCCTCTGGCACCTGGTCTGTCTTCAATGGCGAGACACTCATGGTAAAGCTACGTCGCCACATTAGCCGCGCTAAGCAGTGATGATTTTAGTTCGTCATTTGGTTCACTAAAACTTGTAATTTGAAGGTACAGACTGTATCTGCTATGGTAAAAAAAAAGTTTTAGACCTTATTTTTGTTGTGTTGTTAACTTAACTAAGCAAGCTAACGCTGAATAAGCAGTGTATCTGTTGTGGGCTGTTAGCATTATGTTAGATAACATTAAGTTAGCTAACGACGAATTGTGTCCGATAAAGTGTTTTAAATGTTAATTTGTGGTGCATGTTTGAAATAAATGAGTTTCAACTAAACATGATGGCATTATTTTTAGCAAACCTTATTTTTTAAGTATTTTTTTAGTAATTCATAAGAGCTAATTTTACACCTTACAGTGTTAAAATGACTGTAACACTTGTATAGTTAGAAAACAATCACGAAAGAGAGTTAACGTCTACATAAAAGTGTTGAGATAAAGTAACACTAGTTAGTGTTAAGAAGTGTTAAATTTTAACCCCAAAAAGAGTCAATAATTACACTAAGTTAGTGTTAAGGTACTAACGCTCCAAAAAGAGTTAAATTAACTCATTGTGGTGTGGACCCATAAAGACACTTTAAAAGTGTTGAACTCAAATCTGAAAGTGTTAATTTGAGTACGCTGATTTTGCTGTGATGTCATGTGTTGCTAAAAATTTACCACCGCTCCATTAATTAGCACTTTATTGTGTGACATGTCCAATTAAAATAATAAGAGGCCATTCATTATTAATTGTGATCCATCTTCATCATCTATTATTCATGGGCCGTGAGGCCCGCGGGGAGGCGCCGGGGCTAAAGTTTGGCGACCTAAAACTTCATTCTGTATCTCAAGGTAAAGAGGAAGACAGCCCCCCCACTTTGGCAGAGTTTTTTTTTTTTTTTTCCCTCCCCGGTGTGGGATTACGGCAGGTCAGTCCCATCACACCAGCTGATGACGGTGCTGACGAAGGCGATGATGAGGGCGGTGACGTACAGCAGATGTGTGTGTGTGTGTGGATGCTTTTTTTTTTCAAAGTCTGTATGAAATAAACCCACCTGATCCCCCTCACCATGTGCAAATGAAAACACTTTACTATATTTGGAGAGAGCTGATGTCACCAGTGGTTTGAGCGGAGCCTATAACTGTCAGAGCGGCTGGAGCGACAGAGCGACAGAGCGCTCCAGTGACAGACTGGGACCTGGACAACACAACAGAGTAAGTAACCTGCTTCCTCTGCAGTAAAGATGTTCAGTTGCTTCAACTTTATTTTTATTAAATCAACTTGAAATAAACAGGACTGGAGGTAGCAGAAAGTACCACAACTGGAAGTAAATGTATTATTTCAAAATAGATTAATTGTAACATTGACTCTGGAAATCACTGGAAGTAGATTTGATGTTCATTTTTTCTTACATGATGCATATTAAAGGAGTGATTTCAGAAAAATATGCAGCAGGAAAAAAAGGATTTTTTTTTAAATATTTTTAAAAAGCAGACTTCTGTTCGTCTCCTTTTGCTCACATTGCTGCTTTAAGTGCTCATTTTGGTGCTGCTGTTTTTGCTTTGTCTTTATTTTCTTTCTATAAAAATGAGACAATTCCCCTAGCCTGGTCTCCGTAGCAGTAAATCAGCATAAATAAATGCAATTATGGTGTTTATGCAGGGAATAATCGTCACCAACAGCATGTATCACCTGAGGGTGCCTGTGCTTCTCCTCACGGTGCTTGTGTTGCTGCGCTGCATCGCCGCGGCTCCGAACCAACGGTGAGTACCGGTCGGTGCATCACATCACACGGCTCCTCAGATGAGCAGAAAACGCAGTCATAACAGAATAATAACAGAAATGATGCGTCAAAAACAGCTGGGATGTTCTGCCTGCAGGGGACAGACGTGTAACTACAGAAAAACACTAAAATATTAGAAATAAACTCTGAAGTCTGGGTGAAAAATGACTCACTGCTGGTGAAAATGATGTGATGTTTTACAGGACGAGAAATATTGTTTCCAGTTTCGATCTGGTAGACTTTAAAGGGTTTGACACGAATGAAAAAAAAGCTGAATGCAGATTACCAAGTGAAAGACAGAGGAAAAAGAGAACAAAGGCAGAGCCAGAAATATGTGGAGTAAAAAATGAAAATTAGATTTGAAAAATTAAATCTGAAAAAAATTAATTAATTAATTTTATTAAATTTTTGATTTATTTGATTGAATTTGATTTATTTATTAACTTTTTTATTTTAAAGGAATTTTTATTTATTTTATTAATTTATTTTCTTTCATATTTAATTTTTTTAATCTATTTTTTTCTTTTCACTTAGATTGATTTTTTAAATTGTTTAAATTATTTTATTTAATTTTTGATTTATTATATTGCATTTTTATTTATTTATTAACTTTTTTTATTTAATAGATTTTTTATTCATTTTATTAAACAATTTAAAAAATCAATCTAAGTGAAATTTAATTTATTAAAAATATATATATATATATCTCGCATGGACAGATCAGTTCCCCAGCATTGAGTTATCCAGAACTTATTTCTTATATTTTAGACAGTGTTTTTTTTCTTTTTTGCAGTGCAGAAAACAAGAAAATAAACTCATAAATTAAAATACGTATGACTTCATGTTAGCAGAGTTATGTTTATGTGGTTACTTATAACAGGATTTTTATAGTGAATTATAAAGATAAAAGCTGCATCTCTGGTTCTGAAATGTGTCTTAACAGTAAATTACTACATTTGGGATGTCCTGGCTAATTAAGACATTAAAGACATTTTATTAAGACTATACATGGACTCAGTAAGTAAATTATATTTAAAACAGGATGAAAAAAATTGTTCTAAGAGTTAAATCCTTGGTGAGAACAGAGTGATCTGTAGTGAAACCTGGAGGTGGAAGTAAATTGTTCTTGCTGTGGGAAAGTAATTTTGCTCAGGCAGAGCTTGACTAAGTGGCCACTTTCTCCTCTTCCTGTCGGGGACCGTGGATGTTTTGAAGAGGGTATCATCAGTTTTTAAATGCTTTACCTCCCTTCTGTGATTCAGGTACTTCAGTCCCAGCTCGTCCTACAAGCAGGAACGTGTTCGTCCTCCAGGTGGCGACAGCTGGTCTCTTCCCACGCTCATCTCCGACCCGCTCCTGGAGCTCGTGGGCGCGCGGCCTCAGAGGAAGCTAACGGCCATGAACAGGTAGATGCTAACAAGTCAGTGGCTGTGTCGTCTCCTCGTGGTGGTCCAGCAATGGGTGTCTTAATGTCTGCGTTGGTTTTTCCATTTTTCTCCCAGTCATCACTTGGAGAAACGGAAAGTGCAACACAGCCACCTGCGTCACCCAGAGGTTAGCGGACTTCCTGGTCCGCTCCAGCAACACCGTCGGCACCGTCTACATACCAACCAACGTGGGATCCAGCGCCTACGGCAAAAGGGGCCTGCGGCAGCTCCGCGGCTTCCTGTCCCTGTAGGACCGAGGGAACGCCACAGCGCCCCCCGGTGTCCCGATGATGTAACCGGTCATCCCGTGTAACGATTGTGCTGAATGATGAGTTTTCATGCTCGGTGGTTATTTTACAAACTTCAAGAAACAGTGCCTTTGATTTAAACCATCCAGATCAATGTATGTTCATCCTTTTTTTCCATAACAGCATGATGGGAACGGAAGAAACAAAAAAGAGAAAAACCACAAAATTGTAAAATATTAAATCAAAGAGATGAAATGTAGAGATGTATTAAAAAATGCTACCCATTGTTTTGATAATAAATACATTTTTTAAACTCTTCTTGTGTTTTAAGCCACAATGACAGCTCCGGCTCCACATTTCCCTCCTACAAGAGATCATCAGTCACACAAGTCAGGCCACAGCTAATGAACAGATGCTGTAAATTAATCCGTTGAGAGTTGCCACAGGTGACCGAAGAGAAGCAAAGTTTAAGTTAAGTTTATTTACTGCCGACCTATACACCACGGCATTCCTGGATCCGTGCTCATGGGAACGTGGAGGCCTCAGAGTTGCACATATTTGGTGCGTGCACGTAGCAAAGGCTTTTCTAAGTGAGGCGCTTGCATCAGAGGGATAACCAGTGAGAAGATGGCGAACTTAGATGTGGTTTAACACACTGCTGCCAAAAAAAAGCAACATTTAACTCACGACTGAGCTCACAGCTGAGCGACTGCAGGGTTTATCCGTCAACTTTTGTTCTTGATCAAAACAATGTTGAGTTAGTTAATGTTGGCGCTTGAGAAAAAAGACCAAACTGCTATTTTATGCCTCTGATGACACTCCGAAACGTCATTGCCACTTAAGTGATGGTATGGAGCGGCACGTGTAGAGATCATTTTCTGAAAAGATTCTAGCTGCGTGTTCTTTGCTGGAAAGGAGAGTCTCGGTCGGTAGTACAAGTACAACACAGATGTTTAATTGCAATAACGTGATCACGGCTCCTTTGCAGAGGCAGTCTCTAGCAGAAGAAGACCGAGTAAAACAATACAACAACAATTTATACAGAAATGTGCGTCACTAGATGGGGAGGAGCCGCGGTTTAGACTTGGCTCTCCCATTGGCCGGTCCGGTCCTCCGTTCGTACAGTCAATCCGTTGTCTTCAAGCGGTCCTCCTCTGGTCCAATCCACTGCCGGCATTTCCATCAATAAGGAATGATGATTACCTATCCCACAATGCTAATTCCATCTACCTGACCAGGTCTTTGTTTCCGACCACGTGTTTCTAAGCGGCTACAGCTGGGCTAGTTTGCTACATTTCTGATATAAAGTAAAGACAAAACATACACTAAGAATGATCTAAGACACTATGATGTGGACATATGGTTCATTAAACAAAACAGTATGATAAAAACAATGAGCAACAATAAAACCTGATATAAACCAAGAGGTAATGTCATTTATGTTTCCAATACTAGAATATTAATAATGCTAATGATAACAATACTATTACCAATATGTAACTAATGTGTAACTTGTACAAAATGAGAACTACTAGCTGCCACTAATCCTGGACCCGAAAAGTTAAGAAGATTCTGACCTAACATGCACCACACACGCAGCAAAGCATATTTTAACTTTGTGCGTGTACACGAGTTTGTAAAAAATTATCAGTTTATACAGGCAGCTCTGTCCGGTCGCATCATCACATGTCTGTAGAACAGAGGCGACCTGGTACCACAGAGCATGATGTGTCAGGGGCGCCAGCGGCTTCCTCCGGTTATTCCAGGCAAAGCAGACGGAATCACCACTCGTGTAGGAACATCCCCCGAAAATTCTTCTCCGGTTTGTCCTTCCCTTCAGTGGCTTCCATCTCCTCTGTGCAGAGAGATGTTTTGGCCACTTTACCCACGTCACGCCAGCCGTGGAGGGACAGATGTGTAGCTTCTTTGCTGTGCATCTTTGTGATTTACACTCCACAGGATCGCAGTGGTGGTTGTCTGGCAGTTGGAAATGATGTAAAATTAATCATCTGTTTTGCTTGTTTTTGGCTTGTTGCTTTTATTAGTGATCAAAAAAACCTCAAATGCAACATGTTACTGCCACCTAGCGGATAAAAATAGCACCATTTCATGGATAATGTCTCTGCAGGATATCAATGATCATGCTGTCAGCTGTTGCCTGTAGTTTTTGGAGTTGGACAAGTACCAATCTGGAGAGGGATTTAAAAGAATATTGAAGGCACTGAATGTTCCATGGAACAGTGTCAAAACCACATCAATACATGGAGGAAATGTGGCCCCACAGAGACGTTGAAAGATCAGGAAAACGCTCCAAAGCAGATGAGAGAATGAGGAGAAAACATATGGGGGGAGCTACCAAGAGGCCAACAGCAAAACTGAAGGAACTACAGGTACTGGTAATCCCTTACAGGTACGCTGTACAAGTCAGGGCTGTGTGGGGAGGTGGCAAGACTGTACCCCACAAAAAAAATGAATTCAGTCATTTCAAATCATGTGGGAAAATGTGATATTGTCTGACGAGACAAAGATTGAACTTTTTGGCCTCAACTCTAACAGGCAGAGAGCATCATCCAACAGTGAAGCACGGTGGAGGTAGCATCATGGTTTTGGGGCTTTGCGTGTCTTAAGCTGTACCAGGGGAACTGGTCAAGACAGATGGGAATAATGAAGAAATACCAGAATAACTTCTATTGCCTGTCAAAATGCTGAAAAGGAATTTTACATTCCAACAGGTCAATGACCCAAAACATCAAATTCAACCAAGATCTGGATTCAGAAAAAGAGCATTAAAGTCTTGGAACAACCCAGTCAGAGCCTCCTCTAACTCCTCTACTCTAACTCAAACGCCTTTAAAAACTTCCGAAATGACTTAAAACGAGCCATTCACTTGGATAAAAGTTGGATTAAAATCTTTAAAGTCTAGATGTGTGAAATTATTAGACTTATATTAGACTTAAAAAAACGAAAGATGCTTCGCATATTATTAGTTTCGGGTGGATGTCCAGACTTGTGCAGTTAAGCTGTGGTAGGTTTTCCTTTATTTAAAATATTCCAAACAAGTAAATGTTTCTTTTCTTTTCTCCAGATTTCTTTCTGTTGGAATATTGAATTAAAGATATAACAAGTCTGATATTTATGTTGTCATTTCTGCCTTGATATTCTGTAAAACCTGTATTTCATAAGCTTGTGTAGACTTTTATGTCCATTGTATATCTGGAAATAGAAGCTTTCTTCATGCTGCTCATCAACAAGCCATTGAGCCCCAAATGAATGAGCGGAAAACAGCTTTGAAATAAACTTTTTAGGCACTTAAAAGTTTCATACTGTGATCCTTTTGAACAGTGTGAGCCAATCTTATTATTATTATATTTGTGTTAGTTTTTAAGCAAACAGAAATAAAAGAGAGATAAACCAGGTACTTCATGTCAATTTGACAGGCTGACCTCGGGTTGACCTACAGAGCCAAAATAATATTGCACACCCCACTTTTCAGTTTTTTATTTGTTAAAAAAGTTTAAAATAGCTAATAAATTTCGTTCCACTTCACGATTGTGTCCCACTTGTTGTTGATTCTTGACAAAAAATTGAAATTTTATATCTTTATGTTTGAAGCCTGAAATGTGGCAAAAGGTTGAAAAGTTCAAGGAGGCCGAATACGTTTCACAAGGCACTGTACACTTGAAAAAAAATCAAATTCTATATTTTTCTCACTCATTGAGTTCAACAAAGAATCATGTATTTGCATAATTTATACATAAATACCAACAATTCCAATCTTTTATTCTAAAAGTATAAAGCTGAAGTAAATTAAAAGCAGCAGGTTTTCAATTACATGGCCAGGAGGTCTCCAGACTACTAAAATGCATCCGCTAAAACATTTAAGCCCACTTTCTCTCATTGTATCATAGAAATAATGTGGTATAGATTGAAAGCACCTAGCGGTTATTAGTCATTGTTTACCCACATCCCTCTTAATGGCACAAATGTGATGGCACTACTGTATTCCATGCAGTCATGTGTCGTCCTTCGACGAGGGTTTTTCAAGGTAATGAAAATCAAGAGGGAGGTATGACGCACAGCACCAACCTGCGTTTGATTAGCGGTGACCCGATCATCTCAGACGCCGACATCAATACTCCCATGCACGGCTAACGCCTGCATAAAAGGGTTTTCAAAAATAGAACAAGTGCCGGCTTTTGCTGATGAATCCAAAAAAAACAACGCAGCCATTATCCCGCGAACGCTCCGCCAGGGGCCGGGGGATCGTGTCAAGATCTGTCGATTACTTGATGCAAAGCCACAAATGGCTCCGCGCTTCAGCTGCTATCTGACGCCCGGTTGTTTATCACAGCTCTAATGTTAGGCTGATGAATGTTTTGATGGAATTTCCTCCCTGATTTACGACCTGCTGACCACGTTCATCTCTGACGCCACAGGTTATTAATTTGAATCAGAGGGCCGTAACAAGCTGTCACTACGTCGTCCTTGTACTTGTCTGTTACAATAATATACTGACTAATTCAGACAACGTGATAAACAAACCTACATTAATTGATGTTCTCCAATCCTGGAAATGTGATTTCCCTTTTTTTGACTCTGAAAATGCACTCATAAACCGAGAATGTAGCCTATTTCAGGACATAATTCACTGCACAGCAGATGATCCTGAAGGTTTCGCTGTTAATATTTGGACAGCAGAACCGGACCGAGTGAGACCTGCTGGAAACTGGAAGCTGATTCTTCTCACCAGACTGAGAAGACTGGGCTGCCATCTTCATGTTTCATGAAAAGTTCAGAGTGAGGTTGTGAACATTGGGGGTGGAGTTACGGCACCAGAAGATGCCGGCGCACAATTTTTCTTATAACTTATAAAAAAAAAGATGAAGTTCTGGTTGTTTCAGAAATCACTCCCTACTCACTCCTCACCCTAACTCTCAGTACGCCTGTGCAATAATCAATATTTTTACATTTTTATATTTTATATACAACCAGGGCTTGACACTGACATCGGCCAACCGGCCAAATGCTGGTAAATTTGGCTGTGGCTAGTAACAATATCTGTCTTACAAGCAACTTTGGCTGGTAACTTATTCTTTGATATGACACATCACAATAGTTGTACCAATTGTTTGTATTTAAAATGTAAATGCAAGAATATTGTAAAGAAGAAAAAAACTGACAGCAAAACTGGCTAGCATAAAGACGAAATGGCTAATGACTGAGGAAAAACACTAGCCACAGTGGCTGGTGAGCAAAAAAGTTAGCGTCAAGCCCTGTATACAACCTGTAGACGTCCACATATAATCTGTGGATGTTTATATGCATGTGGAGATTTACGTGTATATCTAACAGCTGGATGGTTCTTCTCCTCTTTAGTCTGCAGGACACGACCTCCATGGTCACTCATAATATTATACAGACTGAGTTTGAAGCCTCTTTTCCTCGTACTGCACGGCGCCATGTTGCAAAAGGGCAGAACGACTCATTTTAGCTTGCCTGGCTTACCTTACGTTAGCCTATGATGCTAATTAATGTTACCGGTACTTTATATGCATTCGGATCAAATCTGTCCAACTGTCCTCATTTCAAGTGTCTCTGAAATTAGTTCTGCCTTAATTGAAACAAGGACTAGACGGACTGCAGTGGAGCAAGTCTACCGCCGTCCGCCCGCGAGTCCAAGCAGATGATTCACTGAGGGTCCCAGCAGATTTCCTCCTGGCAAGGTCCTGAAGTGATCCGCAGGAGCTGCTGGCGGACATTCACAGTGGGACGTCTCGTTTCCAATGACATTTCGGTGGTGACATCAGAAATGTCCGCTGTGTTTAGCTGATGCTCAGATAGCACAAAATACCTGCTACCTTAGCTTAGCTTCGCCTGCGGACCCTCCATGACCAACCAGTCAGTCATGGCGGTCTGTTAGTACAATCAACACAACATACAAGCACAACAAAACATATCTCTTTAAATTATGGATGACTGCTCAGAAGTCAATGGCCGTTTCTTAATATTTGTCTGTACTTGTGTTCTTGTGAAACGGGCCTAGCCCGTACACAAAAGAGGAACCGCAATGTTGCAAATGTTTAGACGCCTACAATAAGTTTGTTAATGGATGGGTCAGAGATACAGGCTGCTGTGTTGTAAATGACAAGTGAATTTTCACTACCAACGTCATTAAAAAAATTGTGTGTTCTTTTTACTCAGTAAATTACTGATTTAAATACTAAAATTTCATTATTCATCTATGACATTAGAACAAACTAAACACAGTAAGCCAGGCAATCACTGGGTTTTAATACTTTACTACTGCAAATTTTGCGTCACTTCTTTGCGTTAAATAAATAGAAACCTCAATCTCAGGAAAGTTTAAAACCAAAGACCCTCAAATCAAAGAATCCACTGTCTTAAGCATATAAATAGTAAACTTTAACCTGTTTGTTTGTCTACCAGTATGGAGGTGCAAGGTGCGTGTGGGGTCACACAGATTGGCTCTCTATAACTTTAATAAAGTATTTACCCGTTTTTTTAGGAAAAGAAGAAAAAAATGATATAATGAATAGATAAACGTGTCATTTAAAATTTACGTTAACGGACGGGTTGATATTTGAAGGAAGAGGAGCGCGTTGGTGTGCGCGTTTTTGAAAACTCGCCTTACTGCTTGCCGTAGCTAATTGTAAACACGGAAGTTACGTGACTGCAGGTCTCATACGCGCTAAAGGCTAAAACCGTTTACTTTTAAGTACTTTTACAGTAAAACCACTTTTCAGTTTGGTTTGAGGTATATACGTTTTAACATATGTAGGTTTCTGAGAACCTGTTAGAGCGCTCTGGTGTGTTAAACGTGTTAATGATGTAGCGTCAGCTAGTGTCTGTTAGCATATTAGATTGATGGCAGCAGTAAAAGAGAAAACGTTTCAGTTTGTTGTGGTGGGAGGAGGCATTGCGGGTGTGACATGTGTTGAGCAGGTGAAATTGACTTCCCTACGAGTAATAAGTCAACTGTAGACGTGAAAGCTTCTAACCTCCAGTGTGATCTTTGATTGACAGCTGTCATCTCAGCTGTCGTCCGCAGATGTGGCTCTGATCACTGCAGGTCCGCACATCAAGGCAGTGACCAACTATAAGCAGGTAAGAAAGATGGAAATGCTGTTTTCTTGTGTCTGTGGGCTGATTCCCTCTGGTTTCAACTGTACCAGAGACAAACTTTTTTTTCCTTCACTGTCTGACTTCAGATCAGAGCAAACGTTTCTCTTTTTAGGTCAGTTAAGATTACCATTATTATTTCTGTTTGCTAAATGCCAGAATATGGAGATATATATTTTTTTACTGTCTTCAAAGTCAGAAGTTTACATACATTCCTTTAGTATTTGGTAACATTGCCTTTAAACTGCTATGACTTGGGTCAATGTTTTCCTTCCACAGGTTTCTCAGTATTGCAGGAATTTTGGTCCATTTGTAACTAATCCTGGTGGTGTGTTTAGGGTCATTGTCCATCTGAAGACCCATTTGAATCCAAGCTTTAACTTCCTGTCTGATTTCTTGAGATGTTGATATGATACCATCTATTTAGTGAAGTCCACCAGTCCCTCCTGCAGCTAAACACCCCCACATCATGATGCTGCCACCTCCATACTTCACAGTTGGATGGTGTCCAAGCTTCCTCTTTTTTCCTCCAGATGTAATGATGCTCATCATGTCCAAACAGTTCAGTTTTAGTTACATCAGACCAGGACATGTCTGCAGAAATTAAGCTCTTTGTCCCAGTATATGTTTGTAAACTGTAATCAGTAGGGTTGTAGCAATACACTAATCTCGCGATACGATACCATACATGGTATTCTGCTCACGATATATATATCAATATTCATCTTACAATACATTTACATCATTTTTTGAAAGATTTTAAAAGGACAAAGTGATTTTGGTGACATCTTGTGAGCGTTCCAATGGCTTTGTTTTAATTAATTGAACTGAGAGCATCAATTACACATTACATGGCTCACAGGCATCTTGCAAATGCTTTTTGGATGATTCCCATCCTGAGATGAAAACCAGCAAGGACTAAATCTCAGGTCAGCCTGGCCCAAAACAATTTCTCTTATCTGAATCTGGCTCCCCCGAAAGGCCTTCACTCAAGGCCGAATGCGAAGAACTCTCAGGCTCTGCCCATCTGTTATCGGCAGCACCAAGGGCTGCACACCCAGTCATCATGACTCCTGTCCTAAATGTTGTTTGTTCTCTGTATGTTTCTTGAATGATGTACTGGATGAAACAATTTCGTTGTGCTGGGACGCTGGCTCAATGACAATAAAGTCTATTCTATTCTATTCTATTCTATATCGATACCCGCGGCTGAAAAATCGATACTCGACTCTCAACAAAATATCGATATATATATCACAGAATCGATAAAATTGCACAGCTCTAGTAATCTGTCTTTGTTCTGTTTCTTTTGGAGTAATGTCTTCTTCCTGGCTGAGTGGTCTTTCCAGTCCATGTTGATTCAGGACTGGTTTCTCTGTGGATAATAACAGATTTAGCAGCATCTTCACCAGCTGTTCAGCTTTTGTTTTGGGGTTGATGAACACTTTTCACACTGAAGCAGGTTAATCTCTGGGACTCAGAACCGTCTCCTTCCTGAGCGCTATGATGGTTAGACATTCCCACGGTGGTTATACTGGTGGAGAACTGTTGGAAGAGATGAACGTGGCTCCTTCAGACATCTCGGAAACTGAACCCAAGGATGAACCAGACTGGTGGAGGTCCACAATTCTCTTCCTGATGTCTTGGCTGATTTATTTTGATTATCTTATGATGTCACACTAGGAAGCAGTTTTACGGTGTGTCTTAAAATACATCCACAGATGTGCCTTCCAATTAACTCAGATGTTGTCAAATAATTAATCAGAAGCTTCCAAAGTCATGACATCATCATCTGATTTTCCCAAATTATTTAAAGGCATAGTAATCTTTGTGTTTGTAAACTTCTGACCTTGAAGAAAGTCATGAAAAATCCTCTTTTATTATTCTGGTATTTAGCAAATAGAAATAATTTTGGTGATCCCAACTGACCTTAAAACAGGAAAAGCTTAGTCTTCATTTAATGTCAGACAGTGAGAAAAAAATAGGTTATGTGTCTTTTTATGCAGTGTATGTAAACTTCCTGCAGTAGTAACCTGTTAATGATGTGTTCCCTGTAAAGGTTTCGCAAATTCTGGAAGAGTTTGAAGTGGAGGAGCGACCTTCCAGTGTTCTGGAGGAGAAGTTTCCCAACCTGACTGTCATCCATTCTGCTGTTAAATCACTTCACACGCAGTCACACGTAAGCATCCATGAAGTGACATTGTATTTGTGCATCTCTGGGAAGGCTTCTTTCTATCCGTTATCTGTCTGCTACTGCCACCTGGTGGACACAAGCTCAATTCAATTCAATTTCAATTCAGTTTTATTTGTATAGCGTCTGTTACAATGTCAATCGTCTCTAGGCACTTTACAGAGACCCAGAGCATGACCCCCGAGCAAATATCATTAACTAAAATTATAATATTGAATCCTAAACAAGGATAATGGCAGGTAAAAAAGCACATGGATCAACTTCAACTTCGTTTGTTTGCAGCTGAAGATAAATATCACATAAAAACACAGACACATAGAATGTACCTCAAGTACATAAAAGCAGAAAGGCACGTAAGAACACAGATGCATTAAAATACCCCAGAATCAAGAACACTGGTCAGACTTCCTGGAAGACTCATGTTTTTTCTAAAAAAAAAAAAAAAAAAAAAAAATCATCAAGGTCGGCACCGATAAATAGCAACAGCTAAAAAAAAAAAAACAACCATAAGTACAATGGTTCAGAGCAAAGAAACAACCGTTAAATCTTGATGTTAACATTGACTGCTCCATGATCTCTGCTTTGTCCACCAGTCTCTGGAAACTGCAGACGGACGGGTTTTTGGTTATGAGAAGCTGTGTATCTGCAGCGGCGGCAGACCAAAGCTGCTAACCCAGGACAACCCTTACGTGCTGGGGATACGGGACACAGACAGTGCCCAGGTACAAGCCAATGCCTCTGGTCTTTAAATACCACAGCATACTAAAGCAATAAAACCTTACTATTATTATTATTGCCATTCCCATTTATATGTATTTTTTGTTACTTTTCTCCATTACCTGTCTGTTTCTTCCTGTCAGTATAATGTTACTGCTAAGGTTACCTCACTATCTAGATTTCCATGAAAAGGCTATTGAGTTTTTCTAATAAAGGTTTGATACTTAAACATTTGTTTATACATCTAGACTAAACGTTCACCATGCCTGTAAATTAATCACATTTCTCTGTAATAATTAAACTGGAGCTACCACAGGCGTATCGATGTTAACCGGATCATCCGCCGTCTGCGTTTCAGGAGTTTCAGAAGCGCTTATCCACAGCAAAGAGAATCGTTGTTGTCGGAAATGGAGGGATTGCCCTGGAATTAGTGTAAGTCCGCTCCGAGAGAGAAAGAGAAACGCTTCGTATTCAGGTCACGGGGGATTAACGGGGGGTTTGTGCTTTTCAGGTACGAGGTGGAGGGCTGTGAGGTGATCTGGGCCGTGAAGGACAAGGCCATAGGAAACACCTTTTTCGATGCCGGAGCGGCGCAGTTCCTCGTCCCGTCACTGGAGGCTGACAAACCGGACGTGGCCGCCCCCTGCAAACGCTCTCGCTACACAACAGAGGAACCTGTGGAGACCTTCACAGCAGGTGTTTGACGCTCAGCCAGGAGGGATTTCTGTTACTGTTAAGGGTCTCTTAAATGTATCTGTTTGTCAAATCTCAGATAGAAACTCGCGCCGGCACAGTTCTGGGACTACAAAGCCCGGTAGCGCTCTTGGCCCAGACTGGCATCAGGGACTGGCCCTACGAGGAGCAGAGAAGGTGAGTCTGTTTTTGCCTTAAACATCTAGGTCAGCTCCAGACGTCTGTCAGTGTGGGAAACGCTAATGCAAATAAACGGACGTGACTCTCCGTTATCTTACACTCTTTTCCTGATCTACAAAGTCTCTTCTCTTTGCCGACATGTGCTCAGGTGCCCCGCAGAGTTTCCGTGGAATACCAGTGTGAGGTGGAAAAGATCTTCAGCTCCCCGGAGCAAACGCTAAAACCTGAGAGTGGTGAGAACCGGATCTGCTGCTCAGAGAAAACATTCGGCCCTTCCCTTACTTGCATCCTTCTCTTGTTTTTTTTAACTCCCACTTTTCTTCTCTCTCAGCAGAATCCTGGCCAGTTTACATCCAGCTGACCAACGGGAAGACGTTTGGCTGCGATTTCGTTGTCAGCGCCACCGGCGTCGTGCCAAACACTGAGCCGTTTCTCCACGGCAACGCTGTGAGAAAACACACAGAGATGCACAGTAGAATTTTAGTATATTTGTCTGTGTTTTGTTTTATAAGCAGTAAATGCACTAAACAGTCATGTTGCTGACCAGCTATCATTTAGAAGGTCCGTGTCAGAATAATTTTTCATGCTTTGTGGCTATATCCAGCAACTGAAGATGCTCTGTCGGCTGTAACAACGTCAGTGCTCTTGCTCGTGTGCAGTAGACCCTGGAAAAATGAGCTCAACTGTTTAGAAGTGCTTTAACTAGACTAACAGGATATGGTGTGCAAATTTTAGTAGCCTTTTAAGTAAAAATGTCGTTCTACCAACCTTTCTAGTTATGTGAAAAACAAAGCACACCTTCTTCCTGTTCAACGGTCTGTGTGTGTCAGGACATTACGAGTCGTCTGGTCCTCTAAATACACCCTGAGATGAACCACAACACATGATGTATTACGACATGCAGAAATGGGCTGTTTGAATCCATCTGCACCTCTTTTTCCTTCCATGGGAAGAAAAGAGTGTAAGTGACAGCCCGGTGATGACGTGCACCTGATGGCGTGAGCAAAAGCATGTTTGCTGGTCTGTGGCATCTGGGCGTGTTGACACAATGTCAGAGAGGAAAGACATCAGGAATAACAACAGAAAAACCAATGTTTAGCTGCCCTGCCCATCTGGGAGGGGTTATGGGGCTACAGCGATCCCTTATTTTTCGCGGTTAATGGGGACCGGCGCCCACCTGCGAAAATCAAAATCCGCGATTTGGAGCCGGAGCCCCCCGAGCCTCAAATAATGTGTTTAAAACATGTTTAAAAACTGCAAAAAAGTAGCGAGTCACTGCAGCGAAACAAGACAAAGGCTCAACTGTGGTCTTTCTGTTACCTTCACAGCCTCTGGTCTCTGAACCGTAGTAAACAAACTGCTGGTATTGTGCTATTTTTGGCTCATAATTAGCGGCTAACACGCTAACAACAACAAAAGAAACAGTCCGGTTTTCTCTGCATGGAATGGGAACTTTATTCTGGCACTGCAGGAACTTGTAACATCACACAGGTTGTATTGTTGGGCTCCTGTCGGTTAACAGAGAATGTAAATCTATACACGCTGGGCTGCTGTTGATGCTCACTACACTTTTCATCTAACCCCGTTTTCATTCTGCCGTCCCACGACACACACACTACATTACCCATAAGGCCACACCGTTACCCATAAGGCCACCTTCTTAAAGGGGCCAGGCTGGCTCACTACATTTCTTCGCTGAGAAAGAACGCGCACAACATCCTGTGATGTTTCCGCAATTTTTTTCTTGATTTTTTTGTTATTATATTATATATTTCAGAAAAATCCGCGACTAACTAAAACCGCGGAACTTAAAGCGCGAATTAGCAAGGAGATCACTGTATTTCCAAACTGTTTGTCCAAAGATTATTTACAGGTGGAAAACGTTCAAGACGTCCCGGAAAGTTCCCCACAAGGTCAGACTGTGCGATGCTCAGACCAGTACATAAATAAATAAATAAATAAGTAAATCATTAAGGACTCTACAGTAAATGTGGTTTGTGTGAAAGGCTGGAAGGGTTTCAGGACTGCATGCAGACAAACCACAACACCTCTAGATAAATAAGGCGATGCAGCCATGGACCATGGACCTCTGACCTTGACCGAGGTTTTCTAGAGTCACATATAAGCTCCTTTAGCCAACAGGGCAAACTTTAAAGTTTAGTTGAAATTAGCATTTGAAACAGGAAAAACTGTAGGAGCACAACACAATTAGCATCAGAACAGCTGAGAAAGGAAAAAAAAAAGTTAAAATGTTCCAGTCAGAGTCCAGACCTCAACTTTAATGAAATACTGTGGCGGCATCATAAGAGATTGTGTGTAAATCAATGAACTGAAGCAACGTTGTAAATAAGAAATATCCAGAATGACTCCACAGTCATGTGAAAGACTCATAAGATTTAACAGAAAACAATTCCTTTTAAGTCACTGCTTCTAAAGGTGGTTGTTCAAGCAGTTTGATTGTACCACGTACACTCTTTGTACACCGCATCTGCATTTTGGCTTAATTTTTTTCAAATAGATAAAGATACCGTCTGGTGTTTATCATCTAAAGTCGTGTTAATCTAATGTGACGTTGTGGTCAGGACCAGATTATTCTGTTTTGTGTGCCTGATCTCTAAAACCTGACAGCTGAAAGAGGCTTTATTTTGTTTTTCACGTCACCGTCGACGTTAACGAAGAGCCATAATTGAGCTTTTTAATTCTTTTGTCAGGCTGTGAAACGTTACAGTGTTCACACGAGTCACGAACCACCGTCTGTTGTGTTTAGTTTGCGCTGGCAGAGGATGGCGGTGTGCAAGTCGACGATCACATGATGACATCAGAGCCAGATGTGTACGCCGCAGGAGACGTGTGCACTGCATGCTGGGAACGCAGCCCACTGTGGCAACAGGTAAGAAGACTTTGGGCCCGATCTTCTGCCAGAGGGATAGCGGGTAGCGGGAGGGGCGTTCCCCCACAAAGAACGCAATCTTCCACCTTGCTAAACCCGCTTTCCGCTACCCGCTACCCGCTACATTATGCATAGGAGTGGTTAGGACGTTCCACCTGTTAAACCAATCCGTGCGTCAGCAGCCATTGCCTTTAAGAGCAGGTTGCGCTACCTGCTAACCGCTATGGAGCGTCTTTTCATCCAGATCAGAGCAGCTCTCATGTGCAGCTCGTCTGGGACTCTGCTGTAGAGCTTCCTCCTCTTCCTTCCTCCTCCTCCTCTGCACTGATATATACATATAAATATTTTTACACAGATAATTCCTATCAGCTACCTGAAAGTCCCAGATAGTTGGTGTCCTCCCAGTAGACACGCTCTGGTCGTCTATGGTTTAACTGGTGAGCAAGGCTGTTTAAGAGGTTCAGAGGTTCAACTGAGGCCAAATCACCTTTTTTATACAAGAGTTAATTCAAGAGGTAGAGCCGTATGTGCACGTCCACATGTGACCAGGTGGACGCACATTGATGGAGCCACATCTGTCAGGAACATCTGTAGGATGAGCAGCAGAACTGAGGATGTGGGTTGGACCCATGAAAGATTAGCCAAATCTTCTCTGCCTCCTCCTCCTCCTGCTGGTCACCAGTTTGGCTCCTCCTCCTCCTCCTGCTGGTCACCAGTCTGGCTCCTCCTCCTCCTGCTGGTCACCAGTCTGGCTCCTCCTCCTCCTCCTGCTGGTCACCAGTCTGGCTCCTCCTCCTCCTGCTGGTCACCAGCCTGGCTCCTCCTCCTCCTCCTGCTGGTCACCAGCCTGGCTCCTCCTCCTCCTCCTGCTGGTCACTAGCCTGGCTCCTCCTCCTCCTGGTCACCAGTCTGGTCTCTCCAACCAGCCAACATGGTTGTGTTTGTCACTCTGGTACCAACAGGAGGATCAAGCTGGTCCCAGCAGTGATCATCAGGGTTGAGGTCAGGAGAGTCCATCCTCTCCACTCCCAGATCCTGGAGGTGGTCTCTGATCAACCTGGTCTTTAGGTTTATCCACTCACCTGGGGGTACCAGGACCTCAGAACAAAGTCAGAAAAAGGAAAAAAAAAAAAAAGCTGTTGGTCGTTGGCAGAGCTTTCATGGGTCCAACCCACATCCTCAGCTCTGCTGCTCATCCCACAGATGTTCCTGACAGATGTGGCTCCATTTAAAAGGGAAAAAGAGAAGCTTTCCAAAACTATATGATGACAAAGAAATAATCTATCAGTCACAAATCTCCTCTTACTTTTTGTGCTTAAATTAGATGAACACAAATCAGGGCTGCACAGTGTGAGGAAAACATGCGATAACTGATACTGTTGAAAACTACAATGACACTGTGAATTGGGATATATAAAAAAAAAAAATATTTTATAGCATTAAAGTCTCTGCTGATAACACAGATCCCAGATAGTGAGAAGACACTTTAGACACAGAGAGAAGAAATGTATACATTGCTAACAGCAAAAAAAAAAAAAAAAAGAAAGCATAGAAGAACTGGCTGTTATACTGGCAATAAACCAAACATTTTCAATGTCACAGACATTTCACAATGTCACACACACACACACACTTATTATATAACTGATCAGAAATAATATATATGATAATATATATGCAAATAGAGGGAAAAATAGTCGTGTTCCAGTTGCAACACGCTCCCATGATGTCAGCCGTTAGGTATGAGGTATATCTCTTCCACAGGTTGGTATTAGAACAAAATCAAACATGCTTTCACATGTCAAACGTCTTCAGTCTGCTCTTATGTAACTGTGTCGTCCCAGTTTTCTGTCGGTGTCAGCAACCAGTGAGGAGGATTGCTGTTCTTTGATTCACAAAAGAATCTGGTTGTAGTTGTGTAGTGACAGTCGCAGGATCTTCAGTCTGCAGCAGTTCACAGTCCTTCGTTGTGAGAGAGTCATACATTAGTCCTCAGCAAATTCGTCTTGTATTTGGTCAGTTTTATCCTTCTGTGAAGCTGCTGTTGATGCTTCATGATAGTGCTGGGCGATATGGAAAAAATCATATATCACGATATGGACTATTTTATATCACGATAACGATATATATCACGATATACCATAATAAAGTATGTTTTCAGTTATTCTCTGAAAAGTTCGACAAAAATTTCATTGCTTACTTTGAACTTTATTTTGAAAGGACATTTAGCTGAACTGTCACAAACATACATTTTAGTGCAGCAAAAACAGGTAGGTACAGAGGTACAGTAGCTTTCACATTTTTTTTAAAGTGCACAACAGTTTCTGAGAGCAAAAACACATTTTTGCACTGAAGTTCAGCTATAAAAAATAAACACAAATTATTTTTCAACTTTCTGAAATCTGTAACCTTGTAGTGCAAAGTTTGCAAACCAATATAAAGTGTCTAAAGTAAACATCAGGGTTGAAGAGAACTCTGTTTAAGGCATTAACCATGAATAAAAGTGCAAACATAAAAGGCTACTTTGTAGAAGTAGATATGATTCTATCAAATTTATCGTTGCAGGTTATTTAATTACATATTTGCTGTAATAATTGATAAAATTAGGTTAGAAACGATAGAAACGATAGAAGAGAAATGGTACGATATACACTTTTATATTGTCCCCACGATATATATCGTCATATTGCCCAGCACTACTTCATGACATGTACAAGTTTGAAAGAAACGCACGCTTCCATCCAATCAACCTCCAGGTGTGACAACAGTATTGATCCATAATTAAAGACTGATGTTAAACTGACTGTTTTGGGGTTTTTTAATTACATTCTCCAGCTTTGGGAATCATAAAGCTAGACGAGTTAGTTTGAAGGCTAAGAGTACGCAACGTCCTCTGTAATATGTACTTGAGTCTCATGCTGTGTGTGTGTGTGTGTGCACAGATGCGTTTGTGGACCCAGGCCCGTCAGATGGGCTGGTACGCCGGCCGCTGCATGGCTGCCGATGTCCTCTCAGAACCAATCGAGCTCGACTTCTGCTTTGAACTCTTCTCACATATCACCAGATTTTTCAACTACAAGGTGAGCGACGTTCGGGCCGGAGGGCAGGCGGAGATGTTTGAACAATCACTGATATGTTAATCATCAGTTTTCTCGTCACCTTCGAGGCCTGACAAGGTCATTGATCAGCGCTGCTTGGTTGTTTGTGCCCCGTTGCTCAGGTGGTGCTGCTGGGGAGGTTTAATGCTCAGGGGCTGGGCCCGGACCACGAGCTGCTGGTACGCTGCACCAGGGGCCAGGAGTACATCAAGGTGACACTAATGAGGAAAATGCTGCAGGAAATCTCTTTTATCCGGTGAATCCAACCTTTGAATGCAGTTGGTCAGCTTCTATTTAATTTAGCGTTTAAACCGTAGGCTCTAACTGGACAAACGCTTCTCGTCAAACGTCACTCGTACGTTTCTGAAAAGTGGTTTTGATGTCAAATTTTTCCAACGTGACTGGCCTGCCTGACCTTCTCTTTCCAAGCATGTTGGAAAAAAAAAAAAAATCAAAGGTGCCCTCCAGAGCTCGTGTTTGATTTGTCCGTTTAAAGCTACTGCAGTAATGTGATGTGACGATTAAGACCCAGGACGAATAAAGATCTGACCTGAAATCATCATTTATACTTTAACAAAAGTCTTAAAACTAAAGAAAACCCAGTAATGAATATTATTATTATAGCATGTGTTAGGGGTGTATAAAAAAAATTGATTTGGCAATATATCGCGATTTTCAGCCGCCCAATATAATAGCGATTTTTCAGCTCATAATAGTGATTTTTTTTTACAATGCTGTCAGTATGTTGCAATGGTTACTCAAATGTGCAAAAACAATAAATAGGCTGTTTTAAAGAAAATAGTTTTGACTCAATTTGTCCTCTGAATGATCATCTGATGAACAGCAACTTGATTTTTCATCTCTACTTTTAATTTTGATAATAACTGGGTAGAATATCACAATATATTCTGATATCGCGATATTGTGATAATATCGTATCGTGATACATATCATATTGTGAGGTCCTTGCCAATACTCAGCCTTAGCATGTGTGTCAGTTCCTCCTGCAGCATTTATTGGAACTTTAATTTTTGTATTTGGTTGATGTTAAAAAAATATTATTTGAAGGTGTAATCAACAGCATGTGTAATAATGTTTAACACGACGACACGACAAGAGGAAAATATCAAGAAAGTTAAGTTTTCAGACATAGGACTCCTACTTTTTTATTTCCAGGTGGTCATCCAAGGAGGGAGGATGGTGGGAGCGGTGCTGATCGGGGAAACGGACTTAGAGGAGACCTTTGAAAACCTGATACTCAACCAGATGGATCTGACACCGTACGGAGAAGACCTGCTCAACCCCGACATCGACATAGAGGACTACTTCGACTGAGCTCTGCTGATGTTTTATGAAGAAGAAACGTCCCAGGTAGTGGACAGTGATGGGGGGAAAAAAAAAAAAAACGTAACTCAACTGGCATGAATGATCAGTCCTGATGGGTCACGAGAAATAACTGTCTTCTCTTCATATCAATGGAATTTTTTTTTTTTTTGAGTAAAAATAAATAATTTTCAAATGAATTATGTTAAACTGCTGTTTTAATTATATGTTTGATTTTCTTTTTCTCTTAGTTGCAGTATTAATGCACATTTGTCTGTTATGGTCACAGATAAGTAAATAGACTGTAGACTAGTTGCTGTAGTATTCACCCTCCTTGGCATTTTTCCTATTTTTGTGCTTTAAAACATGTAATTTAAATTAATATGATATTGGACTGTATGTGTTGGGCCTATATGTAAAAAATCAAGGACAAACCCAACGTCTGTCATCACACCGAGAACTCCATCACCATGGTAAAGCACGGTGGTGGCCGCATCATGTTCTGATGGTGTTTGTCATCAGCTGGGCCTGAGTCGCTGGGTCACAGTCGAAGGAATGATAAATGTCCTAAAGAGAGGAATATTCTGCTTCAGTCTTCCAGAGAAGTGAGGCGACAGGCAGTGACTTTAAGATCGCTGCTGAGGTTACACTCCAGATGTTTAACTGGAATCTGGAAATGTCCAGAATCTGTACCCACTGAGGACTGCTGCCCTTGTTTGCTTCATAGTTAAAATGTTTTGCACCTCCAGTGGTCGACCTGCTGATGCAAAAACCCTGCAAAATTCATTTTAATTCCATATTTTAAGGCACGACATATAAACGAATCACACCGCACTTACAATGAAAAGGTGCAAAAACAAAACCAAAAGACTGTTTAACAAGAATAAAATGTCTGCACACTTATATCCTTTTGTTCATTTAATAGCCAAGCTTTCGGTCAGAGACCTTCCTCAGGGCACAAACAGATGGAGCATAAAACAAACTAATAATTAAGATTTATTAAGGTGCTCAGTCACACCTACACAGATGAATTGTAGTCCAAGTGTGGGAGTTGTAGTTTTTCTGTTCTTCCTGATTTCATATTTCCTCTACCCAAGGTAGCTGGCATTGAATTTGACCCCAAATGCACCAATAAAATTACCCACCACAAAAACATACATATTTTTACATACAAACTTGAGTACACACGACAATATGGAAATTGTTAAAGGAGTTGAATATTTTCTCAAAGTATTGTGTGACACCCTGAGAATGAAAAAGTGGAAATGAAATTCAGCAACACGGGACTGAACTACTGTTTTGATAGTCAAAAGGGTTTAAAAAAAAACAGTCAATTCTATTTCTATACTTATCTCCTATATTTCCTCTGAAGATACTTTAAAACTCCAGTTTAGAAAGGAAAACTAAAAAGAGCTATGAGGAACGATTCATCACAAGTGGCAGAAAGTAAAATCCTGAAGAACTTGTCAGTTTGCCTCGAGGCTCGTGTGTTTTCTAGGTCGCTGGCCTGTCAACAGGAAGCTTCTAACAGTGATTTAGCTGCCTGTCTCTGCTGACAGTGGCCTACCGCTGCAGGGAAAATGACCGAAAGCATGCATATAAATGGAGAATGGCAGACTGATTGGACCGGGAAGGTTTTACCAGGAGAACAGAGGAACATTGTTTTGAAGTCACACGCTTCAAGATAAAATAATCAAGATAAAATAATCAAATCAAATTAGAATACCTTGTCAATAGGGAGATCAAGATTAAGGCTGGACAGTCGATGAGATGAGATCACTAGAACGACTGTGGTCATGCGTGCCGCTGCTGAGCAACCCAGCAGAACAGAGATCATCACTGATGCTGCTTGTGACATGAAACAGTCATATTTTTCAGAGAACTGTGCATCAGAAAAGCTCGAGTTCTTAAAGCACCCATAAAACTGCTCTTTGCATACAGAGTTTGCAGTTTGCATAGATAAAGGGATCCAGAGATAATGATGAGCCGGTAAAAGCTGCTTCGTTGTTCTCACAGAGCCGTCAGCTTGTACATACTGTCTATGGTTGTAACTCCGTTCACATCTGGACCGTAAAAACGGGGATTTCAAGCATCTATTGCTCATGTGCAGCTGAGTTTGGGCGTTAACGGGAGGTTTCTTCCCCGTTTCCATGTACGAGGCGCTTGAGTAGCCAACACTGGGATTAGATCTGGAATTAAAGTGACACTAAACCCTCTTGGTGCATATTTGGGTGCAGCAGTACTGGGAACTACAGGATTAGACGGAGACCGATTCAAGAGTATCCATACACCTACCTAAATGTCAATCATCAACTTAGTGATATTTTTAGAACGTCCTAGGATGCCAAGGCCTCTTAAATTGCTCTTAGTGATCACTAATAACTGTGGGCAGCTGCTCACTACAATGGAAGAGTACAAAGGTCCTTCCAGATGTGTGATGAAGATAAAAAACAGGGTCAGGAATGTCTCCTGAAGCTATTTTCAAAGCAAATGCAGATCCCAGGACCACAGGTTCGAACGGGTGGATGGAATTACAAATGCTCTGGGGTGAACAAACACAACCAGGGTCTGGAAGAAGATCTGATCTTAGAACAAGCCAGTGACTACCAGAGCAGCAGACTGCCATGAACTGGAAGCTACTGGAAAACCAGTGTCAGCCTCTAGACTCGGGCGAGTCTGAACTTTAAAATGACCACGTGATCACGTGGACAAAGAAAACCCAGTGGTACAAAATTGTATTAGAGACAAAAGCACAGTAACGGTCGAGTCAAACAGCTGTAAATCAAGCTTGTGGGGCTTTTTCACTGCCAGTGGAGGTGGCTGCTTTCATCAGCACCAGGAAACTGATATATTTATATACTCTAACTGTCTTCCAAGATGTGGGCAAAGTCCAAGAGCTTTACCAGAAGCATGTTGATGGCTAATGAAGGAAGCCATCAAACACAATGGGACAGGGAATTGCTTTAATCAGTTGTAATGATGCAATTTCAGAGCAGAGAGAGAGCCCATTTGCCTAATTTGTGCTTCATCATCTCCTTTCTCCTCTGCTCTCCTGTCTGTATCCTTGAAACTAGTCTCAGAATAAAAAACCTTCTGGATGTCTAAATTATTAAAATGCACCTGGAACAGTTTTAGCTGTCTTGTTGGAGGATGCACTGGTGGTTTTTTCTTGATGAAGTAATTTCACTGTGCAGCATCTAAAGGAAATTCTGCACATTGATCCCATGTTGTAAACTAAAATCAGAAATCAAAATGTTAGTTGTGAGAAAAATCTTTAATGTTTATCTGCTATAGAAATAAACATTGACTTGATTTGAGTCCAAGGCGTGTTCACTGGAAAATTAAATAAGTTTACAATGCAGCATAACGTGTCAACATGATTTCTGAGTTATCTCTCATTTAAAATGTTATGTTCCTGGTGCATTTATGATAAACAAGCGGGATAGAAATGAGTGGATCAACCTTTTGCACGTCATCTTGAGTGAGCTGCACGACTAGCAACGTTTCATAAATGATATGAAGACGATTTCATTCATAGATGACGGATATGACGTAACCAGTAACGTGACTCTCATCCGCAATAACTGTACGTTTGCGTATTTTCACCAAGAACCCGTGGAGAACACAGAACATATTGAATATTTGGTTCATATTCATTTAGGTTTTTAAACTATGTATATTATATATTCTTAAGTTTAGAATGATAAATGAAAACTGGCGGTGGACATATTTACTTATCTGTATGCTTGAAATTATAGTTTATCGACGATTAAGCCCCGCCAGCGGTACGCGCTGACACCGTAAACGAGTGCTCCTAATGAGTCACCGGTCTACCAGCATGCATGAGGAGAGCAGTTTCTTTTTTTTTTCAGATGGGTGGGATTCTTCTGAGAGGCGTTGCCGCACACCGACTCCCTGGACTTAAACATCCGCAGCTGCTCCAGCAAATTCAGACGTTGCGCACTTTTGCCGCCGAGTACCAAACAGCGAAATTTCCCCCTTCACCTGTATAAGATCTTTCCAGAAACACTGTCTCCGCCATGGCCAGCTACATTCACGTACCAGACGAGGCGCCATTCGTGCCCAAAATAGACGTTACGGTTGACGAGAGCGACCCCAGAGCCGGTGCGCTGCGGCTAATGAAGGAGCTGAGACCGAGCTGGAAGCCGTCCGAGGTCAAGATTAAGGTACCGTCTCACTCATTTTAATATTTTCCCTTTTTATCCCGCTTGGTTTGACATGTTTTCACGCTTCCTAGTAACATTTCTTTGCGGCTACGGCATTTTAAAATGGCCAGACGATTGACATTGGTTCGTGTCCCATTTCAGAGGCTCGACGGCTGCGAGTTTTTTTTTTTTTATCTGTTTCTCTTTAGCTGTATTAGAAGAAGGGGGGCAGATAAACTTGCGACTATAAAGATACCACAGGCAGCCGAAAGGAGTTTTTATTGGATGTAACACGAAGATAAGTGTATTTTTACACGTTATGAGTTAATGCTTTGCTCCTCCAAATTGCATCTGCGTCAGCTCGTAACTCGGATCACTTTTTGCAAATCCTGCAAAGAGAAAAAAAAAACCCAGCCAAACCCATTAATTGCATACCTGCCTCCGTATTTTATGTGCCTGGGTGTATGGATGTTTCTGTGTCCTGAACCCCCCCTCCGCCCCCCATGCGATGGCTGCTCTATTTTAGGAGTAAGGGAGAGATTAAAGGGGACTTTTTACGATCACTCTGGAAACTTCTGGAACAAAGCTGGATGGCCATCAGAGGACGACTCAATGAAATCCTGGACGGGAAGATCTGCCAGAGTCTAACACAGCACAACATTTTTCATGAGCTCATCTTAGATAACCACTCGGCGTTACGTCATGACGTCACGGACATTCACGCGGCAACCCGCCCACTTCTGAGTTGAACCGACGAGGAGTTGCAGTTCCTCTACTGACCACTGGGCGCTGACCCATTGACTCCCGTGTTAAAATTGGCGGCTTGGGAGTAGAATTTAACATATTTACAGCCTAGTTTAAAAAAAAAAAAAGGCTTTGGTGTCTATAGTTAGGAAAGGAAGTTAGGAAATCATAAATAATTACAAAAGAAAAAACGTATCTGTTTTTACTTGCTTTTTAGATGTGTCTAAGGCCTTTGATCGAGTAAATCATAATAAATTACTTCATAAATTGGATCAAGCAGGTGTGCCTAAGTCTTCTTGGTTTTCACAGCAGACCATGCAGGTTAAATGTTTTTATATGTAAGCTCCATTCAGCATGTGGGTGAACCCACCTTTTATTTTTAGTTAAATGGTTAAATGGGAAAATTGTGTATCGGCAGCCTTTCATGTGTGTAAATGGAGTCAGACAAGGGAGCATTTTATCCCCAGTTCTGTTTAATTTTTATTTGAATGATCTGTCAAAACTGCTGAGGTGAACCATCTAATGTCTCCAGCATCTTCTTAATATCTGCTCTGTTTATGGGGTTCAACGTGACATCAAATATAACGCTACAAAAAGTGTCTTAATGATCCGTAGAACGAAGGAAGACAAATGTATAACCTTTCCTGACTTTAGTTTGGCAGGTGATGTTCTACATGTCTCCAATAAGGTTAAAGGACATTTACCGACAGCGTCGCATGTTGTATGTGCAAGCAAATATTATATTACGGAAATTCGGTTCATGTAGTGATTCTGTGAAGGTGGCTTTATTCAAAGCCTATTGTACTCCCTTGTACACCGCTCATCTTTGGTCTCGTTATAAACAAACAAGCCTTCAGAGCCTGCAAGTGGCATATAATGATGCCCTAAGGACACTTTTAAAAAGACCGCGATGGACTCGTGCCAGTGAAATGTTTGTGGCAGTGCGAGTGAACTCTTTACAGTCTGCCCTGAGAGGTCTTATGTTTAAAATTATTGGCAGACTAAATGACTCTAAGAATGAAATCAAATATGTTTAGTGCTATACGCTACCAGTCTGAGCTCTGGAGACACTGGTACAGTTGTCTTTTAAATTAATGTTGGTATGTTTTTATGTGTGCTTTTCGGACCTCGAGTCTGTAATAAAGTTTATCTACCTATATATAGTTAGGTTTGACGTCAATGACAACTTTATTGAGGTTTTCTAGATCAACACAAAGATAAATAACTTAATTTATGTTTCTGTTTGTTTGCTCTCTACTTCATTTTCAAGCCAAAGTACTTGGAGAGACAAACAGAAGCGACTAGAGCTGAATGATATGGCCTAAAAGAAACAAATGGATTTTAACACCACACTTGATATAAAATTTTTAATGACGCTACACAACACACAGGAAATCCCCAAACTATAAATATAGTTACCAAAAGATGACTTTTGCTGTTTATACAAAAACTTTTCAACCCTAACTTTAATACTTAATTTATCCTGAAAAATCAATAATAATGCAGAAGTAGGCTCCATTCAGCATGTGGGTGAACCCACCTTTTATTTTTAGCGATGTTAAACTCCGCCACAGCTGTAAAGAAGAAGTAAAGAAGCCAGCGTTTTACACATCGGACGTCTCAAACACAAACCGCTTCCAGGTGACAGAAGAAACTGCCAGTTTAGAGAACACTTTTTACCAAAAACTCTTCACTTCTAACTGCACATGCTGATGTTTTAGATTTGACTGCCTCTCAAGAACACTGCTGTACCATAATTATGTAGATTAAGTGGAATTTCTTTTGTCACAATAAACGGTTAATTTTAACGAATAATTTGGATCAATAAAATCAATTTATTGCCCAGCCTTAGAAGCAACATAAGGATAATTTATTTGGACGGCTAATCTGTGGGTTCGCCATATCACAGAGGACAAACATTACATTATATCCCACAATGCAATAAAGTTGCTAGCTACATATCATATCTATGGTCTTTTCATGAGTCCACAGTCATTGAGTTTATGGACATGAACAAAACACCTTTTTAAAATCAGATTAAAGTCATTTAGTAGTTGGTTTACATGTGACTGTTGAATCGGATTGCTAATGAACGAGCCGAACATCTGAACCTGCGTTTGTAAAAATTACATACAGCCTGGAGGAGCCACTTCATGTACAGATCAAACCTCCTCAACCTCCCCATTTCCATGTGGGACATCTTCTTTATGCAGTGTCACTTGATGAAAATGCTCATAACAGGAGCGTTACATCTGGGTGGAATGAGAATTACACAGAGTGCTAAATCCTGACAGCGATAATTTGCTTTTTAATCTTGAAAGATTTTACCATGATGCTTGTTCCATCAGTGCTGTCCATGTTTGCAGTATCTGGAGGATTAGTTCACAGAAAGATGAAGGATTAGATTCATGACCCCACTTACGCGAGCATCAATCAGTCCCATCCAAGTACTCATTAACAGATTGTTTCTTTAGGTGAATTTTAATGCATAACCAACTTGTTGAGGGTTTTGCTCAGTTCAGCTGTTATTATCCTGTTGAAGCTCTCTGAAGTATGGTGCTAAAACCATCATAATGACGGGCTTGTGTTTAGTTTAGTGCATGTAAAATGCACCAGCCTCATCCCTCTATGTCCACTAAGTCATTTTGACATTAACTGATGAGTGCCAAGCAACTTAATCCACTATCCTAAGTCCACATCTCTTCTAGTCATAGTTAATGTCCGTGTGTCATGCAGACTTTTGGTAAACTGTAATGTCTTAACTGTTGGCTGACGCTGCATCTTGTGCTTCTTGGTTTCAGCAGGGTTCTTAAACTTTTAAAGTAGGCTGTTGAAGCTGTCTCAAAGAAGTTGCAGTGTACTTTACCATCCTCTGCTTCAGATGGCTTTACCCATGTATTATGGGCCAAATCACTCCTAAGACTCTTTATATTTTGCCCCTTTTGGCATCTGAGACACACTGGTGACTGTCAGTTCTACTTGGAAGCTTTGGCAGCAGAAACCAACGCAAAAAGATCAACCTAATCTTCTGATTGGGAGGTACAAATCTGAACTTTTTCAATGATACAACTAGGGATGCGCACGATTACTCGTCTAAACGATTAAACGTCCGCTCACTTACTAGTCGGCACCAGAAATATTAGTAATTTAAACCAATTTGTGTTTTATTCATGTACAAGGCCGCTTAACTGTCATACAGCCGCCTGCCACTAGTCGGGGCTACAGAGCCGTCAGACAGTAGTCCCCCTCTCCGTGGCAATGCTCGAGTAGATTGGAGTTTTAAAACGGCACAGTGGGAAGATGGTCTCGCAAAACCAGCGCGGTTTGGCGGTACTTTAATCTAGAAAATGAAAACAAGGTAGTATGTAGACTGTGTCAGAAACAACTGGCATACAATCACTCGACTGGAGCAATGCGCAACCACATTTGACTCGAGCATTTGGATGTTAATCTGCACGAGACGACGGCTGCTGATGCTAGCGGTGCTAGCCACACTCAGGCCGATTTGACATCGTTTACCCGGAGACGTGTTCTCCCGTCCGGTCTGAGAGGATAACGCAGCTCATCACGATAATGACTTCGCAAGATATGCTTCCACTTAACTTTGTGAAAGGTGAAGGCTTCAGGAAGCTAATGGAATACGTTGAGCCCGAATACACCGTACCGGGACGCAAACTGATAACTTCCAGGCTGGAGCGCATCTTTTTTTTAGACTAGTCGACTAGTCTTGATTAAAATTTTGGTTTAGTCGACAGGGAAATTAGTCGGCCAGGAACATCCCTAGTTACAACAGCATTACAGCCTTTTGGTCCAGACAGGGATGTTTTCTTCTCTAATAATAAACTGGGGGGGCGTGGCTCTTAGCTTACACAGCCAGGATGAAAGCTGGTCACATGCCTTCCCGCCCTTGCTTATATTCACCGATGAGGCAAAGTGGGAGCTCAGCAAATGCCAGTCATTGAGTCCTCATGCAAAATAAAATTCCTCACAGTCCTGTCATTCCCAGTCAATCCCAGACAGCAAACAATTGGGTCTGGTATGTTGAGTTTAAAACAAGTGGACAAAGGCACACATTGTGGCAACGTTCAATCCTCTTTCCTTTATGGGCGTCTGCCAGATCCTGACTCCTCTCTTAGCTGATGGAACACCTTCAAAACTGCAGATTTTCAGTCACAGCACTGAAATAATATCGTGTGCATTAACCCGTTGGCACCAAGTAAGGTTGTTGAATCGCAGGACAATCGTTGATTCCTCCATTCTTCTTCTCTCCATCTCGGCAGGTCTTCACAGATGGAATAACCAACAAACTACTTGGCTGCTATGTGGGCCCAGTCATGCAGGACGTGGTCCTGGTCCGGATTTATGGCAACAAAACGGAACTGTTGGTCGACCGGGAAAACGAGGTGAAAAGTTTCAGGGTGCTACATGCACACCGCTGCGCCCCGCGCCTTTATTGCACCTTCAGCAACGGCCTCTGCTACGAGTTTCTGCAAGGAACTGCCCTGGAGCCCGAGCACATCCGCAGCCAACCTCTTTTCAGGTAACACCCCCACCAGCAACTTCAAACAATGGCTTCTGAAATGCTTTTTATTTCATTATTAAGATAGTCTCGTTTCTTCTTCTTGCTCACAGACTCATTGCCAGGCAGCTGGCCAAATACCACGCCATCCATGCCCATAATGGCTGGGTACCCCAGTCTGACCTGTGGCTGAAGATGGGCAAGTACTTTGCACTCATCTCCCAGTGCTTCAAGGAGCCGGAGAATGGCAGGTGAGTTCCTGTCATACATCCTTGTAGTAAAGGTCAGATAGATGTGGCTGGCTGATTCACTCAAGCATCTGTTTAAAGTGATAAGATAAGTAGTTGTAATTATTATTGGAAGTCGTGCACGTTTAATAGAAGTCACGTGTAAACTGCAGCTACCTCAACAAGGAAGTAGGTTATCGGAAACAGCTGTTATTTGTGAGTCACAAGTTGAGTTAAAAAAAAAACAGGTCCAGCAACATGGCATACAAATACCATGTTTACGGAAATACATAGAGGTTTCTTTTATCTCTACAGATTAACTTTATGGCTCTGGCCTTCACAAGAGAAGACGGAACAAAAAATAAATCACCATAAGTTGTTTTTCTGCTTCAGATGCAGTTTGAACTTTGATTATCATAGCGCACTCACGTGTTTTATCTATTCTGGCACCATCAAGTCTAGATTGCTTTGGCAATAGCAACTGCCTTTATGTATATTTGCCTCAGAAATGATCCAAAACAAACCGTGGCTCTGCGTGATAGTGGTTGCCATGGAGGGAGGTCAATGTTGACATTGTAAGAGAAGCGCTGATGTCACCTACAATGTTTTGTCTAAGTGACATCCACATAAATACCATGACTCAAGGTTGAATGTTGCTTTGCAAGACGAGAATGTTTCCCCTAAATTATAGCACAATTAATCAGCAAGGCCACTGACAATGCTTCGCATTATTTTAAAAAAGGAAAGTCAAGAAAAGACAAATGGAACAGAATAAAAGGTGCAGGTCTTTAATACTGTTGTTTATCAGAATCCTTCTGTTTCGTCTAACCAATCAAACGCAGTGGCAAACAGAAAAGTCTTTATATTTATAAGTAGCAAAATATTCAGCAGACATGCAGCTTTATGGGAGTTTGGTTTACTTGTGGTGCTTTTTAAGATGAACTTGTTTCTTCATTTTACTATTAAAAGACTCGGAATGCAAAAATGTAAATTCAAAAAAAAAGTTTTAAGATGTATGGAAGGTTTTTGATTGTACCAAAAGATCTGAAATGTATTTTGGCCCCTAGCCATTTAAAGCTTGATAAACCAGCAGCAATCTTCCTTAAAGCAGCTCATACAGAAAGTCAGTGATCATATAGAGGTTTCAGGTAGCAGAGCTCTGATTTATCTTCTTGTGCAGACATTATTAAATGTATGCACCAGCATTTAGAATTTTTTTGGAGACAGTAGTCCTTTTAATACCTAAAATATTAAGTGAGCTGACTTGATTTGGATGAAATTCCATAAAGACACTCAGATTTTAAGCCTGGTTTGTTCCTTTTAATATTAGATAGAAGGTGAATGCCGACTAACCTTTCTTCCAAAAACGGTTGTTTGTATTTGTCAATTTGAAGGAAAGTCAATTTGTTCAAAGTATTTAAAAAAATTCTTACCTGGGACTGGAATTTCTGAATAATTATGGCTATAAAAATATGGATGTGTTCCACATAATTATGGGAACATATTATTGCTGCTTCTCAAACTAAAGTGGACGTTGAGGCCCCATAATAGAGCCCTGTGGAACTCCACATTCTTTTGTTCACTCAGATCAGTGATTACCTGTAGATTCTAAATGACATCTCACTGTTTTAAACTGGATCAAAACCAGTTTAACATTTTTGCTGAAGGTCTGTAGAGGTCTGCAGTATGTTTTTGTTTAACCAGTTTGCCTTCCTGCCCCCTCCAGGTTGAGTATGCAGGTTCCCAGCCTGCGACACCTACGAAACGAACTGGTGTGGCTCCAGCAGAACTTGTCTTTGCTGGGCTCTCCTGTCGTTCTCTGCCACAATGATCTTCTCTGCAAAAACATCATCTACAACCAGAGGGAGGGTGAGTAGGAGCTGCCAGAAGGGCAGTCGGACATCACTGTGTGACTGAGTTGAGTTAGTGATTTGCATTAGTACGTGCACTTACTTGTAGCTAGGATTGCTTTAAGGGGACTCCCTCAGCTGAATTCACATGCTTCACTCATTGTCAGTGTTTGCATTGGGCTACAAGTGTAGAATTAGAACCGTCAGACAAGAAAATCCTCTTACTTGTTTGGTCAAGACTTGAAATCGAATTCCATCCTGCCAGAAATTTGTCTTTCTCACTCTGTTACAAATCTGTTTGCAACAAATTGACCTGGAATTTGATCATTTAACTAATTTGTCAAATCTGTCTGATCTGTCGTTCTAATTCTGTGCTACAATTATAAACGCAATCATGTAGATCAATGCCATTGCATCTTTCCACGTAAAGTTTCAGTTCAACGGGCAACAGAATGTTACCCCTCTTTTATTTTTTTTATATGTAAATGTGAGGCGACCTGTCCTCAGGTAGGTCAGTGGCTTACTTCTCCACTGAGCAGCTGTAATGACGTCCCAGTCAGTCACTGAAACTGGTTCTAGTCATTGTCTTTCAAATGGAAGAACTGTTTAGTAAATGGACAAATAATTAACAAAGGAGGGACACTGTTTGTGTTTGGGAGGTGGGTGGAGGTGTTTAAGGGAGGGTATGTAAGAGCTGTCAGCCCCCTCGTCAGTTTGCGGCGAGGGGCGGGGCCATTTTCACAGCTCCTTGTGTCTAGCCTTTCTCCCCTAGGAATGACAGCGGAGGCTGTGGCCGCCCTGCGCCACCCTGCCCCCTGGGGAGGGAACGGAGGGAGGCAAACCTCACGCACAGGCGGCTCTGAGGGCCCTCGCGTAGTCTGCCCGCTGCTCAAGCTAATCGGGATGAGTTCATGGCAGCAGTAGGAGCCACGTACCTGCCTATAATCCTCTAATGCTACTCAGCAGACAGTCCTGCATCTGACACTTTTTTGTCAAGCTTCTTTAAATGCTAGTCACTTTAATGGTTTTTTTTTTATAATTGCATGTACCTTTGAGCACCGACCAGGTACCAAAATTGTTATGCTACTTTAAGTAAATCTATAAATTGAAATAGTTTGGTGTGATTTTCAGCAACGTACACTGTAACAAGATCAAAACCAACACTAATCCAGTTACCAGAACTATTAATGGTTTATTCCCACGGAGCAAAGTTGTATCCAGGATCTGTTAAAAACCTCAGATGTGATCCAGTAGTGGTTCCCAACAGATCCACTGTTCCTTCCTTTTTATAAAACGGTACTCCTGTCATTTTTGTACTCTTCAAGTAGCTGCATACATTTGATTCTTAATGTCTTTACAACACAGAACAGATTGAAGGTGAGACTGGAAAACACTAAGACACTTTCCAATGGTTTTGGTTTTTGTCTTTTCATGGGAATCTTTTTCTTAATTGTAATTTTATCATCAACCTCATCACAAAAAGCTGAAACATGCTTCTGCAAAACTGTGGAGGAAATAAGTTACATAAAAACTGGAAAACTATCAGTTTCTCACCTGAAAAATCTTTGACTTCTGTCTGTTTCTGCTCAGAGAAACATTCAAAATCATGACCTGCACCTCGGGCTGGGTACCGTTTAGAAATAATCAGTATCGATACAAAAACTGATACATTGTTTTCAATGCCTGAATGATACTTTTCTCTATTTTTTCTCAACACCATTCAATTCAGATTTCATCATACAGGAATTGATTTTAGAAGTTAATGGTGGTGGGACTAGGCAGTAAATCAAAATTGGCATTCAGAACTGATGAATGATGTAATCTCGTCCATGTTAATTTATTTTAAGTGTTTGAAATATTCAGTGAATTGCAATAAATTATTTAATTGTGTTCATTCCCCTTCTTATTTTAAAAATTAAACATTTCAACTCCTTCATTAGAAAAATATCCTAGTTGTAATAAGGGATGGGCATTCGGTGAAGATTTATTTGAGTAGTAGAGTAACTTTATTAATCTCGAAGGAAATTAAGGTGTCGAGTAGCCTACACAATAATACACATTACACATAATACACATTAAATAGTACACATTACAAGGAGGATCAACCATATTGCACACGATATTTGTCGATCATCGGGAGAATTAATGATTAATAATCGATTAATCATTAACATTTTTATATTAAAAACTAGCACAATTATGCCAATCATGCCCTATAGTCTTATATAGCTAAATAATAAAAAAAAACAGCTGTTTTTCTTCGAGGATGTTTTTTATTAACAAGACAAGTTAAACGTGAACTTTGTGTGCATTGTGCAAACGAGAGAATAATCGGTTATAATCGTAATCGAAAAAAATAATCGTTATATTGATTTGAGGTCAGATCGCGCAGCCAGCAAATAGTAGGAAACTTAAATATCTAATTGTGAATTTAAGAAGTGGGCTTTTTTTTGCTACTCGACGGTATTGAGACAGTTGGTCCAGAAAGTAGTCGGTTATCAATACCCAGCCCCCCCCCCCCACACACACACACACACACACACCCACGATGGCAGCACTTGCAATTAATTCATACCCTGTAGTTCACATGCTGATGTTTAATTACCGTCCAGATCTCTGCATGAAAAGTTCATGTTCTGGAAATTTGCAGAAGCATTTTTCAGGCTTCTATAGATGAGATGAAAAAGTCCTGAGATTATCGGGATTTAACAAGTATTGATTTAAAGCCAGAAAAGGAAGGAATTTTCTCTGATTCCAGTTCCTTTAATATAATTATTATCTCATAACCTCACAAATACAACTGCACTAGTTGTGACAAAAAACAAAGAAAACAGCAGCATAAATCCAGGAGGTGGACGTCTAGTCTTGTTTATTTCTTGGTATCGTGACCACTGTCAGACTAGTTTAGTCGTCCGACCGCCTTCAATTTACTAAGATGTTTTCAAAGTTAAAAATAATAATAATAATAGTTGCCCTTGGTTCCTGGAGCCAAAATAATGTGCAACTACTGTGAGATCAGGAAGCCTCTGAGAGGATTTCTATCTGCAGAAGCCAGCAGAGGTTTGATCCTATTGGGTCGCCAGGAGACCAATTGGAAAGTAGCATTGAAGGGGGTGTGATGTGAGAGGGGAAAGGGGGGAGCTGATGGGGGGAGGGGGGGTTTGGCAGCAGGCCCTGAGGTTTCGAAACCGTGCGTGAGGGGGAAGAATGAATAAAAGACAATTGTGTCAGTGAGAGAGTGAGCATGTGTGAAAGATGTGTTTGCCCAAACCTTCTCATCTGCTGCACAGGGGGCTATAGCCACTGCCCGGAGGTGTTCAGTTGTGTCCCGCTAGGACCTACACGCCGGCTGGTAACCCACCTCAAAGTGTCTTTCTCTGTAGTCCAGAACAACCTCAGCAAAGGTTCTTCCACATGCCAGGGAAAAGAAGTTAAGGCAAAAACAAACAGATAAAAAAGATTCAAAAGATTGGATGTATCCTTCAAATTTTACTTTCTTTTGCTAACGTCAGTAAAAATGGGCTTCTGACAGTAAGGGTTTGGATTTTGATGACCGACTTCCCTCTTTGCTGTTAATGTAGACGCCTCCTTCAGCGGTCTAAAAACGTAGTCAGACAGCAACTTCCCTCTGAATACTCAAAACATGACATTTAAAAGTGAAAGCAGATAAACATTTTCACATCCAGGTGTCAAAGTACTTGACAGAGCAGGTTAAGCCTGCTATCTGGGTCATGTGGATTTAATCAGGTTATAGAGGCCTCAAAAACTTTCCAAAAGAATCAAAACTCTTGTAATTAGTTAAGAGTTGTAACTAGTTGATTTTCAATCATTTTCAATACATGATGTTTTTTAATTCGGAATTAATAATTCTGAATGTAAACTATTTTCCTTCGAGTTTACATGGAAATAGTAATTCCGAATTGAGGTTTACATGGAAAACACGTTTGTTCGGCTTTATCCAATTCCACTTAAGGTCTGGGGGTTGGGAAGGGTTCTGATTGGATGGGGGGGACGTCTTTACGTATTTACGTCTACCAGAAGAAAACAAACGTACTCGATTAGCAACAACATTCCACTTATTTTTGACCTGGGTGGCGTCTCTATCTGTGAAACCTCCTTCATTTAACCTGGCCGCTACAACTTTGAAAAGCTCAAAATTTTTATGTTTCCTGCCATCTGTTCTTTAAATTATTTCCAGTTCCTCCAAGCTATTCATTAAATAAATCGTCTCTGCTCTTGACCACCGTTTACTGCGTGCCGCCATCTTGAAACTTTGTTTTGAAAACAAGCCCAGCGCGGAATATAAGCGTCATCGCGACAGACGGTCAAGAGAACGAGCATGCGCAGAAAGATGGGAATTAATTTAAAGCGGAATGAGTGTTTACATGACCGCGGAATTATTTTATTCAGATTTAAAATCAGAATAAACCAGTCACTTACTTCAGAATTAAGTTTATTTCGGAATGAACATTTTCATTCAGAATTAGGTGTTTACATGGTAATTTTTAATTATTTTAAATCAGATTTAACTTTAATTCTGAATTAAAGAGGAATCAAACTTCCCATGTAAACGCACTGAATGTCTTCCTGCATGTAAATGTGGATCAGATATGAAACTGTGTGTTGCTGCCTGGATTAATTCTCCATCACATCTTTATCATCCCCGTGTTTTCTGTCTCTACCTTCTTCCTGTCTTCAGATCAGACCTTTGACTCGGCCATTTTTCCTTTTTTTCTTCTATGCATGTATCCAAAACAAATTTTCTCTGAGAAGTCGACTCTGCCCATTTTTCCACCGCTCTGTCGTACGTGTCCAAGTGTTGCATCACAACTTCTTTTTTTTTTTTGTTTCTGTAACACATATCAGCTGCCTGTTCATGTGTCTATGTATGCTTTTATAAAACTCTTTAGTCTGTAGCTGAAACTCTGTTGATGTCAAAGACCAGTCTGAATATATGCATGCTTTTATCTTTGTTCTTTAATATATTTTCTTACTTGTCCTTTTTTCCTTCCTAATGTCCCTCAAAATCCAAACTCTTCCTCCTTGGCCCTCAGTTGGCTGACTAGCCCGTTAGTCCAATCAGATATGAGGACAGTCAGGGAATGAAATGATGAGCCTTGACATTTTGAGTTATCAAAGGGAAAACATAACATTATCAGAGTATTTGTGCGTGTGGTGTCTGCGTCTAAACCGTGGTGCTTCTGTTTCCAGGAAGTGTAAAGTTCATTGACTACGAGTATGCTGGGTACAATTACCAAGCCTTTTGACATTGGGAACCATTTCAACGAGTTTGCTGGTAAGAACACGCAGGGTTGTGGTTTGTCTTGCAGCCGTGCAGAGGAGCACGTGCACAGCGTTGACTGTATTTCTGTGTTCCAGGTCTGAATGAAGTGGACTACAGTCACTACCCGGACCGGGCCTTTCAGCTGCAGTGGCTCCGCTCCTACCTGGAGGCTTACAAGGAGCACAAGGGCCAGGCTGCTGCCGTCACCGACGGGGAGGTGGACACGCTCTACGTCCAGGTCAACCAGTTCGCCCTGGTGAGGTTTCTGCTTTTAATTCATATCAGCTTTTTAGCTCTGTTGAAATAACTCTGGATGACATTTTTAAGATGACATTAATATGCAGCACAAAACAAAAAAAGTTTCACAAGATTCCATCTGCAGCTGTTTGCTGGAGGCCTTTTATAGCTTCACATTTAGTTTAGAGTTTCATTTCATTTATTGATTCATTCCAGACATGACAAAACAATCTTTTAAAGCATAGAGAATTTTAACACTATCATGAATCTATGTATCTGAAAATGAATATATTTATAAAATAAAATATTATAATACACTGACACATGTGCATAACAATAATTTAGAAACATATAGAACCTCTTGTAAATAAATCTAAATATTAAATGGACATATTCCCCCCAAAAAAGAAGAAATAAAAAATAAACAAAATTTATACCCAATGTATACACACAGCTCTATATACATACACATACATACTAATATGCAAAACACATATCTGGTTTAACATGTCTGAAAAGGGGCAGGAAAAAGTAAAACTTATTTAATCCTACCCCTTCTCCAATGTTCAATGATTACCTTAAAATGTATCCAGTTTTTGAGGCCTTATCCTAAATTTTAGTTGTAACTTCATATCCAGATAGACATGGACATTTAACTACATACATACTGATACACCCACATTCACTCTACAGTACATACTATAATATATACTACAGTAGTTTCATTGTTCAGAGGCTCTCATGATACCAAACATTTACATACATCCTATGAAAGGACGTTTTAGTTTTTTTTTTTACCCTCACTGACATTAAATCAAACTAGGTTTTAGGTCAGCTTAGGATCACCCAAATTATTTCTATTTGCTAAATGGGAGAATGAGTGGGAGAATTTTTTTTTTATTACTTTCTTCAAAGTCAGAAGTTTACGTACACTGAGATTACTATGAAATGAAATAATTAGGAGAGCCCAGATGATGATGTCATGGCTTTGGAAGCTTCTGATTGGTTAACTGGAGGAACAGCTGTGGATGTATTTAAGACTCACCTCAAACACACTGATTCCTGGTGTGACATCATGAAAAAATCAAAAGATATCAGGAAAAAATGATTGTAGATGCTCACAGGGACAAAGATCTTCATTTCTGGAGACATCTGATGAAACTAAAACTGAACTGTTTGGACATAATGAGCATCGTTACATCTGGAGGAGAAAGGGGGAATCTTGGACACCATCTAACTGAAGTACGGTGGTGGCAGCATCATGATATGCAGATGTTTAGCTGCAGGAGGGACTGGTGGACTTCACTAAATAGATGACATCATGAGGAAAGAACATTATGTAGAAATACTGATGCAACATCTCCAGACATCAGCCAGTAAGGTAAAGCTTGGACACTAACGGGTCTGGAGTCTGACCTTGACTCAGGTCCTCCAGTTCTGTCAGGAAAATGGACCAAAATATCAGCAAACTATTGAGAAAAGCTTGTTGAAGGAAACCCAAAACATCTGACCCACCTCATGTAGTTTCAAGGATTCAAGGATCAATTTATTGTCATTTCAACACACGTTAACATGGAATGAAACTAAATGAGTTACCCTGGTCCCGGAGCAAGCCCAGTAGTAATATAAAATAGAATAAACAACCTAAGTATTCACAAAATAACAAGAACTGCAGATTTAAAACTAAGTAATATAACTAAGTAATATATAAGTAATATAAACAGTCAGGGTTCAAAGTGACAAGTGTAGTTAAAGTTTAAAGGCAATGACACCAAATATAAAGGAAATGAATGCCAACTTCTGACTTGGTGTCAAAACACCAACTGATGCTGGTCGCTGTTCTAAATAAACAGGTTGTAAAACTTGATTTAAGGGTTTCCAAGTCCGTGACGGCTCACATGTCAGAAGGTGGGTCACTCTACAACTCCGGTCCAGCAATAGCAAAAGCACCGTCACCCCAGTGATGTAACCCTGACCTCTAAAACCAGATGGCTCCAAGACCGTCAGGCCCCTGCTGTGGTTGTGGAGGGGTTGAGAACTCAGAGAGGGGCGGAGCCTTAAACAGAAGCATTAAAACTTTAAATCCAGCTCTGAACATCAATATCACAGGGACATAAAGAATCACAGTAAACGGTCGTCTGTTATTTTCTGAGTATTCAGTTTAGTGCCACAATCACTGCCTTTATTCATTTCAACAGTAAAACCTGCTGCTGGAATAGACGCCATATTCTTTAGTGTCATTTACTGTCAACTAGGGCTGTAGCGATACACTAATCGCACGATATTCGGCTCACGATACGATATATATCGATATTCATCTTACAATACATTTACATCATTTTCCGAAAGATTTTAAAGGGACAAAGTGATTTTGGTGACATCTTGTGAGTGTTCCAATGACTTTGTTTGAATTAATTGAACCGAAAGCATCAATTACACATTATATGGCTGACAGGCAGCTTGCAAATGCTGGACAAATGAATAAAAGATGTGTGAGAAAAATTTCATTTATTTAAACAGTGCAATTGTTGCTTGCAAGCTTTAAAGGTGGGACACGGGGGTTTTGAAAGAAGCTTAGAATATCGATACCCGCGGCTGAAAAATTGATACTATAAAATATCGATATATATCGCAGAATCGATAAAATCGCTCAGCTCTACTGTCAAGTAATATTTTTATTTTCAACTGTGATACTGCACATCACATGTTCTGCTGATGTCATCCAGTCCTGACCCAGTTATAACTGGATCCAGCACCATCACACTGTCACCTCCGTGCTTCACTGTTGGGTCGAGGCTTGGTACCTCTGTTGTCACGACTACGATCATGTCAAATTATAGATCTGTCATTAGTGACATGATATTTGGAGACCTGAAACCAAAACTGAGAGTTCAGGTGTTGACAGGTGATCAGTCTTCCCTGCAGGTAAACTAGTCAGAACTAGTCAGTCTTGACTCTGTCTGCAGCCTGGATCTGAGCAGAGCTCAGGCTCACAGTGATTAAGCCTTTCTTTATGGGCCTCGGGCGCCGTGAGGCGACGGTTGCTAGGAAACGGGTAGCAAAACAAATTAGTAATTGAACCTGGACGGGGTGGAGGGAAAAAAGAAGTTACGTGTGTAGTTTCTAGCGTGTAGCTCGGTGTTTATGCAGCAGCAGTTAAAAGTGACTGTAAATCCCTGGGACCTGTTTATTTTCCCATGATGCCGCGTCAGAAAAGGTTTTAAGGCTCCGCGCTGATGAGGGCCATAAACTCTCCCACCTGCTTGAGCGGTGATGTTTGTGACGCTGCCGTCTCCCATGGTCCTCTCTGCTCTGTTTGTCAGGAGGAAACCAGGCCACTGGTGGGGAGGGGCAGCAGGAGCTATTGTTTGTTGTTGCCACAGAGCTCCTGCTGGATCCGTCTGCGCTCCTGTGACCTCCGTTTACTAATTACTACTGACATTCTCTTTAGAAACTGAGCACACGCTAATCTCTTCTATTTTTTTTTTATCTTCTTTTTTCCCGTCCAGGCGTCTCACTTCTTCTGGGGTCTCTGGGCTCTGATTCAGGCCAAGTTCTCCACCATCAACTTCGACTTCCTGGGGTTCGTTTGCACCTTAAAATAAACACACTTCACCGCCAGCTGCTTCAGTCCTTTAATCATATCTTAAAGAATAAAGAATAAAATAAAGTATCCAGATATTATCTGAATTGAATTAGAATTGAATTGAATTAGAATTTTATTTCAAACAAACATGTACATTAAAAAAAAAAAAAAAAAAAAAAAAATCTGCCAGCTTCATATTCTTCAATGGTCTATTTTGGTCGTAGTTTGAACATCACGTACGTTTTTATCTCCCTGCTGACGCAGATATGCAGTCCTGCGCTTCGACCAGTACTTCAAGATGAAACCAGAGGCGGCTGCGCTGGATTTACCCAAATAAACCCCCCCCCCCCTCCCCTCCTCCTCCCGTCCACCGCCCACCCCCCTCATCTTCTCACCCTCCCGCCCTGCCACTCAACGACGACTGCAGGGCGCCCTCTGGAGGTTTGTCCTGAGAAGAGCCGTTCCCACAGGTCCCCTCTGTCCTTTACTACAACGGACCAGAATCCTGATCACGAGCACACACACACATTTAAGCGGTAAACGTGCACTGACGGTGTGTATGAAGGACAGATGTGAGGCCTGTTATAATGTGAAGATTGTTTGGTCATTTCTCTTTCACTAATATCAACTTGGATCAAGGCATTAGATGAACGTACTGTATGAGCCCGTGAGGCCGAGGCGAGTCCCCGCTAACACAGAACGACCCGTCAGCCCCGTCTGACGTCCTGGAGACGTCGTCCTCACCTGCACAGGAACTGGGCCCAGTTCAAGACCAAAGTTAGAGACATGAAAGCTACGAAGCCTCGTTTGTTTGTGGAGGAACCAAGATGGATGCCTGTAGAAGGAGGCAGGCGCTGTCCTCGACTCCCACCTGACACGAGCTGCACCTCGCCAAAAGCTCGTGTCCTGCCTTGTGACTCTGTTTTCATCTTTATTTTTCCCAGCATACCGTGCACACGTGGGCGCTCCACCAGAATAGCCATGTAGACGTCGTCGCTGCGTAGTTGAGCGGGGCCTTTTTGTATTTTGGGTTTATGAAGGTAGAAACGCGGCGTCGTAGCATCACGTGTTCACGTCGAACCTCCCCGGACCTGCGGATCACTGGAAAGCCATCTGACCTCGAGGGGAACTTTCACTTTTGATGTCGGTTTCATATTTGTTTTGTCTGAATGTTAACGGAGAAACGTGAACATTCCGCGTTCAGAATAATGCGCCTTGAATCGGGTTGCACTCGCGTGGCGGGTCATCAGAGACGCCGACTGTAACAAACATCCCATCGTCTCCATGTCGGGCCACGTTTGACAGAACAGTTCACTTCTGATGATCCGCTGACTGACCAATGATACACTTTAAGATGGCCGCTCCTCAGTTAAAGTCATTATTAGTTGTGGTTGTAACGTTGCTGACCGTCGGATGGATGAACCACTGGAAACCTGCATTTTTAATTACTGAATGTTGAAATGATGGTCTGTAGACGGATGTGGGAAAACTGAAGTAACATGTTTCAGAAATGATTGTGATATGAAAGCGAGAACGCCGTTCTTGATCTCGACCCCCGTATGAAAATAAACGCTTTTAAAGGAGCCGTTGAAGTTTAGTTGTAGGACGAGCCTACGGAGTTGTGACATCTTTCTTGAATGTTTGACAGTCTTAATCATTGAGGAGCTCGCAGAATTAAAGTTCCAGTTTGTGCTCGTTTATACGGGATGAGATGGAGCAACTAACGAGCAACAACCAGAACAAAATGACCCGTCTGCAAAGAGATTATGACACGCTGTACAGCAGGAATTCAGATCTTCTGGTGTGCATATTAAATCATGCATTTTGTACTTAAAACAGCACAGGGGAGTTTTTTTTTAAGGATTTTTTTGCTTAATTCCAGGTCATCTGGCTCTCAAACTAAAAAAAAAAAAAACACTGAAAATAACTTACACTCCATCTCTTTGTATAATAATGACACAATAATGTCACACTAACAGTAATAAAATAAAACTGGAGCCGCGTCAGAGACGTGACAGCTCCAGGCCTGTAGGGGGACCTGCTGAGATTAGAAAGTCACATTTCGCTCCTTTTAAAGGAGTCATTTTGAAGCGTAAAGCCTCGTATCCTGTCTGTGGTTTAATATTGGTTACCTTAAGGATTAAGGAGCCGTCGAGTCGGGCCTGACATGAATGTGACGCTTCAGAGGAACCTGCAGATTTCAGACGTCAGGAATGTTTTTGAAGGGATGTGTGGATTTAATTTGGGTGCACAGCTGAGACTCAGACCACGTTTACGTCGTACTGTGACTTCTCTATCTGAATAGTGGAAGTACGTACAGTCCACATAAAATGAACCACGACTACATTAAATGTATTTAACTTTAAGTTAAATGTCCAGAATTCTCTCTACCCGCTGTCACACATGTTTATATGTACAGTAAGCAAATGTAAAATCTTTACTTGTTCTGAAATGTGAATTAATGTACATAGAGGGACTTTCTTTTATTTTATTCTATTTTCTTTTTCTAAAGGTTGCATTAAAGTGAATGATTGCCTGGTGTAAAAGGTTAAACTGCTTTGCAAAATAAAAAAAAAAGTAAATATGCTTTCAAAACATTTGTTTGTCTACATTTGTGTCTTGATTCAGGAGGGACTTTGGTAAGTTTATTAAAGAAGGTATTTTATGCACATTTGTATTTGATTAAATAATCCCTTATCTAGAAAAACCGTTACAATCACGTAGAAAAAAGTCCTTAATCAGATGTGAAGTACCCAACCTTCAGTGGTGCATGGAAAAGAGTTTTTTTTTTTTTATTATTTCTTTTCATTTCGAAAGGAAAAATAAATTGATGTAATGAATTATGTTTTTTTTTTTTTTGTTGTTTTAAGAATTAGTGTTTGAACTTCAACCACTCCAAATGTGCTAAAATGGAAACTGAAATGATCTGAAATTATTTTATTTTATGGAGTGATAGGCACATGGACAATCCCGGATAAAACATACCTTTGTTTCAACTACAATATTTAGATTTTGGGGAACGTATTGATCAGTACCGGGAAGTTCAATTCTGGGTCAATGATGAGTCATATCAGCGTGACTCATCAAATGCCGTATTTCACCAGTGTGAAACAGCGCCCCCCTGGCCTACGCTGATTAACACCAGCCACCCGGTGTGGTCAGAGACGGTACTGCACCCTGGATCTACTGGTTCAAGAATGATAGCCTTTAAGCGCGACCACAGTGGATTTGAAACAAAATTGGGATTAAAAGTGTAGATTTTCAGACTTAAGAGGTTTCATGAAAGACAGCACTGACCTCTGAGGAGTTATAAACAACACATCACTGCTAAAACTGCCTTCACTGAACACACTTGGACTCAAGTAAAAGACTTTACTGCCCTCTAGTGGTGAATAACCAACTACAGCACCGTTCAAACGGCTGATTATTTAACAGACTTGTCTTTTAAACGCCACATGTAATACACTTGTAACTCAGTACACAGACATGTAAAACATGCATTTTTTGTCATTATATGAGCATAAACCTTTAAATAAAAATATTACAGTCAGTATAATATGTTAAATGTAAATGCGTGGTTACTGTTCAGTGTGAACATATAGTTGTCAAAAGAAAGATTCACTCACTGAACATAATATTTTCTGTGTCACATAATGAAAAGACATTACAGATTTTGATTTAACTGATGGCTTTAAAAAAAAAAAAAAAAAAGGAGTCAAACTTGAATGAAAGCTGTGGCTTAAATGGAGGCAGCAGGACTGGTAAATGAGAACTGGTTTAGATTTAGAACTGGTTTAGTTTTAGGGACATTAACCCCAGAGAGCAGCACTGTGAAGCTGCTCTGTGTCTTCGGCCATGATGGTTTAGTTTATAGTTTATTCCAGGTCAGCTGACCTGGAGTAAATACTAAAACATGGACCCGTGAGAGCGTCTGTACCAGAGATGGCCACCAGATGGCGACACAACCCAGAGAAAGAAAATCTGATTCATGCAAACGGCCCCCGAAACCTGGCAGGAAGCAGGCAAAATAATCCCATTCAGCGTTTGTTATTTGTGATATTAATGCTTATTAACATAGATTTTTCTATTAAAAATAAAAGCAGTTAATTCGTATGCTCAGAAAACAAATAAGAAAAAGCAGAATTTCTGAGGAACATCCCTTTGAAACAGGCTTAGAGCGGTTTGTGACATTGAGCTCTGGGCTTTTATTTGTTTGAGGAGGACCTTGGTTTTCCCACCCAGAAGGCGCCGCCAGGAATTCTGGGCCTCGTACAAGAAAACGAACTAAATGGCTCCTGGGCTCCTCCGACACAGACGGCGCCATCGACCAAACTGATGCGTCAAGGGCCTTTCCCTCCACGACAACCATCACCTCCTCCTACATGAAACATCACGGCTACATGTGTGTGTGTGTGTATTTTAAGAGTATTTCCTTTGAGATGAACTGGTGCACAAGATTACTATACTTTTACTTTACTATACTATACTATAATATAATATAGCTATAATACTATTTATTTAATAACACAAAAATTTTTTTGATAATCACAGATATTCATCAAATTAAAAACACAAAGCAAAACTAGTTTTATTTTTTTAAAGCAAAATTTTGTCATGAAATTGCAAATTTTACAAGATCGCAATTTTTTTAAGTTAATATTGCTTAACGTTGTCGCATCGTTAAAATCGGAATTTCTAACAATTACAACTTTCCATCTTAAAATCAAGAACTTTTCCCATAAAATAGAATTTCAAATGTTGAAACTGTTGGTAATAAAAAGCAGATTTTTGTCATAAAACTTAAAATTTTACAAAATTGTGACTTTTCTGACATAAAATCCCGACTTTAATTCAATTCAATTTTCAGTTCAGTTTTAATTGTATAGCGTCTGTTACAATGTCAACTGTCTCCAGGTGCTTTACAGACACCCAGAGCACGAAATCCTGAATTTTACAATACTGAACATTTTTGTCATAAAAAGCGAATTTTTGTCATAAGGCCTCAAATTTCAAAAAATTCAAACTTGGTTGTTGAAATCCTGACTTTTGTAGAATTGCACGTCTTTGTTGTAAAAATAAGATGTTTACGCTGTAAAAGTGCAGCTGTTGGCTGTGAAACAGCTGCTGGACCGTCGCTCTACAGAACCGTCGCTCTGCAGAACCGTCGCTCTGCTGAACCGTCACTCTACAGAACCGTCACTCTGCAGAACCGTCACTCTACAGAACCGTCGCTCTGCAGAACCGTCGCTCTGCTGAACCGTCACTCTACAGAACCGTCGCTCTACAGAACCGTCGCTCTGCAGAACCGTCGCACTGCTGAACCGTCGCTCTGCTGAACCGTCGCTCTACAGAACCGTCGCTCTACAGAACCGTCGCTCTGCAGAACCGTCGCACTGCTGAACCGTCGCTCTACAGAACCGTCGCTCTGCAGAACCTTCGCTCTGCAGAACCGTCGCTCTGCTGAACCGTCACTCTGCTGAACCGTCGCTCTGCTGAACCGTCGCTCTGCTGAACTGTCGCTCTGCTGAACCGTCGCTCTGCTGAGCCGTCGCTCTGCAGAACCGTCACTCTACAGAACCGTCGCTCTACAGAACCGTCGCTCTACAGAACCGTCGCTCTGCAGAACCGTCGCTCTGCTGAACCGTCGCTCTGCAGAACCGTCGCTCTGCTGAACCGTCGCTCTGCAGAACCGTCACTCTGCTGAACCGTCGCTCTGCTGAACCGTCGCTCTGCTGAACCGTCGCTCTGCAGAACCGTCACTCTACAGAACCGTCGCTCTACAGAACCGTTGCTCTACAGAACCGTCGCTCTGCAGAACCGTCGCACTGCTGAACCGTCGCTCTGCAGAACCGTCGCTCTGCTGAACCGTCGCTCTGCAGAACCGTCGCTCTGCTGAACCGTCGCTCTGCAGAACCGTCACTCTACTGAACCGTCGCTCTGCTGAACCGTCGCTCTGCTGAACAGTCGCTCTGTTAAGTGTCACCTTATTTGTTGACCCCTTACATTAATATTGGAATGTAGCTTTTAGTCTTGTATGTTGATTAAAGTGGCGTTTAAAGGTTTGTATGGGCTGCAGAGATTTTTCACATTTCAAATCTGGCCTCAAATTGACCAGAAACTCCAGAAACTTTACTGAATCTGCTGAAAGCAAAAAAGCTCTGCCTGCTAACTGGGAAAACTGGGGAATACTGGTCTAATGTTGACTGCCTTTACAGCAAAGTGATGTTTTAAAACTAGTATCAGACGATACGAAGTCACACCTCTGATGTCAGTTACTCACAGGTACACTTTTTTTTTGTTTGTTTTATAAATGAGTTTTTAAAATGAACGATAAGCAGATTTCTGCCAGAAACTCCCAAATAAAAGCAAAATGGAATTTTAAAATAAAACTAAATGTCCAAAGTGAGATGGGATGCTGTTGTGTGGAAGTTTGTTTTCCAGTGCTGCAAATGCAAAAAAGTGCACAGGCTTCAGAAGTGCACATTTATAGTTAACCCAGGGGTTAAATTAGAAATCCATTCATGCCTCGCGCACCAAAAACCAAACAAATAATTTCGCAGCATTCTCTAGAAGCAAATCAGGGCTGCTTTTCGTCTCCCTAATGTGCCCACTGTCTTATACAGTCAAACAATTACAACAGTACATTATCCAACTCGCTGACTGTAATTCAATTAACTTCCTCCCCCCGGCTTCATCCGCCCAGATAATACACACATTAATTAACAACAGAATCCAATATCGCCCGTTCTGCGCCTCCACTTATTTTCATTTCTCATAAAAAGGTCATAGCAGCCACTTCCAGCTGAAGACAATTAGTGTAAGTGTGCAGTAATGGATTACACTTGTACATCACCGGGGCTTAGACGGCGTGACAGCGAGCGGCGCGGCGAGCCCGTTGGTAGTCGCAGTCTGCGGCCTGGGAGACGAGAAGCGCTGACACAGCTGCCATGAACATCCATCACATCCAGCTCATAACGCACAATCTCTGTGGGGAGATTTTCCCGCTCCGCTCTGGCTCTAAAAACCCTTTTTACTCGATTTTTCTTTAGGTTTTGCAGCACGTTCGCATTTGCTTTTGCCTTTAAATGTTCAGTCCGGTGACGCTGAGCGCGGCTGCCATGGACCCTGATGGCGGCGCGTCACCCTGAGCACCTCTGCTAGCTCTGACCTCGGACCAGTCCACTTGTTTAAACGTGAAAACAGGAAATGAAGAAATGTCAAGCAAAGCCGTACATACACGAAAATGCAAAAGCGCCATGATGTCACAGACGTAGATTTCAGTCGCCCGTGTTTAGGCTGAGTGTCCTAAAGCTGAATGGTGGGTCAGAAATGTTACGTACCACCTCGTCCTCTGGAAACGCTTCAAAAAACTTTGCTTTGTAAAAGTAGAAGCTTGAACTCACGTGAACTGGCTTCGTCCGAGTAGCTCCATGGAGTTTATTAATCTGTCACAACAACTGGTCAAAAACACTTGCAGTTCCTTGAACGGCCACTGGGGGGCGGTCCCCAAAAGTGTCCAACTTTACAGCAGAAATAAACATATTTAAAACCTGTTTTGGTCTTCGTTGATGGATTTCACATCCCTGAAAAGGCTATTTTCCAGCAACCTAAAATTAATTTCTAGTGTCTTTGTGTGTTACTCTCCTGTACCAATTTTTTAATGTAATTTGAGCTAAAATTCAACTTATTTGCCACATTAAAAACCAAAACAGAGACTAGAAATGCGATTTGATGTCAAGTTACTTTAAGTCATTTTAACCTAGAACTCAGTGTTTTTTGTGTTTTTTGCAGTGTATTAAGTACAATTTATAAAAAATAAATGCATGAGTTTAAAAAAAAAATCAGAATTAGGGTGTATAATAGCGCAAATCAGTGCAAAACTGGCCCATGGCCCCAAGCATTGCAGCCGCCCCCCCTTTACATTGACCATGAAAGCATATTAGCCCACCCAGCGTTGTTTCTATTGGTTCTCCAAAGAATCCATCTGATCAATAACCGAATAATTATACCGTTGAAAGTTAACGTTTGAAGTGAACCATCAGAGCAGCTGCTCAGAGCTGGAGGAGCTAACATCAGCCCCACTGACATCTCACAATGTCCAGCTTTTGCTAAAACCGTATTCTTTTGTTAGACGACCTCAAAATTAGCCAACACACACACACACATTACAAATGCTTCAGACGCCACTGGTCTCTGATCCCTCTGAAGACGGTTAAAACTGTGTCTTCTGTCCACCGTAAAGTGATCTGTATCAGCAAAACTCTCACTGGAGAACCTCCATCATGAATCACGCTGGAAAAGATAAAAGTCTCACATCCAGATAGAGATAGACGGTCCAACAGCAAACCCGACTGTACGGTTATAATACTATTTCATTATGTGTTACTGTAAAATAATTCAGTAAGTTGCTGGCGTGTCCAAGGAGCTTCATGTGCAACAGTGGAAGGCCTGGTTTCATGGCCACGTCGTGCATGTGTGGCAGCCTGGTTATTTGGTCATATGTGGGTCAGATAACTTAACCCCCCCATACACTTTTCAGTTGTTTTCACATGTGTCTTTGCAGCTAATGCCAAATGAGTATTTAATTAGATATTGTTATTAATTTAAGAGTACTTGTGTTTTAGCCTGACTGTGAGTTATCCTACTGCACTTGAATGCACCAAAGGCACGTGTGGGTTCATGGGGTGATTCAAGCAATGCAGGGGGTAAGATGTGCATTTTCTATTATAAATCACGGTTGATGGGTGACATGTTTATGCCATAAAATGTAGGGGAATATATCATCTTGGTCCACAAATGGTTAAATGTCATGTCCGAGGCAAGCTCATTATTTTATTTGGATATATTGAAAGCTAATACGAGTTGGTGCAGTGTGACAAGCTAGCTTAAATTCACGCCACTTCTGCAGGCTGTACTAATTTCTCTTTGAGCCTTATTCCTTTGTCAAGGGATGTGTTTTGGACCCTGACCCTCGAGTTTGGAGGTCATGTCAGGGTTTGTTGAACCCGCCCCCTGGAGTCAGATGGGCGTCTGGACGCTCGGCCCAGTGGCCGCTCGATACCATCAAACCGACCGCTGCTGGGTCCAGTCGAGAAAACACGGAGGACCAGCGTCTGAAGATATCTGAACACACACACCATCACACACAAACAGGTCTGCAGTCAGCGACGAGCAGAGCAGAACAATGGTGAGGTGTGGAGGGGGGCGGGGTCAAGACACTTCCAGTCATCCCCATTTGAGGCGGCGACCTAATTACCAGAGGAGAGGGAAGCAGTAATTAGCAGCGAGTCTCACCTCGTTAATCACAAAGGGCTCCTTAACTCTATTTATATCTGATTAATGGCTTGCTTAAGCACGGTGTGGTATTTATGTTTCTGTTAATTGTGTGCAGCTTGTATCCTCTCAGCCTGCTGCAGCTTGCTAACACCCCCACTGACACACACACACACACACACATGATGCATTCACAGACACCTCATATCATTACGTGCTTATTATTACTTACAGTCTCGCTCAGTTAAAGCTGCTGAAAGACTTTGTTTTATCTCATACAGGATCTGTTGTCTTCAGATCATCTCTAGGATCATTTACAGCAACTACCTGCTACGATAATTTATTCACTTTGATCTAAATTTAGAGCACCTCAGTGTAATACTGGGACCAGACCCGGCTCTAAAGTTAGCTCCTCCACTCAGAAGAAAGTCCCGGTCCACGGTCAGTATTCTGTTAAAGTCCCCATATATCTGCTGGAGGTGATTGCAGAGCTTTACATCTCTGATTGGTTGAGTACTTTCAGCAATTAGTCTCATCCAATCTGGCTCAATTTGCTTAATTACGTCTAGCCATTTTTGCTACTTTACACTCATTTTCCTGCTCGTCTGTTTTGCGGCGTTGACCCGGAGACCCATTTGCAAAATTGTGACCAGTAAATTAAACAGAATGCTGTTTTTTGTTTTTTTCTGGCATTTCTCCTTTTGCTAAATTTTTTGAAGGTCTTGTACTTATATGGTTGAGATTTCAGAGTTTGAATGAACTTTTTTCTTTGAAGAGAGTCGCTTCAAAGACCGGATGTTCCGGGGACTTTAGGGTGTAGAAAAAACAAACAAAAGTAAAGTCTGTTAGTTCATTAATAGGTTTATGGTGACCTGAAAGAAGGTTTCTGTTGTAGAAACGGTCCAAAAGATGCAAACAGAAGCTCACTGAGGGAAACGACAGATATTTACTGGGTTTAAAGCACTTTATCGTCTGATCTTCGTCTAACTTTTTCAACTTTATTTATACAGCGTCTATTACAATACAACTTGTGTACAGGTGCTTTTCAGAGACCCAGAGTATGACCCCCAAGCAAATATTAACTACAGCTAATAATAAAGAACAGAGACCTTTATTTGGGGGCAGGTGCTCAAGTGAAAAGTGGCTTAAATGACGCTTATTTACAGTCTAATGGAATATATTATAACTACATTTATTTCTACAACCATGCATTCAGAGATAGTCACCAGTTCTTTTCCATTAGGGAGCAACATTTTGTCCTAAAAATCACAAAATTTGCAACTTTTAACTTAATATTGCAACTTTTTTTTTACATAAACTGCAACATCATGTCATTAAATTGTTAAATATGTAAAATTTGCAACTTTGTTGTTATGAAAATTTTCAAGGATTCTTGGCAATATTGAAGCTTTTTGTTGTGAGAAAAGCAATTTTTTTGTTTTATAATCTCACATTTTTTTTTTGCAAAAAAAATTGTGACTTTTATCAATCTGACATAAATTGCAACATTATGTCCTAAAGTCACACATTTTTGTTGAAAAATTGAAAATTTCACAATATCACAACTTTGTCATAACAAGCAAATTTTCATTCTAAAATCTCAAATTGCACAAAATTGTGACCTTTTTTTTTGTCATAAAACGATAAAACTGTGAACGTGCCTGATAGAGAAACACCAATATGCTTCGGCTGAATTTCTGAATTTACTGAACGCAACTTTAAACATTCAGAGTGGAAGAAAAAGTAAGTGAATCAACAGACTAATGACTTCAGTGAAAGCTAACTGGAGTCACTACTTTAAACACCTGGATTACAATTAATGAAAGGAGTTTTGAGCTGCGATTTTCAGCTAGTGTGATCGAAAAAGACGCTCTTCCTGATTCATGAGAAGAATTTCCTGATCTGGACCATGCTTTGCAAAAAGACCACTGCAGACGTAGAATCAAGAGTTGTTGATCTGCAAAGCGATCTTGAAGTGTTTAAGTATCCATCAGTCCACAGGGAGACAAACTGTCTGGAAATAAAGATGCTTTAGGTCTGCGGCTGCTCTTTCTACAGGTGGTAACCCAGTAACGATGACTCCAAAGACAAAACACAGACTCCTCAGTCAAGCAAAGACTCGCCCACAAGTCGCGGTTAAAGGCTGGAAGGCATCAGTGGAACTACCAAACATCTCTGAAAAAAAGCAACCAGCAACCTCCTACTTCTTTGAACTTTCTTCCTTCGTAGGGGACGGCGGCTCATCATGTTCCAGATGATGATATTCAATCACTGAAGCGATGTGTTCAAATGTTTGGAAGCATCAGAACGATGGCGCAGTTGGTTTGAAGGGTTATTTGAAGCCCCGGAAAGGTGTTTGGACAAATGCTTCCCTGAAGCTCTGAACACCAATTAAGGAATCCAAGATGAGAAATGATGAGAAAGGTAGGGGGTGTGGTGTTTTAATATGTTTCATATTCAAATAAAAGGGAAAACTTTGCAGAATCTCATCATGCCCCGTTACAAAAGGCTGAAGTGTTCATGAAGGAGAAGTACTATTTATGGTAGGACATCCAAACATCGTCCCAGTAGTGAAGCACAGTTGAGGGAGCGTCATGAACTGCGCTTGCTTCTCTTGCGTCATCGAAAGAGATGCTGCTCTCAAGTCATCCTGCAGATGTGTTTGAGCTTCTGGGGAAAACTTCCTTTTCTTAGAAGGCTCCATTTAAACAAGCACCAAAACTAACCAATACGTCCCGCTCAAACTCTAAAAACACTACCCACAAATTGTTAGGAGAGTCCCTGGGCTTCATATCTGTCAGTACATCCAGCCAAAATTCAAACTGCTTCTTGAACGGCTACGGCTTCGAACGTCATCGATGACATCACTCAACGTGAGCAACAGAAGCAACGATACCCATTTCCCCTAAAGTCTTCCTGGATTTCTCAATGTGTCGAACCACCCATTAACTCCAAGGTTTCACTTACATTTTCCTCCAGAACTGTGGGGTTTGACACAAGACATGATAATCGTTTGAGTCTCATCAGCTCAAGTACGCTGGGTTCATTAGATCCTCTGACCATCTCACCTCAGTGTTGCTGCCTACATCTGCAGTCCGTCCTCCATCCTGTCCTGTCTCATCAGGAAGGTCCCTCCATCCAGGTTCCTTGTAAAGTGGAGTTTTTTCTTGCCACTGTTTGGCTTAAAGTTTTTTTTCTCCCACTGTGAGAGTTTTTTACCTGCCATTATCCTTGATTATGATTCAATATTATATTTTTAGTTAATGATATTTGCTCAGGGGTCATGCTCTGCTCATTGTAAGAGATGCAATACGAATAAAATTGAATTGAACTGAATTAAATAGATGGCGATCGGATCACGTTTTTTTCGGCAAATGAACGCAGGAAAAAACAGCTGGTTTCCAGGAGGTTTAGACACTTGTTCTGGATTTTCAGCCACTTTATACTTCCTCTGTGTCTTTAAACAAGAAGGAAGCAAAAAAAAAAAAGCCCCACACTGTGATTTAAAGCAGGAGATGAAGCGATGTTAACCGCGGAGCTCGAACTCTGGGGGGAATCACGACCACGACCTCTGGATGAAAGCCTGAACAGCATGATGACCTCGTCTCTTGGCCTTGAGTGTCTCCTCCGTCTGCCCACAGTCTTTCTGCGACAGGTGTAGAAGAAGAGAAAGAAACACCAGTTAGTAGATGCATCTGATAGGATCCCTGTGTTTTTCTGTTTTTTTTTTTAAATCTTATCCCGACATTCCAGCACAGCTTTGCCAGCCTCACTCGTTCATTGTGACGGAAAGGGAGAGGATAATGGGAGAGGATCAAAGAGCTAAACGAGGGGCTAAAGATACTGAAGCAGATTAGAGGAGCTTCCCACAATGCCGACAGCTGCTTATAACTAAAGATATTGTTTCAGATTAGCGGCAGCAGCGCTACAATGCCCGGGCAGCTGCCGTCTGCTGCCCATAATACAATGGGAGAGGGAGGATGAGCGCGCGCGCTGAAAAACATGTGTTATCATCACAAAGGGATTGTCAGCTTCAAACGCCTTACATCCCTCTGCCATCCCTCAGGATCAAACAGGCTGTTGGCTGGCAGTTATCACAGAGCTCCCTTCTAGTCTCGACACATCTATTCTCCACTCTTCCCTCGCTCTCCTTCCCTTTCTCTCCTCGCCCCCTCTTCCCTTTTTCCTCAGCGCGGCGTAATCTCAGTCACCGTTATCCTCGAAGCCATCACTGACGCAGCTGACGGACAAATAATCAAGACAATCCTTTTGTCTTGGAGTTTGCTTCTGTCTCCCATGATCGCATTGTGGCGCTCGTGATACAGCTCAAAGCGATGTATTGTTCGCCCCGAAAAAAAAAAAAAAAAAAAACCATCAGAGCCTCACTCATAAAAGAGCAACATTTCTGAAACAGATAGGGGATTGCTTTGTTCTTCATTGTAATGGATGAACTCTCAAACTCGATCCGGCTGAATGCGCTCGCCGACATGAATGCGTCGCATTATGAGGCAACAATTACAAGAATTAGATAAGAATTGTTCTCGGCAAAGAAATGACAGTGTAATTCGCTCACGAGGGAGATGCCCCCCCCCCCCCGCTTCATCAAGGAGTGATTTCCCAAGTCGTGCATGGACACGCAGAACGCAGACATAAAAATGAAGGAGGAGAAGCAATACGAGTTTGGCGGCATCAGTCAGCTGAGGGACGGGAAAACAATTATTTGATTTAGTTATCAGCCGGTGGTTTGATTGCACCGTTATTGCAGTCGTTTGATATCTTTAAGCACCGTTTTTAGAGCGCCCCAGCCTTTGATTTTGACTTCTTGACTTCACGGTGAGGAGCCTTTAGTGCCGCTGGATTTGGTGCTGATGCTAATGTAAATGAGCCTGAAGTATATGGTAAACCCACGCGCGACTGTCTTGAATTATTGTATTATTTTCCCAACTGGAACGCCGCTTGTGCATTCAGTACTCCTCCACGCGTCAGTTCAGTATCCAAGTAACTCTAATATCTTGTTTTTCTCAGTTTATTTACATTTATGTGGGGTTCTTGCGGTTGTGAACGCATCACGCCAGAAAAAGATTGGCGGTGTGAAAAGTGGTCATCGTGTCACCATCCCGGGTGATTTTTGTGCAGCACAGAGGAACTTTAACATGTTAGGACCCCTGACAGGTGTGGAGGTTAAAGCCAGTACGATATTTTGCACATCTGGGAACGTGCGAGGGTTCATCAGGGTCTGCATGATGCAAGTTTTACTATCGGAGAGGTGTCGGTCACTGACCTTCCAGCTGGAGCTTTCTGGTACCAACATGCCGAGATGGACCCAGAGAGGTTACATAATTTTTTATTTTTTCCAGTTTGCCTAAAGACAATTGACATTGTAACAGACGCTATACAAATAAAATTGAATTGAATTGAATTTATTTCTGAATCCAACTGAATCGAAACATCAGCGTGAACCTCCGGAGGCCGCGGGTAAACGGGCCGGAGGAAAAAATTCATTTCAGGAGTGGAGAAGCACGTTTTATTTGACATCAGCCATCCTTTTATAAAGATAACAGCAGAGAGAGCAGGACGTGGAGAGAAACATGTCTTAAAAGGAGCTGATTACTGTGTGATTATCTTTCAGGTAACCTGTCACAGCCAGACGGCAGCACTTCTGTTCCCAGAAGAAGAAGAAGGGCCTTTTCGCTCACGTCTGTCCTCTTCCTCAGTCGTTTCCTCGTGCGTCATTCCTTTCTTTTGGTCTCTGCATTTACACTGCAGGTCTTCATGGCCAATGCCACTTTAATGCCTGTATAATTAAATTTTTGTTTTTTTACGAGATGCTTCATCTTTTAAAAAGCGGCCCGTGTCTGAAATCTACATTTACTCCGGTTAACTGCTCGGGAAACTTGACTGCTGATCTAGAAAAAGCTGGGCAGCGTGGGAGGAAAACAATTAACGCAGCTGAAACAGAAGATGCAGTACGTGGACATGTTTCTGGCCTCGTCAGGGTCCCGGGGTGTTCGTATTCACGCTGCTGCTGAAGGTTTAACTGCTACAACAGAAGCCGTTATAAGACACACAACTTATTATCCAGGCCGTAGTCTTAGGAATATTTGAAAGTGAAGAAGCTGTGTTTACACCCCTGTCACATTTTCAATGGATGTTTGAGTCGCATTAAAAGCCAAAATACGATTTATCCACGTATCTGATTAGTACGTGATTCATCTCCACGTGTGAATGAGGCCTAAAACCAAACTGAAAATATCTGAATCTATTCGTGCTTTTTTGTTGCTGCTCATGTCTCTGAGCCACGGAGGAGGAAAATCTGGGAATACTGGAATAAAAGCGGCCTCAGTCTCATCTGCTAGTTGTATCATTGTGTCAAAGTGGTATAAAGACCACCAGGATGGGATTTAAAAGTCACTTCGGCTGGTTTTTGCCGTTTGTATCGACAGGAGAGCCTAAAAGTAAGTCGATGCTTTTCCGAAATTAATTAAAATTTATCCGTTAACCCGGAAAAGCTCCTTTGTGCTGCTTTAAATTTACTGTATTTGTTCCTTTTGTTAAAATCCAGTTCAGATTTTACTTTATTATCGCAGCACTTTTTAAGCATCAAAAATGTTCTTCCACCATGAACGCTGAATTCATGTCTACAGTTGAGATGTTTTATGATTCATCTTCTTTTTTTTTTTTGTGTTTGTTTGTTTGTTTTTATCCTCTCAACTGATACCAGTCCCCATCAGAGAGCCAGTTCTGCCTGAAATGTTGACATTTAATGGGAATGATTTGTTTGCCAAACCACATAATGTGCATCATTCATGGTATATTTGATGCTGGAATCGGAGGGGATGGCTCATCCGTGGAGTTATTCATCTGTTTGGAAGGAACGATGAGAGGAAGAGCCTCCGTGTCCTTCCTCGGCTCCTCCAGTAGATGCCAGCAGTGAACCATTTAAAGCGCTGCCGCCCTCGGCTCGCCTCCCCCCCCCCCACCTCCCCTCTTCTAATTCAAGAGTGCTGTGCCTCTAACTGCTTTGGAGTTGGAGATGGTACAGATGGCTGGCCTAAACGCAACACTTATCCAGACATTTCGCTGTTTGCAGAACGATATCAAAGTCAACTCAAAATGGAGGCTGTGCCATCAACTTGAAACAAATTCTAACACTCACCAACAAAATTGTATTGTGAGCAAAGTCGCTGTGGATTTGGTGATCGTTCAACACAGATGTCCCCCCCCCAACCCCCCACCCCCGTTTCTGTGTGTGTGTGTGCATTAAATAAAACTCGTGCTTACGTCCTCTTAAAAACTCAGCTGTGGATTTTCGGGGATAAATTGCTCACAATTATAATGTTTTAATCCACACTGGAATCAGACACATTTTATTTATTTCAGAGCCAGAGAAGTTTAAATCACGCTTTAAAATAACCCCCCCCACCACACACACACACACATCTGTGTGGAAAACGTGTCAGAATAACAGCTTTTGATTTTCGTCTCATGTTGATTTCCTGTCTCGTGCAGATCATTAAACGCCGCTCCGCTGAGATATAACAGCCCCTTTCCTCTCTTATTAGTTGCCTTTGTCCTGCCCTTTTGTCCTCGTCTTGACACGGACGGCAGTCACACGGGCTCAGATCAAAGTCGTGTAATTTCTCACATGAGCTCGCAGGCCTGCTGTCATTTTGATCTTCCAGAGCAAATGTCAGATCACGTTAACACGTGTGAACTGAAGAACACAGATTCACTTCAATTAGACAATTGAGTATCCCAAGAGTGAGTGTGAAGGGAGAAAATGTGGTATTACAATCATATATACAGTCATGGAAAAAAATTATTAGACCACCCTTGTTTTCTTCAGTTTCTTGTTCATTTTAATGCCTGGTACAACTAAAGGTACATTTGTTTGGACAAACATAACAATAACCACAAAGATTGCTCATAAGAGTTTTATTTAAGAGCTGATATCTTACCATTTTCCATGGTTTTCTTGATTATAACCTAAATCACTTAAGTTTTTACATCAATAGCTATGGCGTTGTACTGCCAAAAACACTGCTTTTATGCATTCAGTCTGTTTTAGTCACATGATGACGTTTAGTGGTACCAGGTATTAAAATGAACAAGAAAGTGAAGAAAAAATGGTGGTCTAATAATTTTTTCCATGACTGTATATATATATATATTTAACCCTTTCTAACTGTCCTCTGGTTCATCTTCTACTCTGATCTGTTAGTTTTCATTCGTTTCTCTTTGCACTTCAGGTTTTTTTGGGACCAAACAGCTGTGAAAAGAAGTTTTTCAGACCCAGTTTTATTACAAAACATGTTTTCATCAAGTAATACGGAGCTTAAATGTGTGTTTGAGCTTTACCAGCAGGTTATCCGTGCTTGTTTCTGGAGGGTGGGGCCGCAGAGACCTGCCCCCCCCCCCCCGTGATTGGCCGGCTCAAAGTTGTGTTTACTCCGGAGAGTGATTTTTTATTTTCTTTCTTCTTTGGGTTCCAATTAAAGTTGGAATGCAGGACCCTTGAAGGCATTTGATGTGTTGTGTTCGAACGTGTTTGTCTGTCATTTCCACAAACGCGGAGGTCCTCCAGCCGCGACGAGACAACCTCTGAAGCAGGTGAGGCGGGACCCGGAGCCGGCCTCCGAGCGCATCCGCATTCAGCGTCGTGACCCGCGGCGGAAACGAGGGGGCTGCAAACACGACGGGCGAGTGTCAGAAATCTTTTCATGCGGAGAGGATTAACACTTTTCCCTGCAAATGTGAGCGTGTCCTGTGAGTCAGAAAGGACTTCTGGCTCCTTGTTTACTGTTCGTCAGAGGCGTCTTATGTCTGGAGGTGATTCGCGGCCATGTTCTCCCCTTCCCGTGCACGAAGACAAAAGCGTGGAGGACAAGAAACAGAAGACAAAGACGCTCTCAAGTTTTCCCAGAGAACTTATACAAACACAGAGAAACAGAAATATTAGCACCTGGGCTCAAATATGAGGAGAAAGTGGAAACAAAACAGAATTTAAGCCTAATGAACATGCATTACTGGCATAAAAGTGCTTTCATCAGACTCCCTTTCAAACGTGCTTTCACATCTCCTCAGATGCAACATCACAGCCCAGTGAATCTAAGAGAGAGGAGAGAAAGTCTTTATTTAGACTCAAATGGGTTTCATCTGAAATAATGAATATGTCCTTGAGAAAAACAAAGAGCCCCACAAAACAGGCTCCTCTTCTACAGAGACGGCAGATACACTACGCTGCCAAAAGTATTTGCTCACCCACCCAGATAATCAGAATCAGGTGTTCCAGTCACTTCCATGGCCACAGGTGAATAAAATTAAGCACCTAGACATGCAGACTGTTTCTACAAACATTTGTGAAAGAATGGGTTATAAGGAAATGGAAGTGTTTGGGAACGACAGCAACTCAGCCATGAAGTGGTCGGACAGGTAAACTGAGGGGGCGGGGTCAGAGGATGCTGAAGAACATAGTGAGAAGAGGTCACCAACCTTCTGCAGAGTCAATCACTACAGACCTCCAAACTTCATGTGTCCTTCAGATCAGCTCAACAACAGAGCAGAGAGCTTCATGAATGGGTTTCCATGGTGGAGCAGCTGCATCCAAGCCAGACATCACCAAGAACAATGGAAAGAGTCAGATGAAGTGGAGTAAAGCAGCCACCACTGGACTCTAGAGCAGTGGAGGAACGTTCTCTGGAGGGAAGAATCACACTTCTCCATCTGGTGATCTGATGGAAGAGTCTGGGTTTGGTGGTTTCCAGGAGAATGGTACTGGTCTGGGCTTGGCCCCTTAGTTCCAGTGAAAGGAACTCTGGATGCTTCAGCAGACCAAGACATTCTGGACAATTCAATGATCCCAACTTTGTGGGACCAGTTTGGAGCTGGTTCCTTCCTCTTCAACATGACTGTGCACCAGTGCACAAAGCAAGGCCCATAAAGACATGGATGGAAGAGTCTGGTGGATGAACTTGACTGTCCTGCACAGAGTCCTGACCTCAACCTGATAGAAGACCTTTGGGATGAATTAGAGGAGAGACTGAGAACCAGACCTTCTGGTCCAACATCAGTGTTTGACCTCACAAATGGTAAAAATCCCCATGAACACACTCCTGAACCTTGTAGACAACCTTCCCAGAAGAGTTGAAGCTGTTCTAGCTGTAAAGGGTGGAGCCACGTCATATTGATTAGGAATGAGATGAACTAAAGCTCATATCTGAGTCAAGGCAGGTGAAAGAATACTTTTGGACATATAGAGTATTTGTTTTCAAGTCTGGCACCGCTCCGTAAATGAGTTTGTTCTGTTCTGCGAGCAGCTAACTGTGTTTTTCCTTCCTTTCATTTTTCATTCCACATTGTTTCCTGCCACACACACACACAAACACACACCTTTAGATTTTCTTCTCCTCGCCTTTGTTTCCTTGTTATCTGGCCTCCATATTCACCCTCTCCTTGGCTTTTCTCGACACCCTCTTTCACTTTCTTGCTTCTGAATCTTTCTTTTCTTCCTCCACTTTTGTCTAAATTCCACATTTTTCAACGTGGCAGGCTTTTTACATCTCTGCTTTACTCTTTGTTCCCTCTCTTTGTTTTGTTTGCTTGCTAAGCGCTAACAACAGAGGAATTCTCTCTTTTGCTCCGCGTTGTTCATCGCAAATGGTTTACCTTGACTCCAGCTTCCTCATCCCGCTGTGTTCTCGTCTGACTGTTATTAGTCCTCCGAAACAATGGAAGATTCTCAACAAAACTCTGTTGAATTGGGCTCTGAGCCATTGTGGACAGTCAAGTTTTCTTCACACAGAAGTAGCTGTGACCTTTGACTCAAACAGTAAACAAGAGTGACGAACAAAGCGTTTTTGTGTGGGTAATTAAAGTCCTTGTAGGCTTCAAAAAATGGCTGCCTTCATAGTTGGAAAGAAAGGAAGAAAGAAACTCAGAGTACATTGAAAAACTTAGATGAAGTCCAAAAGGACTTCATCTTCTCTTTATGATTTTTTTTCTTCCCGTTCCCTCGCTTTGAAAGCAGTATCCCTGTATGGAATATTGTGGATATTTAGTTCCTTTACACTACAAGGACCTGCTACAGAGAAGCAGCGGTGAATGCTGCTCGTCGAGGTCGCGACAAGAAGTACAAAGTTGGGACGCTGCGTCAAATGTGAATTAAAAACAGGATGCAACATAAAAAACAACATATCAGATGGTGAAACTGAGACATTTTACCATTTCAGAGAAAATATGAGCTCATTTCGACTTCGATGGCAGCGACACGTCTCTGAGAAGTTGGAACAGGAGCAACGAAAGGCTGGAAAAGTAACTGGTGCAAATCAAAAACAACTGGAGGAGCATTTGACAGCTAATTAGGTTAATAACATGACTGGGTAGAAAAAGAGCTTTTAAAGATGGGCAGAGGTTCACCAATCTGAGACAGCTGTGTGACGGAGATCTTCAGGACTCCTGGACATCACTGATGGACTCAGGAACACTTCCAGAAATCACCGTCTGTCAACACAGTTCACCTACAATCCACTAATGCAGGTTAAAGCTGGACCACCAGAGAAGAAGACACATGTGAACACAATCCAGAAACACCAGCGTCTTCTCTGGACCAAAGCACATCTAAAATGGTTTGAGGATAAATGGAAACTGTTCTGAGGTCAGATGAATCAACATTTGAAACTCTTTTTGGAAACCATCATATTTTTGGTCGTGGGGGGGGCGATCCAGCTGTCATTCAAGAATCCAGAGGTTTTATTGTCCTATGCACAGGCTAAACAAGCAGTTAAACTGCACTGTGAAATTCTCGTTTGCTATCCCTCCTTCCACAGTAGAGTAAAAGATAAAAAATGTATTTCAAATTAAAAAGACAAAGGGCCCGATCTTCTGCCAGATCTCCTAAAGCCACTATTTAGGGATAGCGGGTAGAGGGAGGGGCGTTCCCCCGCAAAGAACGCAATCTTCCATCCTTACTAGGGCAGAGACACGCCCATTGCCACACTTACAAAGTGAGAAAGGGAGTCGGCATTACGGGTAGTGGCTTTAGCGAGCAGAAGATTGCATTAGCGGTTAGCGGAGGTTCCTAAACCCGCAATTTGTGGGTAACGGCTAGCGGAAAGTGTACGATCTTGGTCTAAGTGTATTAACAGTGGCTGGCTAACAGTGGCCACAGTCCTGTATAGTTACAGCACTGGCTGAAGGGGGATGAGTAGCTGTACTCTTCTGGTAAGAGGGGGAGAACATCCTGGACGGGCCATCATGTCTACATGAACATTAAAGCCAACAGCTGGAATGACGTCATCTGCATCTCTACAAAGTGAGAAAAGACCTAATAACAGAACCTCAGAGTAAAGGCCAAGCGGATGATACAAAACAACAAACAGAAGGGGTTTTTGTGATTTCCATTTTGGATATGAAAATCTGCTGAGAGCTGATTAGTAAACCTGGCTGGGAGACGCTGATTTCAGCATCACAACAAGATTAGATGCAACTAAACTAACTGGAAATCAGATGTACACACAAATCTGAGATTTGTTTCCAATTCATAACTTCCAATTAGGCAGTGGCACTTTTACCGTCTTTATTTTCCTAACCCTAACCTATGCATGTAGGCTACGTGTAGGGCCTCCATCATTGTTGCGTTTATGCTTGTCCGTTGTCATTTTGTTGCTCTGTAATTGAGTTTCTGTCATTTTCTGCAGCACTGTAGCCTGCAGTGCCGAGCTTTAGTTTATTTCCTCCCCATGTGTAGCTCAAACATAGAAACTCTGTAAATAAAGCACACCTTTGGAGTTGGTGCTAATGAGTGTTGTACATTAAGAAGAGCAATCCTACCAAGTAGACAATCACAGCCTGCTTTGACATGACGCGTAACATTCGTGAAATGGTCGATGTACGTCGTCAGGTTCCCTGCTACAGCGCAGTTACGCCGTCTGATCGTCATTGAAGCATAAAACTAACTTAACCCTCAGCTAAGTTAGCGAAAGTGCAACTGCCTTAACAATGCTGGTCAGTGGAGACAAGGGGTACCAGAAGCCTAACTCTAGTTCACCTGGCTGGGTGATGATAATAATAAAGGGGGTACCAGAACCCTAATCCTAGTTCACCTGGCTGGGTGATGATAGTAATAAAGGGGTACCAGAACCCTAACCCTAGTTCACCTGGTTGGGTGATGATAATAATAAAGGGGGTACCAGAACCCTGACCCTAGTTCACCTGGTTGGGTGATGATAATAATAAAGGGGGTACCAGAACCCCTCGTGCTGCTGGTCCTGTTTCATGCTCCTCCCCGTCTCAAAAATGTTTCTCTCTCCCCGAAACTTCATTGCTAAAGTCTAAAAGGAAGTGCTATACTTTTTTCCTTCCTTCTGCGCTTCCTTCCCTCCCTCCCTTCATGTTCTCTACATTCTTTTTTTTTTAATTCCCAGGGTTCCACTCTGTGAACATGCTGTCCCTTGAGAACCCTTCGAAGCCTTCTCTCTGGCTGGATAATAATGGCTCTCTAACGTCGCCTCTTTAGCCCGCAAGTTTCCATTAAATCTCACCATGTCATTACAGTTCATATTCTTAATTATGCAGCAAATGTGCCCAAGGGAATATCATGGAGGCCACTACTGCACAATCTGTCCATATGGCACTTAATTAAAAGTTTTCTTAAGAATAAATTGTATTCAATTCAATTAAAACTGTAATGTCATACCAAAATAATGGGCATAGCCTCCTACGACGTGCAGCTCGGAACACACACACGAAAAAATCTTTTTTGATTTTCTTTCTCTTCTTTTTTTTTTTCTTTCCAATATTTGCATTGGGAAAAGTGCATATCTCCCTTCCAAAAAAAAAAAAAAAAAAGCCCCTAGTAGGGGGAAAAAAAAAAAATGCAAAAAGCAAATATCACCAAAGCCTCCTACATGCCACCAAGCCCCAGGCAAGAACGGCGCATGAACACTCGAGCTATTTCTAGATTCCACTCTTGGAATTCACACCATGACAAATGAACCATTGGAGTTGGGAATTCTTATTTATCTGCTGCGCACAGAGGCACTTGATTTGGGTGTGAAGAATAAAGGAATTATATGGACAAAAAAAAGAGAGAAAAAAACAAGACGACTTAAGGATAAATGATAAAGAAATAAAATAAATATATAGATTTTGTGTGGCTTTCCCTCTGGAGCCAGAATTATTTGTTCATCTGATCGAGGGCGTTTTAGGTGGGCGTGTCCTTATCGTCTGGATTCACCGAAGCAAGACAATTTAAGAAAATAAAGAACCATCTGATATTAAACATCCCCTCCTACTGATGCACCACAAAACCCTGCAAGATTATTTCTAAAAATATATATATTTCTATTGAAGAACAAATTTTATAGATACACAGACTTTCTTCTGGTGGTATCAAGCACACGATATACCCCAAAAAACATTAAATAAGGACAAAAAATATAATTAAAAGATACTAGGGAATGAATAGCAAATGTACCGGCTATATAATACGTAAATAATAAAAAGGGATAACAGTAAGATGTCTGATCTATCTACTAATGTACATGCTCAGATTGTTTAGAGGAAGCTGTAAGTGCAAAGCAGTTGCACGTGCAAAAGTGCAAATAACGTTTAGTTGTTTATCTTAGATTATTATTACTCCATCTAATCTGTATGTGTGCAAGTACAATGTTAGATGAACAACATCATAACCTTTTTTACTGTGCCATTATCTATTTAACAAAAATGAAACAAATCACAACAATAATAATGATAATAATAATTATGATAATAATGTGGGCTATGCTAAGTAGCTGCATGACTCAGTGACTTTGCAGATTCACCTTTTTCAGCATTTCTCTGAACATTACATGGTCTGACCTTGCGACAAACTTTCTGGCATGTCCACTGCTGGGAAGACTGTCGTAACTGTCTTGAACAGCTTTCCATTTGTGAATTACCTGTCTCAGTGTAGAGCACTGAACAAATACTTGTGTGGACTGTTCTTTATGACGTTTCCTCCTTGGTGTCATGTTAAAACGAACCAACTGTTCATCAAGGACCAGTGATTAGCAGCACCTGATTGCTAATTACCATTTAAATCTCATGGAAACAGTAACATTCATTGACTGTATAAAAAGAACTGGACAAACCCCCGGTGAGGTCACCCGTAGGTTTTCTGAGGAGTGCTTTTAAAGCCTCTTTCTCCCTCATGCTGCATGTTTCCAAGCTGAAAATGGTTAAAAAATTAGAATTGTACAAACATGTACAGTTTCATTGGCTAGCACTTGCTGCATAGCCGCAATTTGATTGGCTGACACCAGATGTGAAAAGTTGAATTTTCCTCAACTTTTGACAGAAGCAACGCTGCCACCACGATGCAAGGAACCCAGAATTCAGTTTGACAATGCCTGACTTCACCCCATTCAAATACATATTATACGTCTATATACTGTGTATATATATATATATATATATATATTATATACATACATACATACATACATACATACATACATATATATATATATATATATATATATATATATATATATATATATATATATATATATATGTGTGTACAGTCATGGAAAAAATTATTAGACCATCCTTGTTTTCTTCAGTTTCTTGTTCATTTTAATGCCTGGTACAACTAAAGGTACATTTGTTTGGACAAACATAACGATAACCACAAAGATTGCTCATAAGAGTTTTATTTAAGAGCTGATATCGAACCATTTTTCATGGTTTTCTTGATTATGACCTAAATCACTTAAGTTTTTACATCAATAGCTATGGCGTTGTACTGCCAAAAACACTGCTTTTATGCATTCAGTGTTTTCTTTTCTGTCTGTTTTAGTCACATGATGACGTTTAGTGGTACCAGGTATTAAAATGAACAAGAAAGTGAAGAAAAAATGGTGGTCTAATAATTTTTTCCATGACTGTATATATATAGATATATATATATCTATATATATAAAATTTATATATTTTTTTAAAATAATATATTATATATATGTTATAATACTAACCTGTCCAGGGTGGACCCCTGCTTTTCACCTGAGGAGACGTGGTATGGACCCCTCCCCCAGACCATGAATATGAATAAGGGGGTGTAGATGACTGATGGATGAATGATACCAGTCCTTCTAAAATAGAATGACACCCCCCCACCCCCCCCTCCAGGGGCCGTGAGTGACCCCGGGGTACATGCTTTTTTTTTTTTTTTCCGCTGGAATAAAGTGTAATTACACATATACTATAGTGGCTCTCTCATTATCACAGTGTGCACAGGGAGTATTAGCTATACTGTGTCGGGGCATTTTGCAACGGACATGAGCGCGCACGAGCAGCACGATGGCCCGGTGGTCAGTACTGTTGCCTCACAGCTAGAAGCTTCCTGGTTTGAACCTCGGCAGGGACCTTTCTGTTTGCATGTCGTCCCTGTGCCTGTGAGGGTTTCCTCCGGGTTCTCCGGCTTCTTCCCAAAGACATGCATGTCGGGTTAACTGGTGGTTCTAAATTACCCGTAGGAGTGATTGTGAGTGTGCATGGTTGTTTGTCTGCATGTGGCTCTGTGATGGACTGGACACCTGTCCATTTCAATAAAGTTATTCTTTGTTATAAGTTGATCTATATATTTTTTTAAATTTTTTGTTTCCCTTAATGTTAATAAGGATACAGTGTAATGGAGAGGTGTACTTATAACAATTTTATTGACAAATGATACTATTTACAGTCACGGTGCTGGGGGCAACAAAAAATAATAGAGAAGCACTGTATTACACTAAGATCCACTATGATTTGATCTTTTTTATCATATTTGACAGACGGAATAAAACAACAGGGTGCTAACTTCTGCACACGCTCTATTTATAGCCCTGTTGGCCGTCTCACAGACGATGAGCATTGATTAGTAGATTAGACGACAGGGAAAGGAGAAGTCCATTTGGTAAAGTAGGCCGTTGTTCCGAGCGCCCCATCTGTTGGGTGTGAGATGCTGACTTCATCTGTTGACGACGCGACGGCGGCGAGGGAACCAGGGATGAGTTGATTTCCCTCTTTCGCTGGTTGAGCAGTGAAGGGCCCTACAGCGTAAACAAAGTGTTTTTCTTGTTCTAAACACAGTCTTGGCGCGGGTCTGGCTTGGACTTGGCTGCTACGTGGGCGTGTGCATGCATGCATGTGTGTGTGTGTACATGCATGTGTGTGTGTGTGCTGCTCACTCAACCTCACTCTAAAGACCTGTTTTGTACCTAAACACAAACACTCCCCGAACCAGTCGCCCACAGGTGACAAGACGGCCTAAAACGTCCGCACCTATGGGGTGACGGCCACGCCCACATCCCTCCAAAACGCACGTACGAGCGCCACGCTGCATCCTCAGTAATTACACCTCCGACTATCAGCGCGCTGAAAGCAGATAAAAGGACTGGGAGGCTGAGGGTCAAATCATTTTTGTTCAAATCACTGCATCTATTTTTCGTCTGCTGCCTCCACACTGATTCTCTGACTCACAGGAGAGAAACACAGCGCTTTGAATCAATCGTACAATCACATCAGTCCACATCTTGGGTGCATAAAAACATGCCTTTCTACCACTGCCACCATTCACTTTGATATCTGAAGGAAGAGAGGCTATTACATGTAGCGCTTAGCTGGCAGATGATAAATTGTCAGTTATGCGGCCTCGACCTGCCCTCTCTTCTCTAGAAATTGGAGGTTTTTTTTTTTTTTTAGAAAGAAACCTGGTCAAAGCATCCATCTGAAATGATCGCAAATAATTCAACTGCAAGAGGCGTAATTGATTTAGCTTGCTAGCTTGTGGAGTGGATGAAAGGAATGGCGGTGACAGAGAAAGGAAGCATTGATGAATTTGTCGTCTTAACGGCGCAGCAGCCTCCGTATATGATAACTCACAACGTAGGGCTCGAGATTTGAAATTATTCGCTGTCAACAGTCAGTTTCGCTGTACTAAGCCGGTCTAACAGTTTAACAGATGTGCACTCACTCAAAGACTTACGCAGCTGCTGCTCATGCGTGTGCATGTGTGTGTTCGGGCATGTTTACGCTCAGTTCAGCAGGGTTTCTGGGCAAGAGAGTATGCGTGCCTTCGTAAGTTTAAAAAAAAAAAAAAGCACCATAAATAAACCCTAAATCTGCTCTTGTTAGATTTGATGATAATTGCATTAGCACATGAACACATTCTTGGCTATTGTCCTGGTCCCTGGGGCTGATTCAGGCTCAGTTTTGGACCATGCTGGGCTCGCCTGCGGAGCCTCACTGCCTGGGGAGAGCCATTCAAGGGACCAGTTGGCATCCTACAGCCCAGTTTAGCCTCTCATTCTGGTTCAGGGCACCTGGGTGGATGCCCTAACCCCCCCCACCGGACACGGACCGAGCCGGGCCCGTGGACGGCTCTTTGTCTCACCAGCATCAAAGGTAAACAAGCTTTCACTGATGTGGGTAGCTCTTCCCGCAAACACTTTTTAATTATTAGTTAATTCATGAATTATTATTTGAATTCATTTATTTCAGTATTTCATTTTTACACATTTGAGCTCCTGTCTGTCATTTATTGTCTGTTTATTATTTATTTATTTATTTATCTGTCTGTTATTTCTTTTCCACAAAAGGCTGATTTATGCATCTGGGTAGCAGAAACACGCGTAGGCTAACCCTTTGCCATTTACTCTGTACTTGTGCGTTGTTGTTTGTGTTGCTCTGTAATTACACCACCGACCGCTAGAGGTCATTGTGGTGTCTTTTCTGCGGCGCTGTAGCCGGCAGTAGAGGTGGGCGATAGTAAATACAGGGGCCAGTATCGCGGATACTGATACCAATACCGATACTTTTTCATATTAAGCTTGATCCATCATGAAACTGATGACCCTTTGGTGTTTTTGTGATTTTTGTCTTTGGATTACTTTGTTAAAAACCTAGGATAAAATTCCGACAAACGTTATAGCTTAATAGCAAAATACTTTATTATCACAATTAAAATTTCTTGGAGTAGAATTGTTCTGTTCTTTATATTAACATATATATAGTTATATAATTATATATAATATCTTTTAATACTGTCAGACAAAGACTTTGATGAATTCGCACGTCGCCACAGTCAGTGCTTGTGGGAGAGAATAAAGCTTGAGTATCGATCTTTTCATATGAGTATTGTTTGATATCAACACCAGCATTGGTATCGATATTACCGATATTTGGATCGATCCGCCCACCTCTAGGTGGCAGTGGTGAGCTTCCTTTTGTTGCTTCGATGCAGAAATGTGAATTAGGCTTCAGGATACGTTTGCTGCAAATACATAAGACAAGGAAATAACAGAGCTGCCCACTCCAATATCTGCAGGTGAGGAATTACAGATGCTACAGATGCTAGTTTTTTTTTTTTTTAAATGAAACCTTAAAGCCAATCCTCATAGATCATTTTGCTCACAGTTTGAGAAGCTAACATTAGCACATTGCGTTTGGACTGTTAGCTACCTTTGTGACAAAGGGAGGTTAGTTTGATTGGACTGGTTGCTGAATATTTTGATTGTTTGACACAGTTGTCACTGTGAAGATGCCATCTCTACAGTGATAAGGGAAATGGCTGGGTAGCTAACTGTCCCTGTTCAGCTAAAACTATCTGCTGCCTGCTAACGCTAACCAAGAGAAAGAGCTACAGGCAGGTCACAGATTTATTGTTGAGCACCTCACAGTACGGGTTCATCAGGTCACCAGTGCACCAGGTTAAAACATAAGAATCACGTGACGATGGCGTGTCTCCTCCTTTCTGCAACTATACATATAAAATGGACTAGTGGCCTCTTAGAAAATGTGCTTTTGGACCAAGCAAACGTTTATGCAGCGCGGCATGTTGTCGTCCGTCCACTGAGGGACCGAGGGGTTGAAAACCCCACCTCCTCCCCAGCGAACATCTGCAGGCTCCAGTTTTATGGACTGACGGTTAATCACGTGTTCATCCCCCTCAGCGTCTCTATGTACACATTTATAAATGAAGATCGATTACATCGGAGCTTAGTCTGCAATACTCAAATGTTTTATCGTTAAGAAAGCATCTGAAGTCTTCACTACGAAAGTTGACTCACTGAAATTAGATGATAAGACGCGATGAATGATGATAACACTCTGTCCTTTAAATCCTTTACCGAGAGCAATATAGTATTTGAAGTAGAGCTGAGCAATTTTATCAATTCTGCGATATATATCCATATTTTATTTTCCCAAAGAATATCGATTTTTCAGCCGCAGGTATCAATATTTTAAGTTTCTTTCAAAACTCCCGTGTTCCACCTTTAAAAGCTCAAAAGCAACAATTTGCACTGTTTAAATAAATTAAACTATTTTTCTCAATAAATCTTTTATTCATTTTGTCCAGCATTTGCAAGCTGCCATATAATGTGTAATTGATGCTTTCAGTTCAATTCATTCAAACAAAGTCATTGGAACACTCACAAGATGTCACCAAAATCACTTTGTCCCTTTAAAATCTTTCGGAAAATGATGTAAATGTATCGTAAGATGAATATTGATATATATCGTATCGTGAGCCGAATATTGTGTTTCGTATAGCGAGATAAGTGTATCGCTACAGCCCTAATTTGAGAGTTTTTAGCCTGTGACATGTCAGAGTTTTCAGATTTCCATCATAAATGTCAGTAAAAACGTAAGAAAAAATAAATAAATAAGCAAACTAAAAAAGTCATTGTGTTTTGAAGTCAGCTCCTCCAAAAAACACTGGACTTGACGAAGAAAATAATAGGCTTTTTTCCCCCTTCACTTTATAATCACTTTATCTCTCATTAACACAGTCATTCAATTAGCTGACGCGTTTCCTTTCCCTCATATCTTTATTGTAAAGAACGCTGGCGAACAAAGAGTCTTCTCCCTCTGCAAATGTGGACGTATCTGCAAAAATAATGAGCACTACAGACGCCGAATCGAGCCATCTGTTGCCGTCAGATCATTCGCTCCGGTGTTACTGATCAAAATATTACCTCAAAAGTGTTTGTGGGGAGGATCCCACGAGCTAAATTTGAACTTCTCTTAAATTCAGAGCCAAGTAGCGTTGTGAAGACGCATGTTTTGTCTTTTTCCCTGTTCGGTGGACAAAGTTAAAGTACCAAACGAGACGGATTCTCAACATAAAATGTGGTCGAAACTCAGACATTTTTATGCTTCGTCGTATTAGAAGCTGAATTCGATGATTTCACGGGTCTTTACACTCATTAAACTCCTGATTTGAACGATTGCACACACTTTGATCCTTTATGGGTTGCAGTAAAAGTCAATGGTTCCAGAGCAGAAATTATTTTATTTTTTTTTTTTTTTGCTCCTCGTGTCCACGAGGCAGCGATTTCAGAAACTGATCGACTCACCAGACCGCGGCTGTAAAAACGACTGTTTTTTTTTTTTTTCTGCGCGCGGAAAAAACAACCACGCACAGGCTCGAGCGCCATCGTGCATGTGTGCGTGCATATGCATGATTGACACACACTCTTAGAAACGCAGCACTTTTTCTTCTCGTCTCATTGGCAGGCTCACGTCCCATCTGCTCTCCAGGGGGGCGGACGGAGATGGTTGTCATTGTGGAACATCTCTGCACACACACATGCATGTAACACACAAACGTAACCCCCCCCCCCGTACAGTCACTTTCATGCATCTCCAGTCCGGCCGCATTCTTCTCTGCTAATTGACTGTCACGACGGCTGGCGAGATTAACTTCAAGTCAATCCCTGCAAGATAAAGGATAAAGACGCGGGGGCCAAACCGGGCTGGCGCGCCGATGCGGTGGCGGTGAAACCGGACGGAGGGGGGGGCTAATACCGCCGCATCGCCTATTTGTTATTGATATTTACAGGCTGTCGCGCCCCTCCCTGCTCGCCGCCGCCGCCGCCCCTCCTCTGCTCGTCACCCAGAAGGATTAGTGTTAATGGCAGGCTTACGGAGTAAGCGAGCCCCTGTCAAACCCGTGTCCCCTCTTTGCCATCTCACAGATTAGCTGATGCTTTGTGACGAGCTCTTTCTGCCAGACGCAAGTCTGCAAGTAAAGGGAGAAAGGAGGGAACTTTGCCCAAACTTCTTTTAAAGCGGGAGGAAAGGAAGTTTGTGCTGCAACGCGTGGCGTTAAACCTGGGCTTACGGCAAATTTAAAAAGTAGGTTCTCCTTTAATCTGATGAAAAATGGTCGACCGAGAGCTTGAAACAAATTATGATCCTGTTTTTTTTTTTCCTCTTTCTTATTTGACAGTATTTTAAAGATGAGTGGTGCAACATTTGAAATGGTTAGCCTCGAAGACTAACTGAAAAGTCACTTTTCTTACATGTGATTGGCTGGAAACATAAGAAAAAAATACACAGCATCAATTTCAGTCAAACTATTTTACGTGGTCCTGTTTTCTTAGTTTCAGTCTTTGACTCTCTCTACAAAACCTTGACACTCGTCTGCCTCTTTTTTGCTTTGGTCCTGTTTTTTTCTTCCTATTAAATTACAGGAACAGTGATAATGAAAAGATATGATTCTCAGATAATATACTTTCTGTATGGCAGCAGATGAACATTTATTCTGTTGAAATTAAAGTAGACATATTGTGTGTATATTTTTTTTATATAAGTTGACACATGATCCTGAATTCTGAATGAAATGTTGATGGTATTTTAAACAGAACATGTCAGAGATACTAAGGCCATGTATTTATGTCTCTAAACTACACCCCAACACCTCCTTTTCTACTGGGTGTTCCCCTTTTAAAACTGGTGTTAAAGGTCTGTGCCACCAACTTCTGAGGCACAATAAATGCAGCCAGATGTAAAACTGGGTGGATTAAAGCATGAAGAAAATGGATGATTCTATTCTGATCTGGGTTTGTGATGTCGCGGTACCCTGGAGACCGAAACTGCTCACTGAATGACAGCTTTTCAGACTCAAGTGACCACAAACAAGGTGACAAGGACGTGTTATCTCAAAGTTTTCAGTTGGCAGCTACTTGAGACACCCAAACATATGGGCCCCGATTGTACACGTCCCACTAGCTGCTACCTGCTAATTGCGGGTTTAGGAACCTCCGCTAACCGCTAATGCAATCTTCCGCTCCCTAAAGCCGCTACCCGTTATGCCGACTCCCTTACTCACATTGTAGGTGTGGCAATGGGCGTGTCTTTTGCCCTTTCTGCAAACTTGGTAACTTGCGATTGCGGGTGGTCAGACTACCCGCTACCCGCAAATGGCATCAATGTGCGTCCACCTGGTCACATGTGGTCGTGCACAAATGGCTCGACCCGTGAAGACCTTTACTCCCAACACATGCAGCAGGTCCTTTTGATACATCACAAACTACCAGCTGAAGAGCATTGAGGTCAAAACTAGCCAGAGCTCTCTGACAGATGGGATGAATGAGTAATAGACTCATTTTAATGCGCAATAGTTCTACAAAGAGGAGTAGCACAGAGCTCAACACCCGTGACGTCATCTGAGATGTCCAAAGTTGTGAGTAACCCATGGAACGCAGCAGAACTTCCTTGGATGCTTGGATTTAAAGGGTCAGCTCTTCAGAAGTGCCGCAGGTGTTTACAGACATTTGCTATCAGTCTCCCTTCCTGTCACTTGTGCGCACCTGCTTCGAGGCCACCGCCATCATAGCTTTGCCAATAAAAAACACTACAGCCTCCTTCAGTGACAATCACTCCAGTGCTCTCACCTCAGTTAAGTGTTTGGGGATGAGAGTCGTGTCCCACATTTAAAAGGCCTTTGCGAACAGATTAGATGCCCTGCAGTTCATTTACTTTCAGAAGTGGAACAGTGACAACAAAATTAATGCTGCCACATTCACATTCATCCACATTCATAAATAAATTTATTAATAATGATAATGATGATGATTATATTATTATAATTATATCATTATTATTATAGATAATTTCATTTTATTGATTCATTCCAGACATGTCAAAACAATCTTTTAAAGCATGACAATTCTAACACTAGCGTGAATCTATGTATCTGAAAGTAAATCAATAAATAACTGCATAAATCAATATGCACAGACACATGTGCCTAACCATAATTTTGAAACATATAAAACCTCTTGTAAATACATCTAAATATTAAATGTGAATGTTTCCCCCAAAAAAATTTACACCCAATGTATACACACCTATTTATTTACACACACATAGATACATACATGTTTGTATGTATGTACATGTGTGTGTGTATATATATATATATATATATATACATATATATGTATATATATATTTCTTCAAGGTCAAAAGTTTACATACATTTCCTTAGTATCGAGTAGCATTTTCTTTGAACGGCATGATTTGGGTCAAATGTTTTGGGGAACCGTCCACAAGCTTCTGAAAGTGATGGACTTCTGGTCCTCCTAAAAGAACTGGAGGAACTGAGTCAGGTTTGTCGGTCTCCTTGCTCACACAGGCCTTTTCAGATCTGCCCACAAATTTTCGATGGGATGACCACTCCAGGACATTGACTTTGTCCTCCTCAAGCCACTTTTTAACCATTTTGGCAGTATGTTTAGAGTCATTGTCCATCTGAAGACCCATTTGTGTCCAGGTTTTAGCTTCCTGGCCAATTTCTTTTGACTCTCCCATAATTTCAAACAAGGAAGCAGAGTGTTTGAGGTGTAGCCTTGATTACATCCCCAGGTGTGCTGTCATTAACTCACATGTTGTCAGTTAACCTATCAGGAGCTTCCAAAGCCATGACCTCATCATCTGGGCTTCCCTACGCTGTTTAAAGACTTAGTACTTTTTGTGTATGCAAACTTTTGACCTTGAAGAAAATAATATAAAATTCTCTTAGAAATCCTCTCTCATTATTGTGGCATTTAACAAAATGAAATAATTTTAATAACTGACCTGAAACAGGAGAGGGTTAGTCTGATCTGATTTTTGCACAGTGAATGTAAAAAATTCTGGCTTCAACTGTAACATCTTAAAAATGACAGATTTATTCTCCTTGTGTAGCTTTTATCACCTTTCACTTTTCAACCAAATCAAAAGGTGGTCTAGATGCCTGACACAGTTGTCTTTCCAATCTACCTTTGCTTGGTGGGATATCTCTCTGGCTTCTCCAGGAGGAACAGAGCAGTGTGGGGGGGCTGCGTTGATGGCGTCTCTTTAGTTGATTGTTTTGGTCAATTTGCAAAGTGATGAAGATCAAATCTGAGAGACTTTAATGTGCTCTGCTATGAGATTCTCAAAGTATATGTCAACTGGAGCCGGAGCCCCCCAAGACTACATAATGTGTTTAAAATATGTTTAAAAACCGCAAAAAAGTAGTGATATTTTTTTATAGGGGTGCACGATAACTATCGGGCCGATAACAGGAAATTATGACGTCATCCCGATACGTCCAATATCATGACGAATAGCTCCAATAACATATATATTTTTGTCAACACAGCAGTGTCTCGCTCCCTCAGAGCCTTGAATAACCGGCAGTGAATGTTATGTTCAGTGACATCGGCATAATCAGAAAAAAGATATCTCAGTAAGGAAAATCAAGAATACCCCCTCATGCCAGAAAACAACTCGTTAACTCTGTCATAATTTGGGTAGTTGCTGACTTTAATTGATATTCGCAGTATTTTCCCACATGTTACACATAAAAAATTGAATGCAGCATTGCTGCAGTGCGCTGATAAAAAAAAAAAAAAAACACAAAAAAAAAATGGCGATTCTATGGAGCTTCGTTAAAGTTTCAGAACAAGATAGTTCGCTGGTTATTTGTGACAAATGCTCCAAGGGAAGGAGGGTAGAATACCACAAACTTTTATACGTCAAACCCGACCAGCCACCTGAAACATAACCATCGCTTCGATGGAGTTTTGAAATCGCGCTAACGTGAGCTAACATGAGCTAACCAGGAGAACATCTACCCTCCCCTCTGCTCCCCTCTCCTCTCCTAAACTACCGAACCTCATTTACTTTAATTAAAGGTATTCATTTGAATGGAATCACAAGCCAAAATCCTTTAAACTAATTTTTTGTTACTATGGAGTGTACTTTTTCAGTTTATTCACTCAGACAAGTCTAACTTGTGTCAGTACATTATGCACTGTGCATGGATCTTAGGTATATGTGTGTGTTATCGGTATCGGCCTTTAGTTATTGGTATCGGTTTTAAAAAACAGTTATCGTGCATCCGATTGAAAGTGCACTGGGGGTCGAGGATTTAGTTGAAACATAGACACAAAACATGAGCTGTGTTTGTGCAGAAAGGACAGAAAACAGACCAAATATTCTCTAAATGACGTTTCCACGACCATGAAGTAACAGGTGTGGTCGATGCTGTAACACAAGCATCGTTACGTTTCCTCAACAAAAAGTTAGTTTCACAGCACTCGTTTTTTATTACAGTACTTTTCTTTTTATCCAACTAACGGATTTGTTCCCATTCCCTCCTTCCCACCTCCGTTTCTGTCTTTTCATTACTCTCCATCCTTTGCAGATGCCCTCTTTGCTCCCTCTTCCTCTCTCCTTGCCTTCTGCTGCCCTTCCTTCTCATCCTCCCTCCGTTTCACTCCTCCTCCCCCCCCATGCTCGGCCTCTCCTCCCTCCATCCCTCCATCCTGGATGACAGCCGTGCTCTCGTGGCATCTGTCTGCTGCTTCCCAGCTTGTCTGTGTGTGATCAGCTCCTCTCCGGCTCTCCTCCACAATTTATCTCCCCGTCTTAGTGCTCCCTTCTTTTCTTTTTTTTTTTTTCCACAGACCGCTGCTCGGCTGCCTCGCTGCCAACTCACTGTCGCTGTTAACTCACATACCATCTTATGTATTGCCAAAGCAGATTGTGTTTGGAGGGCAAGCAATTAAGGGGGAGGCAAGCGCAGAAACTGTAATGTAATTTTGGCTGCGATATTTACAGGGGAGAAAAAGGAAGGAGAGGGACAAGAAGAAAAAAAAAAAAAAGGAGGCACAGAGGGGGGGCTTAAGCTGGTCGGACACTGCGGAGTCAACACCGTCGAGAATAATGATTTTGAGCCGAGACTTAGTAGGACGGGATCTGGCACTTCCCTAATTACGAGAGGCCAAATGTCAAGCCTGCTCGCTGTCAGCTTGGTGGCGGGCGGTGCAGCTTTCTCTCCCTCCCTCGATTTCCTCCGCTCTCTCTCCCTCTTTCTCTCACACTCTCCCTTTTCCTGCAAGTTTCTGCACGTTTTTTTTATGAACCTCATTAAAAGTCATTAAAAGTGTGGTGAGATTTTCACAGCCTCCGCTCCGCGGCCCCGTCGTCCTTTCGATCCGCCACGGATCCGAGAGAAAAGAGACAAAAAAAAAAAAAAAAAAAATGAAGACAGATTTGAGTTAGAGAGCAAGACGAGGAGAGAATTTATGAGAGCGTTCGAGGGTCAGTTTTTCTGATTTACCTTTCTGAAAGGTTGGAATTGTTAAAAGTTTGCTGCACTAATAAACTAATATTGTGTACGAAGGAACAGAGACACCTTTAGGAGTGTTTTCAGACACCTTGGCCTTTTTTCCGATCAACATCTTTTGATGCAACGTTCTTTTTGCTTTCTTTATCGCCGCCGTTCTGGTCGACGCCCAACACAACAAGAGGCCAACGTCAAGGTCTCTCTGCGTCCGCTGAGTGGGAGAAACTTCACATCCTGCTCTCCAGCCGATACAAAGACTTGTTTTTTGCTCGATGTGGACCAGGTCAGGTCTGGGTGAGGGGGGGTGGAGCGTTTCCGTACCTCGCCGCATTCTCTAAACTCACGGCGGGGATGTTTAGCCGTGAAAAGAATGAGCCGCCGCCGCCGCCGCTATTCAGGCGAGACGCACGTGGACGGAGGAGTAGGAGGTGATAACGGGCGAACGGGAGAGATGAAAGATTGCACGTGTGCGATGGAGGGAGAAAGGTAAAGAGAGAAGGCACTAAAAGCAGTTAGTTGACATATAGCATTCTCGCCGCTCCGCCGTCGGTCACGCTCCCAATTACGCTACATCAATAGCCTGGAATCACATTGGCCCCTTGTGTGTGTGTGCAGCGCCGCTACAATGTCTCCTTCACGACACACTCTCACACCTACACAGATGCAAAAAAAAAAAAGAAAAATAAGCCTCCCACCTAACTGCAAACGCACAAAGACACATATTGTTGCTAACTGTGTAGCTAATTGTAGGTGTGCTGGGCCTCTGAAAGGTATTTGTCCGACTGCAGGGCGACTTGGCTCGCTGCGCACAGACGAGCCCGGCGCTGCCACCGCGGCGACGGCCAGGCTGTATGTGTGTGTGTGTGTGTGTGTGTGTGTGTGTGTGTGTGCAGGAGGGAGATAGCGCGGCGTGGAGCCCCGGGCAGCGGCAGGAGCCCCCTGCTACTTGACAGTGGGACGTGGGCGAGGAAGAAGTGGCGTAGGTGGGTAACAGAGGTATGAAACGATTCGAGGGGGAAGGGGTTATCAAAGAGGAGACGTGTCTGTCTGACGGGCAGGTGGGAGTTGATGAGGAGCCGCTGGTGGTGATGGGGATCGGTCGGGGGGGTGAGGGACAACGAGAAAGGTGAGGAAGCTGTGTGGTGCAGGGGCGACAGCAGAATTTGACTCGCTTCTTTTTTTTTTTTGTCAAAAATGATCAAATTTACAAGCATTAGTGTGAACAGCTGTACAGTTATGGCTAAGAAAAACAGTTTAAAGAGTAAACGTGACATACTACCTGTCATTTTTAGGTACACGCTTCCTTAGATAATTTCAGGAGTGAACGATGAGCTTGTTTTAGCAATTACCAGAGTAAAAACAACAACAAGAAAGTTGACTTTGTTGCGGCTAACTTAGTGGCTAACTTATAGTCATGGAAAAAATTATTAGACCACCCTTGTTTTCTTCAGTTTCTTGTTCATTTTAATGCCTGGTACAACTAAAGGTACATTCGTTTGGACAAACATAACGATAACCACAAAGATTGCTCATAAGAGTTTCATTTAAGAGCTGATATCTTACCATTTTCCATGGTTTTCTTGATTATAACCTAAATCACTTAAGTTTTTACATCAATAGCTATGGCGTTGTACTGCCAAAAACACTGCTTTTATGCATTCAGTGTTTTCTTTTTTCTGTCTGTTTAGTCACATGATGACGTTTAGTGGTACCAGGTATTAAAATGAACAAGAAAGTGAAGAAAAAATGGTGGTCTAATAATTTTTTCCATGACTGTAGGGCTCACTGTCCATTGGGAAGACCCATCCACTCCCAAGCCTGAACCCTTTAACCCAGTAGAACCACAGACTTCTCTCTGTACACCAGCTGCTCCTGAAGCAAAACAGTCCCACATCATGGTGCTCCCACCTCCAGCATCCCTTTCCTGCCTCCAGAGATAACAGTGACCATAAAGATGATGCAGCTCATCAGAACATGGGACATGTCCGCAGAAATGAAGATGTTTCTCACCATGTGCAGCTGGTTCTTTTAGGATGTTCTCCAGCTGATGCTCTCTTCCAGGTTTCAGGAAGCATCTCTTTTCTAGACGTTTCTCAATCTCTGGGTCACACTGTAGAAGCTGCCTCCTTCCTGAGCGGTTCGATGGCCGTGTGCTCCCGTGTTGTTTGTACGTACCTTTATTGTTTGAACAGATGAATTTGGGACCTTGAGACATCTGGAAATTAGACTGGTCTCTTTTTTTTCGCCCCATGATGTCATGCAATGAGGCCCTTAAGATTGAGATTGTCCGTTAAAATACATCTGCAGGTGTGCCTCCAATTAACTCGCCTGAAGATCAACATGTGAAATCCTCCGAGCTGTTAAGGGCCACTTCTGTAAACTTCTGACTCAGAGCATTCTTTACAGCATTCTTTTTTATTCTTTTCAGGCTCTTACAGTGAAGGCCTTGCTAGTTTCAGCAACACAATATCGAACTATCCTCTAAATAAAAAGGTCTGGGAGGCAAACCTGGCCTCTGTGCACGTTGAACAGCCATGATGCAGTCATGTATGTGCTGTAACCATAAATTGTATAAGAAGAACTGGACAAACCCTCTCTACCATCCCCCACAGAGGTTTCTACAGCGTCATTTTAAAGCCTATTTTTTGCTGGTACTTTGTAGCACCAAGCTGCTAAAGTGTGGAACGAGCAGGACTGACAAGCTAGCTGGAACACACCCACCTCAGCTCAGTTACAGTTAGCTAACTGCAGTTAGCAGTTACAGTTAGTGGGGGGGGGAGGGGGGGGGGGGGGGGTCCCCATTAACGGTGAAAAATAAGGGATCACTGTACTCTATATTCAGTATGAGCACATCCATCCACATATCCTCATTTCTGTCGCTACCGCGACGACGCCTGAAACGAGCGCTGCCAGAGCTGAACGAGGACTAGCGGAGCTCTGCTGGGACTCTGCTGCATGGCAGTTGGGGGAAGCCTACCGTCGTCAGCCCACGACAAGTGTACTTCTAATTAGCATGCTTCCGCACAGATCTGCTTAGAGCTAAAGTGATAGCAGCAAGCCATTAGCAATGAATGCATTTTCTGCTTTATATAATTTTACCTGGTGTGCTACATCAGCACCAGGCTGTAAATGTGTGTATTTGGGCATTTTAACATGGAGGTCACTGGGATTTGCTCTGTTTTGGAGCCAGCTCCTGGTGGTCAGACAAGGAATTGCAACAAAACCCCATTTCCTGCTAGGACTCAACCAGGAAGTGGGATGCTGGCGCTTTGCTGTAACCGATAAGTATATTCTGGGTCTCACACACACACACAGACCTACTGGTGAGTGATGGGAAGAGGTGAAAGTGATGTGAGGAGCCATGGAGAGGTGAACAGTGGGAATGTGAGCGGGACCCCCTACTGGGCACAAAGACAAATACCCTCCCAACACACACACATCAGACCGAGCCCTGCAGTCCCACCTTTGACACTAAGCTTCCAGAAGCCGGGAACTCTGCCTCATCCTCACTAACTCAGACTGGCAGGTGAAGCTAAGCACCCTCTCCTTTTTTTTTTTTCCCCTCCACTCCTTTTCTGTCGTCCTCTCTTTCTCTACCTTTTTGTGTGATTCTTTCTTGCGTTCGCCCGGTCTCCTATTTCTGTTTTTCCTATATCCATCTGTTCCTCCGCCGTTAGCCCCTCAGCCTCCCCCTCGTTACGTCTCTCTTCTCCTCTTTCTCACCTTCGGAGGCTGCAGGCTGGGGTTGAACTCATCTGTCAGGATCAGAAAGGGTCTGGAGTGACGGGAGACTCCTGTTTAAGCAAGATAAACAGCCAGCACAGATCAAAATAGTGTCTCTTAAACACACACACACACACACTACATCCGAGCACAAAGACACACTCCGAGTGATCCATCGCACACAACGGCGTCAGATTGAGCGCGTTAGCTCCCTGTCGGCTTAGACGAGGCGCTGCATCCAAATTCAGGTGCTTATTTACAAAAGTTAATCATGTAAAAATCCCGAACGAGCACAGACGCTGATATAGATCTTTAGAAGAGACAAACACACGTTTGGATGAACCACAGAGGCATCTCCGCTCGCTTTGACTGATACGTTGAGAGAGCGACCGACTATCTAAAAAAAAAACTAAACTTCCATCTTTTTCTTTTCTCCTCGTCGCTACTTCAACACTTGCCAAGATTGACAACGGCTGCCCAAATGTTCCATTTGATGTTTCCCGCCTCGAGAGCAAGTGGGAGAGAAAGAGTGATACAGAGGGGGGGGGGGAGAAACGAGGGAATACAGAGAGAATAAGCAGCAAATGAGAGGGATGCAGAAAGGGAAGACTAAAAGCACATGAGAATGAGAGGAGTGGAAAAGAACATTAGCTTGAGAGATGCCAAGTTCACTATCTGCCAGCCTGAGGTGTGTGCAGTCCCGGGTGCCACGGCGACAGCGGGGGGGGGGGGGAGGGGTGAGGCAGGCAGTGGGTGTCAGGTATGTCTCTTTCTCTATCCGAGCACTCCAGCACGCCGCAGCTGCTGCTCACCCGGATAACAAATCATTCCCTACAGCGCCTTCTGGTAACCTCGTCATTCCCGCTAATAACATTTGGAGATGCTAAGCTTGTAAATTAGCGAATCTGGACCGAGGAGATATTATTTATGCTTGTCTCCCATCCTGAAAGACTTGTCTTGATGGGTAAATTGTGTTTAATTCTTGGAGGAAGCTGGTTTTTTTCTGCGCCCCAGCGTGAGATGAGATTAATCCCTTGACAACCTTTGCGGGCGCACTTCAAAATTGCTCCCAAATGTCACCGCCGCCGCCGAGATTTGCGGAGGGGTGGAAGCGGGGAAGGAAACGCGCCGAAACGGGGACACATCCACATGATCCTCCGAGATACGCAGACATACTCTTTAAGTGTATTTTCCTTTCCCTTCTTAGCATTCAGAGAAAAAAAAAAAAAAAAACACAACAAACTCGAGGCACAAGCCGCCTCTCGCCCACACACAGACACACACCTTACACCCTCCTATAGATTATGTTCTTGTTATAATGACACACAAGCACTGTTGCAAATAAAACTGTATCACTTCTAACTGTTTGAGCAGCAGTTGTCCACACACACACACACAAAACACACACACAACACACACACAACACTTACAGCTTGTTCCCCAGATTGCATTTCTCTAATTTTCTCCCTCCGAGTGAGAGTTTGTCTTTGATTTAATGTTTCTTTATTGCTCTTGGTGAGAAGACAGATTTATTTAACAGGAAAGCAGACGCGGGTTATAACAACCCGGCAGCCAGGAGTTGCTTATTTTACTCGCGCATGAATTCGAATTAAGACGCTGACGAATCGCCCCGAGTCATCTCCGGGGGGGGGCTCGGCTCGGCCTCGGCCCCCGGAGGTGTTTGGCCCCGGCGTGACGGGTCTTGGTCACGGTTCAAGCTCCCCTGCAGCTCGGAGATCAGCGTCCCAGAGCGAGAGGCTGATCTCTGACCGGCGAGGCTGCTCCTTCGTTAACGACCCGGAGAGCTGCAGGCGCAGCAACTGTCAGCACTCGTCTGCGCCGTCCTCTGTGTGGTCCCGTCTTCACGGCTTTTCCACTTTCCAGTATGTTGTGGGTTGTTTTCCCCCCCGTCTCTCAGACAGCAACAGAAAAAAAAAAAAAAAAGAGAAACGTACATAATTAGATTGTAAATGCTTCGCGTTCGAGGACTTCAAAGGGTGCAACTGAAACGATGAGTGGGTTTTGTTTGTGTGCTCGTGCGTGCACGGCTGCCGTCCTAATTGTGGCTCCGTGCGCATCCTGCATTGTCATTAGCAGGGGGAGGTGGCCGACCCCTCTTTTCAACCGGCTGTTCGACAGTAAAAACACTCTGGAGTTCATTTTCATACCGGAGCGCGGAGGGGTTCAGCGGGAACCGCGGCGCCACTTCAAAACAATGCGCCCAAATGTGTTCAAAATGAGCTGCAAAAGTGTCGTCACTCAAAGTTCCGCCGACATCTGACCGCCGCGTTCAAACAGAAAATGACACGCGTGGCTGCTCTCATGCAACAAGTCATTTCTGGTAATTATAGTTATTTGCGGCAGCCATCCCTACACACCCATTACACCCGTCTGGGGCCTTTTAGAGAGCATCTGAGCGGAGGATGTAAAAGCTAAGGGTCGGATGGAAACGCTGAAACAAAATTTGACAAGACAATAATATTGTTTCCTTTTGAACGTCACAAGCATCAAGTTCACCTCCGACTTCCTCTGCTCTGGTCCGGCGCCGTTTCTGCGAGGCTACTGAGCATGCTCATTGTGACTGCAGCTTTGATGAAACATGTTTCATAATTTAAAAAAAAACAAGATGGGGCTTTAAAGTTGTTTTTCCAGAGCAGTGGCGATGTCATTTAAAAAGAACATAATCCATAAGCTGAATAACAAGCAGAGACACTCGTTCTCTCCGGCTTTTCTCCCTCCCTCTCTCTCTCTGTGTGACACGGCGACGCGGTGTCAGTCTGTTTGTCTGGATGCAGATCTGGCAACGCGCTCCGCCAGCACACGCAAGCAGAGGTTTGTCCTTTAGCACATTAGCGTTCATCTACTGGAACAGTTTACAGCCAACACGCATCTGTAAATTTACAGCTTTCCAAAACAGTGGAGGAAAAAAATAAAAAGGGAGGAAAAGCTCCACATCTTCATTTCAAGACAGATTGCAAAGACGATAACGGAAACAAACGAATCATCACCTGAATCCTCAGGTGGAAGTACATTTAATACTCGATTTATACTAATCTGTGAGCTCTGGAGTTACAAATGTTGCTCCAGATATTCAGTCTTTATAGATTAGTTTAAAAATCAACAACACTTTCTCTGAGTGATGAGTGACTTCAGCAGCATTAATGAGTGATGTGTGGAACAGGTGCAGCGCTGGCTCATTAAAAGCTGAGGGTACATAAAAAAAAAAATACACTTTACATCGAATTTTAGACATATTTGCATTTTCGTAATAGTTCATTTTCCATCAGTCCATCCACTATCTCTACCCGCTTCTTCCTGACCAGGATCACAGAGTCTGCTGGAGCCTTTTCCAGCTCTCTTCAGGTGAAAGACAAGACTGAACTCGCCAGCCCAATTCAAATAATCACTGATTAGTCGAACATGTATGTTTTCTGACTGGGACTAAGCCGGAGAACCCGGAGAAAACCCCCGGAGAAAACCCCCGGAAACAACGGAGAACACGCCACCTCCAGACAGAAAGGCCCCAGTCGGTACTCGAACCAGTGAACCACCCTGCACGCTGTCGCAGGAGCGCTTTTATGTTCCTTTTTAATGGGTTTCTAAATGTTTTAAAGCTCTTCAGCTTCAAATGGAGCTATATGAGTAAAGTCGCCTTTCAAAATCAATAAAATAAACGATGCTGAAGAGCATCAGGTGAAAGACTCCACAACTTACCTGTGAGATACCAGCTTTGGTAAAACCTAAAATGTTGAAAATAAAAAAGAAAATGTTATCAGGTAAGCGTGCACATCGGTCTCATTTTTCTGTGGCTGTTTGCTGGTGAGGACAAATGTGGAAGTATTAAAGATAAGCTAAGGGACAACAGATACTTATTCTTCTGAAATAATTAGAAGAAAATCATGACAGAAAATATATTCATGTAATTTCTAATTAAAGCTGTATCTATGTGGCTTATAGTGTTTTTATATGTGTTAAGAAAATTTAACTGGGTCATTGTTCTGTCATATTATTTTACATTTTTTACCATTTTGAAGAATTTGGTATTATCTAGTCACAGTGATGCTACTTTTAAGTCAGTTTCACATCTGTCTTTTTCTGCAATATTTGATGTGATTATTATTAACGTTACAAAGTTAAGTTAAAGTGAAGAAAACCTGTCTACTTTGGCGCCTCAAGTTTAACAATTCACAGCCAACATGTCTGAGTTTTATGTTTTGGCCACAAAGGAAACAAAAAGCTCGACTCTTTCTAAAAACTGTGAAAAAAAAAACAAGCAGATGAGTTAATTGCATTTACAGATTCCAAAATTCATCCAACAAACACTGCGTAATAATATCTGTATATCTGAATAACTGTAGTCCTAAAATTGGATTGAAACCCAAACGACCGTCACTTTGTTTGGAACTATTGAAGTCTGAAAACATATTCCATGAGTGGTTTAGGTTTACAGGGTACTGTGACATCACAAACCCAGATCATAATGACATCATCCAGGTTTCTCATCTGTATCTCCACCCAACTTCACATCATGCTGCTGAAACTCCAGCTCGGTCATTATCTGATTGCACCACCTGTCTCCTCTTGAGCACCAATAAGCTCCACAGAAGAAGACCACGGTGGACTCTGCTGTTAAAGGGTAAGCTGAATGAAGAGCGAGCGTTTGACTCCGCTCTATCCGTCGTCATTATCATAAAACCATTTTAGTGATCACTTGTGGTCTTCATAACGAGAAAACATGTACCTCCTCAGGAGATCCACGGATTCTTATATGTAAAACAACAACCCCAGACACCAGTTTCCTTTTGGTATTGTTTGTTGTTTATTGGGCCACCTTATTCTGGGGCCTCTTTCAGTCTCGCTCAGAGATACAGTCATCGAGATGTGAATAAAGGAGACGTTTTTTTTCCTCAAGGGACGCCCAGATGAGACACCCATTTTGGGCCCGTGCACATTCATCACCCAGTGGTTCAGACGGGGCCGACATGGATCTCGTAGACAACCCGATAAGGGCCCATTTATATGTCAGAGAACTTCTGAGTGTTGTTTCAGGATCATCTCGTCCGGTTTAGTGCACTAAACTCTCACTGATGACACAGTTTGCTCTGCTGTGATACTATTCAAGTACTTTATATCAATTCTTTTCATGAGTGCCGTAGACTAAAGCCGGGATTAAAGCCTCTGCTGGAGCGCTGCAGGACTTGGTCGGTGTCGGGGAGCTGATCCCACAGGCGTCCCGTCCTCGCCTGTGTGCACTGGCCTCTCCGACAGTGTTTATGGAGTTGTGTTTTGTGGTCAGTGTGGTCTCTCGCTGCTCCCCGAGGTCTTGTAAAGAGCCTCACCACAGGGTTGCAATCCACAGCGCACTCCGACCACATACCAGCACATCGCACATCTGTCAGGCAGCCTCATGTGGAGGCTTCAGATTTATGTCCGGAACCGTCCGGGACATCGGGAGGCCGGCGTGTCTCACTTTTGGCTTGCAGTGCTCTTTGGCTCCAAACCGTCGTCCTAGTTGTGCCGCACACTTTACATAAAATTCTTCTCCTAATCACTCCTCTTTTATAAAGTAGTTAAAGGAAACTGATGATGAAAATACATTTCCCTTTGGATTAATGCAACCAAAAAGCTTTTCATTATCTGGAGAGTTCATTTACATAAAGCATTCATTTGAATTAATTTAAACCATTTCAGGACAGTGATTCGTATTGTGAATGAGACTGGATTGGAATTTCAATGCCCCGAACATCTCATTGTCCTGCATCTTTCCCTTTCCCCTCGCGCATACTTGCACACGCACGCGTTTGCGCGCGTGCTACCCGCCTTATGATGATGGCTAACACAAGCCGTTTAAACAATCGCCCCAATCCCCCCTTATCTTCAGGAGTTATGGCTCTAAATCTACTCATAATACACAGCTCACTGAGGGTGTAATCCCCGGGAACATCGGAATAAATCCGTGCTATATCCGCTACATGCAGACTGGCGGACAGAGCCGGGGCCATTATTGTGGGACCGAGGAAGCAATGGGGGCGTTAATGGGGCCGTCCACAAGTTCATGTTAAACGCCAAGCCATTAGGACACCTCCATCCTGGAAATCCCTCTTACCCTCGTGATAAAACAGCTGTCCCGAGTCGAAACTTTAAATCCCTCTGCTGTCCACGTCTCTTCCTGCCCTCCTCACCAACTCCACAGAAGGCCCAGAGGCAGAGACGGAGCCAGCTGCTCGTAGATGGTCGCAATGAGGGAGGACGCAAAAAAACGCAGAGACAAATACGCAATGACAAATTAATTGCAACCTTGTTTAACTTCTTCTAAAAGTGAAAAACAAATAGAACAAACAAAGCTGGTAAAATAAACTTGATCTCAACTCTCACTCAAAGTCAACTGTCAGGACAAATGGCTGTTAGCTGCACGGCTCCTGGCGACCACAGAGCACCCTTGTCATATTAAAAACATCCAAGCCGTGGGGGGAAATAAGTGGGCTTTTTAATCTTGGAGCGAAGAGCAAGCAACGAGGCGGTCAAATTATAAATGCAAACTTGAGGACTCGCTCTTCCTCCTCACTTCGTTCTTCTTCTACTGCACGTCTCTCTCCGCCCTTCTCTCCCGGGCCCGAGCGGGCTGCCAACATCTCAGATAATCGAGGCCTCTGGGCTAATTGGCTGGCGACAGTTTCACCGTCTGAGGGGGTCAGTGGTGGGCTGTCTGAGAAACTAGCAGCCATTGGGGCTCCGGAGGGGAATGTTTTTTCAGGGAAAACAAAAAAAAAAAAAAAAAAAAAAAAAAAAGAGGGGGGGATGTTGTGGCCGATTGGCATGGACTGGGCACTGACGGTTTCCAAATACCGTTGTTCCTGCCAGGGCCCTCTGAGCTTTAACACATTACACCACATACAGGACCAGAGGAACTGGAAACTCGGAGCTATAACCCCCCCAGAGAAATTCATGGGAAAACTATAGGGTGGTTTGTTTATTTAGTAATTAGTATTTTTCACAACTTTCCATACTCCAAACAGTTAGGCGTTGCCGCTTGGCATGTAGAACATAAATCCATGCAGACAGGAGACTTTATGAATATTATAGTAATTGTGCTGATAAATGTAGCAGTCTCTTATATGTGAACTCCATATTACAACTATTTTTTCAGAGTTTAATTTAGATACAAGTACAACTTCTTTTTTATTTTTTTAAAAAGTTGATACAATTTCCTGATGTCTTAATGAAAAGGAAATTACTCTTTCAGGAAGTGAAAGTGAAAGTGTAAATTATCTTCACAGCTCTGTTTTCGTCGGCCAGTTTTAGGGGGCGGAGTCAGTCCCTCAATTCAGCTCCACCCCCCCATTTCTGCATGTTGCAAAATGCAGCTTTGTGATACCCGTTTCAACAAATGCAGATCGGTGTGCCGTTGGGTTTGGGACAAAGATGGGGACACTGAATAATTCTGCTTTGATTTGGGTCTGTGATGTCACAGTTCCCTGCAAATCGGAGCTGCTTACTGGACGACATTTGACTTTTCAGACGAAGGCAACCCCAAAACAAAGTGACAGGATTGTGTTATGTTGAAGTTTCTGACTTGGTGAATCACTTCAGAAACCCAAACGTATGCTTTCAAGCACAGAAATTATTATTATTTTTTAAATATTTCAGCTTTAAAAACGAATTTAAGTATCATCCCTGAAGTTTACTACGCATTTAAAATATTATATAACCACTCCTAGTATGTGAATGTAAAAGCAGTAACACTGTTGGATTTGGTTTGGGTAAATCTAATTGTTACATTTTTACTTCCAGTTGCATGATGAATTCAGCCGATGATTATTTTCCTCATTAAGTTCACAATGTATCAATGTAAATATATCATATTTACACATAAATGAAACCTTCCTCAAAAAGTAATTGCATACAAATGAAAAATGACTTAAACATCACTGTGCACAACACTAATAAAATATGATTAAAAAAAATTATTTTACTTTTTTGTTTTTCATGGACAAAAGAAAAAGGTTCAGCAAAAAGCCTTCAAAAATTTCAAAAAGCCGAGAATCATTTCATATGCCAAGCTTTATATGTTCAACTAACTTTTTTCCTGGTTGTGAAAACATTTTCAAGTTTTGTTAATTGCCGTCAAAAATATTCTCAACTTTTGTCAAATATTTGCAGAGCTGATAATTTAATTTATAATAAAACATACGACCTCAGAACTGAAAGTGGATGAACTTTTATCTTCTTTTATCTCTTTGTGGTATATGTGCAAAATAAATAAATTAATAATAATTTCTTTAAAAGAAAAACTCTTAAATTGTAAAGAGGGTAGCTACTAAGGCCATTAGATAAAGGAAGGGCCAAGATTTTTTTTCTTTAGAGACGTACAGCGGTGGAGAACTTTCAACGATGCAGCTGCTCACCAGGTTTTATGTCAACAGGAAAATGTTGGTTTTAGCTACATAAGAGTCACAGATGACGCTGAACACTCACACACGCCGCAGAGTTGATGGTCTCATCGCCTAAAGTGTCCTTGAATAAAACGGCGAAACTGCACGGCGGCTCTGCTGTTTTCGGCGTCTGTGTGTGAAACACGGGACCGTAGAGCGCAGCACAAGTAGATGCATTACCATAATGAAGCCATAAGTTAACTGGTGCAGCGTTCCAATACGGTTTGCGAAGGGTCAAGAGCACATGTAATTAATCACACCTGTGGGTGCCGCGTCTTCAGCTGAGCACATAATGTACGTCTGCCGCACTCTCACGCGCTCACCCTAATTACATCATCACATCGCAGAAGACAAACACAGAGGACGTGTTTGCAGCAGCGTGATCACAGTAACAGCATGGATGGAGGTTTTATTTCAACAGCAGTAAACAGAAAGTATTTTTCTGGAGGAAATTCTGAGGGGAACTTTGGTTATCAGCTCCTGTACTAGATTCCTCCGGTTTTTCTTTTTGAATTTTTTTTTTCTTCCCACTAAGGGGAGTTTTTTTTACTTACCTTTTTTCTTTCATTAGGATTTAATAATATCATTTTAGTTAGTGATATTTGCTCAAGGGTCCTGTGAAGACCCTGTAGAGACAACGTGCATCGTAATAGACGCCATACAAATAAAGCTGAATTGAACTGAATTCCTCCCTGCGTTCCCTTCACCTCCCTCACTGAATCTGATCAGCGTTTCTCCAAAACTAGACATCTAAATGTACAAGAAGTCGACCTTTCATAACAGATAAAAGATCAACACTTACATTGAGACTCTGCTTTTTTCTCCATCTTGCTTCAGCGAATGACAGCATCGTAAAACGTGTTCTTTTCTTGTCAAGAATTCATCCGTCGTGTTTAATCTGTTGCTTTTAATATTTCTGAAGGACATTCTACTTGGCATTTTGTTACATAGAATAAGGTCATTTTCACACGGCCCCTGTTCAGGGCGGCCCAGAGGAGTTTTGCCGTGAGTGCGGTTCATTTGGGTCGGCGTCAACGCGCCAGCCGCACTGTGGTCCACCAAAACGGCCAAGAGCGGTTGGTAAATGGGGTCTGGTTGAACTCTGGTGAGGTTCGCTTGAGGTGTGAGAAGCTCCATGACCTCTGACCCACCCAACTAAGAAGGTGTACAACACTCGTTTGAGCTGAAGAGGCTTCCATCGTGTGCTGGACGGTGATGTCGGTAGTGAAGGAGTAACGCTAGCACTCACGGACAAACATCTTCCAGCCACTTTGTTTACGATCTGTTTAGCTCATCTAGGAGTGGTACAGATACAAAAGGCCAACTCTGCCCAACATGATGCCTTGTCGAGACTACCACTGACAGCACTGGCATGTGGCGCAGGGTTTGGACTCGAGTGGAAACAGAATTACGTGAACACGAACCAAGCTAAATGAAAAATTACACAAAGTAACCTGGCGCAGCTTCTGTGAAACCAAAATGTGTGAAAACAAGCTAAGAAACATCTCATCTACTTCCAAACCAAGGGGCAACCTTGATATGGAGCCATCTCCACCCTCAGAGCCTTCCCCACCCAGAGCCTGTCACAGTGGTCCGTTAGCACAATCAACAGCACAACAAGCTGTAATATCTTTTAAAATAATAATTATCTTCCTCTGTTAGGATGTGAGGTGGGTTCCTGACTCCAACAATCCCCCTTCTTGACGATTTCCGCCTGTGTGTAACAGTTTCAGGTTCATTTCATGAAACAACATCAGAGGAAACTGAAGTAGAAGTATTATCACTATATTATGTTCTGTACATTCCTACATTATTTATTCAAATCAAACAGTGTCATTCTAGGTTCGTGCCTTCTCAAATATACTTACTACTGCTGTAACAGAGTATCTATATCAGGGCGTTAAAAATCTTTAGTAGAAGAAACTTATGATTTAACCAATCACCAACATCCCCTCTACCGGGATGAAGCCATCCAGGAAGTAACAAAAATTGCTATTCCTCACCTGACCACAAGGTGTTGGCTCCCAAATGGAGCAAATATCCATTGACCCCCTGCAGAAGTAAATAATGCTTACAGCCTGGTAAAAAAAAAAAAAAAAAAAGATAAATAAATAACAACAAAAAAACTAGGGATGTCCCGATCCCGATCCCCTGATCGGATCGGCCTCCGATCTTAAAAATTTAAGGTGGATCGGATCGGCCGATCAACCTTATTATAACACGCCGATCTTTTTTTCATTATTTTTTTCCTCAAAAAGTGATCCTGATTAACACAAATCAATAAAGTAATCATATTACACAACAAAAAATATTTTTAAACTATATACATTTAATAATTTGCACTGAAATGAGGTTTCCCAGCAGCGCTGTCTTGTATCCACCTTTAAAGTTTCAAGACCGGCGGCGTCAGGCTAAACTTTAGCAAAAATGTCAGCAGTGTGGCAGCACTATAAAATTACAAAGACCGACGCTTCAACTGCGACTTGAAACGTGTGGAAGGCTGATATATCACGAGGGGTAAGTAAGAAGAGAGTTTACAACACCACCAATCTAATCAGACACTTAAAAAAGCACGCAGCACCGATCACCGCAGCCTTCTGTCAGCTGCAGCCGACGCCGGCACCAGCTTCGGCAGCAAACGCTCTGTGAAACTTTTAAAAGAAAGACACCGAGCTAAACCGAGCTAAAGGACACCGAAAAATCACCGAGCTAATCGTGGAATGTATTACCGAGGACACGGAGTTTGTGGAATACAAGGCATTTAACCGGCTCATTAATTACCTCGAGCCTCGTTCCCGTCATTACATGAACGACAAAGGACTCAAAGGTGCGCGAACATGTGCAGCGGGTCTTGAAAGAAGTTAAGTTAATATTTTATGTTATTTTTATTCTGATGTGATTTCATTGATTGCAAAGACTTCTGCTAGTGTTTTCATTGCTAGCCAAGTTCACCTGCTGCTATTTAAATGGAAGTGCTTTGTTGTTTAGTACTGAGACTGTTGAACAGTCACTGTTCTGTAACTAAATGTTTTTTATAATAATTCTCCCAAACAAAAAAAGAAAGAAAGAAGAGTGTTTAAATAAGTTATTGTTTATTTTATGAGATGATAAAAGCTATTAATCTCAGCTTGGATGCAGGCCTATTTATTAATGTACACAGGAAATAAAATGCATGGGAAATTAAACTCTGTTTGCCCACTCAAAAGAAGTGAAATCGGATCGGAAAAAATCGGAAATCGGCTGATCATCAAAATTAAAAGATCGGAATTGGATCGGGACCCAAAAAACGTGATCGGGACATCCCTAAAAAAAACAAAGCAAAATGGTTTTGGTCTCAATGGTTAGATTTTACATCCATTACATATCAACAGGGGGTGACATTTGTTTTGTTCCATATCAAGTATAATGATATAAAGCATTTGCTATTTGATTGACATCTAGCCACTGGCTATGATGGCTGGTTGTTCTCACTTTAGCTACTTAACAATGTATTCCCTTCTACGCTGTGAATATAAATTAAGCACAAACAAAGCACAGTCATATTTTAAACAGAATTTTTTTTTTTTTTGTGCTTGTGTTTATCGTACCATCAGACCCTCGTGACTGGCTGCGGTCGGCCTGAAGGGTCTGAGGATAAAGTTAAGCTTAGCAGCTGTGCTAACCAAGTGTCAGCTGCAGGCATTGGTCATTTCTAAAGTTGGCATCAAAACGACATTTTAAATGGGAGGTTCTGCTGTGAACGTCCACCAGCAGCTCCATAGCTCCTCCAGTGTGGCTCGGCTGAAGGAGCCGGGAGCCACAGTAGAGCACGTTCAACATAGGCTGAAGTATGCTGGGAACTGTAGTCAAGCATCCTGTGTCTCCCAGGCTGACAGCAGTAGGGTTGCCTGACTGCACTGCATGAATGCGGGTGAATAGACGGCCAGTAAGTCCCAGCAAAGCTCTGCTAGACCTCTGTCAGTTTAGCACTGGTAGCACTCCAATCATTCTGGTGGTGAAGGCTAGAAATGCTAAGCCGTCCAAGCTAAATTAGCTAAATATATATATATAACTGGTGGGCGTTTTCATGGTACCAACATGGTACGATGCAATATGAGGAAAAAGAAGCTGTAGAAAACTTATGGTTCGTCCAGTAAGTTAGCGTCTATGGTTTTACCTCTGTCCTGCTCCTCAGTCCCTTATCTTGTTCCCTCTCAACCGCCTTGTTTTCCCTGTCTCTCCCCTTATTCCTGCCTTGCCCCTCTTGCTGCTCGGTGCTTCCACATCCCTGAACGGACTCCCTCTTCCCCTCACTCGCAGCCTGTTGTGCCTCCCCGTCTCTCTTCTCATCCGTTTATCACTGGCCCTTGTTCCGTTAATCCCCGAGGGTTTTGTTTATTTGTGTTGGAGCTGCTTTTACAGCTTGAGACTGACCCCACCTATTTTCTCACCAGTCATTTGAACAGCAGGGCTGCTTTGCAGCTACTCCACCAATTAACATACCATTAGCATAATATTTGCATGTGCGCATTAGGGTGTTGATGGGGAGAGAAAATAACAGTTTTACAGGCTTCCTTTTTTTTTCCATTCCTCAAAAAAAAATAAGATATATTTTGTGGAATGACGTTAAAACACCCACAGCTTTCTTTACCTCACTTTGATTTGATGTGCTGTTCATGTCAAAGTGACATTTTCAAGTTGACTGTGAAAAGTTATGCGTGCCACCTACACGTTAACATCTGACCATCACTCTGATCATTTCCACTCCTTTTAAATTTGTTACATCATCATTATATTTGACCAAAGTGTCAATATTTGCACCTCTTTAGTGTTAATTGGAATTAGAGAAAAACAGCTCTGTGAATGAAAAGGTATACAGTAGTACCTCTACTTATGAAATTAATTGGTTCTGGAAGTAGTTTTGTAACCTTAAAATTTCGTAAGTAGAGACACGTTTTCCATCTAAATACTCCTAATCCGATTCCAAGCCCCCCAAAATTTGAACATAATTTTTTTTTTTTATAAATTATAAATAATGCATGAAATGACATGAAAACCTGTAAGAAATACCTGTTAGAACTAGAAAAGCACTCAGAGAGCACAGACTTACACCGAAGCGCAACAAATATTGAAAATCTGAAAATGATCCAGAATCCAGGATTTCTTCTGGATCACACCCAAAATGAAATCAGTTCTTCCTTTTCCCATTTTTCAACAACTCTTAAAAATGTCATCAAAATCCATCCATAAGTCGGGCCGCCCTGGTAGTGCAGTGGTTAGGGCAGGCGGCCCATATGAAGAGGCTAGAGTCCTCGTGTGGCTGGTCACGAGTTCGACTCCTGGCTTGTCGGCCCTTTGCCGAGTGTCTTCCATGTTTTCTCTGTCTCTCTCCACTATCAATAAAGGCCACTAGTGCCAAAAAAAATTTATCCATAAGTTTTTGAGTTGTCTTGAACACAGACAGACGGATAAACGCTGGCAAAAACATAACCTCCTTGGCGGAGGTAAAAATTGTTTGTTTACCTGGTTGCTGGGTTATGCTCATACAGACAAGGGGCCCTCCTAGCCAATGGGATGCCAGGAAGATGCTAAGCAATAGCCAATGGCAGAGCAGCTCAGACACACCACTTTCAAACCGAGATACAGAGCTGACAAGTATGTTTACGTTCAGTAAACTTTGGGAGCTGCGAGTAGCAGCGCTACTGTATTTTTGCCTTTCGTATCCTGAAATTTCTTCCATAACAAGAGGCAATATTTTCCCGTTGAGGTGTTTCGTAACCTGAAACAACCAAATTTCTTCCTGCTCGCTACACAACTCAGCTGCACGTTTTGAATTAGTCCCGCCTCCGCGTACGGCTTCCCCGGCTCGCTCCAGCTGTGTTGCTGCAACTCGATTGGCTGACACCCGCATCGAAGTGGGAGAAGTTGAAAATACCCCATTCTTTTGATGCTGGCAGTGCGTTTGACATTACACAGGAAACCCACAATTCAGTTCGGCAGCGGTTGACATCGCCCCATCCAGTCTACGCAGACGCACCAAAGCGTTCCTCTTCACGTCACAGCAACTCTTTAATCTTGTATTATTCAGCCCAGAAAAGTGGGATGCCGCAATCAGCTTGTCTTTTATTGTTTTAGTGCTTTGGCAGGTCTGCATTAATTGGACTTGCTGTCCCAAAGTTGAACATTTTCCAACTACCAAAATGACACCTGAAATGAAGATGGCTTCAGCTCCGCCCGAGCTCTGCTGGAGTTACCACAACCACTT